>CM054139.1:35785244-35787744 GCA_028751875.1 Rapana venosa
GGAACTACTTAGAAACACAGCGTATATCTTGCAGCTGTCTGCTTACAGGAGTTCCGTCATTACCGATTTGCTTACTGCACAGACAATTTATTACTTGACTGTCAGTTCAGTCGGGAGGTGTTGTTATTGCTTTTGTTGTGTGTGAGTTGTGAGTGTGTGTGTGTGTGTGGTGTGTGTGTGTGTGGTTGTGTGTGTGTGTGTGTGTGTGTGTGTGTGTGTGGTGTGTGTGTGTGTGTGTGTGTGTGTGTGTGTGTGTGTGTGTGTGTGTTGGTGTGTGTGTGTGTGTGACTTTATTTTTATTTATTCTTCTTTAACTCTGAGGATAATGTACTTGAGTGTCGGTCTGTCTGGTTTGTTTTGGGTTTTTTTTTAATTCTTTTATATCGAGGATAATGGAATAGGCACTTGTGTGGCTTTTTCACATCCATTCCCCGTGTGTATGCGGCTTTGTAAATTCTGTCATCTGCTCCCACCGGCACACAATGGCATACTCTTCCGAAAAGCGGGACAGGGCTTAACGTGTGCGCAAGATGTTATGCGTGCGTTCGCACACGGGGCCTCGGTTTATAGCTCATCCGAAGGACACTGTGTGTGTGTGTGTGTGTGTGTGTGTGTGTGTGTGTGTGTGTGTGTGTGTGTGTGTGTGTGGTGTGTTGTGTGTGTGTGTGTGTGTGTGTGTGTGTGTGTGTGTGGTTTACTTTATTTTTTACTTTTATTTCGAGGATAATTTATTTGTGTGTGTGTCTGTGTGTGTGCGTGTGTACTTGCCACACACAAACACACACACGTGCACATACACACAGGCACGCGCGCGCGCACGTACACACACACACACACACACACACACACACACACACACACACACACTGAAGATAATGGCTTTGTTTACCTTTATTCCGTGGGTTCGGGTGTTTCTCTTTTCGGTTACTGTATCTCTTTCTGTCATTGTTTGTCAGCTTGTTTGGGTTTTTTTTGCTTGCTCATAATATTTTATTTGTGCTCGAATGTTTATTTGCCTTGACATATAGAAATGTAGACGACAATGACAATGGAAGATGAGTCCCCTAACGACAAAGGTGGGAAAAGAGGGTATAGGAATGACAATAGCAGCTTTTATCTTAGCTGACTGATATCTCATAGAACATGAAGAACCAGATAAATGTTGATTGCACACTCATTGACCTGGGCACAGAGAGAGAGAGAGGAAAACAAGAGAGAAAGAGAGAGAGAGGATAGAGAGAGAGAGGACAGGGAGAGAGAGGGGGAAGGACAGAGAGCGAGAGAGGACAGAGAAAGAGGGGGACAGAGAGAAAGAGAGATACAGAACTCGAACTCGAATGATTTATTCACAAAAAGGCCATTGGCCTATACATGAAGGGGTTTGCCAAACTGCTTAGTATTTTGGTGGGGGTAAAAGCAATAGTAACGACAACATGTTACTGTATAACAAAAAGTCAGCTACAAAAATATGACTTAGGATAACAATATCTCTCTTATCTCTGTATCTCTCTTTTCACACCCCTGAAAGAGATATACAGAGATACACAGAGATAGAGAAAGAGAGGGACAGAGAGAGAGAGAGGCAGACAAGCAGAGAGAGACAGAGAGGGATAGAGAGAGAGGACAGATTAGAGAGGAGACAGAAGAGACAGACAAGACATAGACAGACAGACAGAAACAGACACACAGAAACACAGAAACAGAGACAGACACACAGACACACAGAAACAGAGAGAAAGACAAACACACAGAGACAGAGATAGACAGACAGAGACAGAGAGGAAAGTAGGGGAGAAGAACAAACTGAAGGTGGCTGAAGGTCATCATGTAGTGTGGAGTAAACAACCAACTCAATCCAGCTGTCGACTTCTTCAGCCATGATCCAAGCTCAACACCATCTACAGCCTTGAGTTGTCTCGTCCTCAACCCACAGGCTCCTGGTGTGTGCGCGCGTCCGTACGGAAAGAAGTCGGTGTATGTAAATAGATGTGCGTGAATTTGCACTGAACAGTATATCTCTCTATATATCTGCCCCGTAGTCTGACGACCGTGGGGGCACCCTCAAAGACTCAACAACCAGTTCCCTCCATTCCTCTCTCTGTTCTGCCTTTCTCAGGGTTTTGTTGAGTTCTAGGCCTGTCCATTCGCTGATGTTATCCTCCCAGCTCTTCCTTGGTCTGCCTCTTCTTCCTCCTTGGACAGTGCCTTGTAAAATTGTCTTTGCAAGTCCTTTGGATCTTGTGACATGAACAGTATGTAGGCCTACAGAAGTCATTGACAAGATGAGGCAGTTTTCAGCTTTCAGAGCTGTGCCACTTTTATCTGGCTTTCATACCCTCTTACAGGGCATGTAACAGATGTGTCCACGCTTCACTTGCAGCCAGCTTCTTTTTCTGGTAACACCATCTGTTTTTAACTCTGCTGAGAAATTTTTTTCCGGGGGGGGGGGGGGGGGGGGAAGGGAGGGGAGAGAATAAAGGGTTTCTTAGCTATAGCTTTG
>CM054139.1:35792744-35795244 GCA_028751875.1 Rapana venosa
CAGCGCTTGCTCGTGTGCGTCCATACATATATACATACATACATACATAAAGAACTGTGTCTACTGACTGCGTGAATCTACTACACCACACAGAAGTCAGGCACGAAAGGGGGTGGCTTTAAGCTTCTCTTTGAGCTTGTGCCACTTTTATATCTGTTTTCCTTTCTTTCATACCTCCTACACACACAATGTGGTAACAGTCGTGTTTTCAAACTCAGTTGAGATTTTTTTTTTTTTTCCTTCCAAGTCTTTAATTCGAGGATCTCTGTTGGGACTGGGAAGGGGTAGAGTACACGTTTGGTTTGGTTTGTTTGGTTGTTTTGTGTTTCATTGTGAAAGAGAAAAGTGGCTAGTTGAGAATTGGCATCAGGGGGAAAGAAAATACGGGACGGTGTCTTAGCAAGATAGAAGGAATAACATATTCCACGCAGCAGTTAATTTCGCATACAACGTAACATCAATATTATGTGAGGCATTGTTTTATCAATCAAAATGTTTGTGCACGTTATGTGCGTATGATGAAAACGTGAATATGAATTTGCCATAAAGCCACAAATGCTGGGATGAGATGATAAACCGAGGTTCTGTGTACATCACACATTCAGCTTACCCTGTGAAAGAACCCACAGCAACAAGACAGTTGTTCCTGGCAAAAATTCTGAAAGAAGAAAAAAACATGCCACTCCCTTTGTGAAACAAAAACATCTGGAGACAGACAGGGAAAGGAAAATAATAGGCACTGCTCTTGCCGCGATGCACTCTCCTTACAGAGAGAGAGAGAGAGGAGAGAGAGAGAGAGAGAGAGAGAGAGAGAGAGAGAGGAGAGAGAGAGAGAGAGGGGGAGCCGAATTTCACGCAGACAAATACGTTGTGACAAAAGTGGCATACAATACCGCGCTCTACCATACTATACTATAGCATACCACACTATAGCATACCATACTACACTACACTACAATATACCAAACCATACTACACTATACTATACTATACTATACTATACCATACCATATTACACTACACAATATTATACTATACTATGCCAGACTATACTATACTACACTACACTACACTACACTACATTAACATACATACACTGCACTCACCTATACTATACTAAAGTATACTATAGTACACTACACCATACCATACTATACCATACTATACTATACTATACTATACTATACTATGCTATGCTATACTATACTATACTATACATACCATACATACTATGATATACTATACTATACTTTACTATGCTATACTATTCTACACTATACTATGCTATACTATACTATACTACACTACACTACACTATACTATACTATACAATACTATACTGTACCTACCATACAATGCAACACCATGCAATACAAGTGCTCAAGCGAAGTAGCAGCTATGAGTTTTCCAGGCTTAGTCTGTTTTTTCTATACATACCCCTCCCTGGACATCATGCCACAGATGTGCCCATGCCTCAGTTGCCAGTTTCAGTAATGAATACCGTCTGTTACACCCTCACAGGGGTGTTAGGTGAGATAAACAAGGCTTTTGTGGTGGATGCTGTTTTGAAGAAAAAAGAATAATAACTGGGAAAAAAAAACTTTTTTGTGGGTGTATGTGCACGCAAGCACACGCTACCGTTTTAAAATATCTGGAAAGAAATGTGAGTACTTGTGCCTGTATTTGAACTATTCCACAGAGAGAGAGGCAGAGGCAGAATCAGACAGACAGACAGACAGAGAGAAAGACAGATAGACAGACAGAGAGAAAGATAGACGAACAGACAGAGAGAAAGAGACAGGCAGACAGACAAACAAACAGACAGATGACACAGAACAGAGAAACAGACAGACAGAAAGAGACAGAGGGAGACAAAAGGAAAAAGGAGACCGAGAGACGGAGATATACAAAAAGAGACAGAGAGGGAGGGGAGGGGGTGAATAGAAGCGAAGGAGGGAAGGAGAGGACAGCGAGAGAAACAGGGAGGAAGGGGATGAAGGAGGAAAAGAGGATACGGGGAGAGAGGGAAGTGGGACAAGAGAGAGAGAGAGAGGGGGGGGGGGAAGAAGAGAGGGAACATCAGAGAATAGAACAGTAAAAGAGACAGACGGTGAGAAGAAGAAGAAGAGGGGGGGGGGGGGGGGGTAGTGGGGAGAGAGACAGAGAGTGATAGAGAAAAAGAAAGGGAGACAGACAGACAGACAGACAGGAAGACAAGCAGAAGGCAGGCAAAGAAACAGACAGACTTGACAGATAGACTTAACAGACAGACAGAGAGACAGACATTCAGACAAGATAGACATAAAGACAGACATACAGACAGGCAGACTAAACACACAGACAGACACACATATAAAGAGAGACAGAGAGACGGACAGACAGACTAGACAGAGACAGACAGACAGACAGGCCGGCAGGCAAAGAAGCAAACTAGACAGACACTTAACAGACAGACAGACAGACATTCAGACAAGACAGACATACAGACTAAACAGACAGA
>CM054139.1:35797744-35802744 GCA_028751875.1 Rapana venosa
TGTGTGTGTGTGCAAGCTTAGTCGTAGATCTGTGTTTGTGTGTGAGCATGAAAGCTCAAACTGACATGGATACATCTGTTTAGACATATCAGCAGTTCTATGTTGCATGCAAAAATCTGCGCAACATCATTTTACTTATCTATGGCAGCGTCTTTGGGGTAGAAAGTTGCCAAGGTGCATGTGATCAATGTGAGCACTTTACGACTGGCTTCTTCTTGCTGCGTGCATATGTACGTGTATCTAAGGGGTTTGCATATATGTGCATGCATGTGTGTGAGTGAGTGTGTGTATGTGTCTTACCATTATGCGATAAACTCTTTGTTTTCAGTTACTGCTAGTATTCGTATTATTTTTGGGGTGTATTGCTGTTATGTTTATTCTCCTGTTCAATTTGTTAGTAATCCTCCATACCCCAAAGGGTGGTGAAAGGAATTAAATCTTGTAACGAATACAACAAATTGTCCTCTGTGCAATATCACAAAAGATTCAATCGAACATTCTTTTTGGGACTGCAACCAAGCAAGAATTATATGGACAAATTTAGAAAAAAGTATCAATGACCATTGTGAATACGCATCGAATGTGAAAATTTCACGTAAGATTGTACTTTTTGGAGTGGATGATTGCATGAAAACTGATGCTATTTTTGATTTCATTATCCTTCTTGCCAAATGGTATATTTACAGATGCAGAATTGAAAATCATTTACCAGTATGGAAAGTTTTTCTTAAACAGCTGAAATACAGGTACCAAATCGAAAAATATAACGCAACAATTGCAAACAACCTGAGTAAGTTCACTCTTGAATGGAGTCACTATAGACCATTGCTTGATTGAACAGATTAGATTTATATAACTGAGACAGGTGTCTGACCATATGTTTTTGCTGAATAGCAACCATGTGATAACAGAAAAGATGGAATTGTGCATACATTGTTTTTACTCTCCAAGGCCATGCTGTCATACTTTGGGTAATTACACTGACACTGGCACATTGTGATATTCCTCATGAATGAAAGAGTGCAATTGTATAGGTTTACAGAATTGACAGAGGCGTACAAATATTATTTTTCTCACGATGGCATGAAAAACGTGTGTGTGTGTGTGTGGGTGTGTGGTGTGTGTGTGTGTGTGTGTGTGTGTGTGTGTGTGTGTACATGCGTGCGTGCGTGCGTGCGTGTATGTGTGTGTGTGCTTTGGTTGATTAAGTACTTGAAAAGCATTTGGTATCACTTGTTTATGAAAAAGAATTGTATTTGTACCTGCTTTAAGTTTATTTGTTTATTTCTTTCTTTCTTTTTAGAAACATTTTGTTTGTAATTATTTGTAAATGCAAGACGAAAATTAAAAAAGTTTAAAAAATATTTTTAAAATCTTGAATCTTGAATCTTGTTGCGTGTGTATATGTGTATGTGTGTGTGGTTGTGTCTAGGTGTGTTTGTGTGTACGTGTTTGTGTATTTGTGTGTGTTGCTTGTGAAGGTTGTGTGTGAGGGGAGAGAGAGAGAGAGAGAAGAGAAGGAGAGATGAGAGAGATAGTGAGAGAGAGAGAGAGACAAAGATAGATACAGGGACGGTGAGACAGAAAAGAGTGAGAGGAGAGAGAGAGAGGAGAGAGAGAGAGAGCGAGAGAGAGAGAGAGAGAGAGAGAGAGAGAGAGAGAGATGGAGAGAGAGAGAGGGGTGAGAGAGAGAGGGAGAGAGAGATTGACGAAAAATTGACATGATGGCATATAGATAGGCAAACAATTCGGCAGATTAAGGACATGGAAACTAATACATATGGAAATGCATGTTTTTGAAAGGAATAAAAGAAGCCTTATTTTTCCCCTCTCCTTCTACCCCCTACTACCACCATCATCACCGTCCACTTTTGCAACACACAAAAAGAAAAAGAAAGAAAAGGAATAAATGTAGAATAAAACTTAAGATACAAGACTACGCTGAATCATAGGAAAAAGCAGTTGATATGAAATGGAGACCACACACACACACACATATAACAGAGAGAGAGAGACAGACATAGACACACAGACACAAACACACAGACACAGTCAGAGAGGACAGAGACACAGAGAGAGAGAGGTGGGCATAGAAGGACGAGAGGGGAAGAAAGAAAGACAGACAGACAGACAGAGAGACAGACAGAGAGACAGAGAGACAGGTAGGTAGGTAGGTAGGTTGGTAGGTAGGTAGATAGATAGATAGATAGATAGATAGATAGATAGATAGATAGATAGATAGATAGATAGATAGATAGATAGATAGGTAGGTAGGTAGGTAAGTAGATAGATAGATAGATAGATAGATAGATAGATAGATAGATAGATAGATAGATAGATAGATAGATAGATAGATAGATAGATAGATAGATAGATAGATAGATAGATAGAATGAAAAGTGAAAGAATGGACAAAAGGAGAAGAGAGAGACAAAGGAAATGACAAAAAAACATACAGAGACAGTAAAGGACAGACAATAGAAAGACATCTTTACTTATTTACTTATTTGTTTATCTGTTTATTTATCTATTTATCGTATTTTGCTTAATCATTCATTCATTTGTTTATTGATTTTTTTCTAGGCTAATAGAATAAGCACTGAGATGATTTTTCATTCCAGTCCCTATGTGCAGTTTGTAAATTTTAGCATCCGTTCCCACAGGCAAAAATGGTCAACATTTTCGAATAGCAAAACAGGTTTAAGCGTGTGCGCAAGATGTTCTAGATGCATTCATTCACAGGACCTCCCGTTTATAGTCTCAGGGAACGAAAGAGAAAAAGACCGACAAACAGATAGAGACAGACAGGCAGACAGACAGACACAGACGCAGACAATCACATCACGCCGTGTTCGATCTGAATCATGTGTGTTGTCAAGACGCAGGCAGACACATGACACACAACACACAAACACACTACATAGAGACAGAGCGAAGACAGAGACAGAGAGACGGAAAAAAACCAGAGAGACAGAGACATACACATTATTAACAGAGACAGAGAAACAGGGACAACAACAACCACACAAAAAGAAAAGAAAGAAGAAAAAAAACCGACATTGGGAGAGAGAGAGAGAAGAGAGAAGAGAGAGAGAGAGAGAGAGAGAGAGAGAGAGAGAGAGAGAGAGAGGAGAGAGAGAGAGAGAGAGAGAGAGAGAGATGAAAACAGATCAATGGAACAGAGGAAATTGCTCGCGCAAGAATTCCTCCCCCCCCCCATCCCCTCCCCAAGCAAAAGAGGACTACGATTTATAACAGCAAGCCCTATAGCATCATCGTCAGCATCCCTCAGCACGAGGCCTGTCGTGGAAAGAAGGGGCCCCTTGGGTGGGTGTGGATGGGTGGGTGTTGAGAGGTGTGTGTGTGTGTGTGTGTGTGTGGGTGGGGGGGGAGGGGGAGGGGAAGGGGTGGAGGTGCGGAAAGAGCACGAGCAGTTCTCACAGTGCTGACCCTCTGGAGCTTTGTGGAGATGGATGGTGCCGAGGTGAAAGATCACCTGAAGAAACGCTCTGGCCAGTCTGCTGCTGCTGCCGTTGCTGCTGCTGTTGCTGCTGCTGCTTCTGCTGCTGCTGCCGTTGCTGCTGTTGCTGCTGCTGCTGCTGCTGCTGCTAATGAATGCTTCTTCCCAGTGTGCTAATAGTGTGTCCTGCTTTTTGTGCTGCATTCATAGTGTGGCCTCATTTTTCCTCCTTCCATAGTGTGGCCTGATTTCTTTTTCCTGCATACATAAAGTGGCCCAATTTTTCTGCTTTCATATAGTGTGGCCTGATTTTTGTGCTGCATCCATAGTGTGGCCTGCTTTTTGTGCTGCATTCATAGTGTGACCTAACCTTTCCTGCATTCATAGTGTGACCTAATCTTTCCTGCATCCATAGTCTAACCTAATTTTTCCTGCATACATAGTGTGGCCTAATCTTTCCTGCATCCATAGTCTAACCTAATCTTTCCTGCATCCATAGTCTAACCTAACCTTTCCTGCATCCATAATGTTACCTAACCTTTCCTGCATTCATAGTGTGGCCTAATCTTCCCTGCATCCATAGTATGACCTAATCTTTCCTGCATCCATAGTCTAACCTAATCTTTCCTGCATCCATAGTCTAACCTAACCTTTTCTGCATCCATAATGTTACCTAACCTTTCCTGCATTCATAGTGTGGTCTAATCTTCCCTGCATCCATAGTATGACCTAATCTTTCCTGCATCCATAGTGTGGCCTAATCTTTCCTGCATCCATAATGTTACCTAATCTTTCCTGCAACCATAATGTTACCTAATTTTTCCTGCATCCATAATGTGACCTAATTTTTCCTGCATCCATAATGTGACCTAATTTTCCCTGCATCCATAATGTGGCCTAATCTTTCCTGCATCCATAATGTTACCTAATCTTTCCTGCATCCATAATGTTACCTAATTTTTCCTGCATCCATAATGTGACCTAATTTTTCCTGCATCCATAATGTTACCTAATCTTTCCTGCATCCATAGTGTGGCCTAATCTTTCCTGCATCCATAATGTTACCTAATCTTTCCTGCATCCATAATGTTACCTAATTTTTCCTGCATCCATAATGTTACCTAATTTTTCCTGCATCCATAGCGCGGCCTGATTTGTCCTGCATCCGTAGTGTGAGCTGCTTTTTGTGCTACATTGATAGTGTAGCCTAATTTGTCCTGCATTCATAAGCATTAGGTACGGGACAGCGACAGTCTAGTGTGTTAGGGTGAGTCAAACTTGCTATTTGACGGTAATTGAAGACTCAGGTTCGAGTATCTGCTGAGACTTCGGATGAGTCTGTAAACCGAGGTCCCGTGTGCGAACGCACACAAAAGTTCTTTGCGCACACGTTAAAACCCGTTCCGCTTTTCGAAAGAGTAGGCCATTGTGTTCTGATAGGAACTGATGACAAAATTTACAAAACTGCATAAACACGGGGACTGGATGTTAAAAAATAACCCACACATGAGTGTTTATTCTATTATCCTGGAAATAAAAGA
>CM054139.1:35817744-35845244 GCA_028751875.1 Rapana venosa
AGGAAAAAAAATTATCATGCGCATACACACAGATGCTTGCACAAAAACATCCGCATGTGTATTATGGAGATATTAATAATTTACACACGTGCATGCAAAGTTGTCTTAAAGCGCGCGCGCACACACTCACACACACACACACACACACACGCACGCGCGCACACACACACACACACTCAAACAAACAAATACATACACAAACCAAACACACACACACACACACACACACACACATACATACATACACACACAGATACACACACACACAGATACATACACACACACACACATAGGCATACACATCACGAAAATGTACAGAGACACACAAAAAACACGTACACCCCACAAAATGCACGTACGAACATAAGTACACACTCTCTCTCTCTCTCTCTCTCTCTCTCTCTCTCTCTCTCTCTCTCTCTCTCTCTCTCTCTCTCTCTCTCTCTCTCTCTCTCATCCCGTCTGGGTGATTAAAAAGAGAATAAAGCCAAGAGTCTTTCAAAAACGCTATCGTTGATTTCTGATTAAGAAGAACTAACACGAGAAAGGGATAAAGACAGAAGAACATAAGCGTTCCCTAGTCGACATGACAGTAGCGATCATTAATGTTGAGTGGTATGTATTTGTGTAGACGTTTGGATGAAAGAAAAACAGAGAGAAAAACACGCTTACCCGTGCCTTGGTACATGCGTGCACACGAGCATAGACACTCCGCGCACGCGCACACACTCACATACACACACACACTCTTACTTAAACACACACACTTAAACACACACACATACACGCGCGCGAGCGCGCGAGCGCGCACACACACACACACACACACACACACACAAATGCTCATAAGCAGAGCGGGCTTTATATAAACACATTAACAAACAGGCAAACGTGCACAGAGATATAAAAATGCGTCGATACACATACAGAGGTGTGTGTGTAAACATACACATACACATGCACATGCACAGCTGCATAGCGCATAAATATGATTATACTCACACAAAAACACACACATGCATGGAAACATATACATAGATAACACATACATACATAAATAACACACTCTATCACGCGCGCGCACATATACATACTCTCTCTCTCTCTCTCTCTCTCTCTCTCTCTCTCTCTCTCTCTCTCTCTCTCTCTCTCTTACACACACACACACACACACACACACATACTCTCTGTCTCACACACATACTCTCTCTCTCTCTCTCTCTCTCTCTCTCTCTCTCTCTCTCTCTCTCTCACACACACACACACACACACACACACACACACACACACACACAAGCAAACGCGCACATAGTACACACACACATTTCAAAAGAAAGGTTATTGTTGATATTTGGATCAGAAAAACTAACATTGAGAGAGGATGAAAGGGAGAAATGAATAAGATTTTCTCTTGTGAGTATATCGTTAGTGATGTGTTTACAAAGGCATCTGTTTGTGTAGAGCTTAGATGAACGACAAATAGACAGAAAAACTGCCTGTGCAAGTAATGTGATACGCTCGCACATCAAGAAGAGCATATACACAATAGCGCACGCACTTGCTTCTGCACACACACACACACACACACACACACACACACACACACACACACACATACACACAAAAGCAAACAAACAAACGCAGAGAGATGGAAAGGGAGAGAGAGAGAGAGAGAGGGAGAGAGGGGGGGGGGTGAGTGAGAGAGAGAGAGTGAAAGAGAGAGAGTGAGTGAGAGAGAGAGTGTGAGAGAGAGAGAGAGAATCAGATAACATATAGAAATGGCGAGACAGAATGAGACAAAGATAGCGATACAGATAGACAGAAAGACGGAGGCAGTAAGACAGAGTTTTTATCCGCGTACTTTTGAGGGTAGACTCACACACACACACACACACACACACACACACACACACACACACACACACACACACACACACACACACACACACACACACACCACACGGGCAGTAGCACCAGCGGCAACAACAGCAACCACAACAACGAAACAGCAACGACAACAACAACAAAAACAACCAACCGTAAGAACACCATTTCTAACACATTTAAGCTTCAGAGGATCTATACAAATGTAAAAGAGTGCAGGCTGATAATTACGCCAAGAGTTTATCATGGCCCAGGACACTTTCAGCATTGCATGTGAAAGCATAACATCAATGTAATGTACAGCTTGCACGTAGCTATACCTCTAACTGACAAAGCCTTTGGCCTGGTCCAATTGCTGCAACTCGCTGGTCTATAGGTAACGCGCCTGTCTAGAAAGCGAAAAGTCCGGGTCGGAAGTGTGCAGTGGTTCGAATCCCGTTTGGGCCCGAAACTTTTCCCCATCCATTAGACCATGAGTGGTGGTCTGGGCGCTAGTCTTTCGGATGAGACGATAAGCCGAGGTCCCGTGTGTTACACAAAATTTTCAGCGCACGTAAAAGAACCCACGGCAACAAGAGAGTTGTCCCCGGCAAAATTCTTAGAAAAAAGCCACTCTGATAAGGGAAACAAATACAGTTGCAGACCAAAAAAACAAAACAAAAAAGGTGGTGCTGCTCTTGTGGCGACGCGCTCTCCCATGTGAGAGCAGCCCGAATTTCACGCAGAGAAATCTCGTGACTTAAAGTGGTATAAATGAAAATAAATGAAATGAAATAAATGAACTCTTCTATGTACATCCGCTTTTATCAAAAGTCCAGGAACTGCGTACCAGTACGTTAGGGGGACGGGATAGCTCCAGAGGTCAGAGCGCTCAGTGGTCAAAGCACTCAGTGGTCAGAGCACTCGCTTTCTCCAAGCCTCTGGAGAAGCTGGGGTCTCTGGTGCCTCGATCCCCTACGACCACGTAGGTTATAGGACACATTGACTTTACCTTTACTACGTTACGGTGAAAGTGTCCCATCATCTAAGCAGTCATTGGGAGTACGAAGTGTCAGAGACCTCGGCTTCTGTAGGGAGAAGCATCTTGATTGAGAGTGGCACCCATCTCTGCCCTCCCCCACTCTCTCTCTCTCTCTCTCTCTCTCTCTCTCTCTCTCTCTCTCTCTCTCTCTCTCTCTCTCTCCCTCTCTCTCTCTCTCTCTCTCTCTCTCTCTCCCTCTCTCTCTCTCTCTCTCTCTCTCTCTCTTTCTCTCTCTCTCCCTCTCCTCTCTCCCTCTCTCCCTCTCTCCCTCTCTCTCTCCCTCTCTCTCTCTCTCTCTCTCTCTCTCTCTCCCTCTCCCTCTCTCTCTCTCTCTCTCTCTCTCTCTCCCTCTCTCTCTCGCTGCTTTACCTTTCCTACCCCTAAAGAGGACAGGTACTTTGTTACAGCTTGGTGAACTAGGGCACTGTACTGAATCCAAGGCAAACAAACTGTCAACCAACCATCCACAAGGTACCCACTCCCAATACTGCTTACTTAACCTTAGCTTTTGGGAAAGTGAATGCTCTGACCACCTAGTTATCCCATTCCCATAAGTTAAATCTTTTTTTTTTAATTTTTAATAGTGCACGCAATAATCTTAGTTTTGTTTTCATACTGATGTACTTGCTTTCCCTAGCTAAGGTTAATGCAGCATCGAACGTGGTTACCACTTGGATGGGTGACCGTTTGCGCGCCTTGGCTTCAGTACAGTTCCCCAGTTCACCCAGCTGTAAATGGCTACCTGCCCTCTTTAAGGTCAGGGAAGGTAAAGCAGCGATAGAGAGGAGATGGGCGCCGCCCTCAATACGCTGGCCCCTGGGGAAGCTCCCCTACGACCACATAGGTTATGTGACACCTTTACCTTTACCTTTTACTCTTCCAGACTGTTTCATAGAGCTGCACAGGCATGGAACAAGCTACAAACGCAATGGTGCTAGCACCAGAAAAGCATGATCAAGCAGCTTCTTCGTGCCTGTTGTTTTTTTTCCATCTCATCCCTGCAATCCATCTAAGAGAATAAGAGAAGATTAGCTGGAAAAGGAACGAAGGGAGGCAGGGAGGGAATAAAACAGGTTTTGGGGGACAGGCTGACAGGATGAGGTGAGGAGAGGGTTGAAGAGGGGTAAGGGGCGGAGATGAGGGACAAGAAGGCAACAGAATGGGGGGAAGGGAGTTGGGGGAAAGGGGGGACATGGGGGCTGGACAGTGGTTGGTGTGCAGAGCTGCGGAATAATAAAGTCTCTGGCAGTGTGACCTGATCAGTGTGAGATCTGATGGACCACTAGACTGAAATACCTCCTCTCATTCCTACATTCTGTCTGTCTGCCTGTCTGTCTTTATGTCTCTCTTTCTGTCTCTCTCTGTCTCTCTGTCTCTCTCGGTCTCTCTCTTTCTCTCTCTCTCTCTCTCTCTCTCTCTGTCCTCTTTTCTGCTCTCTCTCCCTGTCTCTCTGTCTCTCTTCTGTCTCTCTCTCTCTCTCTCTCTCTCTCTCTCTTTGTTTTTCAGTCTCTTTTTCCCTTTTTTCTACTTGTGTTGTGTCCTTGTCTTTGGTTTATCTCTCGTCTTGTATCTCCTTATGGCTCTGTATTAATACTCAATGCTCTCACTGACTCTCTTCTTCATTTACTCGACTTATATGGGTTTGTCATTGTCTTTGTCTCTTTTTTCTGACCCTCTTCTCTCTTCTTCTCTCTTCTCCTCTCTCTCTCTCTCTCTCTCTCTATCTATCTTCTATCTTCTTCTCTATCTCTATCTCTCTCTGTCTTTCTCTCTTTGCTTAATATCTCCTTTACATGTGACAGCTCTTTGCGTCGTTAGAGATGCGTTGATGATGTAGTATCATTTATTTCGGAGAAATTTATGTCACGGCCTTTAGCTTGTTTGTGCTTTCTACAGAAGAAACAATCCTACCTTTCTGATGTTTCTTGAGTTTCTGGATTTTGTATATAATTACTGAGCAGGCATAAGCTTTTGGGGTTGTTGTCATTGCAATTTTATTTCATAGATTTGGTCTGCAGCGTACCATGTTTGTAATAGCTGTTTGTTTAAACTATTGATTATTTGTCATTGGTTGCATGACTGTGTAAGATTAGGTTGAATGCATGCGCTTTGATTTGTCTTTGCAAGATATAGCGCTATATAAGTTCCATTTGTCAGTATTATTATAATTATTATTGGGGTTGTTGTTGTTGCTGCTGCTGCTATTGCAGCTGTTGTTTTGATTTGGATTTGATTTTGTACATACATTTTTTCCACAAATACGATGTTATGTGCTTTAAAAAAAAATACCCCAGCATTGTTATTTTGTTCATCAAAAGGTAAGGGGCACAAAAATGTACATTAAAAATTAGACGAAAGTTTTCTTCTTCTTTTTTAATCCAGCGAGTTAGAGAGAGACAGACAGACAGATAGACGACAGACAGACAAAGTGAGATAGACAGACAGACAGATAAACAAACAGACAGACAAGCAGACAGACAGAGACAGGGCAAGAGCAAATAGTCACAAAGAGACTGTTGAGCAAACAGATGCCGCATACACACACACACACACACACACACACACACACACACCACACACACACACAACACACACACACACACATACAGACCACTCTCGAGACAGAGAGAGAGATAGAGAGACGAACAAACACAGAAAGGAAGGACACGACACAAAAAAAGAAGACAAAAAAGCTCTTGTCACGTTCAAGCGGCCATCACGTAAGAAAGGAAAGGCTGTTTGTGGCGGGCGCTAGCCTAACGCCCTGTGTTTGCTTTTGCAGATGCAGTGAGGAATACGGAGAAGGGGAGAGATGTTGCTGAAGTACCCTCCACCTCATCGCTTGTATACCGCCTCCACCTCCTCCTCCTCCTCCTCCTCCTCCTCCTCCTCTACAGCTACCACCCTCCTCTCCAGTCCACAAAACCCACCACCACCACTTCTACCCGTCCTCCACCTCCTCGCCTCTTTGTCTCTTTGCCCCGGGCTGTTGGGCGACTGGGACCCGCTTTCCAAAGGGATCGCCCTGAGTGGAAGGAAAACATGGTCCTCGACAAAGCTGTTTGTTCCAGCTCCATAGAAACGGGCCCATCTTCGGAGCAGAGTTGTTGTATGCCTCCACACGCGCAGGATGGAGCTCGCTAGAGGCTCCAGGGGGTTAGAACATGGACTCCATCTGTATGTGTTGTTCTTACCACGTAGTTCCAACCCTGGTTGATGTGCTAGAAGAGCCAGAGGAGACTAGCATGCCCGGTGCGAGCTGACAGGACAGCTGAGTCACCCGCACCGGCACCGTCTGTCTCTCTGGGAAGATGGTGTCTCTCCCCGAGGAGAGCTCCTCTCCTGTCAGCACGGTGGCGTCCTACCTTGCCGTGGACGATCTGTTCACCATGGAAGACAATGGCAACGCCCCCCTGACCTCCGCTCTGACGGAGCTGTCCCTGATGAACTTCACCCTGGAGGACTGGTACGACAACTCCTCGGCGTCCCCTTGGAGCAACGACAGCCTGCCCGGTGACTGTGACGCCATCCTGAAGGACAAGGCGGGCCCGCCACCCATCTACAGCTCGGAGGCCACGCTGGGCATCTCCATGATTCTCCTGCTGGTGCCCCTCCTCACCATGCTCGGGAACTTTGTGACAATCCTGGCTGTGCTGACCCACCGCAAACTGAGGAACAAGACCAACGCCTTCATCGTGTCGCTGGCCATCGCTGACATGTGCGTGTCCCTGCTCGTGATGCCTTTCGGGATCTACCAGCAGCTGAACAACAAGGTGTGGATGCTCGGGGACATCGTCTGTCGTCTCTCCTCCAGTTTTGACGTCATGATGTGCACCGTGTCCATCTTCCACCTGTCCTGCCTGGCCATTGACCGCTACCTGGCCATCTGCAGACCTTTCCTGCACGAGCGGCTAACCGTGCGCATGATCGTGGGCATGCTGGTCTTCTGCTGGGTGACGCCCGTGTTCATCTCGTTCATCCCCATCATGAACGGCTGGAACAAGCTGGGCATCGAGGAGTACCTGCACTGCGCCTTCCCGCCCGACGCTCAGGCCTGCGTCTTCATCGTCAACACGCCTTTCGCCATCGTCTGCTCCCTCATCGCCTTCTACGTCCCCGTGGTGTTCATGGGCGTGTGCAACGTGCAGATCTACATGGCGGCCAACCGCCAGGCCCACCAGATCCGGGCCTTGGAGCAGGCGGGGAACCACAACCACATGAGCCACAGCAAGCGCAAGAAGTTCCACCACGAGGCCAAAGCAGCCAAGACTCTGGGCATCATCATGGGCTGCTTCAGCGTGTGCTGGTTCCCCTTCTTCATCTTCAACATCATCGACCCCATCGTGGGCTACCGCATCCCCTACATTCCCTGGATGGTGGCGCTGTGGCTGGGCTACATCAACTCCATGATGAACCCCGTCCTCTACTTCTTCTTCAACCGCCACTTCAACTCCGCCTTCCGCCGCCTGCTCCAGTGCAAGGTGTGCAAAGGAGTGCGCGACTATGACGAAGAGATGACGACAGGGATCACCAACGCCTCCGAATGACTGCGGGCCTCGCACCATGACGTCGCCATGACCAGCAGAAGCAACTCACGCAGGTCCACCTCCACCACTACCTACCTCCCCCAGTCCCTCCACCCCTCCACCTCCTCCACCCTCACTCTGCCCCCCTCCCGTAGCCGGCGCTGCAGCAGCGTCAGCAGCGATGGCAGTCAGCAGCTGCACCACAACGGCCACCACCCCTCCCCGGAGGAGCAGGTGCAGATGATGCCCAGCAGCCAGACGGAAGAAACCATCGCCGAGTATGGCGAGTTCGCAGCATGAAGCCAAAGGCCTTACGTAGCTAGCTCTGTCCCCGGGTGCCTCTCTTCTTCACAGCAGTTCTTGTCTCTCTGGCACAGAAGAAAAAGAAAATCTCTCTATATTTTTGTCATGAAACTCGTTATCTCTTCTTGGTGATTTTTTTTTCTTTTTGCTTCTTGACACTCTTATAGTTCTTTAACGAGTCCCGTTCAAAGAGGCAGTTGAGGAGTACAGTCCCTGCTTACAATTCCATTCAAGGGTGCGCTTAGATACATACCTGTAAAATATTGTAAATAAATAAATGGATGGATAGATTATAGGCAAGAGTAGCTATCAAAGTTACGACTATGTCAATGAGAAAAATGTTAAATGAGTAAGTATCTAATTACCTAACAAACCAGTTAACTAACCAACTAACTAAATGAGCAAAACATGTCATCAAAATAGACGCTTTATTTCTTATCCGCTTTGACTTTCTTGTTTAACACGTATATACTAAACTATTAATTTGATAATGCTGTAACGATATTCATGTGGCTAGAATTACTAATGGTGATAAAAAGATATGTATGCAATCTATACGTCAACAAGTTACGCCCTAAATGATATGCTAACAGGCCACGTTGCTGCTTAAGATCCTATAATTATATTGTTCTCAAAAGTACACACCCCTATCAGATACCTACAATCAATTTTAGCCAAAGAAAACGGCATTTGATCTGCTAGTTTTTGCATACGAAATAACAAATCAAACATGGAAACAATACTCACAAAACAGCATTTCACCGCTAGTGTTTTGTTGTTTTATTAAAATCCATATTCTTCATATACAGTGATGCCAACAACAAACATAACTCAAAGAGGCCATCAAACAAAAGTCGAAAACGAATAAAACGATTTCTCTTTCTAAACAGTACATTTCAAATATAAACACTATTTTCACTTATAAGATGCTGCATGTGTAGACTCTCTCCATCTGTAACATCCACATATTATCTTCTATTCGCATTCAAAGGCAAATTTGGAACGTGTACCTAACACGGACTGTTCTAACTGTAAGACTAAAAAGCAAACTTGTAATATGTAGCGATCTAAATGGAAAAAAAAAAACGTTGAAAAATGAAAGGCACATTCACAAACTAGAACCTAAAACAGTATAGGTGAAAAAACCACCACCAACCAAAAACAAAAAAACAACCAGACTCACAATGTGTGCCATACACAATCTATCTTCATGACAAGCAAAGCGCAAACTTTATTAGCAATTTCCAAGCAAGTACAAAGCACTTTGTCACTGAGGACGCCCAGCCCGGCCAGGCTGTTTCAGGTTCCAATGGGAAAGCTGCAGATCCATTCGCTTCCAGAAAACATGACACATTGCGTCAACAACATTTCCCCCCCAGCAAGCAAACACTTTGTCCAGAGCTAATATGCACAAGTGTGTGAATCATCAGGGAGCATATTATCTCTTGTGGACAAAGTAAGCCATCAACTGCAACTCTTTACCCAGTCTCCCTGTATGCCCCTTCCCCTTCCCTTCCCCTCCCCCCCAATCTACCCCGTCCCTAATCTCCCACATCACCCCCCACCCCCACCCCACCCCACCCCGCCCCTACCCCTTCTCCTACGTTGCCTGTGTGATCTGGTAGTCATGGTCCACGTCATGATGCGAGGGACCGGTCATTCTGGTAAAAATGTTACGGCCAGTCAATGACTGAAAATAATAACAACAACAACTAATCTTCACAAAAAAGGAGTAATTTGTGACTTGACAATTTGCAAAAAATTTGTGATGTGTATGCTTGAACTCTTTTTTTTTTCTTCTAAATCTGTGTGATACTAAAAAAAAATTAAAAAAGAAATAAACACCAATATCATATCGTCGTGAGTGTGTATATCTATTATCAAGTGCTTCAAGACACTTCGGATCGTCGATCGATATCTCCAGCCGAAATCTTCTGTCTGTGATGTTCATTCTGCTCTGAATATTATTTTTTTTCTCCCTGTCATTACAGAGCTCAGCACTTTTCATTGTAACCCATTCAGCCTCTGTGTGTGTGTGGTGTGTGTGTGTGTGTGTGTGTGTGTGTGTGTGTGTGTGTGTGTGTGTGTGTGTGTGTGTGTGTGTGTGTGTGTGTGTGTGTGTGTGTGTGTGTCAGAGTGGATAGTGTCTTTTGTGACAAAACCATGTGTGCAATCTGTGGCTAGTTTTGTGTCGGTTTTCTTTTCATGATTCCTCTATGTTGCCACCATCAAAAATGAAGTGTGTTTGTTTACTGATTCAGATCAATGTGAGATCTGAATTTAAGATACTTTTTTTTTTTTGCCGAGTGCTGCAGCAAAGGTGTACCATTGTATGAGATTCATACAATAAGGATGTAAGGCATAATACGTCTGTTTACTTCGCAGTTGAGCTTTTTTTCTTCAATGAATGAATTTGAGATGTTTGTAGTCATTATTTTTTGCTTTTTTTTCATTTGTCATTTACCAAAGGATAGAAAACAAATGGGTTGCTAGATAGAACTTTATATTATGTTGATCAAATTCCTTGAAAATGGAATTGGTTGAGGTTTTTTGGACGCAAAGTTATAAATAATACGTCTGGGAGATACAAAAACAGCATCAAAAATACCGACAACAACACTATATGATATTAATGATAATAGTAACAGTAATATAAAAGAATAATGATTCTGAGATGGTGATATTGATGAAAGACTTTCATCAGCATATCTTTAACAGTGAAACTGATATCATCTCACCAACTATTTTCATCACTATCACCATCGCTATGGTCATTTTTTCTACTCCATAACCATTATTGTTGTTACTATCATTAATGTTGTCGTTGTTGGTAGAAATCAACGTCCGTCATTCGCGTCAAGCAATATACAATAAAGGTTCAAGAAAACACGATGAACGGTTTGTAAACATACATTTTTTTTATTAGTTAATTGTCCTAAATGAATATGTTAGTTCCTTTATTTTCTTTTGTTTGCTTTTTGTGTTTGTATTTATAGAGATGTCTCGAAATGACCCCCTACCGAAACACACACACACACACACACACACACACACACACACACACACACACACAAAGAAGGAAGGAGAACCACCACACACACACACACACACACACACACACACACACACACACACACACAAAGAAGGAAGGAGAAATCCTATGCCTTTTGACAGAATTACTCCCCAACCAATCTGTAGTTGCAGATTTAAATTCAAAACAGAAGACTCTTAGACGAAAAAAGAAAATGTGCTTGTTTGATCAATAATGTACTACATCACAAACTATCAAAAAGATGATTGTCAGAGAAAGCAATTTATTGTTAGACACATCACAATAGCCTCCTCAATCAAAAGATTTGTACACCGGTCAGAATTATCTGTTGGAAGTTTCTGACATAGAGGCCGACATATGGGCCTACCTTACCAGTAAAATTCCCAGAAATGATGCAGGTGTATCTTGGAGGAAGGTATTTTAAAACCTGACTAATATCTGTAGACTCCCCCCACCCCCCACCCCAACAACTAGGAATTATTTCATATTCAAGTTTCACATTTAGATCAGGAAAGATGCAAGCCTGTGGCATTTCAAACTGTGCAGTTTCTCTTTTAATTCAAATTAATTTGGTAGCTTTAGTTTCCAACAGTTAAAGCAAGAAGAGAACAGAGTAAAGGGGGATGGATGGTGGATCTTTGTCTCTACCCTTGAATGGCATGTATGGTTATGAAGAAGTCGTTTGAATGGGAGCACATCTGTTACAATTTGATAACTATGTCGACCTTAAGCTCTTTTATCGTGCAAAATATGTCTCATGATTCGTAGGGCTAGAAGGAGCTTAGATCTAAAGCCGTTTGTCTACTAAGTCAGAGATCTATAAGGCTTTGGGTGTAAACAGCTCAGGTATATTTTTGTTTGTTTGGATTTTCTCATTAGTTCCACTTTTGATAAACTGATTACCCTTCGGATGTACACAATGTGGTCTAGACCTACGTTTGTAAAAATTCAAAGCAAGACGTTTAAAGAAAATATTCACCTGTTGAGTGAGGGTCTGACATCTATAAATGTGTAACTCAGTATGTTTTAAAGAGGCCTAAGTCTTGAAGCAATGACCTTGCATGAATCCTTGTTGGTTACTAAAGATGATTAGAGGACATACCGAAAGGATTTTTAGGAAAGTTTATCCATATTATAAATTACAAGACAGATATACCATCAGGATGATTAGGAAAGGATCTAAGACAGAAAAATGAGTCGTACAGAGTGGAAACATGTATCAGTTTATATTTGGAAGGCTGGTGCTCATGTTGGCCTCATAAATGGGTATCCTGGGTACATTGCTGCCTTCAGGGTACCGTAGCAAAAGTAGAAACTACGATCTATATATGAAGAGTTTTAAAACCGAAGCAAAATCCTGAAACATTTGTTTGTTTAAATATTCTTTATCTATTTACTTGTTATAGAAGAATGTTGTGCTTGGTGTCTTGTAATTTATTTTACCCGTAGTAAATCAGTGTTTCCCGGTAATGAATGTCCCTGTGACACCAGTTAGGTTTTCGTCTGTATATCGTGTTTCAATTGAACAGACTTTAGAATGATCACAACTGTGTTTATAAGATATGTACACTTTAGATAAGCAAATAGTGAATGCATTAGTAAATGTTCTCGGTCTAGCAGTCTACCTATCGATCTATTTAGCTAGCTAGCTAACTGTTTATCTAGCTAGCTTTCTAGCTAGCTAGCTGTCTATCTATCTATCTATTTATCTTTTTGCAAAAGCAGACGAGGAGGTGGTTGTCAAAGAAAAAAACTACTGTTTACCAAACAGACAGATAATGACAGTGCCATAAAAATAAGGCTTTGAAGACTCTCTTCTAAGCCTGCTATGATTTGCAACAAACTTTTTGTTTCTGTTTTGATAGTTTGTATTTTTTTTATTTTTGAGAGAGAGAGAGAAAGAAAGAGAGAGAATGTGAGAGAGAGAGAGAGAGAGAGAGAGAGAGAGAGAGAGAGAGAGAGAGAGAGAGAGAGAGAGAGAGAGAGAGAGACTTGTTGGAGTACGCTAAGAGGCCTACCGTTCTTTTATTTATTGTCGTGTGTTTATTTTCAGAAGATTTGTTGTTTAGCCATTTCTTGTTTCACGTGCGACATTTAACCCAGACATTCTACTTAAACACGACAAAACCTGGGTTAGTGCAACGCATTGCATATATTGTCAGAAATCGTATACTGAAAAAACTGATTGAAAAATTGGTTGGTATAGCAAGCTTATGATGCTGCACTTAGAATGATAGCTGTTGTAATAACACCTTTTTTTTAGATATTGGATTTATATAATACTTGCTTTTGACACGATTTCATAGAGAATGCACGAGCTGAAATAAATGTGTGTGGTGTGTGTGTGTGTGTGTGTGGTGTGTGTGTGTGTGTGTGTGTGGTGTGTGTGTGTGTGTGTGAAAGGAATGAATCAACTGTCATATAATACGAACTACGAAATTACATGTCAAACACTCCTGTTTAGGTCTATACACGTTTTGCATGTCTTCTCTAGCACTTACGAGTATATCAAATCAATTTCGCAGTATATCATCTCTTCTGTTTGTTTGTTTGTTTGTTTGTTTGTTTGTGTCCTCGTTTCTGTGAGTACATCAAATCATGTTTCCCAATGTGATATCTGTTCTTTCGTTTGTGTGAGTGTCTTCGTCCGTTTCCAGGATTATGGGTGTATCAGATCAGCTTCTTGGTGCATCATCCTGAGTTTGTTTGTTTGGGGTTGTTGTTTTTTTACTGTTTGTGTCTTGCGTTTATTGCTATGATGATGGGTATATCAAATCAGATACTCAGCGGGTTCTCTCTATTGTTTGTACCCTCGCTTTTTGATGATTATGCGAGCATCAAACCAATCTTTTAGTGCGTTTTCTTTCTGTTGTTGTTGTTTTCAATTTTCTGTTTCGCTTGTGTATTTATTTTTTGTTTTTGTTTTTTAGGATCATGCCTTGATTGAATAAATTTCTCGGTGCGTTATATATTTTTTTGCCTGTTTGTTGCTTTGTTTGCGGCGTCTTTGTTTGTTTGTTTTTATGATGATGGATATAAACAAATCAATTTCTCAGTGCGCTGTCTTTCTTGGTTTGGTTGGTTTAGTTTGTTTGTTTGTTTGTTTTTCTCTTTCTTTGTCTGTCTTTTCTTACGATAATGGGAATATCAATTTTTTTTTTCAGAAATATGTTTTATTTGTTTCTTTGTTTTGTGCATTGTTTGTATCAGTGTTCATTTTTGCTTTTTTTTGTTCAAAAAATAATTTTACAGATTCCAAAATATTGCGTCTTGCCATATACACGTCGCAGTGGCCAAAAAAATATTTGGTCAAATGACTGATGGATGGATGGATGGATGGATGGATGGATGGATGGATGGATGGATGGATGGATGGATGGATGGATGGATGGATGGATGGGGAGAGGGAGGGACGGACGGAAGGAGGGATAGTCGACGGATGGATAGATGGATGTTTAGATGGATAGATTATCTCATTCCTAGTTAATTCATTTGTTTTGCTGTTGATATTTGCGGTAAGGTGATGTTCTTTAAACATACTTTTTTTTTTATAGCAAAGATCATTCTTTTTACACTCCGATAACAAGCCACGTGAACTAAGCTTCAAAACCAATGGTCACAATGAACAGGAAAGCACAACACCTCAACAACAAAAAGAATCACCATTGCTTATTTAGAGACTTCCTGCCACCTCTTTCGCACAGAGGGAAAAATGTAAATTTGACATTTAAAAAATGTTGAACATATTTAAAGCTTAGCTAACGTGTTGTTATATATATATATATATATATATATATATATATATATATATATATATATATATAGATATATATATATATTATATATATATATTATATATTATATATATTATATATCAGAAACGTTAACTAAGCTTTAAAGATATCCTCGCTATGAATAGCATGTGCAACACCGAGCGAAGTTAGCTGTGGATGGATTCATTGGCACTTTCCTCCAGAGAGGGAAGATCGTTCAGGGTGAGACATTTAAAGAGAGACAGTCAGAAAATGTCGTGATCAGCCTGTCTGTCTGTCTGTCTTTCTGTCTGTACAGTATTTTCTGGCACAGACATCAGTACGGTGCCGAATGCATTGGGTCTGGCGTGATATTCTGACATTTTGGGCGTGAGGGTGCAAGCGATGTGTGTGTGTGTTGTGTGTGTGTGTGTGTGTGTGTGTGTGTGTGTGTGTGTGTGTGTGTGTGTGTGTGTGTGTGTGTGTGTGTGTGTGTGTGAAAAATCAAATTACGGTGATCTGTATTGAAGATAAAAAATTAGTTTATGTATAATTATCTATCTGTGTGTGTGTGTGTGTGTGTGTGTGTGTGTGTGTGTGTGTGTGTGTGTGTGTGTGTGTGTGTGTGTGTGTGTGTGTGTGTGTGTGTGGTAGTGTGTGTGTGTGTGTAATAAAGAAAACTATGTAAGTAAGCATGAACAGTGCAACCTTTCTTTTTTACAGATTAGAGGAAGGAGAAGGCTGTGAAGTTCTATAGTTCTATCTGATTTTTATTCATACAAATCGCTTAGAATTGAGGTAAACACCACTTTTTTTTGTTCTTTTTGAGGTTCTTACAAGGCCGTCTGATTGCTTAAGATGTCACTTTTTTCTGATTGTCTTGATCATTTCAAATACCATTCTATATTTCTTCTTCTTTTTTTTCTCTTTTTTTCTGTTTTCATTTCTGTCTCCCTATTTTTTCCAGGCTTTTTTTTTATATCTGTGCTATACTTCGGGTGTTGGCCTGTATTCATTCTTTTCTTTCCCAATTAATAATTGTCTGTTTCTTTTGTGTTTCTTCTTTTTTTTTTTGGTTCTGTCTTCCTTTTTCTCCACTATTCTTCTTTTTCAGTTAATTGTCTTCTCTCTCTCCCTCTCCCTCTCTCTCTCTCTCTCTCTCTCTCTCTCTCTCTCTCTCTCTCTCTCTCTCTCTCTCTCTCTGCCCCCTCCCCCCAAATCTATCTATCTATATCAATATATATGTATGTGTGTGTGTGTGCGTGCGTGCGCGTGCGTGCGCGCGCGGTGTGTATGTGTTGCTGTGTGTGTGATATTCCCTGGTGAACTTTTTATGCCTCTCTATCTCAGTGTATCTGTTTGCTTTCTTTATTTCGTTCCTCTCCTTCTCTCTTCTTTCTTCTTCTTCCCCCGCTCCCCCTCCACTCTTCTTTCCTTTTTTTTTCTAGTTCTAGTTTGTCTTTTTTCTGCATGCTCTTCCTCCTATCCCTCTCCTCTTCTCCTTCTTCTTTCTTCTTCTTCTTCTTCTTCCTTTCCACTTCCCCCTGCTCTTTTTCTTTCCATCTCTTGCTCTTCTTTTTCCTTGCCTTTCTCTCCAGACCTTTCAGCTTTCAGCATCGTCTGTCCGTACGCTGCTGACCGTTGTGGTTGGGTTAGAAGCAAATTAACCTCTCCCTCTCTCTCTGTCCTCTCGTCTGTCTTCTCTCTTCTCTCTTCTCTCTCTCTCCCTTCTCTCCTCTGTCTCTCTCTCTCTCTCTCTCTCTCTCTCTCTCTCTCTTCTCTCTCTTTTCTCTCTCTTCTTTGTCTCTGCTTCTCTCTCTCTCTCTCTGCTCTCTCTCTCTCTCTCTCTCCTCTCTCTCTCTTTCGTACTTCAAGACTTCAGAGTCTCTCTCTTCTTGTCCTGTCTCGTCTGTCTCTCTCTCTCTCTCTCTCTCTCTCTTCTCTCTCTCTCTCTCTCTCTCTCTCTCTCTCTCTCTCTCGTATTCAGACTTCAGAGGTCTCTCTCTGTCTTCTCTCTCTGTCCTGTCTCTCTCTCTTGCCGTGTCTCATTTTTGTCTGTCTCTTTCTCTCTCTCTCTCTCTCTCATCTCTCTCTCTCTCTCTCTCTCTCTCTCTCTCTCTCTCTCTCTCTCTCTCTCTCTCTCTCTCTCTTCATCTCGTCAGTAGTTCGATGCTTCAGAGAGTCTTCTTCTTTTCTGTCTGTCTTCTCTCTGTCTCCTTCTCTCTCTCTCTACTCTCGAGCTTCATAGTCTGCTCTCCTCTCTCTCTCTCTCTCTCTCTCTCTCTCTCTCTCTCTCTCTCTCTCTCTCTCTTACATTGATCGAGAGTTGAGTCTCTTCTGTTTAATTCAAAAGAAATAGCTGAAGTTTCTTTCTCTACTTCAGAGATTCATGAGTTCTCTCTCTCTCTCTCTCTCTCTCTCTCTCTCTCTCTCTCTCTCTCTCTCTCTCTATCTTCAATCAGGATTTAATCTCTCTCTCATCAGATAGGTTTTCCTATTGAGAGTTCAAAGCTCTCTCCCTCTCTCTCTCTCTCTCTCTCTCTCTCCTTTTCTCATCTCTTCTCTCTTTCTCATCGTCAACTCTCTCTCTCTCTCCCTCTCTCTCCTACTCTCTATCTATCTTCTATCTATCTTCTATCTCTCGTAGTTCAGAGAGAGTTCAAAGCTCTCTCTCTCTCTCTCTCTCTCTCTCTCTCTCTCTCTCTCTCTCTCTCTCTCTCTATCTATCTATCTATCTATCTATCTATCTATCTCTATCTCTCGTAGTTCAGAGAGAGTTCAAAGCTAGCTAGCTCTCTCTCTCTCTCAGTTCAGAGAGAGTTCAGAGATCTTTCTCTCTCTCAGTTCAGAGCTAGCGCTCTCTCTCTCTCTCTCTCTCTCTCTCTCTCTCTCTCTCTCTGTCCTTTTATTTCCATTTATGGCACTCTCCACTTTTCGTCCTTGCCCTAAGGCCAGAGCCCATTGAGTCCATTAGCGAGCACTGCACGCTGTGTGATTCTTTTCATCCAGCGTGCATGCATTCGCGTACACACACACACACACACTCTCTCACACTTACACACACACACACACACACACACACACACACCATGTGCACTTAATGCATGTATGCGTTCGTGCATGGCTGCGCGGCTAAAACAAAAAACTATAATTTATATTAAAAAAATATATATAAAAAGGCGCAACATACAGGGCACACTGCTGGTGCTTTCAATGTTATTGCAGGCAGATATAGGTAGGGATGTGGAAAAAGGAGACAGGCGCGCTTAGGGGGGGAAGGGGGAGGGGGGGCGAAGAGGGGGGTGGGGGGGAGGGAGGGGGAGCAGTCTGGAAAGAGTGAGTGCACACGCGGGGGACATATACACACATGCACATACACACTGTCTGTTCCTTTCTGTCTCTGACTCTTGTGTCTCTCTGTCTGTGTCTGTCTTTGTGTCTGTTTATCTGTCTATTAGTCTGTCTGTGTCTGTCTGATATCAGCACGCAGAACAGTTTGCGCACACACGTTAAATCCTGTTCCACTTTTCGGAAGAGTAGGCCATTGTATGCCGGTAGGAACAGATAACAGAATTTACAAAATCGCATACACACGGGAGCTGGATGTAAAAAAAAAAAAAAAGCACATAAGTGCTTATTCCATTATCCTCGATATAAAAGAATTTTTTTTAGTAATGTTAAGTTTGGTTGGGGTTGTTTAAACAGTATTTTGCTAGGAATAACTTTGTCATTACCGGAGGTTCTTTTACGTGTAATAAATGCGCGTCTCTGCTTTGATTAGGGAGGATGGGGGAGGGAGGGGGGTTAGCGGAAATTGACTAGCGTTTTAGGTGGGTGGGGGAGAGAAATATTGAGATACTGCTGGTGACGTCAAAGCAGCCTCGACTGGGACTTGAAGAGAATGGAACATGGCTGTGTCGTCTGACAGAATAATGTCTCGTCACTGGTCTGTGTGAAGGGGTGGTGACGGCTGGGTCAGATAAGGGAAACGGATGTTGTGGATTCCTGGCAAAATGCGATGTCGATCAAAAATTAACCCTTTTTCCTCCTGAAGACGTTTCTTGAATTTTAATTCAGTGTGGGGGGAGGGAGGAGGTGTTTGTGTTGTGTGTGTGTGTGTCAGGTGTGTGTGTTGTGTGTGTGTGTGTGTGTTTTGGGGAGGGGGAGGGGGGTCTGTGTGTGTGTTTCTGTCAGTGGTGTTTGTGTGAGTGTGTGTGAGTGTGTGTGTGTGTGTATTTTATTTAAATTCCTTTATATCGAGAATAATGGAATAAGAACTTATGTGCTTTTTTAACATCAGTCCCCGTGTGTATGCGGTGTATGTAAATTCATTTGAGTGTGTGTGTGTTGTGTGTGTTATGTGTGTCAGTTTGTGTGTGTGTGTGTGTGTGTGTGTTGTGTGTTCATGTGTGTCTGTGTGTGTGTCTGTGTGTGTGTTAGTGTGTGTCTGTATGTTCGTATGTGTGTGCGTGTGTGTCTGTGTTTGTCTGTGTGTATGAGTATGTGTGTGTGTGTGTGTTGGTTTATAAATAACGATAATTTTCTCACTCCTCACACATATCCAACACACACACACACACTCATGCATGCATGCATGCATGCATGAATACACACACATGTTTAGAAACAGAGAAAGGCAGACAGACAGAAAGACTCAATACGTTATCAACATGCTTCTCTCGTAGGAGAAGAATGCCTCATAAAGGAGGAGTAATAAAAACAACAGCAACAACAACAACCACACCAACACAGGAACCAAATTAACATGCTGACAGAAGCACGTGATAATTAATTTGGCCTTAAAGCAGCATTCTGCTGTTGTCTCTTTTTTATAGCTCTGTGGTGTTATAATTATGCTAATTTAAATCTGTCCTACACCTCCATCTTTGTTGCAGTGGATCTCTTATCATAGTACGCGCGCGCGCGCGTGTGTGTGTGTGCATGCACGCAAACGCGCGTGCGCGTAAACACACACACACAGAGGGTTGCACGCTCGCGCATACACACCCACACTCACACTGTTTCTCTCTTTCTTTTGGTCTGATCGTCTTTCTGTCTACCTCTCTCTCTCTCTCTCTCTCTCTCTCTCTCTCTCTCTCTCTCTCTCTCTCTCTCTCTCTCTCTCTCTCCTTTTCACACACACATTCACACACACACATTCACACACACACATTCTTACATTCACACACAAAACACACACACACACACACACACACACACACACACACACACGCTAACCGATACAGGGATATCTGTAGAGGGTTTAGAATATATAAACGATAAGTTTATAAAGACAAACAAATACAAACCCAAGGACGAAAACAAGCCATCTGACCAAAATGTCTTCTTTAGTAGGAAAAGGATTTGAAATTATCGAAAACGGAACACACACGCGCGCGCAAGCACGTGCGCGCGCACACATATATCAGTTTATCTCTATCTATCTATCAACCTGTCTATCTATCTATCTATCTCTATCTACTTATCTATCTACTTACCAACCAATCTATCTACCTACCTACCTACCTATCTATCTGCCTATCTGTGTGTATGTCTTTCTGTCTGTCTGTCTGTCTGTCTTTCTCATATCTTAAGATTTAATTTTCAACCAAGAAAACCAACAACAACAAAACCCTTTACTTTCCTTACACAAACCCCTACAAATTAGAATCACCCACAAGCATCTTCGATGTCCTATTTTCTTTTACCACCCTTGCCTATCCGTGAGTATTAGAAATCGTCCAGAAAAGTCATTCATAGTCCCTCCCCTCTCTCTCTCTATGGTACCACTTCTGCAGTAATTGGGTATCATTTTACCTCTACTTCAGTTCGTTCTAAATAGTATCGGCTTCGTTTCTGTTTGTTACAAAGAGTGCATTGAAAACTGATATTCGCGCAGGGAGAAAGTCGTGGTATTGTATTATATAGTCACTGGCAAGGCCGAGACGTAAATATGATACCAGTCACTATCACAGCTACAACCATAAGTGAGTGTTACTGACTGTACAATTCCGTTATTGATACCGATTTTTCAATTTCTTTTTTTCTGCCCTCCTCTTGCAGCTAGTATGAGGCTTGGTATTGTTGATGAGCCCATGACTTTAAGTTAGATAGATTTCCTCTTTGGGGATGATGTCTAAAGTGCGGAGATTTTGTATGTATTTTTCTCTGTGAGTGGGGGATGGTGTGTGTTTGTGTGTGTGTGTGTGTGTGTGTGTGTGTGTGTGTGTGTGTGTGTGTGTGTGTGTGTGTTGTGTTTGTGGTGTGTGTCTGTGTCTGTGTCTGGTCTGTGTCTCTGTGTGTGTCTTCTTACTGGAATGCTTTATAAAGCAAGATTATCCATGATTCATTCACGTACAGGATTTCGAAATACAATCTCACAAGACTCACTAAAGAAGGATGGAAACTCTTTGCCCACGATCATACGCAGGCTCTGAAGCTCTTTTCAGCTTGGCTGTAGCGAGTTCGATTCAAATCCGCGATCTTCGGATCTAGCGCTACAATACTTATTTACCTACCCATGAAGCCAGACAGGGTCCTACTCTACATGTAAGGAAGGGATTTTCTCTGAAGTCGGAATGTGGCTGTTTATACGGCGAGGAAAAGTCACATACACAAACTTCTCTTACAAAAGTGCGTACCAATAGTCCCGCGGTGATTTTCCGTGGTATGATCAGTGAGACAGAATTTTTTTTTTAAATTCTGGGTGACCTCTTAGGTGTTAAACTGAAGAGCGCCCAACGTCAGCATAACAGTATTAGTAGAAGCAACAACAAAAAACATAAACGACAACAAGAAAAAAAGTGCACGACACATGAAAAAAAACAGAGGGAAAAAATTTGTGGATACTATTTTTTTAATGTATTCATCCATATTTCATATTGCTATGTATATGGTAACTGAGATACTCACTTGATCATATCCGCGTTTCGTGACAATAACAAATACCAATAGCTTTTGGTCACGGCATGGAAGATGAGGTGGCTTGTCTTTGAATCTATAGCTATCTTTCTTGTCTCGGATCGTGCATAATTCCATGAAATGACGTCGCAAGGGGTACGTGGACAAAATGATACATCTAGAAGAGAAATGGGGAGGGGGGGGATGCACCCAATCTTTGTGTAGTGTGTGTGTGTGTGTGTGTGTGTGTGGCTTTTGGACACTGCATCGAAGATGAGGTGGCTTGACTTTGAATCTATAGCCTAGCTATCTTTTTTTCTTGTCTCGGATCTTGCATAATTCCATGGAATAATGTCGCAAGGGATACGTGGATGAAATGTTAACATGTAGAAGAAAATAGGGAGGGAGTGGGGGGGGGGGGGGGGGGATGCACCCAATCTTAATGTAGTGTGTGTGTGTGTGTAGGGAGGGAGGGGGGGGGTAGTCTGCCATCTGTCATAGTTTATGTTTGCTGCAATTGGATGCAGGAGTCTCTTCTAGGTTTCTGTATTTCATTGATGTCTTTGGAGAGAGAGAGAGACAGACAGACAGACAGACAGACAGACAGATCGAAGGAGTCTACCTGCGAACGTGAGTATGCTTGCATAAGTCTATGTATTATTTCTGTGTGTGCACATTAATTTTATGTGTGGTGTGTGTGTGTGTGTGTGTGTATTCAATCAATAGAAAGGAGTGCATGACATGACACATTGTGTTTTGTGCGCACACACACATAAAAGATGGACTTTGTCAGTGCCAGTCATTCATTGATATCAGTACAAAACTTCCATGAAGTCAACATTGGTCATGATCACAAAATTAACGTTTAAACAACATTATCGGATTATGAATTATTGCGCGCGCGCGCCGCGCGCGCGCGCGCGTGTGTGTGTGTGTGTATGTGTGTGTGTGTGTGTCAGAATGCTTCATGCTGACATACAGTATCACAATATCTGGAGGACTATTGTCTCGCGTGGGAACGTATACTAACTAATTATTGATACCTCTGTGTGTGTTTGTGTGTGCGCGCGCGTGTTTGTGTCTGTGTGTGCCTGCCTGTCTGTCTGTCTAAAACGTACATTTATTTTATTGTATTTGCCATTGTTTTGTTGTGTGAAAATTGAAGTTTTAGAAGGTTGCCAAGATGTAGATGTAATAGGGATTTTTTTTTATGAATCGAGCCCCCCACCCCACCCACCCCCACCCCCCACCCCCCATCAATCCAAATAAAAGCAAAAACAGAACCATACAATAACAACACAAAACTACAACAAATAAAAACGATGATTTCAATCATGTATTACAGCTTTATCTATAACGTGAATCAGGGATGCCATTGCTTTAAAAAAATTTAAAAAATTAAAAAGGTCTGTCCAGTGTGCTTATGATGCAAGAACATTTTGCGCGTATGTTAAAACCCGTTCCGCTTTTCGGAAGAGTAGGCCGCTATTGTGTGCCGGTGGGAACGGAGGACAAAATTTACAAAATTGCATACAAACCGGGACTGGATGAAAAAATGCACATGAGTATTTATTCCATTATCCTCGAAATAAAGGAATAAGAAATAGAAAAGAAGAAGAGAACGGAAAGGGCAAAAGCAACAGCAGCAACAACATGATAAAACAGTAAATACAGGCCTTCATCGATGGTTATCCTTCTCATCTCTATATTTTCACACACACACACACACACACACACACACACACACACACACACACACACACACACACACACACACACACACACATACACACACACACACACACACAGTCTCTGTTTACTGTATTCCTTTAACAACATTTAAAGTACTTTTTTTTCGTATGTCCACTAGAACCAATCTGAATAAAATGAATTAATAAATAAACAAATAACAGAGCTGAATAGACTGATCCAATTATTTCGGGGTTTTTTGGTTTTGTTTTACAAAAGTTCCAGCCCTATGATTGCAAAATCATCCTCTGAAGATGGAGTATGGCTGCCTCTATGGCAAGGTACTTTAAAAAAAAAAAAAAACAGACATGACACGCGAAGTTCTCAATCTATGTGTGCTTTACCGTCTCACAATAATTCCCAAGTATAAAGAGTGTACATTCTAAGAGATGACCACAGAGCGTTAATTGAGCTGTGGAAATCCCACCAATATCTGCACTAATTTACTATCACCCGTTCTTTTCTTTTTTATCTCACTTTGTGGCATGGCCGAATGCTTTCGGTTTTTTTTCTCGGGTTCTTTCATTTTTAATCATAATAAGATTTATATGTAATGCGTTTGAAAAATGTGTATTGGCGTGCTTCTGTTTCGCTGCGTGTCAGTTGTATGTATTGGATTAACTTAACTCGCAGACTGAATTTTTCGATCACACATTAACCACTATTTGAATTAATGGCTTTATTCAATTTGTTCGTTTCAGTTCACTACGTGTTTCTTTTTGTGTTTCGCTTCATTTTATTTTTTTTGTGTTTTGTTTGTTTGTTTCGATGTTTGATAGTAATAAATATTTGAGAGAAAAAGAAATGAAAAAAAAAGAAGGCTTGTTCGTTATAAGTTGTTGTATGAATCTGAATGATTTGTTGCGAGCTTTTTTTTTTGACATTCTTTTTTCTAAAAAAAATTCTGATTGTCTGTTCCTTTCTGTTCATGCACATACACCACGTATGTACGCACGAATGCGATCCTGCGCGCGCGTGCGCACACACACACACACACACCATGCACACACATACACACACACAACACACACACACACACACACACACACACACACACACACACACACACGGGGACGGGATAGCCTAGTGGTTAGAACATTGCACTCGCAATCTGACGACCCGGGTTCGATTCCCATTCAAGGGGATATTTTCCCCTGGAGTTAACATCAGTGCAGACTCCACTATCCCCAAAAGTCCTTCGAATGAGACTATAAACCGAGGCCCCGTGTGCGAACGCACGCACAACATCTTGCGGACACGTTAAATCCTGTTCCGCTTTTCGTAAGAGTAGGCCATCGTGTGCCGGCGGGAACAGATGACAGAATTTACAAAACCACATACACACGGAGACTGGATGTAAAAAAGCACATAAGTGCTTATTCCATTATCCTCGAAATAAAAGAATAAAATAAAAAATAACACATACACACACAAGCACACACACACACGCGCGCGCGCGCGCGCGCGCGCGCAAGTACATATAAAATCAAAATCTTTATTCTCAGAGTGAGAGAAGGAAGGAAGAAGAGAGGGCACAAGAAATTACAGTAACGCTGCGACCTTTTCTTCTTCTTTTTAGTTCGTATTCAGTCCATAGCCCCTCTAGAAATGTACATCCTATACATGTAATTATGACAAAAATGAACATTAACATAGCAACGACAAACAATTCTATTAGTATACTGTTTAATCATGTTTTTAAAAAAATTTAAGCAGCAGCCAGCAACTGCCGCAGCAACAGCAATAGCAGCAGCAACAACAGAAACAGCAGCAGCAATAGCAACAGCAGCAGCAGCAACAGCAACAGCAGCAGCAGAAGCAACAGCAGCAGCAGCAGCAGTTGGAGTAGAAAGAAGTATTGTCATTGTCGTAGTAATTATAAAAGAAGTAGCAACAAAAGAAGCACCAGCAGCAGCAGCAGCAGTAACATCATCTTAGCTTTGGCAGAACCAGACAAGTTTTACGTCAAGAAGAAGAAGAAAAACTATATTGCATGGTGATGACTGTGATACGAGTGATAAAGGGACCCCGCAGTGTGTTTGATTCCTCTGGCGCGGTGTGGTCTTCAGCTATAACTGAGGTACTAGGTGTTTGTCATCGAGATCTGTATAGTTAGTTACCAGGCTGTGACAAACAAAGAACTGTCTTTACCGACAGGTTCAGTCACGATAAATCAAAAGGATGGTCAGAAAAAAATAATACTGCAGATAATGTATTGTAAAGAAGAAGAAGAAGGGAAGAAAGGAAGAGAAGAAGAAGGAAGAAAAGAAGAAGTAAGAAGGTAAATTCCAAAATGATAAATGGAAGCAACCTATAAAAAAAGAAGCTTTTGAACGATTAATATTTTTGGAGAGATTAATTTTTAAAGATTTTTGGGTTTGGGAAAATATATTATTTAGTAATACACAAATACAAGAGAATATTTGCATCAGCAGCAAAATCATGCGATTAATTTTTGGGAGGGGGAGGGGGGTTCCTGTGGGTATTTTTTGTCCTGCAGATTTTTTGGTAATAAATATTTTTTTAAAGAGTTATACTGCCATGATACTGTGAGAGACACCCTGAGAGCGGCCGAGAGACGCGAGGACTGGAGAAAAGTGGTTGACAAAGCTTCGAAGGCGCCCCAAAGGATTCGGAATCTGAGGGATCAGTGACGGTGACGGTGATACAGCCATGTTAACACACGACGCTGTGACACTCCTGCTGGTGACCCCAATGTCATCACCCGGAACGAACAGACTTCCAATGAAAATAGCAAAATCGTCACGAGAATGTGCAGCTTTCAGCCACCAAAATTATTATATATATAATATATTATGAGGAGGCACCGTGGTCGAGTGGTTTAGGCGGTCAACTCGTGATCCAGAGGTCGCGGGTTCGATCCCCGCTCGGCTCGGTGTTGTGTCCTTGGGAAAGACACTTTACTCCTATTTTCCTCACTCCACCCAGGTGTACAAGTGGGTACCAGCTCTGCTGGGGAAGTATCTGGCGACAGACTAGCGTCCTGTCATAGGGGTGGTGAAAAACCATCAGTTCGCTTAACGCTACAGAAACCGGGATAAGCTCCGGCTCTATGGGCCTTCTGGCTCAAAAGAACATACTTTTTTTTTTTTTAATATATTATGCCCAAACCGTTGTAAGGGAAACAACCTCCTGTTTGTAGGAAAAGCTTTTAACCCTACAGTTGCTACCTCCCTTCGACTGTCGTACGCATGCTGGCTGCAACCGCTATTGGTAAAACGGATGACTATAATTATAAATAATAATAATGATAATAATAAATGAAATTTGTATAGCGCTATATCTTGCAAAGACAAATCAATGAATTGATTGATGACAGGAAAAAAAAGCTGAAGATGTAATTCCAACCATGATTGTTTACTATAACGACCACAAATCACAAGCAATAATACTGTTCAGTATTGCAACAGATTGACGATTTTGCAACAATTGGATTAGTTTATGCAAAAAGCAACAAAAAAATAATCTGTGTGCAAAAAAGAGTCCAAACATTTTTTTCAATGTGGGGTTGTTCAAAGATTTTAGCAAAGGCAGCAGAAGCAGTTGGTAAATATCAAAACTTTAAAAACAAAACAAAAGCCAGATTAAATTTCAGTGTAAATAATTATGCTTTAGCATTTACCATATTAGGGAGGCACCATGGTCGAGTGGTTTAGGCGGTCAACTCGTGATCCAGAGGTCGCGGGTTCGATCCCCGCTCGGCTCGGTGTTGTGTCCTTGGGAAAGACACTTTACTCCTATTTTCCTCACTCCACCCAGGTGTACAAGTGGGTACCAGCTCTGCTGGGGAAGTATCTGGCGACAGACTAGCGTCCTGTCATAGGGGTGGTGAAAAACCATCAGTTCGCTTAACGCTACAGAAACCGGGATAAGCTCCGGCTCTATGGGCCTTCTGGCTCAAAAGAACATACTTTTTTTTTTAATATATTATGCCCAAACCGTTGTAAGGGAAACAACCTCCTGTTTGTAGGAAAAGCTTTTAACCCTACAGTTGCTACCTCCCTTCGACTGTCGTACGCATGCTGGCTGCAACCGCTATTGGTAAAACGGATGACTATAATTATAAATAATAATAATGATAATAATAAATGAAATTTGTATAGCGCTATATCTTGCAAAGACAAATCAATGAATTGATTGATGACAGGAAAAAAAAGCTGAAGATGTAATTCCAACCATGATTGTTTACTATAACGACCACAAATCACAAGCAATAATACTGTTCAGTATTGCAACAGATTGACGATTTTGCAACAATTGGATTAGTTTATGCAAAAAGCAACAAAAAAATA
>CM054139.1:35852744-35857744 GCA_028751875.1 Rapana venosa
TGATGATGATGATGATGATGATGATGGTGGTGGTGGTGGTGGTGGTGGTGGTGGTGGTGGTGTGGTGGTGGTGGTAGTGATTATTACGACGACGACGACGATGACGACGACGACGATGGTGATGATGATGACGACGACGATGACGATGATGGCAATGGTGAAGAAGAAGAACAAGAACAAGAAGAACAAGAACAAGAAGAAACAACAACAACAACAACAAACGGAGTGTTCGTGCATTTTGTTTTGGTAGAAGCATAGAGATCAACACATATTTTTCTGTATTTTTCTGTAAACATCTAAAACACATGAAAATAATACATCCCAACATGTGCTACATGGAATAGAACAATCTGTGTATGTTTAATAATAATAATAATACTAATAATAATACTAATAATAATAATAATAATAATATGTGTGTTAAAATAATCTTCTACAAAAAAAAAGAAAACGCTTTACAACATGTGCTACATGGAGTTATAATAACGTATATATGTATAATATTAATATATACGTAAAACAATCTTCTACACACACACAAAAAAACTTGAATGAGGGTGGAGAAGGAAGGGCTAGGGAGGCTGGGCCCCGTAACTTGCAAGCATGTATTCTGTGCTCAATTAATGTTGTCCCCCCCACCAAAAAAAGAAAATGTCACATGAAAACTGATTCTCTCTCTCTGATTCTCACCGACATTGTGAATCCTTGCACCCCGGCTCGTTCGGCAAACCAGAGGACAGTGCTGTCCAGGAACTCCAGGGCTGCCGTGTAGACCAGCAGACTGACCACCACCACTGAGGCCATCTTCAGGCCATCCCCGGCCCCCGTGGACAGAGCGCTCAGCAAACTCCCGTACTGCCTGAGAGGGGGGTTCAAATCCAGCGTTTTCCCAGTGTGAAAAGACAAGGGAAGAATCGAGCTAGTGAGTGCGCTAGCCACTTCATTTTTTTGTTTGTTTTTTGTTTGCCTGTCTGTATGTAGTATTCGTTTCTCTTATCAGAGTGACTTTTTCTAACCTAATTTTTGCCAAGGAATTTTCTTTTGTTGCTGTGGGTTCTATTACGTGCGCAAAATGAAGCACGAGAGTTCGGTTTATTAATATTGCCTTATCGGAAAAAGTAGCACCTAGACCATCACTCATGTACTAATAGATGGGAAGGGGGGGGGGGGGGGGCAGAGCGGGGATCGAATCACAACACGCTTCGAGCTCGAACTTTTCGCTTCCTAGGCAGGTGCGTTACCTTTAGACCACTGATCCCGTTCAAGGGAATATTTTACCCCGGAGTTAACATCAGTGCAGACTCCACTCTCCCCAAAAGTCTTTCGGATGAGACTATAAACCGAGGCCCCGTGTGCGAACGCACGCAGAACATCTTGCGCACACGTTAAATCCTGTTCCGCTTTTCGTAAGAGGCGGCCATTGTGTGCCGGTGGGAACGGATGACCAAATTTACAAAACCGCATACACACGGGGACTGGATGTAAAAAAGCACATAAGTGCTTATTCCATTATCCTCGATATAAAAGAATAAATAAATAAATAAATAAATAAATAAAACCCAACCCATACAAAATTATAATCAAAGCTAGTGACGAGTACAGACGGCTATGAGGGCTTACATACTGAGCCGTCAACATGTCTAGTTTGGGTTTGTCTTACACTATCACAGGCAGCTATGGGATTTCCCCCAAAACTCCGCAGGGTAGTCGTTTGAACACTACACACACAGACGTTATCTTAATACAGGCAGTATGTCGTAGGCAAGTTCAACTCGGTAAAGCCTTTTCTTCTTCTGGTAGCAAGCTGCATCTTGGATATGTTCGTGCTGACCATACCACCGGTCATAACTGGCCTACTTCTCATCTGTGAAAATAATGTGACTTGACTTTACTTAATGAGTGTGCTGAATATTCTGTATGAGTTATGGTCATACAGCTTTAGTTCATAGTCTTCTTATCCGCAGGACTTTCAGAGAAGTGGAATCCGTTTGCTATGGTGACTCCAAGAGGAAAAAAACCTTCGAATAGACACGACAGCAAGGACTCGAACCCGTACCCTCAATCACCGCCACATCACCATGTCGACACTGAGAACTATGCTACCCTTCACCCTAGCATGAGTTGTTTCCCTTTGCTTCCTGACCCGCTCACATAACTTGCTGCACAATGCACAATTCACATTTCACAACAGCTTGTTCCCATTAACTCTTTTGAAATACAGAGAAACAAAATGCATATATATCAGAAAATGAATGACGGGTATAAAGAGAAAGAGAAAATACAAACAAACAAAAGACAATAATAATGAAAATAACTTAGATATTGTTTTACATTGTTCGGATTGATGCACCCTATACAGATAGCAAATTACTCATGTACTTTCAGGATGAGTATAGGTATCTCAAGTGATCAAAGAGAGAGAGTGAAAGAACAACAAAAGGCTACATAAATGATAGAAGTGGGCCATTAACTGGATAAGACATCAGCATCATGGATCAGGCTATTCGGGGGAAAAAATTAAGAATAATACAATGATTCAAAAATAAATATTATTATGACAGTCTAGACAATCGACGAAAGATAACTGCTCACTACTAGAAAATATATAGCTATATAGAGTTGTTTCCCCTCTACCTCCCTTAAAAAAAAAAAAAACCAACAACACGTGCAAAGGGAAGCAAACGGGATAGGCCTGATCTAACCTAACTCTAGAGTGTTATACAGTCCCCTTCCACCCATCTCACCCTCCTGTCACTTTGTACGGCGTCCTCAGCTTTAACCGAAGGCTTCTTTTCATCAGGGTAGAGCAGTTTGGCGAAGGCCAGGGCTGCTGGGGCAGACATCACACTGGCGTCAGGATGTGGTTGATGGGCGCCTGGGGAAATAAGGCAGCAAGCAAACATTTGAAACTAGGTAAGTTTACTAACTCTTATGAAGGAATCAAAGTAGCAAGATACCTATCAACCTTTCTTTTTTTCTGTCAGCGCTTTCAACGCTCTTACTTCGTTTCTTTATATGTGGAATTATACATCAAATAATAAAATTTTATTTGAAAACAGGCAAATTATTCTGTCAACAAATCAAAGTAATAAGATAACTGACAACCTTTTTTTTTTGTTTGATTGTTTTTTGTTAGTGTTTCAAGCGCTCTTTCTTCTTCTCTCGTTTATTTGCTAGACTTAGCTTCAGTTGCTTTTCTAATTATTCTGTAAAGAAAAGGTTGTCGACACGAGTAGCAATGTTATTCATTCTTTCATTCATTCGTGTTTCCAAAAGCTAGTATAATGCAAAGCACTTTTACCCCAGATCAAAAAACTTTGTTAGTTATTAATATAATCTAAGCTAAAGAAGATCTATAGTGAAAATGTTGCAATGCTTTCAAATGTTATGCTGAGACTGTCTTCAGCCAAGACGAGCTCTTAGCTTTGCAGCCTGCACTTTCTGTTTTAAACATTAACCCTCCGAAGTCAAAGTATGGCTGCCTATAATATGACGAAGTACTTGAAAACAGTCAAACACACAAATTTCAAAACCAGTGTGTACCTACTTAATATGGTCTCACGACTATTCCCAGGTGTGATAGAGCGAAGCTTCTAAGTGACCCCCGGGGTGTTAAGCGAGTGGAAAAACAACAACAACAACAACAACACTAACCACGAACACCCACACCAACTTCAACACCAACACCAACACCTTCATTGAACGCTCAGATAGCAGCTATTATTGTCTGTCATCTGAGCAAAATGCGTTGCGCTTCCGTTAAACGGCTGACAAGTCAGGCCCAGCGCATCCGACATCGGCATGGGAGAGATTTATCTTTAAAGTCTTACTGGAAAATGAGGGCTGGAGAATGGACCTAGAAGGCAGAAAAAAAATCGATAAGATGGAGGAGGCAGGAAGAAAAAGAAACAAGGCAGAACCAAAGAGAGGGATAGAAAAGAGGAAAGTCCTGGCACAGAATGTCCAGAAGGTGGGGGTGCTATTAATATACTGACACACCCCTGATATCCCCACGGAGGCATAGACCACTAAAAACAACAACACCAAAAAACAAACACAACCAACACCAACACCAACACCACCACTACCACTACCACTACCACCACCACTACAACAACACCAACACCAAAGAAAGTGGGCCTACTTACCCCAAAGGCGGCAAAGGCCCAGAGCAGAGAGCCGGCAATGCTAGCGTAGCCTCCTGTCATGATGGCAAAGAGTTCAGACTTGGTGATGTTCTTGGCAAACGGCTTGATCAGGATCGGCGTTTCCACCTGCACGGTCGGGACCATACTCATAGTAGCATCCTTAGGTGACAGGAGCTTGGCGAGTTAAGCAAGGCTTGGAAACATGCTTTTCTCTCTCTCTCTCTCTTCTCTCTCTCTCTCTGTCTCTCTCTCTCTCTTCTCTCTCTATCTCTCTCTCTCCTTCTCTCTTCTCTCTCTCTCTCTCCTCTCTCTCTCTCTCCTCTCTCTCTCTCTCTCTCTCTCTCTCTCTCTCTCTCTCTCTCTCTCTCTCTCTCTCTCTCTCTCTCTCTCCTCTCTCTCTCTCTCTCTCTCTCTCTCTCTCTCTCTCTCTCTCCCTCCTCTGTTTCTCATAGGAAGTTTAAGTGTAGTGGCAGACATGTCGATACGATATGCGAGCAAAAATATACACACAGATAGAGACACAGACAGGCACACACATACACACAGATAGAGACAGACGTGCACGCACGAACGCACACACGCACTTTATAATGAAAATCTTCATAATATTTTTGCTCTTTTCAACATAGATTAGCATTTCTATTGAATGTTATATAAGACAGTTTTCTTGATATTTTTGTGAGGGCAAGATTTTTAAAAAGCTGTGTCAACAATCTTTCACCCTCAATAAAGATCAGTTTGATTTGACTTGACTTGGCGCATACACACATGCAGACACAAACACGGCGCGCGCGCACACACACACACACACACACACACACACACACACACACACACACACACGCACGCACG
>CM054139.1:35862744-35877744 GCA_028751875.1 Rapana venosa
AGGAGATGGGCGCCGCCCTCAATATGCTTGCCCCTAGAGAAGCTGAGGTCTCTGACGCTTTGCTCCCCTTCGACCTTCTATAGGTTATGGGATACCCTTTACCCCTTTTTTTCACACACTCTGAAAAAAAAAATCATCTGCGCAGTGGTCAAAAAAAAACTTGGAGGAGTTAAGAAACGGTGACGTGGAGTCAAGTCTACTTATATGGTTGAAAAGGACAGTTTATTCCATCTGCACTGCACCTGCCTTAAAACAATAAAAAGCTTCAACCTTTCGACTCCGAGACAAAGGCTTAGGGTTTGTGAAACAGCGCTGCTCTAGAGGCCTACTTTTTCAATATACTGACATATGTAATGGACAAGGCCAGGGAATAAATGGATAGTTTTTTCCTCTATCAATATTTACTACCCTCTTATGTTTGTCTACGTATGTGGATTTATGTTCTTACAGTCATATACACTGCTAGGCCAGGAATGATGTAGGCTTGCTAGGTTGTTTGATGGGTTTTTTGTGGTTTTTTTGTTGTTGTTTTTTTTGGGGGGCCGATGCTTATTAGTTGACATTAATCTTCTTTAGCTTATCTTCTTCATATCATAATACCGTAAAGGCAATTTTGTTGCTAGTATGTCGAGTATCTTAACGTGATACTGTTTGTATGCCGAGTATCTTAAAGTTACACTGTTTGTATGTCGAGCATCTTCATCTTATACTGTGTGTATGTCAAGTATCTTAATATTGTAGGCATTTCGCGGGGTGAGTTTTTTTTTAATGTCCGAAAGTGCTGACAATATTTCGTCCTCCTCCTCGTCTGTTTGGGAGGGGGGGAAAGTGTGTCATTTGAATGAAAAAAATGCTATCAAAATATCATTGTTGTTGTTGTTGTTGTTATCATTATTATTATTGTTGGTATTATTATTATTATTGTCATTATTATTATTATCATTATTATTATCATTATTATTATCATTATTATTATTATTGTTGTTGTTGTTGTTGTTCCTTTGTTAGTTGGACGATGTTGTTATTTTGTAGAGTGTAGGTTTTAAATAAGTTTGTATCCTAGTATGCTTCTTAGCTAGCCAAAAAATCAATTAGTTAGTTAGTTGGTTAGTTAGTTAGTTAGTTAGCTAGTTAGTTAGTCAGTCAGTCAGACAGTAAAACAGTCAGTAAGTTAGTTAGTAAGTTAGCTTGTAAGTCAGTTAGTAAGTCAGTTAGTTAGTCAGTTAGTTAGTTAGTTAGTTAGTTAATTGGTTAGTTAGTTAGTTAGTTAGTTAATTAGTTAGTTAGTTAGTTATCTTCTACATCTTCTTCTTCTTCTTTTTTCTTCTTCTTCTTCTTCTTCTTCTTCTTCTTCTTCTTCTTCTTCTTCTCTTCTTCTTCTTCTTCTTCTTCAGTGCAGTTGTTGTTGCCACCACCCATACTTTTGTGATGCTCGTCATTGCCGTCGTCGTCTTCTCATTATTGTTGTTTCTGCTTTCGGCTTCATCATCATCACCATCATCGTCATCATTATCATTATCATTATCATCATCATCACCATCATCATCATCATCATCATCATCATCATCATCAGTAGTAGTAGTAGTAGTAGTAGTAGTAGTAGTAATTGTTGGCATGTACTTGCGCGCGCGCGCGTATGTGTATGTGTGTGTGTGCTCGTACATGCATGCGTGCATGTATACACGTGTTGTGTGTGTGTGTGTGTGTGTGTGTGTGTGTGTGTGTGTGTGTGTGTTGTGTGTGTGTGTGTGTGTGTGTGTGTGTGTGTGTGTGTGTGTGTGTGTGTGTGTGTGCGAGCGTGCATGTGTGTTTGTGCTGCGTCTGTCTGTCCGAGCGAGCTGCATCCGTGTGTGCGTGTGTGAGACCGTGCGAGAGTGCGAGCCTGCTTGCAGGAATGTATGCGCACGTGTGCGGGTAAGGGTATAAGTAGGTCAGTCTACTTATCTAACTTGTCTGTCTGCCTGTCTGTTCTGTCTGTCTGTCTGTCTGTCTGTCTGCCTGCCTGCCTGCCTGCCTGCCTGCCTGTCTGCTTATCTGTTCTCTCTGTATGTCTGTCTGCCTGTCTATCTATCTGTCTGTCTATCTGTCTGCCTGTCTGTCTGCCTGTCTGTCTCTCCGACTGCCTGTCTGTCTGTCTGTCTGTCTGTCTGCCTGTCTTTCTCTCCGTCTGTCTGCGTGTGTGTCTGTCTACTTGTCTGTCCTGTCAGAGAGTGTATGCTCAAACGAAACAAAACAAAAGAGAAACACACACACACACACACACACACACACACACACACACACACAAAGAAAAAGCTCGCGCCACCTTGTCGGGGTGTTTGGAAAAGAAGCAGCAGAAGAGGATGAGGAAGGCGATGCCAGCCAGACAGATGAGGTTCTGAGGTCGCTTCTTCACCACGTCCAGTGCCAGAATAGTCACTGCCCCGCCCACTGACAGCAGGTACATACACCTGCAGCACACAGGTAAGACAGAGAGAGGGGTGAAGAAAGAGAGAGGGAGGAATGGAGGAGGGAGGGGGAGGGAGGGGGAGGGGGAGAAAGGGAGAGAGAGGGAGAGGAAAGGAGAGAGAGAGAGGGGAAGGAGGGGAAGAGAGGAAGAGAGAGAGAGAGGGGAAGAGAGGAGAGAGGAGTGAGAGGGGAGAAGAAGAGATAGAGGAGAAGAAAGAAGAAGATAGAGAAAAGAAGAAGAAAGAGAGAGAAGGAGGGAGGATAGAGAAGAAAGGAGAGAGAGAGAGAGAGGGAGAAGAGAGATAGAGATAGATAGATAGATAGAGTAGATAGATAGATAGATAGATAGATAGATAAGATAGATAGAATAGATAGAAGATAGATAGATAGATAGAAGATAGATAGATAGATAGATGAAAATAGAGAGATAGATAGATAGAGAGTAGATAGAGAGAGAGAGATAGATAGATAGATAGATAGATCGATAGATAGATAGATAGATAGATAGATAGATAGATAGATAGATAGATAGATAGATAGATAGATAGATAGATAGATAGATAGATAGATAGATAGCTTATATAGGATCTAAACGAAGAAAGATACTGTATGTGTTTTTTTCTTAATGAGATTGATGCCTATGAAATAATTATTCCTGTTCTATTTGTCTCGACCGTCTTTTTTTGCTTCGAGATTCAGCACTTTTTTCGAAGATTTTTTATGAATATATGCCTGTTTTCATGCAATGTAGTCTTACATACGTCTGTGGTATTAAAGAAACTGCATTGATACCTTTATTACGTAATATTTAATGTTAGTCCTGCCACTTGGCATTTCTCTTAGGGTAGAATAAAGTAAACTTGCGTCTTGAGAGTTACTGAGACCAATTTCTATTCTACTTTTTCATCTTCGAAGCAGTCTTTTGTGTTAGAATATTGTGAGCTTGTTGTGTGTCTGGCTTACCATCTGAAGATCTTTTTCAGTGTCTTTCTCTGTCTTCTGGTGATCTGCAAACATTTAGCGCGGGAGGTGACGGATGGACATGTCACAAAACGTCTGAGAAGACAATAAAGACCGATGACAGTGCCCACCAGTAAGCGTATTGATGGCTCGTCTCCAAATCTGCCAGGGAAAAAATAGCCAAAAAAATCTTTTAAAAAACACAAACAAACAGGTTAAATCAAAACTTGAAAGCAACAGAAAAAGGTAGGTAACATTTGTTTTATGATTGAACGTGTCGCATCAGAAACGAGGTGCTTCTAAACTAACTAGCAAAATATTCACTAATGAAAACACAGTGTTGAATTTTAGTGTCTGGTTGACAGGTGTCAATATAATAATATTGGAATATTATAATGTTTATTTCTCTGGCAGTGATATCTCTCTCTCTCTCTCTCTCTCTCTTCTCTCTCCTCTCTCTCTCTCTCTCTCTCTCTCTCTCCCTCAGCATTTTTAGGTTTAGGATTTACCACAAAGCGCTTGCATAAGGCCTAGCTATAAGAACAGTTTTCCTATTAATGATTTTATTTGCTAAAAAATGCTCATCTACTAAAAACTTTATGTGGGAAAGTGTACTCTAAAGATGAAAATGACGACGACAGAAATGAGGATCGCTGTACTGGTGTTGGGGGTTGAGACTGTATTTTATCAGACTGATTATGTTAAAAGGATTTTTAAAATCTATTTTAATTAAGATGATGTTGCTGACGATGGCGATGATGATAATGACAGTAAACCCGAAAACAACCACATTATCACTGTATTTGTCAATATCTACAATGCTAGCAATGGCCATTACGATCACCACCATAACCACCACAATGACAATCATAATAGTCACAATAACATAGCTACAGCTACAGGTCCATGAGTAATAAAGGTAAAAAGGTAAAGGTGCCCCATAACCTATGCTGTCGTAGGGGAGCGAGGCATCAGAGACCTCAGCTCGTCTCTGGGCGAGCATATTGAGGGCGACACCCATCTCCTCTCCCCCGCTGTTTTACCTTCCCTGACCCTAAAGAGGCAGGTACCTATTTACAGCTGGGTGAACTTTTTTGGGGGGACTGTACTGAAGCCAAGGCGCGCAAACGGTCACCCATCCAAGTGGTAACCGCGCTCGATGTTGCTTAACATCAGCTGGGGGGAAAGCGAGTGCTCTGACCACTGAGCTATCCCGTCCATGACTAATGCACCTGTCTAAACAGTGAAAAGTGCAGATTCCATCCCAGTTTGAGCTCGAAATGTTCTCCCGTCTTCTAGACATTGAGTGGTAGTCTGGGTGTTAGTCTTTTAGATGAGACAATGCGGCCGGTCCTGTGTTCAACACACATTCAGCGCACGTAAGAGAACCCACGGCACGGAAAGCGTTGTTCCTGGCAAAATTCTGCAGATAGAATTACCCTCACAGGGGAAACAACTACACATACAGACAGGATGTTTTTTAAATAGGTGGCACTGCTCTTAGGGCAATGCACCCCACTGAGAGTGCCCCCAATTCTACACATAGAAATGTGCCGTGACTGAGAGTAGTATACAATACCACACAATACAATACCACACAATACAATACCACACAATACAATATGATACAATAATGATACAATACAATATAGTTTAGTTTATTTATACCGCTTTAAGTCACGGCAGATTTCTCTGCGCGAAATTCGGGCCGCTCTCCCCGGGGAGAGCACGTCGCCACAAGAGCAGCGCCACCCATCTTTTCTTCTTTTTTTCCTGTCTGCAACAGTATTTGTTTCCCTATCAGAGTGGCTTTTTTCTAAGAATTTTGCCAGGGACAACTCTCTAGTTGCCGTGGGTTCTTTTACGTGCGCTAAATAATTATGTACAACACACGGGACCTCGGTTTATCGTCTCATTCGAAAGACTAGCGCCCAGACCACCACTCATGATCTAATGGATGGGGAAAAAGTTTCGGGTCCAAACGGGATACGAACCACCGCACACTTCCGACCCGGACTTTTCGCTTTCTAGACAGGCGCGTTACCTCTAGACCACCGATCCACTAAAGTACAGTGCAATCCAATGGAATAAATATAAAACAATGCAATTCAATGCGAGACTATACAATGCAATACAATACAAATACAAAACAAGCCAGCGCAAATACAATACAATGCACGAGAAGACTTGACTATGTCACAAGCAATCGCCCCCATACCTGTAATACATACAGAAGGCAAAAAATCCCAGGTAAGCCATCAGAAGCCCCACAGAGAGCACCACCTTAATCACACTCCACTTTGCCCTGACGACGCTCCGAACATGGAAGATGCCACGGTAGAAGAAGCAGGGATAGGAGGAAGAAGACTTGGAGGTTGTGGAGAAACGATCTTCCTCTTCCGTCTGTATCTTCATGTCTCGAAAACCGTCACACCTTTCTTCGTCTGTGTGGCACGGAAGGGCAAGGATTTCCATAGACATTGCCGAACATGGCTTTTTCGAAGGACACTGGGAAAAAAGCAAGGTTAGAGAAATGAAAAAGAAAAGTTAGGGGAAAAAAAAGGATGACTAGGAGAGAAGAAGGAAGGGAGAAGATATGGGCTAAAATAATACTACAGGAGGGATAAAGAGAGGTACTAGAAAGGAGGGAAGGAAGGAAGAACTGATTCGAGAAAAAGGAATAAGAATGAAAGGAGAATAGGATGAGGACTTGGAGCAAAAGAGGAGAAGAAGCTCGAGAGTGAGATACAAGGGTCGAACAAAGATTAAGATGGAAAAACAAAGATCTAACAGAGATAGAATACTCAAAAAACGCATAATTTTATCATTATCATACAAGTACACACTGAATAAAAAAAATTTAAGAATCTAATCGAAGTATGTATAAATAGGAAATCAAGTGAAAGGGAAAAAGGACGAAGGAGAGAAAGAAAGATTAATAAAGAAAGAAGGAAAGGCAGAGACTAAAAGAGAGATAAAAAAAAAAAAAGCATGCAAATGGAAAGTGAAATTAAAAAAATAAAAAACAAACAAAGCGAAACCAGACGAAACAAAACGAAAAAGAAGGGAGGAAGAAATAAAGAGATAAACGAATAAGAAAGAAACTCTTCCAGTCAGTCACAAACCATTTATTAACATATTATGCATGCATCAGTTAGTGTTGGGATGATTTGTACAGACACAAAATACCTTTTGTCATTTTCTTTTCTGAGATGTAGGTTTGGGGTTATTTTCTTGATCCTAACTTTTTAAACTGAATGGATAACACACCCGGCTTTAAAATAACAATAGCTTTAATGTCACTGGTCGAATATTCGATTTCTAGCACTGGCTGTTGAATGAATGCAGCAAGAGTAGCGGAGGGAAACAAAATGCAGGTAACCAATTACAACTTCTCAATCATTTTGAAAAGGATTTGGAAATGCCCCCTCCCCCCCATCCCCCCCCCCCCCAAAAAAAAGTAGATTAATGACTCCACACCTGGATCTACTGTTGACTTAACTGTAATTACCTTTAACGACGTGTTGTTTAGATTCGGGGTGCAAACTTGTCATTTCCCTATTGCCCTTTGTGCTTAAGTAGACATGCTGGAGAATCAGACGCGCTGATTAAAAACCCTGTGCCTCGTGTCAATTATTTGGCGAGATACAGAAAGAGGAAACTACGAATTGGACGCTTTTTATGATTCAGCTTGTCCGTTAATTGTTGGAAAACTGGGTTACGCTAATGGCCAAGCACATGTGCAATGGTCTTTGTGGTGCGCGAGGAGTTGAGGAACAGTTTTACATGATGTTCTGATATCTTCTCGAAGTAATAAGCAGAAGAAAAAAAACTTACGGCAATTACGTTTGAAAGAGATTTTTCACTTCAGTCAACTGTCTAACATGTTTTGTGTGAATTTATTCTTTCACACATACACACGCGCGCGCACGCACGCACGAACGCACACACACACACACACACACACACACACACACACACACATAGATAGATAGATAGATAGATAGATAGATAGATAGATAGATAGATAGATAGATAGATAGATAGATAGATGCGCGCGCGCACACACACACATGCCCGCGCGCGCGAATCTGCACGCCCGCATGTAATAATATGCAATGTCGCACATTAACAGCAGCGATAATTTAAATCACGTTCCAGCACAACTGTGACAGGACCAGGTGAACATGTCTTTAATTACATCATGCTCACACATAATCATTATGTTTAGGTGAGTCAGTTTTCACGTTTCGTATTTGCGTCACTAGCAGGGCCATTGACCATAATAATAATAATAATAATAATAATATTAATATTAATAATAATACATGGAACTTATATAGCACTATATCTTGCAAAGACAAATCAAATCGCATGCATTCAACCTAATCATACACAGTCATGCAATCAATGATAAATAATCAATAGTTTAAACAAACAGATATTACAAACATGGTGCACTGCAGACAAAATCTATGAAATAAAATTTCATTGGTCAAATGTTTTTCAAAAGCACACACACACACATTCACACAGGTCATATACTTTAGCAGGGTGATAGGACATGGGTTAGTGAAGGTGGGATACTTCTGATATGAAACAGGAGGGGGGAAATCTTAGGTTTGAAATAAATATGTCTTTAGGCTGGATCTAAAAGTATCATAACTAGGCTTCTGGCAAGGAGAGAGAGGGAGCTCATTCCAGGTTGATGGACCCGAAATTGAGAAAGAGCGGCGGCCAACGGTGGATTGGTTGAATCAAAAGACAGGCCGACAATCCCTGCTCCTCCTGGCAATCCTAAATTACCTAAGTCTTAGGTTTGGTTTGTGTAGTACATAGTTATAGAGGTGGGGACAGGATAGCTCAGTGGTCAGAGCATTCGCTTTCCCCCAGCCAAGGTTAAGCAGCATTGGGTGTGGTTACATGGAGGGTGGGTGACCATTTGTTTGTATTTGTTTTGTATTTGTTTATTTGTACCACTTTAAGTTACGTAGATTTCTCTGCGTGAAGCTCGGGCTGCTGTCCCGGGGAGAACGCGTTGCCACAAGAGCAGCGCCATCCATTATATTTTTCTTTTTCCTGTCTGCAACTGTATTTGTTTCCCTATCAGAGTGGCTTTTTCCTACAGAATTTGGCAGGGGCAACTCTTGCTGCCGTGGGTTCTTTTACGTGCGATAAATAATTATGTGTAACATACGGGACCTTGGTTTATCGTCTCATCCGAAAGACTAGCACCCAGATCACCACTCATGGTCTAATGGATTGGGGGGGGGGGGGGGGAGTTTCGGGCCCAAAAGGGATTGGAACCACCGCACACTTACTTCCGACCCGGAGGTTTTGCTTTCTAGGCAGGCGCGTTACCTCTAGACCACCGATGCACTTAAGAGGGCAGGTGCCCATTGCGCGTCTTAGCTTCAGTACAGTCCCCCAGCTCACCCAGCTGCTGTAAATGGGTACCTGCCCTCTGTAGGGTCGAGGGAGGTAAAGCAGCAAGAGAGAGGGACAGACAGAGAGAATGGAGGGGGGGGGGGGGGGGATGGGTGCCGTCCTTAATATGCTGGCCCTCTGGAGTAAATGAGGTCTGTGACACCTTGATCCCCAGCGACTGCATAGGTTATGGGACCACTTTTACCTTTTCCTTGTGTATACAGTGGTCCAGGCTAAAGGTATTTCTTCAGTTATTGATGTGGCTCAGTGGCCTAGAGGTAGAGCACCTGCTTAGAAAGCCTAGAAAGCGGAAAGTCCGGGTTGGAAGTGTACGGTGGTTATAGGAACATCGAACACTTTTACTTTTTTATATTGTCGTCGCGGGTATTGTTGATTCGCCACCTTTCTTTCGGTGTGTGGTTTCCTCTATCTGTACTGTTATTTTGGAAGGCTAGAAAGAGAAGCTAGTGAGATAGATGCGACTAGGAAGAGAGTATTTTCTTTACTGCACAACTCTTCAGATCTTAGTTTTTATTTTTATTTATTTATTTATATCACTTTAAGTCACGTCAGATTTCTCTGCGTGAAATTCGGGCTGCTCTCCCCGGGGAGAGCGCGTCGCCACAGAGCAGCGCCACCCTTTTTTTTTTTTTGCTCTGCAACTGCTTTTGTTTCCCTACCAGAGTGGCTTTTTTCTACAGAATTTCGCCAGGGACAACTCTCTTGTTGCCGTGGGTACGTGCGCTAAAAAAAAATTATAACACACAGGACCTCGGTTTATCGTCTCATCCGAAAGACTAGCGCCCAGACCACCACTCATGGTCTAATAAATGGGGGAAAAGTTTCGGGTCCAAACGGGATTAGTTTATAATTATAGCTTCAATACCCATCACCGTCATCAAACAGAAACATGCATTATTACAGACGAGGTTAAGTTTTATGAACTGAAGCCCTTTCCGTTACCCTTTTCTGGTGTTTGCTTTTTGTTTGTTTGGTTTTGGTTTGTTTTCTTGTTGCTGTTTTTTGTTGTTGTTGGGGGGGGGGGGGTGTTAGGTTAAGTTGTGAATTCATTTTATATGGCGTTTTTGTTTGTTCGTTTTGTTTTGTTGTTGTTGTTGGGTTTTTTTGTTGTTGTTGGGTTTGTTTGTTTGGGTTGGTTTTTGTTGTTGTTTTTTTTGGGGGGTTCCCACCTAACCCGTAATTTTTTTGTCTTTTCTTGCACATATCATGTACATTGATGCATACATCCATTGAATGCGCATAGTCGCGTGTACATTGTTGATGCAAGCACTTTAACTATGCACTGATTTATGATAAGAGGGTTGTGGTGGTTTTTTTAATTCCTGAGTAAAACGGATTTCATGAGTCTTTTTGTGTCTAGTATCTATTCCCTCACCCTGTCCTTTACTCCCTAACAGAATAATAACTTTAAATAATTACAGACTGTTATGTGAAATATGTTGAGCATGGTAATCATTTATTTCATTGAGAGACTGAACAGATGTTTGAAGAATCTAAACTTAATTATGAACAGATGGCTGAAGAATATCAACTAAATTTTCGTCTTTGGAATTAGATTTGAATACTGTGGGCGGGTGAGGGGGGGGCCGTTTTGTCAATGGAACGGGAAAAGATCAGCAATGGCAATTTCGCTACAGCGTGTTAGATTGGGAAATAGTTTAATGATACATGTCACTGGTCACCCACGTCTGTTTTATAGTGTGCGACAATCAACAATAGAAGTGTAGCGATTTTATATCGATAGGCCGTTTGTGCTAATTAACAAATGACAAATTGAGATGAAAAAAAAAATCTAGGGAGATGAATGGCCGGAAAAGAGGGAGAGGGGGGGGAGGGGCTTTGGGGCGAGGAGGTGGGTTGAGGAGGGTGACCATGTGTGTGTGTGGTGTGTGGGTGTGCGGCGCGTGCGTGTGTGTGTGTGTGCGTGTGGTGTTGGTGTGTGTGGTTTGTGTGTGTGTGGCGTGCGTGCATGTTGGGTGTTTGGTGTGTGTGTGCAAGGAAGGGGGGGGGGGGTGGTGGGGGGGCTTGTGTGTAGACTTATCATTGCTCTTGGGCAGTACACCACTGGCGTCGTTGGAATACCCGGAATAAACACACACTCTTGTGTCCCGCATCACGCCGGTAGAGTTTATGCCAGACCTAAACTACCTACACAGCAGATAAGCAGTCCTGTGTGTGTGTGTTTTGTGTGTGTGGTGTGTGTGTGTGTGTGTGTGTGTGTGTGTGTGTGTGTGTGTGTGTGTGTGTGTGTGTGTGTGTGTGTGTGTGTGTGTGTGTGTGTGGTGGTGTGTGTGTGTGTGTGTGTGTGTGTGTGTGACTGTTGTCGAGTATTCTGCCATGTAGACGACAACTATGCTCTTAATTCTGTATGTATGGGGTGGTTATTTTTTTGTATTCTGATGTAGCGAAGTCTACAAATTGTTGTATTTGGAACAGGCCACGAATGCGCACGTTAATACTGTCGTGTAATATTTTATAAAGCATAACCACATTCTCGGATTATAAGCCTTGTCAGTTTTATTATTACAGAGAGAGAGAGACATAGAGAGAGAGACATAGAGAGAGAGGAGAGAGAGAGGAGAGAGAGAGGGGGGGGGGGGATAATGGAACAAGCACTCATGTGCTTTTTTCTTCCAGTCCCCGTGTGTATGCAGTTTTGTCAATTTTTATCATCCGTTGCCACCGGCATACAACGGCCTACTCTTCCGAAAAGCGGAACGGGTTTTAATGTGTGCGCAAGATGTTCTGCGTGCGTTCGCACACGGGACCTCGGCTTATAGCCTCATCCGAAAGACTTTTGGGGAGAGTGGAGTCGGCACTGACGTTAATTCCAGAGGAAAAATCCTCTTGAACGAGAATCGAACCCGAGTCAGCAGATCACGAATACATCACTCTAACCACCAGGCTATCCCGTCCCCCTTAGAGAGAGAGAGGAGGGGGAGGGGGCGGGAGGGAGGGAGAGAGATAGAACTGTGAGGTGAGGAAAGAAATGAGTTATGGAGTGAAGGTAGGGTTTACTGAACAGTATAGCCCAGCAAGCCATAGCAGTGTACAGCGGGCAACACTAGAACACAGAATGGTCATATTACAGCGCTGTGCTTAGAGATAATTATAAGTGAGAAGTTTTCTTTCTTCTTCTTCTTCTTCTTCTTCTTCTTCTTCTTCTTCTTCTTCTTCCTTCTTCTTTCTTCTTCTCTCTTCTACTGCTGCTGGTGCTGGTGCTTCTACTACTACTACTACTACTACTACTACTACTACTACTACTACTACTAACTTCTACTACTACTACTACTACTACTACTACTACTACTACTACTACGACGACGACGACGACGACGACGACTATGACTACGACTACGACGACTACTACTACTACTACTACTACTACTACTACTACTACTACTACTACTACTACTTCTTCGTCGTCGTCGTCGTCGTCGTCATCGTTGTCGTCGTCGTCTCGTCATCGTCGAATGCTCAGACAGCAGCTGTTGGCTCTCATATGAGCGAAAATTCGTTGCGCTGCGGTTAAACACCTGACAAGTCAGGCCCAGCGCATCCGACTTTGGCATGGGAGAGTCTTTTAAAAAAAAAACACGGAAAGATAAGAAACCAAGAAGGCAGAAAATATCCAAGAAGGACGTGACAGTAAGAACAGGAACAACCAGAGACAAAAGAGAGAGATAGAAAGAGGGAATTCCTAGCACAGAATTTCCAGAAAGTGGGGATGTGAATGATACTGACATGCCCCGGCCTCCCCACGGGGATAGACGGTTGTATTTTTTAAGCTACATAAATCTTGCAGGGGACGGAATAGCTCGGTGGTCGGAGCACTCGCTTTCCCCCAGCCAAGTTAAGCAGCGTCGAGCGTGGTTACCAGTTGGATGGGTGACTGTTTGAGCGCCTTGGCTTCAGTACAGTTCCCCAAGTTCACCCGGCTGTAAATGGGTAACTCCTTCTTTAGGGTCAGGAAAGGTAAAGCAGCGAGGGAGAGGAGATGGGCGCCGCCCTCAATATGCTGGCCCTAGAGAAGTGAGGTCTCTGGCACCTCGCTCCCCTACGACATGATAGGTCATGGGACGCCTTTACCTTTTTTTTTAAATAAATAAATCATGCAGTTGTGCGCTCATTCAGAAAAGCAAACAAAAGCGAAAGTTAACACATGGCTGCAAAACCCAGCACAGTAAATTGCTTCGTTTCATTCATACTCCTGGCTCAGCTGACGTCTGGTGTTAAATTCCCTGCTGTCCTTGCATGGAAAAGTGATGATTTAGACCACCCAAAAAAGGAATCCGAACCTACACAGCAAACGGTTCAAATGCTTAATTAAACGAAATCCACAACATACCATCCCGTAAATAATTGTTTTAAGCCACCGCTTTGATTTTTTTCACATTCCTACTGTCAAAAAGTGGACATTTTTCAACCTCATAAAACGCTGGACACCGTTGACATAAAAAGGTGTTTTTGATCATTATATTTATTAAGTGTTGAATTCATTAAGGCAAATAAGATGAGAACAAGCAGAGCATGCAAGCTCTACTGTGTGATCTAACACCTTTAGTTTAAAGAGGTGGGGGATGATGAAATTAAGATAGTGTCAAATGATATCATATCCATCTTTGTTACAATAATACATATGTAGATAGGTTGCTTTTTTTGGATAAGCATAAGCTATGGGTGACCGTTTGTGCGCCTTAGATTCAGTACAGTCTCCAGTTCACGCAGCTGTAAATGGGTACCTTGCCCTCGTGAGGGTCAGGGAAGGTGAAGGAGCGGAGAAAAGGAGATACGCTCCGCCCTCAATATGCTGGTCCCTGGAGAAGTGAGGTCTCTGAAACCTCGCTCTCCAACGACGCATAGGTTCCGGGAACACCTTTTTCCTCAGCTATACAGTGTCCACTGTATGCACAACGAAGCAAAAGCACAGGTAGTTGGGGTGGGCTTTGCCAAGTTCAACTTGCTCAAAATAAATGGCCTAAAAAATTCAACATAGTGCCCCACTAATCAATGACCCTTCAAGGAGTTGAGAGAGTGAAAACAATAGCAAGAGAGGCAAATGACATGACACTGCAGAATATACCATCTATACTCGTCCTGAACTGGTGAGAATATGCTACTATCTAGTTAAAAGTGAAGGTAAAGGTCCCCATAGTCTATGTGGTCGTAGGGGAGCTAGGCGTCAGAGACCCCAGCTTCTCTAGGGCCAGCATATTGCGGGAGGGGCCCATCTCTCCCTCGCTGCTTTACCTTCCTGACCCTAAAGGGCAGGTACCCATTTACAGCTGGGTGAACTGGGGAAACTGTACTGAAGCCAAAGTGCGCAAACAGTCACCCATCCAACTGGTTACCACGCTCGTCGCTGTTTAACATTGGCTGGGGGAAAGCAAGCACTCTGACCACTAAGCTATCTAGTTCCCAGAACAAAATCAATAAAGCTGATAATTATGTTAAAAAAACGGGAAAGGTTTAACGCTTGCTTTATAAAAAAAAATTGGCTGAAAGGTGACAGAAGTAAGTGAGAAGCAAAAACCAGATACAGCAAGTTTCTGGCACACAATAATTTTGAGATGGGAATGCTGTTTGCATTGAAAGAGCTACCGGCATTCTTAGGAAACAGCTCAGCAATATAGACACAAAAAGTTGTGTGTGTGGAGAGAGAGAGAGAGAGAGAGAGAGAGAGAGAGAGAGAGAGAGAGAGAGAGCAATCCTACATTACAGCGAAGCTAAGCATGCCACAAAACAAACTGGAGCACTGCAGAATGAGACCACCTATAAAACACTTATCATTAGATAAGAAAACGCAGAGCAACAAGGCATAGTAAAACAATAATACAATACAATACTGTGCACCACACAAAACACATCACAGCAAAGCTCACAATCAGCTAAACACAGTTCAGTAGCGTACAGTATTAGACATTATGTTTCAATAATAATATTCTAGTATGAAGAAGAAGTATAATTATATATCGATGATGATGATGATGATGATGATGATGATGATGATGATGATGATGATGATGATGATGATGATGATGATGATGAACACAACGCTGCAAGCTGCAAACATAACACTACATATCAACAATATACATAGTTAAAACAACACCACACCGCACATATTACATCACACTCATACAC
>CM054139.1:35882744-35987744 GCA_028751875.1 Rapana venosa
GTTCTGCATGCGTTCGCACACGGGGGCCTCGTGTTTATAGTCTCATCCATCCATCCATCCACCCATCCATCCATCCATCCATCCATCCATCCACCCATCCATCCATCCATCCATCCATCCATCCAACCATCCATCCACCCATCCATCCATCCATCCATCCATCCACCCATTCAACCATCCACCCACCCATCCAACCATCCATCCATCCATCCATCCTATCCATCTGTACACAAAACCCCGGCTTACATCGGCAGTGAGGTAATCCACAAGGACGGGCACGCAGAAAGACACCCAGTTGGCCCACACCTGAGACCAGGCAAAGGTGACACCGCCTTGCTGGGGAGCCAGGTCCGAGACGTTGGCTATCCACCCGGAGGTGGTGCAGGTGAAGCTCACCACGCAGAGCGTGTAGAGCGCCACGGTGCCAGCGATGAGGTCGTCAGAGGCCGGCACGAGAGCCAGCGCCAGACAGCAGACTGCTGGCACCAGGTTTGCTATGGAGAGGAATGGATTCGAGACTGGGACAAGTTTTTTTATGTCGCTAGCACACGGGAGGTGACACCTCGGTTTATATCGTCTCATCCGAAAGACTAGCGCCCAGACCATCACTCGTGGTCTAATGGATGTGGTGTGGGGGTGGGGGGGGGGGTTTCGAGTGATATAACGCATCGTTGTGTGTCTGTTATAGGGAAGGGGGGGGGGGGGGTTAGTTAGAAGAGTGGTTAGTTGAGTTGTGGTTTGTATGTGTGTTTGTGGGTGTGTGTGTAGTGTGTTGTGTGAGTTTGTGTGTGTGTGTGTGTGATGTGTGTGTGTGTGTGTGTGTGTGTGTGTGTGTGTGTGTGTGTGTGTGTGTGGTGTGTGTGTGTTGTGTTGTGTGTTGCGTGTGTGTGTAGTGTGTTTGTGTGGTGTGTTGTTGTGTGTTGTGTTTGTTGTGAATGCGTGTGTGTAGGTGGCTGTGTGTCTGTTGTCTGAATGTCTATCGTCTGTGTGCTGTCTCATTTCTGTGTGTCTGTCCTACTGTCTACCTTATTCTGTCTGTCTTCTGTCTTCTGTCCTTCTCTCTCTCTCTCTCCTCTCCTCTCCTCTCTCTCTCTCTCTCTCTCTCTCTCTCTCTCTCTTCGTTTTTTCTCTCTGTCTTACCGTCATTTTTAAATAAATGAAATCATAACACAGAACACACACATTATACACACTACACACACAGCACACACACATTACACACTACACAACACACAAATACACAACTACACTACACACACAACACACACTACACACACTACACACACACATACACATTACACACACTACACACACACACATACCATACACACATTAACACACACTACACACACTACACACTACACACCACTACACACACACTACACTACACACTACACATTACACACGCACAACACACTCACTACAATACACACAACTACACACACCACACACACAACACACACACACACACTACACAACACACACACACAACACAACAACACACACACACACACACACACACACACACACACAGATAGACTTTGGTCGTACCCACAACCTGTGCTAGCTGTCTGATGCTGATAGTACTGAGCAGTCCTCGCTCTCTCAGTTTATCCAGAAAATGCCCAAAGCATGTGCACACCGGTGTGGCCACTATGAAGGGAACGGCGCATATCAGATTGGCCTGCAAATATACACACACACACGCACGCACGCGCACGCGCACGCACACACACAAAAACACACATACATACACGCGCGCGCGCGCACACACACACTGTGCATGGACATTAATTCAAAGACGACTACTACTACTACTACTACTACTACTACTACTTCTACTACTACTTCTATTACTACTACTACTACTACTACTACTACAAACACACACACACACACACGCGCGCGCGCGCGCGCGCGCACGCACGCACGCACACATGATTGAAGCCATATGGGGTGGGGGGGGAGGTAATTAAAGGGCGTTACTTTTAACTTGTAATTTAAGATGTAGGTGGAAAGCTGACAACTAGAATTGTTAATTCTGTCTTTGTGTTGTGTGTGTGTGTGTGTGTGTGTGTGTGTGTGTGTGTGTGGTGTGATGTGTGTGTGTGTTGTTGTGTGTGTGTGTTGTGTGTGTGTGTGTGTGTGTGTGTGTGTGTGTGGTGTGGTGTTTAGTGTGTGTTGACTGCAAATTATGTAACAAATTAAAAAAATTGAAACGCTTACCAAATAGAAAAGAATGTTTGGTAACTTTCCTTTGGCTAATTTGCAAACAGCATTTCATGAAAAACGCCCAAAAGGAAATGTCATGTTGCTTATTTTATTTTTATTCACTTATTTATTGATTTATGAAATTCGGGATGCTCTCCCATGGATGAGCGCGCCGCCACAAGAGCAGTACCACCCTTTTTTTTTTCTCTTTTCCTGTCTGCAGCTGTACTTGTTCCACTTTTAGAGTGGCTTTTTTTCTACAGAATTTTGACAGGGACAACTCTCTTGCCGTGGGTTCTTTTTACGTGCGCTAATTTTTTTTCTGTAACACACGGGACCTCGTTTTACCGTCTCACACGAAAGACTAGCACCCAGACCACCACTCATGGTCTAATGGATGGGGGGAAAAGTTTCGAACCCAAACGGGCATCGAATCACCGCACACTTACTTCCGACCCGAACTTTTCGCTTTCTAGGCAGGCGCGTTACCTCTAGACCACCAATCCGCATTTATTGCTTTTAACTTTGTTTATAAAAAGTCCCTATACCAGACACACAAGCACGTGTCCTGTCACCTGTCCTAAAGGTAAATGAAGAACATCAGTGAAGAAGGCAGGAGCCACAGTGACCGACAGGTACAGCAGCCACTCCAGAGCAATCTGACCACTGACCACGCCATACATAGGGCCACTGGTCAGCATGGCTTTCCACGGAATCTGCAGCGACAATAAACAGACCGAGACAGTCGGAGACCAGAAAATGAAGCACACAAATAGATGGACACGAGATATCAGGAGGAAGGGACGGGGAGGGAGAAGAAGAGAGAGAGAGAGAGATAAGAGAGAGAGAGAGAGAGAAGAGACAGACAGACAGACAGACAGACAGACAGACAGACAGAGACAGACAGACAGAGACAAAGACAGAGAGACAGACAGACACAGAGAGATAGGTAGACAGAGATGCATAGAGTGATGTATTCGTGATCTGCTGACCCGGGTTCGAATCTCGTTGAAGAGAATTTTTTTCCTTTGGAGTTAACATCAGTGCCGACTCCACTCTCCCCAAAAGTCCTTCGGATAAGACTATAAACCGAGGTCCCGCGTGTGAACGCACGAAGAACATCTTGCGATCACGTTAAAACCCGTTCCGCTTTACGGAAGAATAGGCCATTGTGCGCTAGCTGGAACGGATGACAAAACTTACAAAACTGCATGCACACGGGGACTGGATTAAAAAAAACATGAATGTTTATTCCATTATCCTCGAAATAAAATAATAAAATGAAAATGAAAATAAAAATAAATAAATATAAACACACACAAAACACACACACACACAAAAGACACACACACACACAAAGACACACACACCCCAACACCCCCCCCCCCCCACACACACACACACACACACACACACACGAGTCGAACTCAAAACACTTGTGCTATGGGGCTATCCCTCTTGTCAAATGCCAATATCTTTTCGATTCATAACAAATTCTTCAGCTGATTTTTTTTCAGTCCACAGACGTCTTTTCACAAGCCAAAAGATCATTGTGTGTGATTCCTCTGAATTTCACTGCCTATCAATACAAAAAAGGGGTTATTCAGATTGTGTAGATCACCTATGCTTGGAAGTAAAGGTGTTTGGGTCATTTCCTTTTTAGAAAGCTAGGAACTCTGAAAGAAAAAGAAATGTCTTGTTAAGACAGTACGGTTCTTGCAAATCTGTCCGCCATTTATCTGCTGCCATGCTTTCTAGAACATAGACACATAAATGAATCCAAGAAATAATCAAAAATATCATGTACACCCACATTTTTTCCCCACTCACTTTCATCAAACTCAAGAAGTAAAGAGAAATCATTTTCAAATAGAGTGCGGAATATAAACTAGTGGTTAGAGCGTTGAGAGTAAATGCCTTAACACACAAATCCTTTCAAGAAAAAGAAGAAGAAAAGTGTGTTGTTGTTGTTGTTGTTGACGATGATGAGATGTCGTGGTGGGGTTGATGATGATGATGGTGATATGATGAGAAGGAAATGAGAGGAAAGGAGAAGAAGAGAACGATGATGTCGATGACGACAAAAACGATGACGACGACGGCAAGCGAGAGGAAGATATAGACACTAAAATATGATAAGATGACGATGATGACATAATGTAAGAAAGAAGAGGAGGCAAAAGAAAACAAACAACGAACACCCACAAACACACAAAAGCTGTCATTGCTTGAGAAGAATGAGGGCATCCTCCAAATAAGGAAAACCCAACGACAATGTGCAGCAACACCTTGTAAACAACATTGATAATGGAACAGAAGCTGATGGCCTACTTTTGCAGAGACGACCTCGTCGTGTTTACAGGCCATGACATAGACCCTCTCTTCCTGGCCCATCCACCGTGACGGCAGGGTCGTTGTCAGCAAACACACGCCACGCCACAGAAACAGAACTGAAAGCCCTCCTGAAAACGTCAGTGTCTAATTGAGAGAGTCTTTTCGCGGGGGGGGGGGGGGGGGAGGGGGAGGGACGATAGCCTAGTGGTCAGAACATAGCGCTCGCAACTGACGACCCCCGGTGATTCCCGCTTCAAGGGGGATATTTTCCCTTTGGAGTTAACTAACATCAGTGCAGACTCCACTCTCCCCCAAAGTCCTTCGGATGAGACTATAAACCGAGGCTCCCTCGTGTGCGAAGGCACGCAGAACATCTTGCGCACACGTTAAATCCTGTTCCGCTTTTCGTAAGAGTATGCCATTGTGTGCCGGTGGGAACAAATGACAGAATTTACAAAACCGCATACACACGGGGACTGGATGTAAAAAAGTACATGAGTGCTTATTCTATTATCCTCGATATAAAAGAATAAAAATTTTAAAATGGGAGAAAAAAACAAAAAACCTCCTCAAACCGTGTATTTGTTCTAAGTTTATTGGAACAATTATAATGCTACAAAAAACGTCAATTTCTTTTAGAAGAGGTACTTTGTCATTGAGGCCCCCCCCCCTCCCCCCCCCCCCCCCCCCAAAAAAAAAACACAAAAGAAATCCTTGAAACGTCTATTTAGTTTAAGACTACTTAATACTGGAATATAAGGCTGCCCACAAGGTTTGATTTATTTTAGAAGAGAAACTTCGTCACCGGGAAAAAAAACCACCTCCTCAAATTGTCATTATTTGCTTCCAGGTAAGCGCTTCATTACTGGACTACAGAGATGCCCAAACCGTCAATTTGATTCTTCTTTCTTCTTCTTTCATCTTCCGCTGGTGCCCTTCGGCGTCGCGGGGAGACACAGACGTCTGTCTGCAGCAAGGCGGGAGGCTTGATGTAGTGACAGGTCATGGGCTCGCAGGATGTCAGCCACGGAGTCGCTCCATCGTCTCCTTGGTCTACCTCTGGCTTTCCAGCCATTGTATTTGGTGGTGTATGCCCGTAGGGCTGGTTGGTTGGGCGGCATTCTAGTGAGGTGACCAAACCACCTGATCCTTTGTTGTTCGATATGGTGGAGAATTGGTGTTAGTCCGACCATGTCTCTGATCACCTCATTCTTGATCTTGTCGCGTCTGGTCTTGTTGACAGCTTTCTCAGGCAGCGCATTTCACATGTGACCAATTTTCTCTCTAAGGCTTTTGTTAGGGCCCATGTCTGACACTGGTATGTGAGTGTTGGAACGAAGATGGCGTTGATGAGTTTTGCCTTGGTGCTCATTGGATGCTGAATGTTTTAGAAGGGGGCGAGTTGGTAACTGACTGCGTTCGCTTTCTGGCATCTTGTTTCTATCTCTCTGTCCAATTTTCCATCTTCAGTGAAGAGGCTGCCAATGTATTTAAATTCTTTGGTCTGTTTCAGCTGGGTGCCGTTGATGTTGATGTCCAGCTTTCCTGGATTTCTGCTGACAGACATAACTCTGTTTGGTGATACTGATCTTCATGTCATACCTCTCGCAGCTTGTGTTGAGTTGGTCTGTGTGATCTTGAAGAGCTGCTTTGTCCTGATTCATCAGGACTGGTCGTCAGCAAATAATAGTTCATTCAGGGCCTCAAGATCTGGGTTGGCTTCCTTTGTGATCTGGTCCATGTAGACACGAAGAGAAGGGGAGAGAGTACGCAGCCTTGCCTGACCCCGATGTAACCGGGAACCATCGGATGTTCCACTGGCTGTTCGGACTGCGCTCATACTGTTGCATAGATTGCTCTGATGTTATCAAGCAACTGCCCCTTCACGTCGTACTGCTCCAGGATTTTCCAGAGCTTGTCTCTGTTGACTCGTCGAAAGCTTTTTCTTGATCAACGAATACTGTATGCAGGTCTTGGTTGTATTCGATGGCTCTTTCACACAGCTGTCGGAGTGCGAAAATGGCATCTGTGCACCCTCTTCCTTTCCGAAAGCCAAACTGGGCATTGCTCAGTAGGTGTTCTGCTTTGGCTCTTGTGCGCTGTTCCAGAATCTTTGCATACATTTTCCCTACATGGCTGAGAAGTGAAATGCCTCTGTAGGTGCTGCAGTCTCTCTTGCTGCCCTTCTTCTTCCAAAGTGCCACCACTATTGCATTTTGCCAGTCCATTGGTACTTTCCTCTCTTCCCATGCTTTCTGGAAGATGATGGTGAGCCACTTAACTCCCGTTTCTCCGCATGCAAGGATGGCTTCAGTTGTTATGCCGTCATCATCTGCCGCTTTGCCCTTTGGGCTGGTCTTAATTGCTTTTCTTGTTTCAGCTTCAAGGATTTGGGGCTCTAACTGGTCTTTATAGCGTGGTGAGAACTGAGAGCTGGAAGCTTGTACTCCAGATGGGTTTAAAAGATCTTTAAAGTAATCTTCCCATCGTTTCAGAATTTCCTCTTCTTTGTGCAGTGCCTCTCCATTTGCATCATTCACTACTGTTGTTGGATTGAATGGCTCATCTTTTACTCTCATCGTCTTCACACTTTTGAAAAATTCTCTTGGGGAGTTCTTGCAAATATCACTTAACTTCTCTCTTTCAATTTGATTATTCTAGAATAACCACTCTGCCACTAGGGGGGAAAAAACCTTCTTCAAAACGTTTATTTATTTTAAGGCTATTTACTGGGGTGTAATGCTGGCCAAGAAACGTCATTTTGTTTTATAATGGGCACTTTTGTCATTGAGCAAACAACTCCTTCCTGAAAGGCAGGCTGCTTCTATTTACAATAACGACTTTAGCTGCTACTACTACTGCTGCTGCTGCTGCTGCTGCTGCTGCTGCTGCTGCTGCTGCTGCTGCTGCTGCTGCTAATACTGCTGCTGCTGCTACTACTACTACTACTACTACTACTACTGCTGCTGCTGCTGCTGCTGCTACTACTACTGCTGCTGCTACTGATGCTGCTGCTACTACTAATGATGCTGCTGCTGCTGCTACTACTACTGCTGTTGTTGCTGCTACTACTACTACTACTGCTGCTGCTACTACTACTGCTGCTCTGCTGCTGCTGCTGCTGCTGCTGCTGCAGCTGCTGGCTGCTGCTGCAAACTACATTACTTTACTACTACTGCTGCTGGCTGCTAAGCTGCTGCGCTGCATTGCTGCTAGCTGCGCTTGCTGCTGCTGCTACTTCTAAGATGCTGAGCTGCTACCACCACTACCACCACCACAGCCATCACCACTTCCACCACCATACTTCTACACACACCACCACTTTTACTGCCACTAGCTTCTACTACTACTACTAACTACTTACTACGTCGTGACGACTACTACTACTACTACTACTACTACTACTACCACCAACACTACTACTACTACTACTACTACTACTACTACTACTACTTCTACTACTACTACTACTACTACTACTACTACTACTACTACTACTACTACTACTACTACTACTACACTACTGCCGCTATTATGCCACATACCTGAGATGTAGAAGACATACTGCCAACCCAGCGTTGGGTTTTTGCAGACAAATGAAGAAAGCAAAAACGATGGGAATGATCCTGAGTATAAACCTGCAAATCAAAACAATCATGACAATCGTCAGAATCATGAAAATTATCACCATGTTGACAATCATAACATCATGACATTTATCACCATCCTGACTAATCATCAGCATCATAACAACCATCACAATGTTGACAATCATAATACCATGATAATTATCACAGTTATGACAATTATCACCATCGTGACAATTATCACCATGTTGACAATTATCACCATCCTGAAAATCATCACCATCATGACAATGATCACTATCATGACAATTATCACCCCCATGACGAATCGCCAACACCATGACAATTATCACCATCGCTATGACAATTATTACCACCATGACAATTATCACTATCATAACAATAATCACCATCATTATCACCATCACCATCATGACAATTATCACCATCGTGACAAATATCACCATCATTATCATCATCACCATCATGACAATTAACAATTATCACCATCATGACAATGATCACCACTATAACAGCCATCATTGTCATGACAACCATCACCGTCATCACACCTCCCTGCCCTTTCCCATTTTCAACTGTCGTGGGTTCTTTTGACGTACACAGGTTCTTAAGCACATGAACTAAAGCACACTGAATGCCAAGTCTTTTGGGGGAGACTCTAAACCACTAGGGCACTGGTACCTCCAAAATACTTGACATTCAGTTCGATTTTCTCGTCAAATTGGGAAGAAAGGGCTAGGCTGAGAATCGAACCCAGAATCTCACGGTTTACTTGTTAGGCGCGGCAGGTGGATGTCTAAACCGTCATGCCACTTTCCTTTTCATAATTATTAGAATGTTAATATTGAGATTGTTATGAACATGACGACAAGGAAGAAAATAAAGAGAAGGTGAGATGTGAAGAGAATAAGAGCGGAATAAGTAGTCGAAAAGATTATAACAAAACAGGAAACAGATAAGATATGGATGGATGGATGGATGGATGGATGGACGGACGGACGGACGGACGGACGGACAGACGGACAGGACGGACGGACGGAACGGACGGACGGACAACGGACGGACGGAAGGACGGGATGGTGGGTGGTGGGTGGTGGATGGATGGATGCATGCATGGATGGATGCATGCATGGATGGATGGATGGATGGATGGATGGATGGATGGATGGATGGATGGATGGATGGATGGATGGATGGATGGATGGATGGATGGATTCTATCTGTCTAATCTTTTAAATTAACCACATACCTAAACATGCAAATCCAACCAATGCTGAGGACTCATGACTGGGAATCCACTTGCCCAAAATATTGTAACTTCCGGTTGTGACAAGAGCCTGAAAAATAAAATAAAAACACAAAGCCACGGACAGAGCATACTAGCTTTCATCAACCAGTTGAGTTTTCGCAGTTGATAGAATGTCTTCGGATTTATGGAAAACTATTTCAGTTGTGTGTAGCTATTTATCAAACCTGAGGGAAAAGATGAAGGTATTGATGTAGCTATACAATTTCTACTTATAACCAGGTAAGCGCTTTGATTTGTTTTTAGCGAGATAAAGCGCTATATAAATTCCATTTCGTAGTAGTAGTAGTAGTAGTAGTAGTATAGTAGTAGTAGTAGTAGTAGTAGTATCATTTGCTCTATAGTAAGCAACACAAGGTCTACTATTACTTTAAAAAGGTATTTCATATTGAGACTGTTTTTACCTGTTAAATTGATGTACAAAGGAATTGCCAAACATGATGAACCTAATCACTCATCAACACAAACTGGCTTACAGCAAAACTATTGGACAACAAAGTCTAACGTTTTTGTTATCTAAAGCAAGTCATCACCTATTAAACCAACTACTAAACACTTACGTTTGCCATTCCTTGTGCAACACGTGCTATGATCAGTAATGCATCGCTGTATTTTGCGCAGGGCACTGTCATGACGTCAAAAGTTCCCATGGCAACCAAGCCGATACCTGTCATCGTTCTGCTGCTGATGTAGGAAGTGAGGTACCCAGAGGGCAGCTGGGCTAGGTAATAGGCCAGAAATCGAGCGCCGTGTATCCACCCTTGTGTCGTCTTGTCCCAGTGAAAGGTTTCCTGAGGTATATGCGTGCACCCACGCACGCACGAGTGCGAGCGAGAGCGCGCGCGTGCACACACACACACCACATACACACACACGCACGCACACTCACACACACACGCGCTCGCGCGCGCGCGCGCACATACACACACGCACACACACGCACACGCACACACACACACACACACACACACACGCACGCACCCACGCACACACACACATACATTCTGTAGAATCTAATATATATAATGTATCTAATCTAACATATATATAATGTATCTAATATCACTAAGAGTGAACAGACGTTAATTGAATACATTCTGTAGGATACGTTTGAGTGACAAAGCCAACAAACTAAACAGTAGACAGAACGTGTAAACAAAATCTGGATAAAGCTGTGAGTTGGGTTGGTTTTATTTTCCAACTACGCAAACGATTTTTGTTTTTACAAAGATAATAAGTTCATACTTGCTTTACCCTGATGAAGTCTCTGTGGTCGCCTGCACTGCAAGCATCATGACGGGAATGGATGAGTGGATGGGTGGATGGAATGGGTGGACGGATAAACGGATGGACAGGTGGATGGATCATTTGATCAGTCATTTTTATGGATCGCAAGATCAAATGAACTGGAAACACCTGGTCTTGTATTTTTCATGGAATGTTGTTTAAAAGCTTTTATATTATCATACCAGGCAGTTGCATTGTCAGCTTCTACCATCTGCAGTCCATTTAAATAAATTTTAAATATCAGTTCATGATAAAGATATGTGCGCGGTGTGTGTTTTTAATAACATGAATAATTCATCACAGATGTATTTAACTATTCAAAACATGTTTAATGGACTACTGAATAGCCCAGCCCGTAGACAAATTTCTGACAAAGAGCTTTTTTGTTTAGGTAAAAAAGGTAAAGGAGTCCCATAACCTATAAGGCCGTAGGGGAGCGAGGCGTCAGAGACCTCACTTCTCTAGGGCCAGCATACTGAGGGCGGCGCCCATCTCCTCTCCCTCGCTGCTTTTGTTTAGACTTGTTTTTAAAAAAACAACTTTCAAATAATCCTCATCACTTTTGTAAGCTTTTCTCTTTGCGGGGTGGGGGGGGGGGGGGGGAGATAATGTTCCTAAATAAGTCAGGGATAGACAGAGGGTGCAGATACGTACTAAGGTGTGGTTGCCACTTTCATTCGTGGCCATACAGATGATTGCAGCCCCCATAGCGGTCTGTGACTGGGCAGACAGGAAGAAACAGCAGAAGGACAGCAGGGAGATGACCAGGCGATAGGAAGGCAACAGTCGGTGCTGTGCCTTCTTCTCTGCAGCATCTGTACATAGTAGGGAAAAAATCTATACCATTGTTACTGTTACTGCTATCTTGAAAATACATGACAAATCGTTGTGGGGTTTTTTGTTGGCACCCACATATACGGATGACAAAATTTACAAAACTGCATACATACAGAGACTGGGTGTAAAAAATCACATGAGTGCTAATTCCATTTTGCTTGAAATGAATGAATAAAGAACACACACACACACACACACACACACACACAACACACACAAAACACGCACACCACGCACACACAGCACACACACACACACACACACACACCACACACACAAATTAACTACGGCATTGTTGGACTCACATGGTACACAATTCTCAAAAATGATTCATCTAACAAGCTTGAAAGCTTAATGACTTCTTACATTGATTTTCAATTTAGAAGCCACTTAAAATAATTAATACATAAGACGGGTCCAAACGCGACATGGTCAAAACATGTGCAGCTTTGGTTATACCGACTTTTAAGATTGAGAAAATATAATTACCATAACCCTAAATGTCAACAAGACCATAATTATGCATATTAACTATAAAGACATCCCTCAACGTGGAAAAACAATGGAACAAGTTTAGAATATATCAAGGCTAGAGTAAGTATGCTGAAGCAAAACTAATTACCTGGCTTGTATCTCTGTATGGGTCAGAAGCCTGGACACGAAGAAAATGGACAACAGACAAACCTAACACCGCCGAAATGTCATTCTACGGGCCACGTTTAAGAGTCAGATGGTCAGGCTGAAGAACAAAATAATCACAGCATTCTCAAGGAACCCTCAGTGCAAAGCCAAAATAATGTTATCTGAACATAAGCACAAACAGGTATCCTGATCATGTGAACAGAGCCACACAAACAAATTCTGATGACGCCAGTCCTGCAAGCCAAGATTGAGGGCAGAAGGAAAAGTGGCAGACCCCCTATATCCTACACTGCCACACATCACTGAGATCACGTGGCATACAGTGTTTAAACTTTCAGCAGAGGGCTACAGGCTACAGACTCCTACCATCGACAGCGGTGATAGAGATAGGTAACAGGTGAACAAACAGAGAAGGCAGGCACACCATAAAACGTACCTTTGGAGAGCGATTTCATGATAGGTGAATCTTCACTGCTCATTTTCTTGTCGCGATTGTGGCTTCCTGCGTATGCTTCCTACGCCACTTTTGACTCGTCACCGGACTTTCCGCTCTGCGACCGTAAGAATGATGTAATTTCTGTGACAGAGCTTTCATTCTATGTTGGGGTTTTTTCTTCCCCCTCCCCTCCCGCCATGCGTTACACCCCATCTACCTTTGATGACTATGTAGTGATATTAACGTTGTGCTTTGCTCAGACTTTAGCAAGGTGTCATTGAGATTGGGACATACTGTATCTGATCCTGACATACGGACTTGAAGTATCACATAAGCGCTACATAGACATGAACATAAATACCGCATTACGTAAAGGGCATGCTGTAGTATCAGATTTACTGTGTTTTATGTCTCTAAGTTTATGTTTGTGTTTGTTTGTTTGTCCGTTCGTTCGTTGTTTGTTTCTGTTGGTTTGATTTTATTTGATAGCTGATTTTGGGGGGGTTTGTGTTCTAGCTTTTCTGTTTGTTTTGGGGGGGGGGGGTGGTGTGGTTAGAAGGAGGTACTGATTTGTCTGGATGGGTGTTTGGGAGGTGATTGGGTTTTGGGGTTTTTTTGTTTGTTGGTTGGCTGTTGATCTGGTTGGTTGGTCTGTTGGTTGGTTATTTGTTAGGAGTTGTTGTGATAGGTTTTTGTAGGGGGGGGGGGGGGGGGGGGGGTGGGAGAGTGTCGGTGGGGTTGCTTTGTTTTGTTTCGTTTTGTTTGTTTTTATATGGGGTCTTGATTTTGGAGATAGTTGGGTCACTCATGACAGAAAAGACTTATGTCTACCTGACCAATGAAGTCCGGCAATCACAGGTGCTGAGAACTCCATATCGATGACAATCTTTGCACAGAGCAAATGTACCCTTTGGCATTCAAAATCTGGCAGACAAACGGTCTTGGGGACAGCCCTCCCCCCTCCCCACTCCCGACCCCCAACCCCTACGTTCATGGCTTAAAGAAATCTGAATGAAGCAAAATGGTGGTGAAGGAAAAAGGGTCGCAAAAACACAAGCGTAATCTTCTTAGGACAACGAGTATACTTATAACAGTCCAGTCGTAATATGCATACACGTGTTGTAATGCACGTCTCTATAAATTGTTACAACCTGGTATCTCACAACGCTCAGTTCAATCATCTAACCAGCATCGAGCAACCAGTTTTTTTTTTTTTCCCCTTTTATTTTTTAAATTGTTTTTTTTTTAAAATTTTTTTCTTTTTTTTAAATTTGTTTTGTTTTGTTGAAATTTTACTTTAAAATTTAATTTGTTGAAAATTAAAATTAAATTTAAAATTTTTTTTGGTTTTTTTAAAAGGATTTTTATTTTTTTTTTGGTGTATTTTTTTTTAAAAAAGGGGGGGTTTTTTTTGGGGGGTTTTATTTTAAGTTTTGGGGAAAAAAATTTTTTAAAAATTTGAAAAAAAATTTAAAGGGGAAAAAAATTTTTTTTTGAAAATTTTAAAATATTTTTAAATTTTTTTGGGGGGGTTTTTTTGTTTTTTTTAAAGGTTTTTGACCAGAATTAAAAAATTTTTTTTGGGTAAATGAAGTTTTTAAAAGGAATTTGATTGGGTTTGTTTTTGTTTTTTTAAAAAAAAAGTTTTTTTTAAAGTTTTTTTGGGGTTAATGTTTTTTTTTGGGGGGGGAAAAATTTGGTTTAAAATTATTCAATTCAAAAATTTTTTTAAAAAAGGGTTTTTAAAAAAGGTTTTTTTTTTTTTTTTTTAAAAAAATTTTTATTTTTAAAACATAAATTTTTTAAAACAAAAAATTTTTTTTTTGGGGTTTAAAAAAAAAAATTACCATTTTAAATTTTTTCGAAAAATTTTTGTTTTTTTTAATTTAAAAATTTTTTTTGATTTGGGGGAAATTTTTTCCCGGAAAATTTTTCCCAAGAAATTAAAAATTTTTTGGTTAAATTTTTTTGGGAAAAAGTTAATTTTTAAGGGTTTTTAAAAAAATTTTTGTTTTTTGGGGGCATCTTTGTTTGATCTCTAAAAGGTTTCCCAAAAAAAATTGGGTTTTTTGTTTTTTTTCTTTAAGTTTATTTTTAAATTTTTAAAACCAAAATTTTTTATTTGGTTTTTTAAAATTAGGGTAGTTTTTTTAAAATTTTTTTAGAAATGGAGGGGTTTTAATTTTAATTTTTTTAACTTTTTATTTTTAAAAAAAAGAATTTTTTCCCCGTTTTTTCTTTTTGAAAATTTTAAAAATTTCCCCCCGGGGGGCCCCCCAAAAAAAAACCTTTTTTTTAAAACGGGGGCTCCCAAGAAAAAAAAAGAAGAAAAGGGATCCCCAAATTCTTTTCAATTTACAAACCGGCTGGGGCAAGCAAAATTTTCTTTTTCTTTTTTCCATTCTTTTCTTTTGTTACATTTTTTTTTTTTTATTTGATTTTTCATCATCATCATCATCCCCTCATTCATATTCCCCATCTCTTTTATCATCACTTCAAAAATAACTTCCATTCATCACGTTTGTCATAAAAAAAGATTTTCCCGATGCATGTTTCTTAGCCAGCAATCCCAACCACCAATCGCGGACCATACAACAAAAAAGAGAAAGAAGTGACAGTTCAATTAATTTTTCTCACAGCCTTTGGAAGCATTATGGAACGTATGGGGAAACCCTGTAATTGCTTTGATCTGTCATTAGAAAGTATGCCCAACTTCTTTATTACCGTTTGAACCCGTTTTATTTCTGTGTTTAATGCTGCAATTTTTGCCTTTGTTTTTTGGGTTTGTAGTTTGTTGTGATTGTTGTTTATTTTTTTTGAAAATTAGTTTTTCTTGTGTTTCACGGGTACTTATCTTTGAAACTCGATACAACGTAAGGAAGTGTATATTATTTCTATTATCTATATCTTCCCTTTATACATGTAACGTCGTGTGGTTTGTGGGGAGTGTTTCACAGACACAGCGCGCGCGTTCATGCAGTAGACCGCCCCAATGCACGTGCGCCTGATATAGCAGTGTTTTGTTTTTGTTTTTTAGAGGGTTTAATTTTTTGTTCGTTTCGTTTTTTAAAAATAAAAAAAAGGGGGGCGTACATTTATTTTGAGTGTATTTTCTTAGTGTTATGAGTGCATATAATAAAACGCAAATAGAGATTATCAAGAGTTAATTGAAAATCCCGTCCCAAAATTTATGTCTAGAAAAACCCCAGTCATGACGGCCTGTGAGTACCCCCCCTTTAAATAGGAGCACGTGTGTGCCACCCACGCACAGCACGCAAGCAAAGCACGGACAACTGCACTCGCTTTACCCCGTTAAAAAAACCCCGCACACATGCGTTCACGCGTAGCTGTACCCCAAAAAAAAACATGCCACGAGGCACAGACGTACGCACGACGCGTCGCGCGGTATGCAACACACGCACACACACCCCCAAACAACACCACACACAACACAACAACACACAACACACCACAACCCCAGAATAAGATAAAAAGCTTCACCACGAGAAATTTTTTGGAATAATAATATGAGTGGGTGCAATTAAATAGTATTAAAAGCTTTGAAGTAATTCAAAAAGCCGCTTATGAAAAGATTGTTTCCATATACCCAAGTTTTTAAAACCCAAAGGGAAAGCGCTATGAATAACTATTTTTTGAGTAGTAAGATTTTTTCCCCTTAAAATATTTTTCCCTTAAAAAGGGAAATGCTTTTATCTTTGAGGGGTGCGGCTGTGTTGGAAGTGGGTGTTGTGTTTTAAATTTATTTTTTAAATGTTTATTGTTTTTTGTAGGGGTAACCCCCCCGAATTTCTCTGTCTTTGGTTTGCTTTTTGAATTTGAATTTGAAATTTTAGGGCCTTTCAAAATATTTTTGAAAGGGGGGATAACTTTTTCATTTTTTTAAACTTTTTTGAGAATTTTATAATGTGGACAGCAACAAAAAAAAACCCAAAATTTTTTAAATTTCTGGCATTGTAATAAATCTTTCAACTTTTCATGCTTGTATTATTTTTAACAATAGCTCGAAATTCAAATCCTTCTGTTAAGAATACAAATTAAGAAGTGTTAAACCATCGTATTTCGAAGGGTATCGTACGAATTTTTTTTTTTTTTTAAATTGGGTTTAATTCATGTTTAACTTTAAGTCCTTTGCCAACACTTCGTTTGATATTACATTTTTGATGCAGCGTTTCGTGTTTTAGTGTATTTGTTTTTCTTGCCTCAAGTAAGTGTGTTGTGTGTGTGTGTGTGTGTGTGTGTGTGTGTTGTGAGGAGGGTTTTCCCATTTTTTAAATTTTAATGGTATAGATAACTGGAAAATACCAAACAAAAATCATGATAATAACGAAAATATGCTCCCCCTTAAAAACTTTTTTAAATTTTCTTTCTATTTTTTTTTCTTTTTGGCAGGGGGGAAGAAATTGTGAACAAAATATATATTTTAGTATGCCTTTTGTGTGTAACTTTCTGTATTAGTCCCCCCCCCCCCCCCCCCTTTATACCCCGTAACTTATTTTAACATAAACGTTATTTTTTTCCCTAAGATATTTTGTTGCCTTTCACTGTAAAGCCCGTTTTATTCGTGTCATAAATTTTCCCCCCCACCTTTTGGAATTATGGTTTTTGTATGCAATTTTTTTCGTCGTTGTGATCATTTAACAAAAAAAATTATCCGGCTTATACCGACTTGCCCTTTAAATTCACTCCAGCAAAATGAAAGGGGTATTTTTGCGTTTCCCCCTAGATCATTTTGGGTTGTGTTTTTTTTTGTAAACTCAGCCCTGTCAAACAAACTAGGCCTTTGTTTGTGTGTTTGTTCATTATGTTTTTAACCTGTAAGTTTCGCATTCTTTTTCTCTCTCTCTCTCTCTCTCTCTCTCTCGCCCCTAAATTAGGCCTTTTTTTTTTTTTTAATGATTTTTTTATATTGTTTTTTTTTTTAAAATTTTTTTTTGTTTAGTTTTGGTTTAAAGGGTGTTGCATGATTCACACACTGTTACTCTGTTGTGATGTAGTTTTAATTTTAAGTTCTATATTTACTTCAAGTGCCATGTAAAATTGCCCACGCTAATAAAAAATTTGGGTCCTACGTAGCAGTGATACTGCATCCCCTTTTTTTTCTCCCTGATTTGTCAGCGACCGGAAGGGGAAAAAACCCCCCCCTTTTTTTTTTTAAAAATTTCCTTGGAAAAGGTTTAGTTCAAGGCTCGAAAACATGGCTGCACCAAAGCATCTGTCCAAAACCGTGAAGCCTGTTAGATCACGTCCCACTTCGCTTTCCTTTTATTCAGGAGGTTGGTAAAGCAGATGACAGAAAACTTTCTCTGCGTGTGTTTAATCTGGGAAGCATTTTTTTTGATCGACAAGGATATTTTCTAACAAATTGCAAAGTGAAGTGGTATACCCAGTTACATTTTTGACCATGATACCCCTACTTTTCAGGTCCTGTTGTGTGGTGACCCCCCCCTTTCGATTCAATAAGACCAAATTTACTTGATAAATAACAGTTATTTTTTTTTTGATAATAAAGAGAAATCCAACATTAAATGAATGTGACGGTAATAGGTATGAATTTAATTTTTCTGTTTTTTGTTCACGAAAGGTCGAAATGTATCAAGTAGGGGTTAGTGGTACAATGCCCCAACTCTTTTGTATTTCATTTCTAGAGAAATAACAAGGAATGAGAATGTAAAGATGGGTTTTTTAAAAAGTGTGTTTTTGTTTTTAAAAATAAATGAAGATGCTGTCAAAATGGATATTCAAAAATGAACTTAAAGTCGTTTTTTATTTATGTAGTATGTACCAAACTCGTCAAAAATGTTTTTTCCAGGGTTTATAAAAAAAAGAGAATTTTGAATTATAAATTACGGAAATCAAATTTGAGAAAGTATCTTTCACTCCCCCCACCCCCCCCCCCGCACACACCTGTAAAAATTGTAACCTTGCCATGGAAAAGTTCTTGTCTTGTGCCCTTTCACCTCGGAGCAGGCATTGAACCAAAATATGTTTTTTTTTAAATATTATTTAATTCCTTGGGTTTTTTTAGTTCTGGTTTGCACCCCTTTTTTTAATTTGTTACCATCAGATAGGAAAAAATTTCACTAAATGACTAATTATAATGAAATACGTTCAGTTGTTATTGTGTGAGAATATATGCCTCCTTTTCTTTTGACTTTTAATAAGTTTCGAGTTAATGTATTTTTTTTTTGCTTTGTTTTGTTGTTTTTACATTCATATTCATGTTTTTTTTTAAAATAACTTTGCTTTTTTGTATTTTTTAAACGGGAGGGAGGGGGCAAAGCTGGGAAGCTTACATTGGTGGTTCTGTGGTTTTGGGGTCTCTTTTCTTTTTTTTTGGTCAGTTTGGCATGTGATATGCCTTACACCTTTGTTTTTGTCGGGTATGTACTTGGTTGTTCTTTGTTATGTTTAAATCTAAAAATCACTAAATAAATGTGCTTGTGAAAAAAGAGACTTCTATGATACTGTCCTAGGGGGAATGTGTGTGCATGCATGCATCATTGATGTGGTGGTGTTTTTTTATCTGGGGTTTTTGTTTATGCCCCATGTACTCTGGTATAAGTGTGTTGGCATTTGTACTATAATTTGTTCACGTTAAGAGTTTTGTTTGTTTTTCCTTTTTGTGTGTGTGGGGTTTTCTTTTATGTTGAGGATAATAAAATAGTATTAGTGCATTTTTCATTCACTGATCGTCCCTGGTGGTATGTGTTAGAAAATTGTCTCGTTTCACCGTGAATTGGCCTACTCTTCTCAGAGGCGTCGGTTTTAAATAATGCGAAAGTGTTCTGCATGTTTTCTTGGGGGCCTGGGTTTTTAAGATAAAGGGGGAGAGGGAGGCGAGTGTGGAAAGGTATGCACATGGCACTGTTTACATTGCTTGTATTATCAAATTGCTTTTTTAAAGTTTGTAATTCACATGATTGCAAAAAATTTATAAGACTTTTTAAAAAAAATTCAATGTGTGAAAAAAATTTTTAAATACTACTTCTAGTCAAGCATTCTTTGAACAATGAACTGTGAAGCATGTGACGCATGGGCATTGTGTTGTGTTATGTTCCATGTGCGCTGTGGTGCTGTGGGGGGTCCAAAAAAAAGGAAATTGCCTTAAGTTTGATTTTGGACACTTTTTGCGGGCTGTGATGGGCCACATGTTTAGATAAAATTGGGGTTTGGGGCGCACGCGCTTTTCTCCAGCCCTTAGCAAACTGTGTTTCTTACTGTTTCAAACGCTTTAATGGGTTTTAAATGCATTTTTATGTTTTTTGCATATGAGAAAAAAGGAAAGACTGACTTTCATTACATTGTTCTTTTTTTTAATGTATGAGTGGGGGGTTTTTATGAAGCGCGACCCCAAAAAATCGGGGGAAAAAATGGCCCAAAATGGCTGTTCTCGCGACCCGTGAATTTCAGTGTTGTAGAAAATATCGCCGAGGCTCGTCTTGCAGAAACCCAAAAATATTATTAAGATAACGTTTGAAAGCTGAAAGTTTGCACTTTAAAGTGATGATCTTTGACTTAAAGCGAAAAAAAATTTTTAGTCATCGAAAAAACGCAATAAAAAATTTAGTTTTAATTATTGGGGTTCGTCCTTTGAACAAAAACCAAGCTTTGTGGGGTAGCGATAAAAAGCTTAGCCAATCGCTCAGATTACAAAAACCTTTTGGCACAAGAGGTTTAAGGGGAGGTGGCTCATTTTAAAACGCCTCCGTTTGGGCCCAATTTGACCAGGGCAAATTTTGGAATGCTTGGGGTGATGTGCAAACCGATGCGTCGAATTTGACAAAAACGCGGCCACAACTCGATAAGTACCCCTTTTGTGACTTTTACATAAATTACAAAGTCATTTTGCATCGAATTCAATTAGTTTGATGCTTTTTTTATGATTTTTTTTGTTTTGTTTTGTTTTCGAAGGGGTTTTGGAACGTTCGTGGACGCGAGGGGTTTTTTGTTTATACAGCGGTCACGGTCACTACCATTAGTCAAAATTAAGTTTCTTTTATAAGTATACCAATTTTCAAATGCTTGCCAGGCTGAATAATCCCCTTTAGACTTTCAAATTTTTTTTTAAAAAGCCTAATTACATTTAGTTTTTTAAAATTTTTTTTTCTGTACTGGTATCATTTCTCGGGAGTAACTCCGCGTTTTCAGGAAAAGTTTTTGCTGCGAACTTCGCGATCGATAGAATGTGTGTGTGTGCGTGCGTGGTGGGCGCCCCAGTGCGTGTGTGTGTATTCTTTTTTAAATTTAAGCCCCAAAGTTCAGACCAATGAATCATTGATTCAATAAAAGAAAAAGTAAATGTATGCGGTTAGAAAACATGTGTGCGTGTTTTACTGCATGTGTTTTGTGGATAATTTAAAGACGTTCGACGGGTGTTCATTGATTAATGATATGTTTTGAAAATAAAAAAGGTAAGTCAATAAGGGCTTAGAAAATAGTTGCTTAAAAATTAAAAATACACAAAAAAAATGCGTACCTTTAATAAAAAAAAAGACAAAAAAAAAACCACCTCAAAACACATTCATTTCTTTTTAGTCTTGTATCTAAGTAGATTCGTGTTGGGTTTGTTCCAGTAAAAAACTGTCTACCTACATGCGCATGCGCGCACACACACACACACACGCCCCCATTTGTCTTCAGTTACTTTTTTCTCATATGATTATTATAAGTGTGCATTTTTTTTACTTTGAGGATGTCCTTGTGATCTAAAAAAAGATTTTTTTTTAAGGGCTGAAACTAAAAGCTTTGCTTTTAAATTGTTGTGGTGGCCCCCCCCGAGCACGTTTTAAATATGTAGAGAGCAGTCAGAGCAGCAGAAAGAAAAAATCTGTCAACCTTTCAGAATCTGTATTCGAGGTTTGCAGACTGAAGTCCGGTTTTTGTGAAGATGTAGGGCAATTTTAAGGGATTGGGCTAACTCCATTTATTGGAGATTCTCATTTGTTGTGTGTTTCAACCTGCAATGGTTTTTTGAGCTGGAAAAATTTAGAAAAAAAAAAAAATGATCTTTTTCGCTTGCCCCGTGGCTCAAAAAAACTAAAAATTCGAACCGGGATCTGGAAAGGATGATTTTTGCTAGTTTTTGGAAATTTTTCAAAATTTTTTGGGGAGTAGTTGCTTCTTTATGATGTGACTTTTACATTGTGAAGTCATCAAAAAAATGGATGACCCCAAAGCAGAAATCACTTCATGGAAAAACCAGTGTTTGATTAGAGGAGACATTTGTTTAGTTGGAAAAGACATCCTGTGATTTACACATCTCTTCTAGGTATTGTTGTGGATTTTGGGAAATCTTGCACCATTATCATTGGTGCTCTTTGTTGTTGAACAGCAAAAGACTTAAAAGGAAATTTTGGGCATTAAAAACGGGTTTTTTCAAATAATTGAATGTGCCTATCAGTCTATCCTTCTTTAAAATTGGGAAATTAGTGTTTGTTTTGGCTTTGTTATTTTGGTTTTAAATTGTTCCCCAGCTGGGGGTCACACGAAGTTCTGTTTTTGTTTTGTGTTTTAGTTTTTTTGTTGTTTTGCTTTTTCTAAAGGGGTTTACAGTGAGTTTATGATTCAAGTAAAACTGGGTGTTTTTTTTTGGGACTGTTTTAAAACCTAAAAATGGGCACCATACTATGACTTCAGGACTTTTTTTTTTTTTTTTTTTAAATTTTTGGTTTTGCGGGGTTTTTCCTTAGGTTTTTAAAGCAAGAAACACACACACGCCGCACGCACGCATTGCACTGCATTCACCTACTTACAAAAAATTTGCCAAAAACGGTCTTTTGCGGGGAAATGAATTAAACAAAGTGTTTTTATCAAAAAGTAACTTTGATTCCATGTGTCCAGAATTTTTGCAGGTTCCTGGGGGGGTACTTTTCATTTTCATCAAAAATTATGGTTAAAAACACATGTAAAACAATTTTTTTTTTCCCCCTTTCAATTTTTTAATAAATATGTCACCTTAGAATAAAAATAAAAATTAATTATCCCCAATTTTAAAGTAAATTGTTTTATTAAAAAGTTATGATATTTTTGTAATTTCCTAAAATGAGCCTTGCACTGGTTTTTTGGGCCCTTTTCTCCAACTTTGAGGCAAATGCTGCAAAGGGTGACCCTCCCTTTCCCAAAAAAAAAATTGTTTTAATTTTTATATATGCGGAAAAAAATTTAAAAACAATTTCAAAAAAATGATAAAAAAAATTTGAAATTGAGGGGCCAAATTTGGTTCTTTGTGAAATTTCAAAAAATTTGTAAATGGGTTTTTTTCCCATTTTGGTGTCCAAAATTTTTTTTTTTTACCAAAGTTCTTTTCATTTTTTGTTTTTTATTCCTGTGGAAAATAAAGAGGTAATTTGATGGGTTTTGGTGTGTGCCTTTTTATTTCAAGAAATATGATGAGTCAAAATGGGGCCAATTATAAAATTTTTGTCATTTTCCGGTAGGGTCAAAATTCAAAAGGCTTTATTCAAAAAATATTTAATTAGCTTATTTTTTTTGGTTTAGTTCTTTTGATAAGATCTTTATTCTAAAGCAAAAAATAAGCCATAATAAAAAAAAAATTTTGTGCTGTTTCCTAATATAAGAAAAAAAACTGTCTTGTGGCATATGTTACTGTTTGTGTTTTTTCTTCAGACGGCTGTCAGTTGACAAAGAATGTCTGTGTGCGGGGAATTGTGATACCCGCCATGTAGGCGAGCTTCTTCAAATCCTTCTGGCCCTGTTTCTGTCTTGCCGGACCCCCACCGGCCGGGTCTGTTCCAGCTATGGACCCCATGCCAGAGGGGAAAAACTTTGAAAAGGTAAATGACAGGAGCCAGCGTATCGTGATGTTTTGAAAGGGTTTGGTGTCTTTCCTAGTTCTTTTTTTCAGTTCGGGGTGTTGTTTTTCGTTTTAAATAATTTTTTAAATTTTTTTTGTGATTTAGTTTCCCTGAGTAAAGTACAAAAATTTGCTTGCCTTTAAAATTTTTTCCCTTTAAAAAAATGTGTGTGTGTGTGCGGGTTTGTGTGTATTTGAGTGTGTAGTGAGTTCAAATATTTGAAACATTTCAAAGGAGGCTGGTGTGGTATTTTTCGGGTCGGGGGTTTAAAAAGTGCGTGATTCATCAAGCCCCCTGGTATCGGAATCAGTGACCGATGCTTTTCGGTTTGTATCTGGCAGTGCTTTAAAAAAATTTGTCATCATTTTTTCCCGCGGGTTTTCTTTTTCTGTTAAACAAAGAAAAAGAATCAATTTAAATTCATTTTGTTGTTTTTCTTTGAAGTCTTTGCTTTAGTTTGTTTTCATGAGTTTTCAACGGGGGGGTTTTTTTTTTTTAAAGGAGAATTGGGTTTGGGTTTTGGATTTATTTTTTTCATTGTATTCATTTGAATGAAAATTAAAATGCGTTTTACAAGACAACTACTAATGGGGGGGGGGGAGGGGGGGGGGGGGGGCTGATACAGCTTAAAAAGTAGCAACTTATAACCCAGAAAACTATTCAATATTTTGTTGTTGTTGGACAAAGCAATATTTGTTTCTTTCTCTGGTTGCATTATTCATTTACTCTCAATATTTGTGGGGGGTTTTGTCCTGTGCCCAATCCTTCATTGCTTATATTCTTCTTTTTTCTTGGTGGTTTTTTTCTCCTTATTAAATACATTTTTGCTATTTCTGTTTCAAAATGAAGTTGTATGTTTTCTGGATAGGTTTGTTTTTGCATAGATATCTCGTGTGTGTACGTATTTGTGTGCATGTGTGTGCACATATGTGTGTGTATGCATCTTTGTATGTGTGTTCACATTTTGGAGAGCAGATAGCATAGCTTGATATTTGGAAAATACTTTTTTTTATGCAGATCGAAAGACGTGGACTGGATGCCCTACTTCACTCAAAGACTAGTGGATGATTTTGCCTCTCATATTCGCCTCTATGTGGGATGTGACAAAGTGAAGAACAACAGATCGTGGTATGAGGATCCCTTTTTTTTTCTTTTTTTTACTCTTTTTAACATTTTTGTTTGTTGTTCCCATTATTGTAAAAGAAACTTATGCAAAATATTACCGAAATTTGGTTGTATTTCTCCATACCCCTGAAAGGGGTTTTTAAAATATAGTGTGTCTTCCCCTTTTTTTTTTGGGCCCCTAGAGTTTTTTTCTTTTGTGTCACCCCCTTTTTTCCCCCTTTTTTCTTGCTTTTTTTTTCTTTTTTTTTTATTTGTTTGAAAAAGATTTCTCTGTGGGGTTACAGTTTTTCATGTAAAAGATTTCAAGATGATTCAGTATCAAATTTGGAGTAAAAACAAAATATGAAAAGTGAGTGTGTGTGTGTGTGTGTGTGTTGTGTGTGGTGTGTGTGTGTGTGTGTGTGTTTTTGTGTGAATAAATGAACCAGGCAAAATATTAACTAGGGGGAGGGGCTTTCTTTGCTGGAAGTGGAGAGGAAGAATCCTGTGCCGGGTTTGTCTGCTTATCCTGAGAAAAGAAGGTAAGGGGAAAACCCAAAAAAACCCAAAAAAATTTGAAAGTTTTAATTGGAGTTTTTTGTTTTTTAGGAAAATCTATTTTTGGTGGTGGTTTTGTTGTTGTTTTGTTGTGTGTGGATATTTGCTGGAACTTTTTTAGTGCAAACTATCTGCGTGTACAACAGAACGTAATATTGAAAAATAACGTCAAAATTGCATAAATGCAGGGTTTTTAATTTACAAATTTAAAACCAACTTATTTATTTTCAGCTGATTTTTCTCTTGTGAACTAGTTTTCAAAAGAAGCCAGGGGGAACATGGTTAAGCTTTTAAAGACATTTGACCCAGCAAATTTGTTCATACGGGGCTAGAGCTTTGAGGTTTTTGAGGGTTTTAGATTGTTGCGTATTCAACTGGTTTTTTTTTCCCTTAAATCATTTAGATAGTACTTTCCCAACATGGGGAAGGTGGCAGGAGGGGTTAAGAGTTTCCCTCCCAACAAGAAAACCGTGGGGTTTGGGGGGGTTCGATTCCCAGCCTCACCCTTTTTTCCCATTTTGAAAAAAAAATCAAACTGAATGTCAAAGTTTTGGTGAGACTAAAAACCAAGGCCCATGTGTAAAATTTATGGAAATCTTCGCAACGTTAAATCCGTTTGCTTTTCGGAAGAGTAGGCATTGTGTGCCGGGGGAAAACAGTGACAACATTTCAAAAACCGCACACAGGGGGACTAGAAGTAAAAAAGCATGAGTGCTTTTTTTCCCTCGATAAAAAAAAATAAATAAAAAAATAACAATAAATTCAAACACAAAAAAATATCTGCTTTTGGGGGGGTTAAAATTTTGTTTTGTCCTTTCCCTACGGGGCACGAAAGGGCCCAATTTTCTGAAAGGCGGAATGGGTTTTTAATGTGGGAAAAAAGTCCAGTTGCTTTCTACATGGGCCCTTGTCTATAGTGTCCCCAAAGGATTTTTGCATTCAGTTTGTTTTTTGTTTTCAAATTTTGGAAGAAAGGGCGGGCTAGGAATGGAAACCCCGGGCCCCAGGGGGTTTTCTTGTGGGTAGGTGAACATTTTAAACCATCCTTCCCCTTTCCCTTCTTATTTGCTTTTTGATTTATCAGTATTTGATTTACCTTTACATGCTATTTGTCTTGACATATGGTTCTCTTTGTTTTTTGATCGGCTGTTATTTTATTTTTTTTCTAATTTCTGTCATTGTTATGTGCAAAATCCTCCAAGCCCTCAGTGAAGTGTGCTTTATTTCTTTTCCGGAGATTTCCTTTTAGCAAGCCTTTAGTATTAAAAAGGGGTAAGGAGTGCTGTAGTTCATCCGCTTGTGTAAAATTAGCTGTATTAACAATATTCACCCATACTTCTTAAAGGGGTAAAAAGTGTAAGTGGGACCCCATGGATTTAGTTTCCTTGAAAAAGTTTCTTGTAGTTTTTTTTTGGGTTTGTTGTACTTGTGTGTGTGAAAAGTGTGTGTGTAAAATTAAAGGCTAGCCCTATCTTGGTTTTTTGTTTTTTTTTTTGGGGGTTTTTTTTTTCTTATTTATTTTTCAGGTTAAGCAAAAATTTTTCAAGCCAAAAAAGCTTAAATCGTGGTGATTTACTTTTGTATTTTCCAAATTTCTGATCATACATACTTTAAAATAGACCCCACCGTCTAAGATTTTGTTGTGAGGTTTAAATCTTAAGTTTTTTTTAAATTGTTTTTTAAATGGCTTTTTGTCAAAAAATATGTCTAAAAAACACTTTGATTTTTTCCAGGGGGTGTTATTTAATGGCATACTTGTTCCCCCTTTGCCCTGTTTCTGCCCAGACTACTAAATCTATGTGCTGGTTGGTAAGTGAAATGCTTTATAAAGTTTTCTCTGACTGGGGGGGGTTGGGGGGGGGGGGAGGGGGTTGCTTTTGTTTTTGTAGTGAGGGGGGGGGTTTTTTGTTTTGTTTTTTTCCCTTTTAAGTGTCTTTGTTTTCACAACTTTCCCTTTTAAAATTTTTAGGTAACTCAGGGCTTTTACCCATTGACACCAAAAGCATTTTTCTGGGCCCTGTCGTGTCGGATCCCAAAAGGGCCCCTCCGCTTGGGGCTTGCATTATTGCTTTGTCACTTTCATCCCCAGTTTTTAATTGTTCTTGCACATAGTTTGTGAAATTGTTTTGGTATAGGGTGCTCCCGTTTGTCTCCACTAAGGGATGTAACAATTTTAAAATTTAGAGCCGGTAAATGAGTGTACTCTGTAGTGAGACTGCTTGTATGTTTTCGCAACAACGCGGAATCTGCAGAACAGCAGAGTTGATTTGAACGATTTTCCAGGGAAAAGGTTCGGGGGAGTCACATCTGGGGGGGTTTTCCCCCCCCTCCTTTTTCAGTTTTTTCTCTCTAGCACTGTGATAATCCCTGTGGGTATTGAGATTTTGGGTTTACCCTTTTAAAAATCTTTTCTTTGCTATTCTTCTTTATTAGTCAGAAAAAGAGTAGGGGCCACAAAATTTGATATACATTTTATTGCTTTCTGCTTGTTTCATTGTTGGATGCCCAAAAATAAACCGGGTTAAAGAAATGTGGGGATTTCTGTTTTTTTTTAAAAAGCAGTTTTTCTTTAAGTTGTAAATTGGTATTCCCCTTTTGTTCCTTTAGCCACAGCAAAACCCAACAAAAAAACAAAAAGCTTGGAAAAATCCTCCCAGGATAAAATGCCCAAAAGTAGTTTGGACCCCAAATTTAGGTAACTAACAGTCTTTGTATGTTTTTTTGTATGTGATGATGGTTTTTTCTTCCATGTTGTTTTCTGATTCATTTTATCCACACAGATGGGAAGTATACAAAAAAAAAAAAGGGGTGGAGAACACACTCAGAAAAAGTGTAACCTACATTTGATGCGTTTTTGTTTTCGTGTTACAAAAGTTCGTGACCCTGGCATTTCGGACTGGTTAAAAAAAGTGTGCCCTTTCCCGAAGAGTGGAAGCTGTGAGGGACAGGTGGAGGGGGGAAATTGCCGTGGCGTTCGAAGGACACGGGCGGCGGGGAAAGGTCAGAATCAGGAGCTTTTACTTTTGCCTTGTCTGGGGGTTTGGAGATTCAGCATGGGGGGATTTTTTTTTAGTTTTTCAATACTGTGTATTAGGTGTGTGGGGGGCGGGGGGTTGCACATGATGATGTGGGGGGGTTTTAAGTTTTTTTTTTCTTTTGTGCTGTTTCGAAATTGGTTTGTAATCGGTATTTTTCCCTGCCCTCTGTCATTTATCCCTCGTGAAAATTTTAATGTTCTGTATGATTTTCATAAATATATATATTTAAACATTCTTCATTCTTTGTTGTTTAAACCCTAGGTTTATGTGTGTTTGTGAAAGTGTTGGTACAGAAAAAATAAAAGTGGAGAGGGGGAGGGTGGAGAAGAGAGAGAGTGTGTGAAGATAAGTGTTGTTGTATTAATGCTTTATGAATTTTGTTAAGGGGTAAAAACAAAGGAAGTATTACGTTTTGCTAATTTTATTGTTATTATGGTCAGTAGTTTGAAATTAAAATGAGTTAAGCTTTTTGCTTCTTTTTTTTTCCCCAATTTTAGTATGTGTAACAGAATTGCAGTTTAGTATTTCGGGGCACATGCAATACAAGATTAAAAGCTGGGGAAAAGGGCACTTCTGATTGGAAAGTTTGGAGGTATGTTGAAAATTTTTTTTGGGGGGGGGGAGTTATTTTGTTCATTAGCCCCTTGTTTTTACACCTGTACCCGAAAAATTTGTTTTGTTTTTGTGTTTTGTGTGATTTTAAACTTTTAAGTTATCGTGTTTTTTGAAGTGATGAAAATTTGTCTTTTTAGTTTTTTGAAAATCAAAAAAAAATTAAAGTTTTTTAAAAACTGAGTTATTATTCAGTTTGGGTTAAGTTTTTTTTTTTAGGGGGGGGGGTTTGGGTGTTGAATGAAATGATTTAATAAAAGTGAAAACTTGCGAAAATCAGTGAAGTTTTTTTTATTTTTAAATGGTTTAAAAAAAAAAGCGCTGATAGCTCGCTTTTAATTTTTGCAGAGGAAGAATTGTGCTCAGTTTTCGTAAACACTGAAAGGTGTGCTTTAAAAATTTACTGTACAGTTGTTTTGTTGCCCAGGGGAAATTTTCTTGACCGGGGAATGTGAAAAAAATGGTAACCCTGACCACATTTTTCAGTGAATCGCAGTTTGTTTTTGTTGTCCCCCAATCCCTTAATTAATGAAAACGTTGATTTGTGTTTGTTTTGATTTTTCTCTGTGTGTATGTGTGTGTTTGCAGGAGCAGATTACTGCGATACCAGTCACTGTAAGCGGTCTGGGACAAACCCTGAAAAAAACCACAGCTTCCGGCCCTTTTTATGGGTTTGGGTTTTTGTTAGTGCAAAAAAAAAATACTTTCAAAAACAAAATTTTGGCAGGCATGAGAAAACTTTTGATTTAGATAGGTATCCAAAAAATCATATTTTTTCATCTTTGATGTTTTTCTGAAAAATAGCTAGATGGAATTATTTGCCAATTTAATAAATTGGTATTGCTTCTAGTTTATTTTAGTATTTTGCACAAGAAGCTCGAAAAAATTTTGCTTTTTTAAACTTAGGGACATGGTATTTTTTTAAAATCATAACAAGAAAAGGTGTTTTGTGTGATCGGGGTTCCCCTTGAGGTCTTCACTGCCAAAATGGTCTTCCCCTAAAAATAAAAAAAAAGGGTTTCCCCCTCCCTGCCGCTGCCCCCTGGTTTCTTTTAAGGGCTGCTACCTTTGTGATTTAAAAATAAACATTTTTTTATGGGGTTCGGACTAAATTTAGGAGTGAGAACTTGCAGTCTTTGAAGAAGTGGAGGATAAGTATTCTGTCCTCAATGTATCAACAATTTAGTAGCAGATTAAGGAAGACTAAATCGAATTTCTTTGTTTTCTTTATGGATTTATGTTTCTGGTCTTAGGGAGACCAATTTGTGTTTTCAAACATGTTTTTAGTCTTTTTATACAAGTTTGCAAACGCTGTGTTTTAGTTTTGTTTAAAAGCTCATGCTCTGGTTTTTTTTTCGTGCCCCCATTGATTTGGATCCCGAAAATTTTTTTCCCGTTGTTTTTACGAATTTGCCCAGAAAAGGGGGGGGAAAAAGTTTGTTTTTCTACTGAAGGGTATGTTTTTTTATTTGGGTATATTTTTCTTCATATTACATCTGGGAGTCCACCTTTTTTTTTCATTAGAAAAAAACACAAACCCCAAGCTTTATCTTCCACTTTTTAAACACATCAAATTATTTTAACTTTTAAAATTAACCAACTTATACTTTTAACTTTCACTTTTAAACCCCAAACAACCTTTTTAAATTTTAATTTCCTTTTTTTTTTATTTATCTTTTTTAAAAAAAAACCCAACCAAATTAAAAATTTTTTTTAAAAAAATTTCAAAAAACCCCTTTCACAAAATTTTCCCACAAATTTTCACATTTTTTATTTTTTTAAAAAATTTAAACCAAAACCCTAAAATTTTTCCCCCTCTTTTCCTCTTCATTTATTTTAAAATTTTTTCCCTTTCCCCCCCATCAACAAAACCCAATTAATTTCTTTTATCTTTTCATAATTCCTTAAAAAAAAATACTTTCCCCCACCCAAAAAAATCCCCTTTTTTCCAAACAATTTTTTAATTTAATAATTATTAAAAAAATTTTTTTTTAATATATTTCAAAAAACCTTTTTTTTAAAAAACTTTTTTTTTTTTTTTTTTTTTAAAATAACAATTATTTTAATTTTCTTATTTATTTAAAAATCTTTAATTTTTAAAAAAAAAAAATCAAATTTCCCCCCCAAAATTTTTTAAAAAAAAAAATTTTTAATTCCAACAATTTTCAACAACAAAAAAAAACACCTTTTCCTCATTCTTAAATTCTTTTTCCCTATCTTTACAAAAAAAAAAACTTAAACCACCCCCTTTTTTTTAAACCCCCAAAAACCAAATCATTTTTATCTTTCCTTTTTTTCATTTTCATCAAACCTATTCCCACCTCTTTCTCTTCCACTTTTTTCTTTTCCCCTTAATTCACCCCATAAATTATTTTTAATTTTTTATTAAAATTTTTTTCCTTTAAATTCTTTTACCCCCAAAAACCAATTATAACCCAACATTACAAAAAATTTTAACTTTCCATCATTTTTCCTTAATTTTTTTTTAAAATATATTTAAATCTCTTCATTTTAACCCCCAAAAATTAATCTAAAAAAACCTTTTTAAACTTAAAAAAAAAAAATTAAACTTTACAAATTTTTCTTTATTCTTTTCCCCCAAATCCCCAAATTTTTCAACACACACATTTAACCATTTTTTCCCGGGTTTTTTTCATTAAATTTTCATTTTTTTTTTTTTTAAAACTCCCCTTTAAATTTTTTTTTACCAATTTCCCCTCAAAACCAAAACCCCCCTTATTTTTTCTAAATTTTTCCAATCCCCCATCCCCCCTAGGGTTTTTCCAAAAAATTTTTTTTTCCCCATCCCCCCCCCACCCTTAAACTTCCCCTTACTTAATCCAACATTTTCCAAAAACCCCCCTACCTCTCTACCCTTTTCCAAAAACCCCTCATTTACATATTTAATTTATTCAAACAAATTAATTTTCCCAAAAAATTTTTATTTTTTATTTGGTTTTTTTGTTTTAACCCCCCTAAAAATTTTTACTTTTCACCCATTTTCACAAATTTACCTTTTTTTTAGTTTTCTTTTTCAACATTGGGGATTTTTCTTGAAAAATTTCACAAATTCACAAAAATCCCCCCCCTCATTTAAAAATCTAAAAGGGGGGACTTTTTCTCTTCGATATCAGATACAGAAAAAACTATGGGGTTTTTTTTCATACAGACGCATGGTTAAATTTTAAATTTGAGAAAGTTCTTTTTGTGTTAAGATCTGCACAGGGAAAAAAACATGATTTTTTTTAAATTTTTTTGGGGGGCGGGAAACATTGCTTCCTATAAAGGGGGGCACATTTGGGTTTCAGGTCCCCCCCCCACCCCACCACCTCCCCGCGCTGCTCCGTTGGGTGCTGGGGGGGTCATTCAATATAGATAACATTCCCCTTTTGGAAAGCGCGCTACATTCCCCCCCTTTCTTCACTCTCTTATTTTGCTTTTCCTTGTCTTTATTTCTTCACTCTTGCTTTTTTCTGCCTTCCCCGTCCGTTCGCCTGCCTTTTTTTAAACAATCTTATAAATGTCCTATATTGTTTTGTTCTGGCAACAGGTGTGATGTTGGGAAATGGGGGGTTGGGCCAAAAAAGTCCCCTTTTGCTGTGCCTTTTTTCCAAATGGCATTTTTTTTATGTTTCTTTCAATTTAAGGGTTCATTATGTGCGCTTTTTTTGAACCTGGGATGATAAATTTAAGTGAATGGTGGGGTCCTCGCGAACCTGGTGTATTGGTCGAAGAAATGAAATAGTTAATGGTTTTTCATTGGAGGGGGGGGGGGAGTTTTGCTTTTTTTTGTATTTTTCTTTTTTTTTCAGATTGGTTTTTCGATTTTTTAAAGGATTTGGGGGGGTTTTTTTGATCTTATCTTAAGGGATGTTTTGGGTTGGGGATTGAATAAGGTGACAGCCCTGGCGTTGGCCTTTGTGGTCGGCAGGGCTATGATAACATAAATGAAAATTAAATACTTTCCAAGCAGAAAGAAGGTAATCACTCCAGATTTAATCAGCATCTTCTGGTGCTTTGTTTATCTGTTGTTGCTCTTGTATGTGTGGTGTGGTCTGGCTGTCGTTGTTCTCTCTGGAAGTAGCAAGTGGCACATTTTCTTCTGGGGCCCCCCTTCTCCCTCGATTCTTTTTTCTCCTTTTCCCCCCTGAAAATTTGACATTGACTCACTGAACATTTTTGTTTGGAATTTTCAATTTCTAAAAAAAATAGCATTCAATTCATTGACTATAATTTAAATAAATCATCTGTTTCAAAAGGAGGTGCCTTTTTTTTTTCTTCGCCTGTGCAAGTGTAATTGTGCGCTATGAGCTATCTTTTTCCCCCCTTTCCCTACCATGTGCGGTAGTGGTCTAAATTTTTTCAGTGGTACCCTCGAACTTCCCGGATTCCCCCCCCAAGTCTTGACTCATTGTGTGCAAACCGCAAAATAAAGTTTTAAGTAAAAGTACTGCCCTTTTGGTGGCATCAACGGTTGGCGTGGGCATAATGAAAATACTGCTCTCCCTTTTGTCGGTGACGGTCTAACAGGGTCAAGAAGGTGAAGCTGTGTATGCTTTTGCTTTTTTTTATTTTTCTCCATTTTCCCTCTTTCCCTTCCCCCCCTTTTGCATTTTTCCCTTCCCCCTCCCCCCCCCCCCTCCCCCACCCATTGTTCCCTTTGTCATTTCCCGTCACTTTATTCTATGCCCTTTGTTCTGTTTTTCATTTTTGTTTATTAAAAATTTATATACTCTGTTGATAATCAAAAAAGCTTGTCGCTTTTTTTAAAGGTTGTTTTCCCGACATTGTTTTAAATTTTTTTTTTTGTTATAAAGAGCAAAATGAATTGCTTTTCTGCCAAAAAGCATTTAAAATGAAAAAATAGTTCTTTTAAAAATTTCTTGCGCAGTGAGCATGTTACGCACATGAACATAACAGTAATAGAATAAACAAAAGTAGTTTCAAAACTTCTGTTTTTGAGAATTTTTTTATTCATGTTCTAAATTGTCTTTATTTTCCACTTTCCGAACCCGTTATCAGGTTGTTTTTTTATGGGGCCCCCTTTTTTATTTTGCAGTATTTTGGGAAGATTGTATTTATCCACATACAGCGGGGGGGGATTGGGGATTGTGTTACGCTTCTAGGTTGTTTTGTCGACAGGGGGGTTTTAGGGGCGCTCCCGCAGTTGGGACAGGTTAGAAAACATGGAGCGCCGACGCCCCCCGCGGAGCTGCCATGATAAATGCGTATTTTAAAAGAAAATAAGCTGCGTGTGGGCATTTCTTCTGGTGTGTGTGTGTGTGTGATTTTGTTTCTTTTTTCTTTTCTTTTTTTTTTTTTTTTTTCTTTTTTTTGGGGGGGGTGTGTATTGTTTTGGGGGGGGTTTTTTGTTTGGTGGGTGGTTATATTTTAAACTAAAAATGTAAAAAAATGTAAACGTTTTATCTTTCATTTTATGTTTAAAGGTGGGGGAAGGGGCAGAGATTTTTTTTTCTTATTGAATTTGTTTCATTTTAGTTAATTGCTTTTTTTTTATTTTTTAACCTTTTTTTTTGAAAAATTTAAAAACCCCTAGGCTGATTCATTTACAAGATAACTGTCAGTGTACCCTGTCAATCAAGTAAGTCAAAAAACACTTTAAATCATCCCTGAAGGGGAATTACAATAGGGGGCGATTGATACACATCAAAATTCAAAGAACAAAAGCTATTTTCATATTGGTTAAAAAATTTAAAATGTTCAAATAAAATGTACCTGTACACGTTTTGCTTTGAGGATTGGAATAAATATCGTTTTAAAAATCAAGATTTGTTTCCTAGGTTTTATTTGATTGCTTTGAAATTATTAAAAAGGGAAAAAATTTAGTTTTTTCTTCATTTCCCCTTTTAGAAAAATGTACTTTTTTGGTTTTTTTTTTTTCCCCGGACAAAGTCGACAATGTTTTGAAAACTTGTACTTTACATTTAACCCTTTTGGGGTTTTAGGTTTTACTTCAGTCTTATTGTTAGGCAGTGAAAGGGTTGATATTAATTTTGTTTTGTCAGCATATTTTTTAATGTTCTTTCCTCCCACCTTTCACTGAAAAAAATTACTCATTTCCCCTACTTAGACAAAAAGCTTCACCAACTTCGCTTCATCTTGCAAAAAAAGTGTATATTGCAACCCCTGCTCATGTGTTGCACAAAAGCACGAAAAGAAATCTTTGTGCCATGTTAAAAACCCTTTGTTTTCAGAAGAGTGGCCTTGTGTGGGTGGGAAAGATAGCAAAATTGACAAAATTGCATTCACACGGGGAAATGGCTATAAAAAGCAATGGGTACTTATTCCCTTTTTCCCCAAAATCAAAAAATAAAAAAGGAAAAAAAAAAAAGAACAGTTCATTAACTAACGATTGGTAGGAAGTGGGTTGAAATTCCCCAAAGGGTGATACATTTTTCGTGTGAACGGGAAAAATGGTTGTGTTTTGTATGTGCCGGGCATATCCGGGGTTGGCATAGGTCAGGTTCCCAAAGGGGCTCTGCAGAAAATTCAGGCCTGGGGTTTTCTGGGAGTTTTTGACGTGTTTTAGGCCGAGTAAGAACTGTTGGGGCGTCTGTGTAGTATGTATGAAAGCAATGTGTAGGACAGGGGTGCTCATGTATGTATGTACCCTGAAATTTATAAAAGTGCATGAGTGCTTATACCCTTTTCCCTTTAAAAGTCCCTGGTGCTTATTCCCTTATCCTTTATGTGAAGGAAAAAAATACAGGGGTTTTTTTAAAAATTACTGTACCCCAACAAACAAACCCACGCACACACACACTCCACAACACACAAAACAAAACACACGCACCTTTTTCGTAAACAGGTCTGCTTTTACGTGTTGCTCTCATAGAATGAGACTTGGGTCCCATTCTCAAGTGTGAAGGTGATTGCAGGTGTACCCGATCCCGCACATGAATACTATGAGGAGTTCCTGCAGTGCCTGGTAGTGCGTCTGCTTCAGGCGGCCCCGTGAAACCCAACCAGAACAAACCCCCGACCCTGTTCCAACAGCCTGGATGATGGTGAGTCCCAATCATGGCTTTTGTGCACGCTCTCTCTCCTTTTCTCTTCTCTCTTCTTTTCTCTCTCTCTCCTCTTCTCTCTCTCTCTCTTCTCTCCCCTCTCTCCCTCTCTCCTCTCTCCTTTTTCCTCTCTCTCTCTCTCTCTCTTTTTCCCCTCTTTTTCTTTCTCTGTGTTTTGGGACATACGGTTTCAAATGATCAGACTGCCAGCCCTTCCCTTTTCAGCAGAATTTGTTTTTACATTAAAGTTCTTTATTCCGCCCTTTGCTTATCGGATATTTTCAGCTCTGAGAAAGGGAAAAGTGTGTTTCGTTTAGCATAATCAGTATGCGGATCATCACGTGCTGTGCTGATGGGTTGGGGGATTTAGTTATTTTCCATCATTCCCTTTGGGAAAAGTCATTTACATGTTGTAATTGACCACTGCGGGGTGGCAAAAACCCCCCGTGCAGTGGTGTTAAACTGAAGAAAAAAAACAAGAGAAGTTCCGCTTCATTAAGTTTGGGGAAATTATAAGAACTCAAGATAGCTGTCGATGATAGTGGCTGTCTTTAAATTTTCAGATGGTCATTTATGAAATTTTTTCATCATCATTAAACCTTAACCCATTTGGGGTTTTAGGGCAGCAACAAAGGCTTCCCTCCTCCACCTAGGCAACCTAGTACTTATCCCCAAAAGGGCTGCGGTTATCTCACTTTCTACAGTCTCCCCCAGTTTTTTTGGCCTTCTTTCTTTCTCCTTCCCTTTTGGGGTCCGTGCAATGCGTTTTGTGTTTTTACTGTGGGTCTCTTTGGAGGGTTGCCCATCCCCTTCACCGGTTTTGGTGATGATGGTTTCCATGTCTTTTGCCCGCTCTCCGTAGTGGTCTTCATTTGGGATCTCTGGCAAAAAAAAATCCAGGAATTCTTGGAGGATATGGTGTGAAGGATCAAGTTTGGTAGATCCCCTTCTGTCTCTAGTACTCAGAAAAACCTTTTAAAGAGTTAGATAAAAAAAGCTTGGTATAGTTTGCTTGGGGGTGGTGCTGTCTGAGTTGTTTGAGATATTTTTATCTCCCCAAAAAACCTCCTGGCCTTGCCCAGTCTGTTGTGGAGTCTTCTTTTGTGCCCCCCTTTTGGTTTGATGCTGTGCCAAGGTATGCAACTTGTCTGTTGGGAAGGTCAATTCCTTTTCACTTTTTTTGGGCGGGGGTTTCACATTTTAGTGATTGTCTCTGTTTTGTTGGTCAATACGAAGCCCCCCTTGCTGTCGAAAGTTTGGGTCAGTGATTGATTCTTGATGTCCGTTTGGCTTGGTTTGTGAACATTTTTTTGCAATTAAAATTTGTCTAAAGATGATTTGGAGGTTGTATGGCTAGGGGTGAAAAATGTGGTGAGGATGAATTCTGGTATTGCCTCAATCAATTTGTAAGGTGCTTGAAATCCTTGTCAGGGAATCATGTTATGGGATTGCTTATAAAAGAACAGCTGTCAAACGTGTCTGGATAAATGTAAAGAAAGCTGATGGAAGATATGCCCTGCATTAATGCGAGACTGCTTGCAGTTTGTCCAGCTTTTAAAAACCCCTCACAAAGCTAAAAGATCCTCAAAATGTTTCCAGGTGCTGGCAGTCTGTGATATTTAGGGTTTTGTGCATGGGTGTGGGTGTGGGGTGTGTGTGTGCGTGTGCTGTGTGTTGTGTGTGTGTGTGTGTGTGGTGTGTGTGTTGATCTTTTTATGAATGATGTTAGCAAAGTTATGTCAAACTTTAGTCTCTTTTTGAGGTTTTGAGGGGGGAGAAAGGGTAAGGAGTTAAAAGGAAAATGTTCCTGTTGAGATTTTGGACGAGGAAGATTGTTTTTAACTTTTCCCTGTGAATCAAGAGTTTGTGACTTTGAAAGTTTTTAGGCAACTTTTTTTTGTATTGCTGATAAAATTGACATTTTTTGAATTTGTTTTAAATTTATTGGCCGTGATAAAAATTTATATTTTAGAATATTTTCAATACTATTTTCTTTTGGGTTACGTGTTGTTGGAGTCAAGCAATGTTTTTACAATAGTTTGGTAGTCAGTACCAAATTTTTTTTTCCGTGCAGATACTTTAGATCAGTTAGGGAAGTCTTGAACAGCAGTTTCTATTTGATTTAAGAAATTTAAAATCGCCCCGTGAAAGCAGAACTTGTAGGGAATGTGATGTAGGTCCATTTGTTGCTTTTTTGCTTTTTGTTTTTTTTTGGGCTTTTTAGAATATGTGACATGAAACTGCTGATTTTCAGGACTCTGGAGGAATGTTTTTAAATCACAAAAAGGGTAAGAGGGTGTTGATAGAAAGAAAGAATAAACTAGCGTTGTTGGTAAAGTTTGTTTGGGAGCCTGCTGTGAGGGTAGGTATTTCTTACTTGATAGATTTGCACTATATGTTGCCTTCAGTATCTGTTAGCGCTGTGTGAAATAGGATTTTGTACAACTAGGTCAGATTTTGAATCTTTGATAGCTCAACATTAGCTTGCATAACCTATAAAAAAAAAGTTGTATTTTTAATTTTAAAGCAAATGATTAAGGAAATAGGTAAGAAGGAAATTGTAGCAAACAATGTCTGTGGTAACTTCCACTTTTGGGAATGAGTAGAGTGAGAAAGAAGAAATTTTTTCGCTTTTTCATTTTTTTGGTTGAAGAATTAAAACCCGGTTTTGGGTAATTTCTGCACTGTTAGCTATTGTTTTTTGTTTTTTACACCTTTTAACTGACATCTGTTTTTGTGGGGGTTTCGGCCTCGGATTATTTGGTTAAAGTATGATTCCTCTTTTTTTTTTTTTTTTTTTGAAAATTTTTTGGAAGATTTGACTGTTTCTAGAAAAAATGTTGTTTTTTGCAGGGGGCTTTTGGGTTTGTTACATCCGTTCCGTGGGCTGCAAATGTGGCGCTGAGTAGTTAGCAAAAACCCCATACCCTATTTCCCGGGATATTTGTCAGCTTGCTTTTGGGGGGCAATGTTTTGATGTCTGTGCTCAGATAAAGTACCACTGGATCATTTTTTTAAAAAATTTTTTTGAAAATATGGGATTCAGCTCAGCATAGAGAACTAGTGCAAATGGCTGATTGGCTTGCAGAAATTTTTTTTTAAAGAAAAATAATGAGTTGTTCAGGGCTCCCACTTTCTGCAAATATGTGGATTATCATGAAGAGAAAAAATTGACAGACTGGGAGGGTGGAGGGATAAGAAGTCATGAACAAAAAAATCATGGGATAGGGATGTGAAAGAAAGTGCAGTATTTCATTTTCGCAAAGCATACATTTCTTTCCATGCGAGGATATGGCTTGGCTATTACAATGGGTTTTTTTCAAAGTCACTTTTGAAAATAGGGAGTTGCCGTTTGTTTGCTTTGGTTTCATTCAATACATGAAGAAAACGATATATCAAGCTCGATTTGTATGAAAATAAGTGCAACCAAAAATTTAAAAATCAAGCGAGCAGGTCTTGTTAAAATAAAAAATGCTGCACCCCATTGGTAGTTGGATTTGCAAAAATGGAGGAAGTATAGAAGGCTACTTTGTGGTTTTTTTATGGAAGCAATGATTACAGATAGCAGAATCAAAAGGAACAGTGCTAGCTCATAAAAATCTGAAACTGTTTTAAAAAGCAGAAAAATAGGAGTGGAGAAAGGAAAAATTTCCCTCCAAAAAAAAAAAAAAAAAAAAAAAAAACTGTTGTTGGGTCATTTGCTTTAATTTTGATATTGTCACAGGAGGGCAGATGATAAAGAAAGGCAATTTGTGACTTTGAAGGTGCTTGACAACAGCTGAAAAATACTACAAAGATGTTCAAATTTGTGTCAGCTTGCACTTTGTACGGTGCAGTTTCTTTCTTTTTTTTCTGCCGAGAAGTAAGTATTCTTCAGACACCCTAGAATTGCATCACTTTTTGCTTGTCTTCAGTGGGAGCCCTGATTGTGATGCAAGTGATCATGAAAATCTAGCTCAGTGACATTGCAGTCAGAAGACCTAATCTGCATCTGTTTGCCTGCCTTTGAAAAAAGCAATAATACTTTTTTTGCATGTGGGTGCATTTTTTTGTTAGTGCTTAAAGTGGTTAAAAGGTAGTTAAGGCAGAACTGGTCTAGTAAATTTGAGGTTGTATTTAAAAAAAGGTGTTTGGAGAGTCAGTCAAATAAAAAATTATGTTTTCTAGCTCTTTTAAAGAACACATTGATTTTAAGCAGTTGCATATGAGACCAGTCTGATTTTTTTCTAAGAACATTATCATTGCAGCGTGCTTCTGCCTCTTTCTGTAAGAACATTGCTACTTAATTTTATAGTTTCAACTTTTAGACCTTAGTGCCAGACATTGGTAAAATTGAAGAAAGGAACTCTTTTTTTCTGATTACTTCCACTGCTCAAGAAATACTTTATTGGGGAGAATAGGAAGGGGTGTGGGCTTTGTCATGTATCCATATTTCATTTTATTTTGTATTTTATCTTGGAGAAAAACCTTCCTTTTTTGGTGGGGGGCTGGTTTCAAATTAGATTGCATCGAGAATGAAGGATTTTATGTAGCAAGGTTAAGAATGAAAAGGGAAGAAGAAAGGAATTGTAAGGGTTAATTTGGATGCATAGATTTTTAAATTGTGCACGCCCAAGAGGTTGTAGAATCAATAACACACACACACCACACACTTTTACCACCACTTATACAACCCCCCTTTATAGGTTGAAAGGAAAATTTCTAATCCAGCATTTGAATATTATTTTTGTTTTTTTGGTCGCTGATGTGTTATAAAGTCATTTGTTCAGTGTGCAGTGGAAAATTATTAGAGGGAAGGCTGTTGAGTGTATTTCTTTTTTCAACACGAGTGAAAATAGCCTCAAATCTTCTTTGGTCTGGAGATTTATATTGTCAAATTTTTTAATTTAAAAAAAAAAAAAAAAAATTTTAAAAAATTTGGGTATATAAGAATACATGTTAAGCACATCTTGTGGTATTGTTTTCCCTGTGATTACGATTTTGTCGCTGTTTTGGCTGGGATAATGTTTCTTCAATTTTTTTGTTTTTCCCTCCCCCGGTTAGACTGTCGCGGGGGGCCCGATTAGGTGCGGGTCGTTGCAATTAAATGATTTAGTCAAACCCCTTCTTTTGAAAGCACTGTTTTAGTCATACCAAACCCTTTTTTGCAAAGTAGTAGCTTGTATTGCTTGCCTGACCAAAAATTAACCCTTTTTTGTTCTGTTGAGCTTTTTTAACCCGTGTTTTTTTCCTTTTTTTTTTGTTGTTCAAGCCCGCATTTTCCAAAGTTTTTGTGTATCTTGTATTTTTTGGTATCTTGTCAGAGTTTGTGCTGTTCTTTGTGATGACTGTGACTTTGGTGAGGATTGGGGTTTGTTTGTTTTTTTTTCCTTCTAACTTTCTTGAGTTCGTTTGTAGGTTGGGGTTTTGCTGGAGTAAATTGTGGAGGGGGTTGTGTTAACTATCATTATTAAAGTGTATGATAGATAGATAGAAGATATTTTATATTATTATGCCCTGTATATTATTTATTATGCCCCTGTTTACATCATGGAAAATTTTGAATTATTCCAGAGTTGGTGGTGTGGAGGTTTGTTTGTGTGGTATTGTGTGCCTTGTGTGTCTGTGTGATGCGTTTAGTTTATTCAAAATGAAAAAGGGTTTTTTTTTCTTCTATTTTTTTTTGTAATGGTTTTGATCATAAAATTGGTGGAAAAAGGAAAATTTAGTCCTTTTGCTTTGTGTGCTAGGGTATTTTCATTTTGGCCCCTGTTTTTGTTTTGTTATTTAAAAGGAACAGAGTGATTATTTGTTTTTTTGTTTTGTAGATAGTTTGATACAAACACACACAACACACACAACACACAAACACCACACACACACACACACACTTTTTATAGTGGCCTCATGTTTATAACTCAAAAAAGCCTGGTTCCATGTTGACAATATGAAAGGATTAACTTTTTTTTTTTATTTAATTTGGGTTTTTTTTATTATATTGAGTCACTTTTGAAAAGCTTGTAAAATACTGACCACTGTATTTTTTATCCTATTGGTAATGTTATGTGTGCTTTCTGTCTTGTGTTATTCCTTTGGAACATTAAACTTGATGCATAGACGTATAATCCTTTCAATCTGTGTTTTGGAAGAAAGGGGTGAGTGCAGTAAAAGTCAGTTCTCTGCCTTTTTACTTTTTGTTCTTCACCTCCCTTAAAACCCACACATGTATAGGATTATATTGATTTCAAATCCCAGTTAGGATCACTTGCCTAATATGCTTTAGATCACCTTCTTTTTAGCCATTTAATCTGATCTGATGTGTATAATGTATTTTGCTTTCGTATATCACTAGAATTATCTCAGAACAAGTTGGGTTTTGTTTTGTTTTCTGTTCTGATTTCTCATTGAGAGATATATTTGTAAAACAAGTAGGATTCAGAGATGAGTGAATAAACTTTATAAAAGTGATATTTGATTTTCTTCATACATGTGTGTGCACGCATGAGTAGTTAAGTATGTGTGCATGTGCAACCGCACACACTAACCACGGTTTTTTTTGTCTAATACCCTTAATGTGAAAAAGATGTTAAAAAAAAGAAAACCCACCACATCAGGTTTTTCTACTTTTTATATATACATTTTGCAGTTGGCATGTATTCCAGAAATTTTTTTTCGCACTTGTTTTGAAAAAAAAAAAACCCTGGAAAATTGTTTAATAAATATTGATGAGGAGAGGATGGGATGTTTTGTATCCCTTTGTAGACTGTAAAGTAAAAATATTTCCCAATGTTGTATTTTCGACATTAGAAACATCCTGCTTTCCTCATCCCTCTTTCTCTTCCCTTGGCTTCCATCTCCTCCTAGTTAAATGTATCCTCCCCTTCCTCCAACTGTGTCCGTTCCTCCCCCCTTATATTAATATCTGAGTATGCCGCAGGTATGCACACCTTGGGGGGGGGAAACATTGTCAAATTAATAAATAAATAAAAAAATAATGACAGAATTTCAGTATATTTTAACGTATGAAGTGTTATATATAGCATTTTGTTTGTGTGATTGTTTTTTCTGCGTGGGTTTTGTTGTTGTTGATGTTGTTGGGTTTGGTTTTTATTTAGTGGGTTTCCCCTGTTGTTTTGGGATGGAGGGAGGTTTGAAAGAGTAGTAACTTTGATGTAGATTTTGAAACCAAAAGAAAGAGACACAGTATGAAGGAGGTAAATTCCTGTTTCGCAGATGAGTCTGATAAAGGCCTTTGTCAGGACTTTTTACTCAAAGGCACCCACCTTTGATCTCTGATCATAATTTTTCAATCCCACGATAGGGAAACTTCTTCCAAAGGCTTTTTACTTAAATAAAAAAAAAACCACCCAGTTTTTTTTCTCAGTTGCTTTAGAGCTGAAGGGTATAGCTCCCAAAAGTTTTTATCTGTTTTAAAGAAAAATGTGGTCCCAAAGCAGACAAAATCCCCCTGGGAGAAAAAAATTTTTTAAAGACATCAGAGATCTTCAGGCGGGCCCCTGTTTTAAAAAAGATAAGTGTAGGGAAAGGTCAGTGGTTGGTTGGCATGATCTGGGGTGATCTTGGACAGGGGTTCAATCACCCAGTCTTGCATTTGAGAGGATTTTCTTTTTGATTTAAAATCTGGATTTCAAAATTGTTTCCCAGTAGGTCCCTTTGGAAAGACTGTAAACTGAGGTTATGAGTGATATTTGTATTTATCTTGAAAATCATCATTGTTTTTGGGGGAGTAAGGTGGAGTGGGGCAGTGGTATGAATGACAAACATACCTCATGCATTTTCATGCAGTGATGGTTGAAACAAGATTGTGAGTGCTGGGACCGCAGAAAAGCCCCATTCCTCCCCAAAAATGAAGACAGGATAGAAAATTTTTAAATTTCCCGTGGCAATGCTGGTCCCAAAAGGCTGAAAGATGCTGTAAAAAATGGTGTGAACCTCTCTGTGCCCCCTTTAAGAGACCTTGAGACTAAATCAAAGAATGTGATAGAGCACAAATTGAAAACTGCTGGGAAAGGTGTTGTTTTGGTATTGTATAGGTTTTGATTTTTTTTCCCCAGGGTTTTTTGCATTTTGTGTCAATAAATTCAAAGATTGTGCATTATTAGCTTTAAAGAGGGGTTTTAAGCTTTTTTTTTAAAAGATTTTTCTAAAAGTTTTTTGTGGTTTAATAATTATTGCATCGTAATTTGTCAGTGTTTTTTTAATTATTTATGAAACCAACAATTTGTAAAAAGAAAAAGCCCCCACACGCGCAACACATACACCTTCATCAAAAATCCTTTTTGTTAAAATTTACTTTTTGTAAAAAAAAACCTAAATTTAAGATATGTGCAGCAACACACCAAACCTTTCTCTTTCTCTCCTCTCTCTCTCTCTCTCTCTCTTTTCTTCTTTCTCTCTCTTCCTCTCTCCTCTCTCTCTTCTCTCTCTCTCTTTTTCCAAAAGCTAGCTCCCTCTGTTTTTGTCAACTCTTCACTCATTTCATATGGTTTTAGAAAGTAGGACGAGTCCCCAATATGCTGCGCGTGTAGATAATGTCGCCAGCAAGATGCAGTGACTGTAATGTACTAAAGGGGGGGCGGGTCCCTGAAGGGTGATGATGGACGCGGAGACACCTTGTCCTTTGGGCTCGTGTCCTCGGTGACCTGGGGGTCTTCAGGGGACGGGGGTGCCTACTGACGGTAAATTCAACAGGTGGACGCGTACTTTACCCTTGGGGAAAACCTTTCTGTTGCTTTTATCCCCTTTGGGGATAAAAACTCAATATTTTGTTTGTCCTTTAGTGGAGACTTTTCCTGAATCTGTTTGTGGGGTTGGGAAAAAAAGTTTTTTTTAAAAAATTTTTTTTTTTTAAAATTTTTTAAAAAATTGTTTTTTAAAAATTTTTTTAAAATTTGGTTTTTTTGTTGGCTTTGTAAAATTGTCTTTTTTTTTTTTTCCCCCAAAAAATTTTCTTTTTTGTGGAAAAATTTTTTTGGGAAAAAATATTTTTTTAAAAATTTGTATTTTTTTTTTTTTTTTAAATTAAATTAAATGTTTTTTCCCCCGTTAAAACTTTCCCGCTTGTTTTCTCAAAAAGGGATTGGAATTTTGAATTTTTTCCTTAACTGTTTTTTTTTGGGTTGAAAAAATTTTGGTTTTTTTTTGTTTTTTTTTATTTTTAAAAAAACTTTTAAAAATTTCCCCCTTTTTACAAAAGGGGCCCCCCTTTTTTTTTTGGAAAAAAATTTTTTAAAAAATTTTTTTAAAAAATCCCAAAAACCCCCAAATTTCTTTAATCCCACTTTTAAATTTTTAAAAAACCCCCCCAAAAAAAAAAAACCCTTTTAAAAAAAATTTTAAAAAAAATTTCTTTTAAAAAAAATTTTTTTAAAAAAAAAAAATTTTAACAAAACCCTTTTTTTTTTTTTTTTTTTTTTTTTTTAAAAAACCCTTTTTTTTTTTTTTTTTTTTTTTTTTTAAAAAAAAAAAAATTTTTTTTTAAAACTTTTTTTTAAAAATTTTTTTTAAAAATAAATTTCCCCCAAAATTTTTTTAAATTTTAAAATTTAAATTTTAAAATTTATTTTTTTACCAAAAAAAATTTTTCCTTCCAATTCTTTCCCCTTTTTTCTTTTAAAAAAAAATTTTTTCTTACCCCTTCCCTTTCTTTTCCTCCAACTCCAAATAATCACCCCTTTTTCCCACTTACTATTTTTCCCCCCTTTTCCCCTTTTATTTTTTTCCTTTCATTTTTTCCCAAAAATTTAAACATAAAAATTTTTTAAATTTTTTAAATTCAAAATTAAAAAAAAAATTACAAATTTTTTAAACACCCATTTTCACTTTAAATTTTTTTCAAAAATTTTAAAACCCAAAACCCAAAAAAAACAAAATTTCCTTTTTAAAAAAAAAAAAAACTTTTTAAAAACTTTTTTTTCCCCTTTTCCCTTATTTTCTTTTTTAAAATTTTTTTTTTTTTAAAATTTATTTTTTCCCTTTTTTTTTCAAAAAAAAAATTTTTAAAACCCAACCCTCTTTAAACAATTCCCTATTTTTCCTCCAAATTTTCAAATTTTTACCCCTTTTTTTTCCCCCCCAAAACATTTTCCAAAACCCCTCAATTTTCCTTTTTTACAAAACAACCCCCCTTTCCGGGGAAAAATAAATTTTTTACTTTTAACCTTTTTTCCCCAAAAACCCCCAAAACCCCAATTTCAAAAACCCCCCCCCAAAAAAATTTTACAAAACAAAAATTTTTTTAAAATTTTTCCCCAAAATTTAAAAAATTTTTTTTTTTTTTTTTCCCCCTTTTTAACTTTAAAAAAATTTTTTTAAAACCCCCAAAAAAAAACCCCCCCCCTTTTAAATTTTTTTTTAAATTTTTTTAAAAATTAAAAAAACTATTTTTAAAAAAATTTTAAAATTTTTTTAAAAACCTGCTGCTTCCATTTGTGTGTGTGTGTGCATGCATGCATGCGTGTGTGCGTTTGTGTGAAAACAATCATTTTAAATGTTGTCATACTCATTATTTGGAATACTGACTGTGTAATGTCAAGATTGTTATAAGGAAAGTGAAAGCTTATGGCATTATTTAGCAATACTTCGGTATTCTAATCCATGTGCAGTGGTTATTGTTTTGTTTACTGTCATCCAAAAGTGAAAGAGCTTGGAATGGTGTAACTGTTAACCCTAGTGGCGCGGTTCCCGGAATATTCCGGGAAAGGCGGGTCTAGGCTGTGTGGCGGATCCCGGAATATTCCGGGATGACGTGGGTGGTCATAGTTGAAAGCTTACTTTCGCTTTCAAAGGTCAGCCAATGAATGTTAAGGCCGTTGTGGGCCCGCAGAAAGGGGTGAAGGTCGTTTGACACACACAAGCAACGAAGAATCTGATTGGTTAAGAGTGTATTTTAATTTTTTTTCGGACCAGCCCAGATCGTCTTTCAACAAAAATGGCGGCCAGCGTTTGCACTAGAATTTCTTCCAAGCGTTTTTCGAGCTTTTTTTACAAAATTGACAGCGAGGAGGAGTTTTAGAGGCTGGATTTGGTTGAAATAAACAATGAGAGAGACGATGAGGTAAGGATTGTGGAATATTTTTGAAAACTTGGTAAAAATCGATCGCGATGGGACTGAATCGAGCGGTGCTAGTTTTGTGGATGGACTTTTTCGCTACTCGGCGATTTCGACGTCACAGATTGTTTTATTTTATTTTGACGCAACGAGGCTTCGAAATAACTGTTGTTGAGTCAAATCGCTATGCTGCTGAGTACTTTGCATCACATGAAATCAAGCGATCTTTGTATTTTTGTCATAGAAAGCCACCACTTCGCACATTCCGCCATGACGGTCGCGATGGCGTCGATCCTGTCGCTGAACTTTTCCGAGTATTTGGTGACCGATAAAGCGATACAAACTCCTTATTTTTTTGAAAACTAATGTCAAGAAATAGTGTTTACCTAATCATGACATTTATGCACCGCAAGAACTTTGCTTATCGTGTTAAAATCGATCCGGGGCCCTGACAGTGGAACAGTGATCGGTAGTGCGCACATGATTTTGTTTTTTTGATTTTTTTTACATAATCATAAACACTACACACTATTATAAAATTATACTCATTTAAAAGCATATTATCTCTTCTTTCCAGTGATCTATAGCTTAACACATTTAATTCAGTTTTATATATCAATATCAAGGGTTGTTTGCGCCCACCATGCTCCAAAACAATGCTAGCCAATGTTAATTCAGCCAATAGAAGTGAGGCTTGTTGCTGTTTATTTAGCGCTACTAGGGTTAAGACATTAAATGAGATCATTGTTGTGATGTGTAGTTTTATTGTAGTATGAATGTTCTGAAGTGTTGAGATAGATTGTGCTCATCTATTTGTGTAGGGGCTCTGCTTTTATTGAAAAAAACCTTCATAGTCTCTTTTCTTTCTTTTACCTCTCTGTTTGTCTCTCGCTCTCTCTCTCTCTCTCTCTCTCTCTCTCCCCCCCCCCCCTCCCCCCTCCCTCCCCCTCTGTCTCTCCCATCCTCTCCCTGAAGAAAAGCTGAGGTGTATGATGTGGCTTGCTGTTCAGGCGCTGCTGAAGCCTGACCTGTGGCAGCGAGTGCCGGGCCTGGAGGAGCTGATGACACAGTTCCTGGCCCCTGGCCTCTGGGAAAAGCACAAGTCTGAGTTCTCCAGAAAGGTAAAATAATGGGATGAAAATGTAGTGCATCTGAAGTTTGGTACATGTTATGATTAGTCGTAGGTTTCTACATACACACACATGCATCAGGCATGCATGCGCACGCACATACATGCATGCACACACTCTCACAAACGCACACACGTGCGCGCACACACACGCACTGGCTAGATTACAAGTTGTTATTCTTGCTTTCTAAGAACATGCAGACAGGAAAAGAAAAAAAAATAATGGTTGGCGCTGCTCTTGCGGCAATGCACTCTCCCTGGGGAGAGCAGCCGAATTTTTTGCAAAGAAATCAGTTATGGCTTAAAGTGGTGTACATTACGATACGAGTAAATTTTGTCTGGTTGCTGTTAAGTATAAATTGTGTTGCAAATTATTTGTCATTGACCCTGATCATTTATTGAAACCATTGATTTTGTACATGATATTTAATTTTCGTCAGTGTATCTATGTCTGAGTCTATCACAGTGAGTGCTGCAAACTTTCCACCTATCCTTGCTTGAAAAATTTCTAATACCTCTGGGTCCTTCAGCTTCTCGAGGTCAAATTTGATCCTGATGTTGTTCCGCTTGTGGATTTTCTTTAGGCGTAGTCGGAAAGTCATCATCACAAGATCATGATCACTCCCTATGTCTGCTCCTGGAAAACTTCGTGTCTGTGCGATGTTAACGCTAGACTGAAACCGTCTTTTCACCATGATGTAATCTATTTGGTTGTGGTGTTCTCCATTTGGGCTATGCCATGTCCATTTTCTGGATTTCTTGTGTGGGCCAAGTGTATTCACTAGCTGGAGGTGGTTGTTACTGGCAAACTCCAGGAGTCTCAAGCCTCTTTCATTTGATTGGTTATTACAATGTGGCCCACAAACGCCCTCCCAGTCTTTCCATGCATCTTCTCCTACCTTGGCGTTCCAGTCGCCTTGCACAACGAGGATGTCTTTCTTGGTGTTTGATTCAGAACCTCTTGTAGCTGGTCATAAAATTCTTCTACGCTTCATCTGTGCAGTCTGATGTAGGGCGTATGCCTGTACTATAGTTATGTTAAAGGGGTTGCTCTCAGGCGGATGGTAATAAGTCTGCTGGACACAGGCTGACAGCTCATGACGGTGTTCACGGTGTCTTTGTGAACGAGAAACCCCACGCCGTGTTCATGTTTACCTGTTTTCCACTGTAGTATAATTTGTGGTCTTCCTGGGTCGTTGTTTCTCCCATGTTTTTCCACCTGACTTCGCAGAGCCCAAGGATGTGCCAATGATATCTGGACATCTCATGTGTCAGTTCTTCCACTTTGCCTGCAGCTCTTAGTGTTCGTACATTCCATGTGCCAATGATGGTGTTGTGTCTGGCACGAATTTTGCTGCGTTTTACATCAGTACATACTTTCAACATCTGTCCTGATGAGCAACAGAAGGCGCGGTCCTTGGTAACCCGGGCGACGACCGATCCGGTATGGAGATTCTGGCTGTCTTTGTCATTGGTGTATCTTGGGCAAATCAAACCTGGCGGAGCCCATCCCTCTCCAGGTCGGATTTTTTGGTTGGGTTTACTCCCCACATGTGGCAGGTGGTACTGGGTTACATGGTTACCAGTAGCAGAGGGAGTCTCTGACCTGACCTCAGCAGTGACTGAAACAGCAAACGAGCTTCTTGGCAAACGCCGACCAGTCAAAAAACCATGGGTCACACCTAACATCCTACAACTATGCGACAAGCGTAGAGAGTTGAAGAAAAAGAAAAATGAAACAAAAGAAAGAGCAGAACAATATAGGGCAGTCAACAAAAGAATCAGGAAGTCCATGACGGAGGCAAAAGAGAAATGGATCGGTGAACAGTGCCAAGACATTGAAGAGAATATCAAGAAAAGCAATAGCAAGAAAGCATATCACTGGTGAAAGACCTGACTAGCACGAAACAGAGAAAAGGCTTAACAATCCAAGACAAAAATGGGAAGTGTCTCACTGACGACCAGGATATTCTGAACAGATGGACAGAATACTGCTCCGACCTGTATAACTATAGAACCGCAGGAGATCCAGAAGTCCTTAATGTACCCGAAAGCAAAGACACAGACAGTCACCCTATCCTCCGAGAAGAAGTGGAAACAGCAGTCAGATCGCTGAAAAAGGGGAAGTCAGCAGGGGCTGACAACATTCCAGCTGAGTTGGTCCAAGCTGGAGGGGAAGCCATGATCAGCGCCCTACTAAGTATCTGCAACAAGATCTGGCAGACAGGAAAATGGCCAACACCATGGACGCAGTCGCTCATCATCACCCTCCCCAAGAAAGGAAATCTACAACAATGCCATAATTACCGCACAATCACCTCATATTCACCCAAGCAAGGTCATGCTGCAGATAATATTGAATAGACTGAAGCCACAAGCAGAGACCATCATTGCTGAGGAACAAGCAGGTTTCAGAGCAGGACGCAGCACAACAGAACAGATATTCAACCTCAGAATACTATGTGAGCGGTACCTTCAACATCAACAAGACCTATACCACGTATTTACGATTTTAAGAAGGCATTTGACAGGTGTGGCATGCAGCTTTGTGGGCAACCATGAACTTGTACAGCATCAATGCAAACCTGATCAGAGTCATCAAACAGCTGTACAGCGAGGCCACCAGTGCAGTGTACTACAACAACAACATTGGAGAATGGTTTTCGAACAACAGTTGGAGTAAGGCAGGGCTGTCTACTCTCACCCACCCTTTTCAACATCTTCCTTGAGAGAATCATGGCTGATGCACTGGAACATCATGAAGGATCATCAGCATTGTGGCAGAACGATCACAAACCTCCGCTTCGCAGATGACATTGATGGAATAGAGGATCAGAAAAAGAGCTTGCCAGCCTAACAGAACACTTGGATAAGGCCTCCAAAACATACGGCATGGAAATCAGTGCAGAGAAGACCAAACTGATGACTAATAACACCAACGGCATTAGCACTGATATCAGGGTTAATGACCAGAAGCTGGAAACAGTTCAAAGCTTCAAGTACCTGGGAGCCATTGTATCCGACCAGGGATCCAAGCCAGAAGTAGTATGCAGGACTGCACAGACAATAACAGCTTTGTCAAAACTAAACACCATCTGGAGAGATAAGAATATCTCACTTATCTCCAAGATCAGACTAATGCGCTCCCTTGTCATATCTATATTTCTGTATGCCTGTGAATCATGGACCCTGACTGCAGATTTGGAGAGAAGAGTACAGGCAGTGGAGATGAGATGCTTTCGGAGACTCCTTGGCATCTCCTACAAAGACCACATAAGCAACGAAAGCGTGCATAACAGAATCCAGCAAACCATTGGACCCTATGAGAACCTTCTAACGATCGTGAAAAAGCGTTAACTTAAGTGGTATGGGCATGTCACAAGATCCCAAGGAATTACAAAGACAGTTTTGCAAGGCACTGTCCAAGGAGGAAGAAGAAGAGGCAGACCAAGGAAGAGCTGGGAGGATAACATCAGTGAATGGACAGGCCTAGAACTCAACAAAACCCTGAGAAAGGCAGAACAGAGAGAAGAATGGAGGGAACTGGTTGCTGAGTCTTTGAAGGTGCCCCCACGGTCGTCAGACTACGGGACAGATAGATAGATAGATTTAATTTTGCCAGAGATAGTTGTCCAGAGCTTTTTAAAAAAAAAAAAATCAATATAATGTGAACAAAATAAAACCAGACAAACAGCAGTATGTGAGCTCTTAGATTATACAAACAGAAAACTGTAAATGCTTTTCTCACATTTGGAATTTCTTTTTGAAACAGAGCTTTTGTCTTCTTTCTCTTTTTCTTTGTTAGTTCATCACTGGTACCCATGCAACACATTATTTTCTTTTAAGGTTTTTTTGTTGTTGTTTTTTAATAAATGCATTGAGACCAGCACAGCACCAACCCCCCACCCCCCCCCCCCCAAAAAAAACAAACACAAAAAAACCAACTCAGCTGATCATTTAATGTTGGTATTGTAGTTATGATAATGCATTTTGTGCAGATGGACACATTGGTGAACCCATTACGAAATGCATCCAAGAATGTTGGCATTGCAGTGAAAAGTGTGCCGGATGGCCTGGGCAAAGTCTTCAGCAGCAAAGGGGTGAGTACCTGTTTCTCCTGTAATAGCTGACATAGAGTTTCAGTACTCCTTCATGTTTCACAGAGGCAAGTGCAGATCCCAAGTGTGTAAGGCACCAGGCTTCTATAGTTGTCATAGTCATGGGTTGGTGTCATCTGGTGGAGCAGGGGTGAGGATTTTGACAACCCCACTGTTTGATTTATATAATGCATCCTGCTATTGCCGTTGTTCCCCTATGTGCATGTGCAAGCAAAAGAGTCACAGCTGTGCAGTTCAAGATCTCTTTATTCAGGCTAGCTTCCTGTATTGCAGAAAAACCAAATAGTTCAGAAAGTGTGTGAGGCATTTGTAGCACATAGACCTGTCCATTGGTCTATGATTTGAGTCTGGTCCAGTGCCATCATGTTCTCTTCCCACCGCTTTAGATCTTGAGTACTAGTCTTGATGCTTGTTGTTTCAATGGGATGGTAAACCAAGGGCCTGTATGCATATACATCCTGCTCATGTTAAAAAAATGAAAATACACCAACAAAATAGACCTTCAAGGTAGATGCACCCCTGTCATAGACAAATATACATGGAGAAGGGAAAAGAAGAAGGAAAGAAAAAAAAAGGGGGAGGGGGGGGGGTGCTGGAACAATACACTTTTCCATGTCAGAGAGCATGAGTTTCACTGCAAAGAAGTGCTATATACAATGCTGAACAGCTGCAGCTTTCTCTTTACAGAAATCAGCAGTAGGAGATAACAAAGCGGTGCAAAATACTGCAGTAACATTCAATATAATACAAATAACATACCATTGCACTACACTACAATACTTTCTCCTTGGGTGTTCCACTCATCCTTAAAGCAGTCCAGATCAGTACAGTTATAGAGATGGAAAAAAAAAAATTTGTGTGAAAAATGTGCGCTAAAGGAAAGTGTGTGACGATAAAATGTTGACTGTTTCAGGGTGGAGAGGATGGTGAAAATGATGGGCTTGCAAGCAAAGTAGGAGCTGGGCTGGACCCAGAGGTAAGTACAGCATGGACCTTTTTTCATCTGTAAGTATTGGGCTGAATCATTTGATCAGCAGGCCTCCTGAATTTTGTCACAGTTAGGTCCCTGTGATAATGTATATATTCTCTTATCACTTTATGGGAGGTTTTTTTGTTTGTTGTTTTTTTTTGTAGGGTTGGGGGTGTTTCTTTTTGTTTATAGGAGTTGGGTTGTTTGTTGGGTTGTTGTTGTTTTTTGAGGGGGGGGGGGGGGGGGGGGGGGGTGATGGTTATTGTCATTGTAGGCATACAAGTCACTTATCACCAAGGCTATAAAAAACCTGCTTCAGGAATGGTGTCTAAACATGAAACCTGTGTGCACACACTTTTTTTAATTCAGTTTTTAATCATTTGTCATTTTCAATTCAAGCTTTAACTTTCAACAAGGTGGCCACCCTGATAGTCAGCAGCGCTTTTAGCATCAGGATGGATGGATTGACGTGTGTGACCATGAAGGTTGTTCTTGCAGGGGGTGGACAACATTCCTCTGCGCATCATGTTGCTGCTGCTGGACGAGGTGTTTGACCTGAAGCACAAGAACCAGTGGCTGAGGCGACGCATCGTGGCCATCCTGAGACAACTCATCAAGGCTACCTTTGGGGACATGATCAACAGGTGAGCTTTTTTGAGAAAGTGTGGGCAAAAGGACTGGGATGTTCAGGTGTGATTCGTTAGCAGATATAGACTTCTAAAATGTGTTGATAGGATAGTTGAAGGTATGGTGAATTTTAAAAATGCAAATCTGAATTTAAAGGTAATAGATTATTAGGTAGAGAATTTGTAAGAGTTGGCACACACACACACACACACACATATATTGACTATCAAACAGTTTGGTCTGGGGTTTTCTTTTGGGGGTGGGGTTTGGGGGAAGGAGCCTTTTGATAGCTTTCTTTGGTCTAAAATCGTATGTGGATGCAAAAACACATCATCACGTTGCACCCTTTTTGTCCATCTTGTGAGTGATGGGGGCTTTACTTTCTCCTCCAATTCTGACACTGGATAATGATTGCATTGGTTTTTGTGTAGAGTTGCCATGATTTTTACTCCTGCAGTGTCAGCTTTTCTGTAATCCTTGTGATTGGTGGGCTGTAAGCAATTTTGATGAATGGATGAAATGATGAGGTTGCTTATTGTCAGGTAATATACAAAAGCTGTGTAGTATATGTAGCAGGATACACACTCCCCCCCCCCCCCCCCCCCCCCCCCCCCCCCCCCCCCCCCAAAAAAAAAAAAAAAAAAAAGATTAAAAAGGCAAAGAAACAAACCAAATTAAAAAATACCGTACTTAAATAAATAATATTCTTTACAAGAGAACAACGCTGCAGCCAGTATATATTTTCATGTGTGACTGACTGCTCATCTGTCTCGCAGGAAAATTGTGGATCATGTCAACTACATGACCTCAGCGGAACAAGTGGCAGAATATGTGCGGGCATTCAGGTAAGTGTACCCATCTGAATATCATTTAGCATAAGCAAGACATCATTTATTTACTTTTTATCCTTTTAAAGTTGTAGCTTAGTCACAGAGCCAGACAGAAAGACATACACTCGTGTATTTTACTGTTAACCTTTCACTAAAGTTCCTATTGAATCTCCTGAATCCAAAGGTTTGGCCTGAGTTTACACAGGCGTTGAAGTGGGAAAACCTGAAACTGAGGTCCTCAAGGAACCAGGGCACAGGAGCTCACAGTGTGGAAACAGTTTTCAGTTGTTACAAGATGGTCAATACAGACAAAGGTCCTAATGATGATTCTATGCATAATGATGATAATGCTATGAGACAGTATTTTGCTTAGTAGAAATAGTGGTCTGTGGTTAAAATCGTCAACCGTGCATTATTATCTCAGTAGTTAAACAGGTTGAGAAGTATGGAGGAGATACCCCACCATCTCAACAGTTGATTTTTTCCTTTTCCTGTTGTACTTTCTGCATTATGAAGTTGGTGTGTAAAATCATGTCTGCAGGAATTCTTTTTGGCCCAACGGAGTTCTGGCGGAAGTACGGCCTGCCAGAGATGAAGCCACCAAGATGAGAACCCGTGTCCTGTGCAAAGCCAAGATGTTTGGCAGTGTTCCAGGTGATTGTGTCTTTTTTGGCCTGTTGTATTCTTTATGAACTATGTGTCTCTTGCCTCTCTACTTCTCCATTTCAGTTGATTATTTTGATGTTTGTGGTATATGTCCAGGTTTCCTTACATTTAGCAATATCTTAGCAATGTTCAGTTGTAATGTCTATTCAGATTCCACCAACGAAGAAAACTAGGTTTGAAGAGAAGCAGTCCTGCAAATAGTATGTATCCATGTTCTTCTGGCATTTGAAATGTTGACTAAAGGTAACTGTATTTTTGGTAAAGAACCAGTTGTAATGATGACTACACACCATACCAGAATTTTACATGAAGTTATGTTTTGGGTAAAACTGTTTTTTTAATTGTTTATCCTTTCAAAGAACATGAAACAACATAGTAAAATGTTTTAGGATTTCTAAGTTATGAGGGAGATAGTTGAAATATGACTGAAAGAAAAAAGTTAAAGATTTATGAGGCTTTCTTTCTTTTTCTTTTTCTTTTTGTTTTCTTCATATCATAACACCAACAGTTTCCAGCTTTAAAAGGAAAGAGTTCATCTCGTTTGAAAATAACTCATCCGTTCTTTTCATCATTTCCCAACAGATGAAATGAGAACAATGATGGGCACGGACTCCATACGACACGGCACCTTCAATGTGTTCAACATGTTCCAGCACAAACAACTAAACAAACGCTTCATCTTTGTCTTCCTGGAAGGAGTGATAGAAAGCCTCTTCCCTGACAACAAGTTTGACCAGCTTTTCCGCAAACAGCATTCGCGCTCTCAGAGGGTCAAGGACGCTATCAGCAAACGGGAGAAGGCAGGACCACCTCCGACTAACAATCTGCGAAAACGACTGGGAAGGCGGTGACAGTGGGTGTTGTTAATCACGTCGGACTTTTTGCAAGCTGCATCGACTATTTATTCTGTGAATGCTCAGATTCTTGTCTCTTTCTGCCTTTTTCTGAAACGTTTTGTTATTTGCAGTTTTATGTTCTTTCCATCCTTTTCGCTTTTCTTTTTTCACTCAGGTTTTTTTGTTTGTTTTTTTAAATTCTGTTAATCTTCATGCTGTCTCCAAGCATCAGCAATAGAGAAAGTTGATTTTGTTCAGAAAAGACCAGTTCATCTGCATCAGTGCCTGTAAAGCCTGCCACGGTGAACCCAATTGAGAAGGTATATCATGTCTGACAAGTCTTTGCTAGTGTGTTTGTGGTTAGCGATCTGGTGGAAAAGAACATTTTCAAACTGGATGTGCTGCAGAAATAGTCATCAGCAATAGATAAATGCCAGTGATGATAATCAATGCCCCCAGCCCCCACTCCACCATACTCCTCTCTCTCTCTCTCTCTCTCTCTCTCTGTTTTTCTCCTTGATTTGTTTACAAACTTATCATTCCAGTCATATATTAAAAGAGTACTGTTTGAAAGGGTGTACTTTGGAAATCAAGAGAAAGTACAGTGCAATGCATTGATGGGTTGTTTTAATTTTCTTTGTCATCTTTGAATTTCATTTTATGTTGGTATAATGCCATTTGGTTTTCTTTTGTAACGTATAGTCAATGCATGCACCTCTGTGTGTATGCGAGTGTTTTTGTATGAGCATGCACACGCACATGTGTACTGTGTACATGGGTAAGATTTCTATACATGTATGTATGTACGCATGCATAATATATAGGAGTCAGTGTGAGACTGCAGTGAAAGAAGCAATAATTTGTTCTTATGTTTGTTGGTGAGGCTGTTTGATGGTAACGAGTTTGTTGGACAAAGGTTCCACTTCTTTTCTTCCCAAACTTAGAAATACCAGCCCTTCCCTGTGAAAATTCCTGCTGCCAAACTTGGATGCACAAAGCGTCTCACCTCTAAGTCGGTATTATCAGAAAAGGCCCAGAGACGATGAGATGTAGAAGTTTTAGCCTTGGTAGGCATGGATTAAAGTCAAAATAATAGATTTTGCAACAGTATTTGATTTATCCATTGGAAAGGTTCACAACTGACATTAAGGTATCGTGGTAATCAAAATGATGCTGCATGCCAGCTTGTTCACAAAGGTACTAATCAAGCATCATTTATTCTGTAGTCTGTGTCCTTTTGTTGTTTATATATGACTTTTTTTTTTTGGGGGGGGGGGGGATGTGTTACAGTGAAATAGTTGGTTAATGATAGAATACTTGGTATTAAGTGTACAAGAGTGCTTCTAGTTGTTTTAATTGTTGGTGAGCTGTTAAGGAATAACATTCCAGCTGAGGGAAATGACTGCAACATAAGTCACGTGCGATGATTGCTAAGTTCAAGCTGGATGATTATTGCTGGAAAATGTTCATCCATGTGTTGAGGAGGTTTTTGTTATATCTTTTGCTATTATATCAAAGGGTATGGAGTCAGCAGTCATGAAGTATGTGAGTTGAAAGCGGTCTTTGCATTATGGTTTTAGGATTGAAGGTGTGCTTTGCATCGAAAGACTTTTTCATGGTATGAAAACAGTCACTTTTGGCTTGAAATGTGTCTGTGCATGCGCCTTGGTGTACATGGATTGTGTATGCAAGCATGTCATGCGTGTGTGGGTATATACAAGATTTGGAATTTTTCTCAAAATTGGCATGCTGTGAGTATGTTTTGCATGGCTTTGGTATGGATGCATCTGTGGCTGTTGAAATTCATTGTTATTTTGACATTTATTTTGGTGTGTTCTGTGCAGTTGCTTAAAAAATGTGAATACATGCCTTTACACACAGAAACGTATTTGGAGTCAGAAGAGTTCCTGGTTTGATTCTTGTGCACACTAATTCAATCATTACAAAGAAATTGACATGATGTTGCTGTGGATGATCAGAGTACTTCCAGCATGTCAGCAACCTTCAATGTGACATAAATTCTTGACATTTTTTACACTTACAGAAATTTTGCTTTTTTATACTGTATGAATTTTCAGTGGGAATATATTTTTCACAAAACTTCCATTGCGCAATTTTCAAGTCTGTCTGCTATAGGGCCTATGCGTTTTCAGGTTGTTATGCACTCTATGAATCATGTTCATTCATTGATTCTATTTACGATGTATAACCTAGATTTTGTGGTTCAGGGACTTTTTTTTTTCTAACTCCAAATTGAATTGATTTAAGGATCTCTGTAGAAACTGTGATAGTTTATGTTCTGCACTTGGAACAGAGAACACAATCTCATTTCCCCATCCCCAGCTGCGTACTAAGATTTTGTTTATTGGACCCTGCTCTTTCTGCTTCCTGCTCTCTTTTATTCTCTTCTCTCTCTCTCTCTCTCTCTCTCTCTCTCTCTCTCTCTCTCCTCTTTTTTTCCTATGAATTCTTGGTACATCCTATCTTTAAAGGGTAACATTGTACAAGTAGAAGGGTACCAAGCAGAGAATGAAAGCAGATAAAAAAGAAAAAAAACAGCTTGTCCGATGCTCAGTCTAAGCTTGTTGGCATGTAGTCAGTATTACAATCACTTCACTGTCACTCACAGGTTTTATGGGTCTTTTTGGATCAATCTGTATTGTTCCGGTGGTACATTCATCGACTTGATCACTACTTAGGACATCATTTTCATTGTCGAGTTAATAGATTTGAAAAGAGCTGACATATTTCATGTCCTCAGTAAGTGTGGAAGATATGAAAAGAACAGTAAAGTGTGCGTGATGCTGAGGTACTTTTCATTGAAAAAATGGTGGTGATAGTTTAGGAGTGTAGCGTATGCGTGGTGTTGAAAGCTCTCAGCCATCTTTTGATTGTCCCCTCTTGCTCACAGCACTAGTACTAGTTGCATTTGCTTAATGTGCAGTTAGGGGTCTATCACAGAACAACAGATTGTACATTGCCTTCAGAAATATCTGTCATATTTTTACATCCTCAGAAAAGTCATCCTCATGTAGAAACACAAAAAGTGGAAACAAACGTGACAGAAGAAGGACTTTATCTGTTGCTGATAAGACACAACTGTGGAACAGTATGCACAATGAAGTATAAAAGGTACGCACAATTTTAATAAACAACTGCACCATTTTGTATTGAGACATTCTTGGTTTATAAGCCAATTGACTTAAAAGTCATTTATTTTTTATATAGATTGGGGTTTGTTTGGGGTTGGGTTTTTTTAATAGTGTTTCCATACAAACTTGTACCATTATCTTACTTAAAGAAGAGGAAACCAGGATTGGTGTTGAGAGCATAATGTCTGGGCTTGCATCTGTTGTATATTCTGCAACAAGTAAAAACTCGTGATTATTGATATGTATTCAATATGAAAAAGAGGCTGCATTCATTTTTTATCATAGACAAAGGTAAATATATTTTTCCTTGAATTTTATTTCTGCATGTTTTTGGTCATGACTTTGATAAAACAGCTCTATTCCCCAGCAGAATACTGTTTAATCTCATAGGAATACAGAGCTATGTGGTTAAATAATTGTTGTAAGACTGAGTTACATGATATTTTTCCTTTCATCAACTGTTATGGTAGGCCAAAATCGTGAAAATAACATATGGGTTTGAATAATCCCCATTCTTCTTCTCAGAGAAGGATAGAGACATTTTGTACAAAACTTCTTTAGCTATGTTGATTTTGACAAGAGCAAAAGCATGCAGCTTGGCAATATCTTTTGGTAAACAGCGAAAACAAACACCTTGGCTATGCTGATTGTGACAACAGCATCATAAATTACAACAACAAAAAAGGTACCCTTCAGCAGTGCATAGTGTGATAGCAGTATCAATTCTCTCAGAAAACACGACACTCAAACACCAAATGCAGATTTATAGTCTAGAGGTGGGTTTTTGTTTTAGTTTTGTTTTTTGTTTGTTTGCTGCCCCATCTTCTGTGATATTCCTGTCCTGCTGTTCCCATGTTGCTCACTTCAATCTCTCCACCCCAGCCACACTCAGACTCATTATGTTGCATCCCCAGTGTTGGACATCTACAGGGAGCTCATCAGTGTAAGGCCTCTGTGGGGCCACCAGCCAAAGGGGCCTCGCACTGCTGCTGGATCTCTTTGGTGGTGTTTATTGGTGTAACTGTGGGTTTAATAAGATTGTTATTGTGTTGTATTGCCAGTCTGCCAAGTCATTCATGCTTTGAACTTATGCACATGTAGTTTATTAGAATACCAATGTCTTATTGTTTCTTAGTTTCACCTTGTTTCATTTTATTCATATCATGCATGTCAAACATATTTTGCTATCCAGACAATAGGCTTTAACCTCTTAACTGCCCAGTGCAAGTGCACCCTATATGCCGGGGAATAAAATTCTTATGTACCACTGCTATGTTCATATCCCTCTTACTCAGAAACTACCACATGAATATTCCTGATAGTCTGCCTAATGACAGTATATACATCGTAGATTACTTTGAGGCAAACTCAAATTAGTTAGCATGCTATTTCACTGCAAAAATATATTTAAAATGTAAAAAAATTGACCAAAAATACGATTTCTTTATCACCACTGTCATTCTGAGTACTCCCGATCTCAATAACGTCAAACATAAGTCTAGGCCAAATCTCATTCTTTTTTTTTTAAATGAACGATCAGCTGATTCATACACGATCGTTTTCATCACTGTTAGGTAAATCTACAGTTTTATTTGCCAATTTTACAGCTGTGTAAAGTTATTTATGCCTTCAACAAGAAGTGTCAGCCATTTTGAACACGAACTTTCAAAACAGTCATGCATAAAAACACAAAATACGAGCTAAAAAACGATCGTTTTTGCTACGGTTTTTGCAGCTGAATGTTGCCAAGCAACAGGAGAGTGACCTCCATTAAGTTTGGAGTTCTTTCCCTTTAACTGTAGTCAAGGAAGCAGGCTTGTTTACTTCGGTTCGACACCCCGGAAATTGTACGGGTTGTTGGCGTATAGGGTGCACGTTTAGCCCTGGAAAATTTCCGGGGTAAGGCAGTCTAGTGGTTAAAGTATTTATTTTAATACTTTAATTGTAATTATCATTTAAAATTGCATCTTCGTATTACCTTCATAGAATGTTAAGTTGCCACACGAGGGCAGTTTTGATTGAAGTGCAGATGTAGGGTGAAAAGGTTTAACATGTGTCTGACTTGTCTTGAATGTATTTATTCCATATGTTCATTGCTGGACAAAAGACTAGTGATTTGTGATTGAGATTTTTGCCTTGAATTTGAAAAGTGTGGCTATGAGATCGTTTGATTTGTGTGTCTTTGAGAAAAGTCTCTTTCTGGAATTCTCAGTGTTTATTTCAACATTTTGCCAAGTGCTGTTACAAAGTGATTTATTTGCCATGGCTGCTGATCATGAAATTTACGTCCTTGAATGTTATTTGCTTGAATATTGTTGAGTCAATGTGTGTGGTGTTCTACAGAAAAAATAAGATATAAACAAGGTATATGAACACAATTTTGCAGATGTCATGAGATCGAGTTGTTATTCTTTGAGATGAAATATTTCCAAAGTAGAGGCATATTATTTTGGACTGCAACCCCCCCACAAAAAATGAATACCGGGAAAGCATACAGTTGATGCATCACCCATCCTGTCATAAATAACTGGATTTTGGGTGATTATTTTGCCTTGTGTTGTATATGTCTTGTGGATGCCTACACAGACACAAGTGATGCCTGCTGAAAGTGTACAAAATAAATGGATCACTATTTATTACTGAATGTACTTTGTGCAGAGACATACAATAACTCAGTGCAGTATGCTGTGTAGAAATCGTAGAGCCCTCATTGAATGAACACCATGCAAACTTTGTAATTGCAGTATTGCTTGTTCATTTCATAGGCCGTTTCAAACACTTTCCTATTCCTGGATCAAGGTTATGGTCGGGGATTTTTTTTTGGGGGGGAGGGGGGTGGGGACGGGTTTGGGGGTTAAGGATAGGATTGAGATTTCTTTGTTGTATTTGCGTTCTTTTGTTTGTTTATTGGGAAAAAAAAATTATTTTGTTATCTTCTTTTTGTTCTTGATTTCAGTAGATAAATCATTATTTGGCTGTAGCCATTCTTATCAGTCTTTCTTTCTTTTCTGTTCTCTTTTTGTTTTGTTTTGATATCTGGTTGTTATTGTGAAAAGAGGCAGTGAGAAAAGACTGAAAAGATGCCGTTCTTTGACTCTCAGTGTATCAAGTTTTTGTTTGTTATTTGTTTTCCAGATAGAATGGAAATGTATGAGTATACATGAAATATGAAGAACATTCAGTTTCAGTTGTGCATAAAGATGGAAAGCTGTACTCATAGTCATTGTCTTCTGATTAGATTGATGCTTTTGTATGGTTGAATAGTCTATCTAGAGGTAACAAAATCTGATTTTGTTTTGTCATTGTTATGCTGCAACAGGGATTAATCCCGGATTATTTTAATTCTATGAGTTGTTTCTTAATCATTTGTGTCTATCTTTTTTTAAAAATTATTATTCTTGCATGCATGCATTGACATTTTTCTGTATCTTTTTCTCCTTGTGTGTGAGAGGGGGGGGGGGGCAGTTGTTTAAAATTTGAAATCAGTATTAAATATTATACAGAACGTATTTGTTTAGGTGGTTCTTTTTTTTTCATGTGTGGTTTTTAAGGAAGGTAGTGAAATTTATATTATTTTATTCTTTCATATTTTATTTTATTCTTTTATATCGAGGATAATAGAAATGATGTTTAGAGTGGTATGTCAGTTGGTGTATGTGTCTGTTTGTTGTAATGGTAAAAAGCAAAAACAACAAACACCCAAGAAGAAAGTGCTGCATCCACCAAAACCCTTCCTTTAAGTTGAGTTTAGACTGACTGACTGTTTCAGATTTGTTCTGCTCACAGAGGAGGTCAGTGCTATGTGAGAACAAATGGATATGAGACTGGCTAAATAAGAACTGCATATGTGTGCCTCTATACACAGATATGCCTAAGCGCGTTTGCTATACTCACACACCTGCACACACACCCACACATGTACACATGCGTGTGCACACTCTCACACTCAAATCATATTCCCAGGTCTTAAAGTCTTTGGGTATACTTGTCAATTCAGGCTGCTATGCTGCTGGGAATCATTTCTTGTGTGTTTAGAGCATTTTGTTTTTCTTTTTGACGATTTTTTGGTCATGCTGAGTTGTTCTTCCTAACATCAGGTTTGTATCATTATTACTACTAACATGTAAAAAGAAAAGTGTGTCTTTCAGTATGTAACCGTGTGTCTTGTTCCTTTACATTCTCACACTTTGTACTCCCTTTCTTGATTCTTTTCTCATAGAAATGTGATGAGTTGGCGGTTACTAAAAGCATGATTTGTCCAGGAGCGCGGGATTGAATAATGTGAGAACCAGTGATGTTTGTAACCTTATTCTTCAGTACATTTGGCTGTGATCATTTCATATCATTCCTCGGTTGTTGCAGTGTGATGATTGAGTAGTAGGGTGTGGCCCAGCTTGTCATAGTCATAATGTAATGTTTTGCTAATGGAGGGTGTGGCTCGTACTTAACATTGTGTTGTGAGATTGTTTGAGTTGTCATTTCCTATTCTTATGATGAATGGATGGTTGTATTGACTGTACATACCTGAGCATGAGACAAGCGTACATTTGGGGGAGAAAAAAAAGTCGCATTCCCTGAACAGGTACTTTTTTTTTTTTAATTTGAAGTTATCCATTAAAAATGTGTGTGTGCGTGTTCTCCACAAAGAAGTTGTGCAAGAAGAGTTCCTTACTTGAAAATTAAGCTGACAGATGATTGATAGGGTGTGTGTGATTTATAGGGTGTGTGTGTGTGTGATTGATAGGGTGTATTTGTGTGTGTGATTGATAGGGGGTGTGTGTGTGTGTGTGTGTGTGTGTGTGTGTGTGTGTGTGTGTGTGTGTGTGTGTGTGTGTGATTGATAGGGTGTATTTGTGTGTGTGATTGATAGGGTGTATTTGTGTGTGTGATTGATAGGGTGTGTATGTGTGTGGTTGTTTTTAAAGTGGGTTGGTAGATGGGTGGAGGGGTTTGGGAATTTTGACACAACCAGGAATGTTGTCATCCTATGCATTAAGATTGCATTCCAAACTGTTAAATGAAAAAAATAACAATAATAAATTGGAAGGATTGGGGAAATAGATGAAACACTATCATTTCAAAGAGGTCCAAAGTAGGAACAGATTCCACACATAGCTTCCATTTCTGCAGCTCTTTCAGACAGCTGTTATTGTTTTTTATCGTTCTCCAGCTAAACACTCTGTGGGAGTACCTAGAATATGCAATCTGTCTCACTCATCGCATATAGGAATCCCTGCTAGACCCTAAAATTTACACAGAATGCAAAGTTTGTGTGTGTGGCTATTTTCAAGTACCTTACCCTGTAGTTAGCCATCATATGACTTCAGAGGATTTTTTCTTCTCTCTCTTTTAATATAGAGTACAGTTTGCTGTGCTAAGAATTTGTCGTCGATGAAGACAGTCTCAATGTAACAATACATAGCATAACAACAGTATATTTTAGGCCTCGGTTCTTTGTTTACATCAGTAACTGGCAAAGCTTTGAGCCCAGGCCAAGCCGTTTATCTGTCTTAGGTGAGCTGTGGCACATGAACTTATGTTGGCTCTTGGGTCTTATCTAGGTGCATTCATTTGAGTGGAAGTAGATTACAGAAGAGAAAGGAAATAGCCATTGTAGAACATCAGGGTTTGGGGGGGTTTTCTTCTTTTTTCAAATGTATTTCACTTGGACTCATTTAATTTGCAATTGCTCAAAAGTTCTTAACAGATTGGTGAAAGCAGAAGAATCTTCTTCCTTGTCGTTTATATTTTTGATGTGTGCGTGCATGTGTTGTTGTTGTCTTCAATTTAACATCTGTTCACTCTTAGTGATATAAGACGAGGAAGGTGGAAAGTGTAGTGGGTGGAAGTTCACGAAAGTAGCTTACACCCATCCCTGTGTATCTGTGTGTGTATGTTTTAGGTTTGCAGGGGGGGTGTTGTTGTTTTTTTTTTGGGGGGGGGGGTGTTTTAATTGTGTTTTTGTTGTGTTTTTTTTGTTTGGGTTTTTTTTGGGGGGATGAGTGAGAGAGACAGATTAGAATGTTTGCATGCCTTTTATGATTATGTCTGTGTGATACCAACAAAAAATCTTTACACAGACACACTATAATCGATTTTTCTTCTAAAGGGCATAGTCATTAACTCATCAAGATTGATTAAACTGCGGTATGTGTCACGTTTGCTCTGGCTGTGTGAGTGGAAAACTCAGAAAACACTTTTATGCTCTGCCCATAGTCAGTCTGTATTTTGTGGAAACATTTATTTTCTCTTGGACCAGATTGCTAACAAACATGAATGTGGTAAAGCATTTCAGGGAAAGTCTGTGAACTTTTAAAAGACACTTGTAATGACTTGTCGCAGGGACTGTGAATCGAAATGTGTCTGTCTGAATTGCAGGTGTAGTATTGTATTTGACTGTCTTTTGCTGCATATGATTTTTTGAGATTTGGGGCCGTGTGGATGTTGTGTTGCTCTTTGACCATAAGAAAGATTATTGTTTGATTGTGTTGAATGCTAAAAAAGGTAAAGTGTGGGTTGTATTACAGCGTAAAGAGTATGTGCATGAATATTAAGGTCCTGAGCAGACAAGTATTATTATCTGTCTCTTTGTTTCAGTTTCTGCGCTTGCAGAGCCTTTGGAACATTGCTGAAAATACAATCACAATGTTATGTTGAAAGCAAGATGACTTTTTTGTAAGATTTAAAAAGTGAAATGCATGGGATGGTATAAATGATATGCTTCTTATGTGTGTGTGTGCATGCTGTGTAAACTGTTGTGTATGAAGAAAATGGCCATATCACATGTTTTGAACATCACTCCTGGAAAACCTATATGGAAGTCTGTGGGTGAACATTTACTTTGAACTACAGCACCTTTAATTACAATTACAAAAACTGAACTACAATTGAAGTCTCTGTTTCTTTGTACATCCTGATGGGACTGTGTTATGTGTGATTTTCAGTAGTTCATGTACTGTTGATGTGTATCTTGAATTCCAAGATATTTCTGTCATAAAGTCATCATGAAAAAATACAGTATGTAACCAACATCTGCAGAATAATTAAACAGAAACTGTTTAAGATGCCTGCATTGCTCAGTTATGCTCTTGACAAGTTTCACACACATACACACACACACACACACACACACACACACACACACACACAGAGAAGAAAATAACAGTTTCTTATAACTTGTTGGTAAATTTATGGGGTTTTATTCAGCAGTTGGAGGTATATTTCTTTAACCATCCACTTTTATTTTGTCTAGTCAGTAGTCTGTACACAACTTTACTTGGTCGGTTATGGGTTTTTTGGTTGGTTTTTTGTTTCGTTTTCTTCCAGTTTGTTTGAGGTATTTTTCTGTTTGGTTTTGTTATGTGTGGGGTTTTAGCTTTTTGGTTTTGGGGGGTTTTTTATGATAGACATAATACTCAAGTGAGGACATCCCTAGCTTAGATCAAAGCAAAAGGCTTTTTTTTTTTCAAACCCCTTCTTCAAGTGCACAGTTTTAACTGTTCTGAAATAGGGTTTATAAAGGGGTAGGGTAAATACCTTGCAGAAGTTTCCCCGTGTATCAAGAGCTGGAGAAAACCTTGCAGGAGTTTCCGTTTAAAACAAATTGGTTGTTAAAAAAGCGAAAGCCTTGAGCTATTGTTGTAGGCCCCACACAGTAGTTTTCCTTACAGGAGACTTTCAAAGCATAGTGCTGTAGATAATAGCATTTTTCACTGCCATGTTCAGATATGTTTCAGTGAAACGCTGAAGCACTGCACATTCAGCTAGATAGTTTTAGATTTGACACAAAGTAAACAACTGTAAAGTAAAACAAATGCAAGTTTTCAATTGATATTTGTTTTCAGTCACTGTAAGTGAAAACTGCTGTAGTATTCATGAGAATTTTTCTATATTTTTTTGTATCTTTGTGTATCGTTTTCCCTTTATTATTTTTTTTTTTTTTGGGGGGGGGGGGTGGGTGGGTGTGGAAGGATAGAGAATGACCTAAATCATCATTTGTTTGCTTCACATCCTGAAACAACCTGTAACTCCAAAAGATTTTTTGAGTGTTCTTTGTTTGTTGTTATTGTTTGGTTTCGGGGGGGGGGGGGGGGGGGGGGTATTGAAAAAAAAGTAAACATTCTAACATTCAAAGGCATATAACCTCAACTAATTTCAAGTAAACACTTCCATTTTTGGTACCATTGTGTGTTTTAGTAGAAGTGACAATTATCTCTCTTATTCATTAGTTAAGTCTGGTCTTGTTGTTTCACATCTACTTCAAATTGAAAAAAAAAAAAAGAAATGAATTATCACTAAAAATAATAAATGAATAAAATAAAAAATAAACTGAATGTATACTATTGGTCTTTTTTCTTTTTCATATATCAGACCAGCTGTGGATCAGCAAAAGGTCACTGTTGCAGGTCAAAATCTGTTGTTGATCACACTTTGTTCACATCAGGTTTGTAAGGTCTGCTTTAAATGTTCACAAATTGAGCATTTTTTTGCTTTCTGATAAACAAAAAGCTCACAAGTCATGTAGTATGATGTTGTGTTTTTAGCATGCCTATCTCTCAGTGATTTTCTGTATGCCAATTTCACTGTTGCTGCCCCTCTGTCTCTCTGTCTGTCCCCCTCTGTCTCTCTGTCTGTCCCCCGCTCTGTCTCTGTGTGTGTGTGTCTCTCTCTCTCTCTCTCTCTCTCTCTCTCTCTCTCTCCCTCTCTCTCCCTCTCTCTCTCTCTCTCTCTCTCTCTCTCTCTGGTGGTTAGAGTGATGTTTTCATGATCTGCTGAATCTCATTCAAGAGGATTTTCCCTCCAGAGTTAATATCAGTGCTGACTCCACTCTCCCCTAAAGTCCTTCGAATGAGACTATAAACCGAGGTCCTGTGTGCGAACGCACGCAGAACATCTTGCGCACACGATTAAACCCGTTCCGCTTTTCGGAAGAGTAGGTCATTGTGTGCCATGGGAACCGATGACAAATTTTACAAAACTGCATACACACGGGGACTGGATGAAAAAAACCACGAGTGCTTACTTCATTATCCTCGAAATAAAAGTCTCTCTCTCTCTCTCTCTCTCTCTCTCTCTCTCTCTCTCTCTCTCTCTCTCTCTCTCTCTCTCTCTCTCTCTCACACACACACACACACAATATACGCAAGTGCCTGCCACTCACACATACACGCGTGCACACACACGAACCCACATGCACTGACACACACACACACTCACATGTGCAAGATATGTACTCAGAAGCACAACCACGAAAAAGTTTACTACAGATGAAGTAAAAATAAAATCAGAAATCAAATTTCCTAAAAGGGCAAAACAGATATCTTCCTTAAGGCCAATTGGTACATATGTTTCAGACCTTTTTGAAAAATCTGGAATCAATCAACGTACCATGGACACACGCTACCTTATCTTTCATGGAAAATGAACAAAGCAAATTTTGATATAGATTATACAAATATGGCAAAGAGTGAAAATCTAAATATTATGATTTCTTAAGTCCGATCTCACATTCATCATAAGTATTCTTATCATTTAAAAGTCTTTACAGATGGTTCACATCTAGATGATCAAGAAACAGGTTCAGCTTTCGTAATACCATCACTTAAAATAGAAAAATGCTATTATGTTGGTAAACATTCGATAAATTTTTTACAGCTAAGCTAATAGCAATTTTAATGGCTCTTAATTATATTCTTGCAAGTCATCATGGAAGCACCTGTTGGGTCGTTTGTTTCCTCTTTAACGATCTGTTTCTGACTCTACTCGCCAGGAAGTCCTCTGGATGAGACCATAAACTGAGGTCCCGTGTATGAACATATGGCTTCTCGTCCTTTGGGCCAAGATCAGAGTGTATGGACACATGCAGAACAACTTGCTCATAATTATTATATAACACATGAAAACCCATTCCCTATTTGAGAACAGGCCATTGCATACCAGTATTAATGGATGAAATAAAAGACACACACACACACACACAAACGCACGCTTTTGGACTGATGTTATATTTAAATATCCCTGTAGTTGGAATGCAGCAGAAAAGTCTGAGGTAAAATATTTTCCAAACACGATTTTGTCATCTCCCTCCCCCCCTCCCTCACACAAACACACACTTGTACATGTATACATTTGCAAATGGAATTGCACATGCAGACATGTATTGATACTCTTACACAATACCCGCTTGTACTCTTACTTGGAGATGCAGGCATTGTATGTACATGCATGTGTTTACCATCACAGTCATGCACGCATCCATGCCAGAATGCACGCTTGCAGATACTATATATTCATGAACATGAAAAGTACATGAGCCCTTTTGTGTACCCCCATGTGTTTTTTTGTTTGTCCTTTTTAAAAATGCCATTGCAGTTTTGAAGTCGCAAATGATTCGTCCCTGCTGGCCACTAGTAAGATCAAACCCATGACTCCTGAATCAAGTATCAGACATGTTTTCTGCTGAGCAAACCAGGCCATGATATTTTGTGAAAACTATTGGTTTCTTCAATTTTTTCAGGTAAGTGAAATTAGATACGGGTTGTTGTTTTTTTGTTCAGTAGCAGGTAATTCTTTGTTTCAGTTTATCTCATGGAAACATTGCCTATTCCTGTATTTCTTTTGTAAGGTTTCTTTTTCGGATTGGTGCAAGTATTTAAGTTGTAGATACATTTATCTTAACGAGATAGCAATATAAGGCCTGCTGCTTATAATTTGCTACCGCTGAGTGGCTTTAGTGGACAGCATTCTTGAACAGTAATGATCAGAAGCATATTGACGATTTCATGGAACAGTAATGATCAGAAGCATATTGCCGATTTCATGAGCTGTCATTTGTCATCAAAGGCTACTTTAATGGCAAATAAACTGTTACAAATGCAAAATGTCACCATTTTGAACCGAAGCTCTGGTTGATGAACCCCCCACCCCCACCCCCTGCAAAAATAAGTGGGGAAAAATCACAAGGGTGCTGTACACCAAATTATAGCTGCCTTTTTCACTCAAAAAAGTGCCAGCTATGTCCATGGCACTGCCTCTAACAGTGATGTTAGCTACAAATGTAGTGACTGACCAGTTGCACTCAACGGGCCTCACACATCCCCCACCCCCACCACAATCTGAGCATTTAAATTTATTGTACATTTTTTAGTAATGCAGCGGGGTCTATTCAGTGATGTTTATGCATCTAGGTCTGTTTAGTGATGTTAATGGTGTAATTTCTTATTAAAATATGCTTTGCACTGATAACAGAGGTAGTTCATTCATTGGTTACACTCTTTGCCTAAAGTTGTGTGTACTAAGGTACTATGTAGCCTTCATACTTCAAGATTTATGGGATCTTGTACATGGAAATAATGTGTTACTGTAAAATAGTAACATTATTCATGAGCATATGGCAAAGGCACACACCATACTATTAGTAGTATAGGTGGATCGGTGGTCTAGAGGTAACGCGCCTGTCTAGAAAGCGAAAAGTCCGGGTCTGAAGTGTGCGGCGGTTCGTACCCCGTTTGGACCGGAAATTTTTCCCCCATCCATTAGACCATGAGTGGTGGTCTGGGCGCTAGTCTTTCGGATGAGACGATAAACCGAGGTCCCGTGTGTTACACGTAATTATTTAGCGCACGTAACAAAACCCACGGCAACAAGAGAGTTGTCCCTGGCAAAATTCTTAGAAAAAAAGCCACTCTGATAGGGAAACAAATACAGCTGCAGGAAAAAAAAAAAAAAAAAATGGGTGAAAGGGTGGCGCAGCGCTAAGTAGCGACGCGTTCTCCCGCTCTCCCCGGGGAGAGCAGCCCGAATTTCACGGAGAGAAATCTGCCGTGACTTAAAGTGGTATGAAATAAAATCTGAGCGCTTTGATTTGTTGCTTTACAAGATTCAGCGCTATATAAATTCCATACATTATTATTATTATTATTATTATTATTATTATAGTATAGTGACCCAGATGAGCTGGTGTCATCATTTTAAAAACGGAAAATTGTTTCATGAATACATAGGCAGATCTTAGTGGTCTTGTTAAAACAAACTCTAGAGAACTATTGAGTGAGGTTGTATAGATGGGCAGACAACCAAAATTACCCTATTCAATGGCATTGCAGAGTAAATGAAGAAACTATTTACATTTTTTTCCTATTTCAAGGATAATAAATAAGCATGTTTTGTGCTTTCATCCAGTAGCCATGTGCTTGTGATTTTGTAAACTGCCATCCGTTCCCAGCGTCACACAATAGCCTTGTTCAAAGGACTCTTTGGGGAGTGGAATTGGCACTAATGTGAATTCCATGGGGAAAATTCCCATGAAGAGGCGGCTCAGATTGTAAGTACAATGTTTGCATCGCTCTGACCAACAGGCATATTCATTCCCTAAGAGGCAGGCATTGTCATCAAACCATTATAGCAATGGAGGATTGTGTAATAACTCTTCAAGGCAGCAGCTCAATGACTCTTAGGATAATTGATGGAAGAAAGGGACATGTTTTTAAAGTTATATTTCTACCCCTTCCGGGCACTGGCCAGCATCATTGACTACTGTATGAAGAACGCTGGAGATGTTGGGGTTATGGTGTTCACAATACAAAGCAAGTAGACTGTTCATGTGATTTTAAGTCAGCTGATTGCTTTGTCAGGCACCTGTGGATGAATATTGTATTCTTTGTAAGGCCTCTGAAGATAAATATTAAGGGTTCAGAATGGAGTGTAAAAGAAAATGTTTGTTGAACCTTAAAGGGTGTGAAGCCAGTTCTGTGGGTGACCTCATTTTTCAGAGGTCTGGGATATGACCACGTTCTGTTTTGGACTTTTGGATGGAATTGGTATATCCCAGTGGTCGTAATATGTTTTTAGGTCTTGTGTGGTTTGAGTTGTAGAGTCAAGGATATGTTTGACAGGGTTTTTACAAAGTCTCCATCACTGATCTCTCGTGAAGTACTTCTGGAGACTGCAGAGAGCAGTTATAGAAAGTTCACATTCCTTTACCTTTACCTAACCTATGCTCTTGTAGACTGTTGGGGAACCACAGATGATTTTGTAACCAGCTTCCTCCTCTTGCAATTTTCAGCTTTCCATTCCACTCGAGGACAGTCCACTCTCTGTTGTTGTCTTCCCATTGCTTTCTGTGTCTGCCTCTTCATCTCCCTCCCAATCCTCTTTAGCATCATAGAATAATGGCTGACAGACATGAAGACCATAAGAGAACAGTCAACATTAGAGGCAAGAGAGTTACAAACTGATGATTTTCCGATGACATGATGGCCTGGCTAGAAAAGAGCAAGAGCTAGTCAACTAAGTAAATCACCTTGTTGAAGCCTTTTTGGCATATGACATGCAGATCAGTGCATAGAAAACCAAGTTGATGACAAATAGTGCAAATGACATTAGCACTGATATAGATGGCAAGAAAATTAAGACCATCCATAGCTTAAAATATCTGTGAGCTATAGAATTGAAGAATCAAAACCTGAAATTCTCACCAGGATAGCCCAGACCACAGCAGCAATGACCAGAGTGAAATAGAAAGTTACTGACCTAAATTTGAATGTATAAAGAAGTAGAAATGAAAAGTCATCCACAATACGCAAACCAAGTATAACTCAGTTCAGGGCCCAGTGCTGAAATTAGTGCAGGTCTGTATAATGCTTGCAAAGAGAAGTTTGAGGCTATAGCTTCAATTTTCCTGTAACTCGTTAAACTTTGTACTTGAAGTTCTGTTTTTCATTATATTGAGTAGTTAACCACCATGTCAGTCATCTTCCAGCAGTCAGTGGTCACCAGGTTACAGATTGCTTCTACTCCCTACCCAAAACGGGGATAAAAAATATGAAGCAGTAGAATGGGATAAAAATGAATTAGAGTAGAATAAATTGGACTGAATTGAAACAAAATGCAAAGTTAAAACAAACCTTGAACTAAACACAAATTTTTAAACTAGACCAAAACTTTAAAGAATCACCCTAAAACTTAAAATACCCAAATATAACAGTAGAGGCTTAAAGTTAAAACCAAAACACAAATAACATCTAAACTCAAAACATAAGTACAAACTAAAACCAAAACATGAAAGGTAAAATCTTGAAACTAAAACCAAAACAATAGGAGTAAAAACATAAGTCTGAAATAAAATCCTCAAACCAAAACAGGGTGGGTGAAAACATAAAACTAAACCAAAATATTAAAGGCAAGAACTTAGCAAACTGACTGAAAACTAAAAATTAAGACATTAAAACTAAAACCAAACTTTAAGTAACAACTTAAAACCGAAAAGTAAAAACCTAAACCTGAAACCAAAACATATAAGTAGAAACTTAAAACTAAAACATAACAGATAAGAACTGAATGAAACTAAGACCAAAGAGTAAAAAGTACAAATTTAAAACTTAAACCAAACTTAAAAAGTAAAAGTTAAAACCAAAATATAAACAGTAAAACCTCAAAACCTAAACACCAAAACATAAGAATTAAAAACTAAAACAAAAAAATTTAAAGGAAAAACTTAAAATGTAAGAACTTGAACTAAAACCAACATATAAAAAGTAAAAACTTTGAACTAAAACCAAAACATTAAGAGTAAAAACTTAAAACGTAAAAGTAAAACTTAAACCTGTAACAAAAACAAAAAGTAAAAACATAAAACAAAAAAGTAACAGGTAAGAACATAATGAAACTAAAATCAAAGACTAAAAGACTAAAAAGTAAGAATGTAAAACCAAAACCTAAAAAATAAAAGCCAAAACCAAAATACAAAAAGTAAAAGCTTAAAATCAAAAACCCAAAACATAAAAAGTCAAAACTAAAAAGAAATTTAAACCTGAAACCAAATTATTAAAGTGAAAACTTCAAACTAAAACCAAAACATAAAAGTTAATAACTTAATGTAACTTAAACCAAGATATAACAAAAACAAACTATTAAAACTAAAACCAAAACATAAAAGTAAGAACTTAATACAACTAAAAGCAAAACATAAGTAAAACCTTTCAACTAAAACCAAAACACAAAAAATTAAAAACTTGAAGCTAAAACCAAAACATAACAGTGAAAACTGAAAACTAAAACTACAAAATAAAAGATAAGATCGTATGAAACTATAACCAAATTATAAAAAGTACAAAATTAAAACGTTAACATTAAAAAATAAAACAAAAGTATAAGATAGAACCAAAATCGAAGAAGCAAAAACTTAAACATAAGAGATAAGAACTTAAAATAAAACTAAACTGAAAAAGTTAAACCTTAAAACTAAAACAAACCTTAAAAAGTAAAAACTCAAATCAGAATATAAAAAGTAGAAACTTAAAACTTAAAAAAAAACCTTAAAAAGCTAAAGCTAAAACCAAAACACAAAACCTAAATACTTAGACCTAAAACCAAAACATAAAAGTGAAAACTTAAAAGTAACACTACAAAATAAAATGTACGAACTTTTGAAACTAAAACCAAATTATAAAAAGTACAACATTAAAACTAAAACCAAAGCGTAATATATATATATATATATATATATATATATATATATATATATATATATATTATATATATATATATAAAGTATAAACTGGAAGTAAAACCTTAAAACTAAAACCAATACCGAAAAAAGAAAACCTTAAAACTAAAATAAAAACCCCCAAAAAGTAAAAACTAAAACCTGAAACCAAAATACAGAAAGTAAAAGCTAACACCAAAACATAAAAAGTTAAAAATAAAGCTAAAAGAAACTTAAACCAACATATGAAAGTAAGAACTTAAAACTAATACAGAAAAGGTAAGAACCTAATAAAACTAAAACCAAAACATAACAAGTAAAATCTTACAACTGAATCCAAAACATAAAAGGTAACAACTTAACAAAACTAAAACCCAAACATCAGTAAAAACTGTAAACTAAAACCTTAAACCAAACTACACTTGAAAAGCATAACCAAAACACAAAAATGATAAACTTAGACCTAAAACCAAAATATAAAAGACAACTTAAACTAAAACCAAACCATAAAAAGTACAATCTTAAAACTAAAACCAAAATCTAAAAAATAAAATTAGAACATAAAAATCGAAAAACCAAAACAATAAATAAAAACTCAGAAAAAAATCCAGTATATTTGGGGGAAAATATAACACACCCTAAGAATCTTTGCTAGAGAACAAAGGGAGCAATCTTGGTGACCATGATTGTAGAAAATTGCATGCAAAGCACAAAACAAAAGAAAAGTAGAAATAGTGACTCTACAAATGGCTTACAGACTAGCCTCCATCACTGCAAGCCAGGATGGTCATGGTAAAACATATTCAAAGCAGATTGTCTGCAACCATATAAAATATTTCTCTAGTGGCTTGATGTTTCAGGTCCAACCCTACAGTTTCGAATTGGTCTTGTTTTACTTCAGCTTGCACCCTCCAGTCAGTGGGTGTTCAGTTTGAAGCATAAGGTTATCTGGTGCATGGGAGCATGTCTGCTTTGTGAATGTGGTTGAAATGTTGGAGCTTGAAGTGGCTTTTGCTTTGCATATCTTTGGAACATTTTTGTGGTGGTTCCTTTTCACACTGGCAGGTTTGGTCTCTGAACTGCAAGGCCAAAAAGGATAGTGTCTGCTACTTTGCCCCACTCACCTCTCCATACCTCCTTTATGCCCTTCATTCCACACTGGTCCTGACATGGTGGTTAGTCATCCTATTGATCATGGGACAGTTTATTGCTATGTGTTGTCAGTATTGTAGTCGTCACCCAGTCTGCTCCATCAAGACATAATATAGGTGAGTGCATAAATTATTTTTAACTGTACAATTGCATTTTAACTATTTTGACAAAGATTATATACATTTATGTAATCTATTTATGTGAAGAAAGTTGTCACTATGATTTTAATTTCATATAACAGAGCTTACAGTCTGTGTCATATATGGACATGGCTCTAGGTATAATATTATTTAGAATAATAAGCATGAGTTTGTGAAAATTGTGATTAAACTGTCTTTAACATTTGTCATAAAATCATGGTCCCTCTTCATATTGGCTTTTTTTTTCTAAGATCCGCATATGACCATCCAATTGGCTAGCTGGTTGTCCAGCCTGGAGAAAATTGTCAACCAACACATCCTTCATCAGTTGTGTCCCCCACCCCTCCCCTCTTGCAAGGACCATTTAGGTCAAGGGCTGGTGTTTATGATGGTATGACTATCTTTCAAAAGAAACCTGGGGAAATATGGGAAGTCAGATGGTCCTGTGCACGCCCTCTACCAAGCTAACAAACAGTAGAGCATGATCTGAGCTCATGCAAAGTAGCGAAAGAAAGTAGAGAGGTATAACCAAATGCTCAAAGGTGATTGTAGACAATGAGATATTGTCATACGGAAGGGCAAGCCGATTCACTTTTAAAAGGCTAATGCAACACTTCATAATGTATGGCAAAAGACAGTAAAGGATGGTCTGAAAATAATGTAATGTCATCCATACTGCACAAAAGTAAGGTCTATTGGATCATTGTCAGTAACAGATGACTAGGAGTGCACTGTAGACTCTCACGATTGAAAATGCCATCCAGAAATCATTAGCAATCATGACATGAGATCAGATTGATATGATATAGTACTCCCCTCCCAAGGTTCAGAACAAACATACTGATTTTACTCTGCCATAAGAAACCAGAATGGAGGCATACAGCCGAATGTGAGACTGAGAGGTAGGCTAATAATAAATGAAAGTCTTAGCCAGGAGCTTGAGGCAGGAAAGTGGTTTCTAAGCCAAATACATCTTGCTTTCAATTGAAGTTGGAGTAAAAATGCATCTGCCTGTAGTCTCATAAAACAACTCTGGATCTCCGGTAGGAAGAGGGTAATACACAGCTGAAAAGTGTTCCATTGGGAGCTAATCCACTAAGGGGTAATTGGAAATACAAACAACACATGTTTTCACAGCTTTACATACTGGTTACTACATCTTTCTTAAAGGCAACTTGACTTTGAGACATCCAAAATCTTGAGGTCATGTATTTGATTCCAGGTCTAGGCTGGCTTGAGAGAAAGAAAAAAAAAGAAAGGGGGGGGGGGGGGGGTTCTGAGCAGCAGGAAAGGCATCCACGGATCTAGAGCTTTTGATCTGGATGCAACCCAGCACCCCTCCCCCCTCCCAACCACAACACAAGAAGTTAAGAACTGAAATACTCGCTAGAAAGGGGTTTCTTTTTTGAATGCCTTGTCCAGCTCTTTTACTGGTTTCTTTCTTCTGAGCATAACAGTTTTTGTATGGCTTGATCATCTTGTTTTATTTGAATTTGACCTGAAAGGAGAAACTTTTTAACGAAAACAACAAACGTAAATTAATATTTATGTGCATTAAACTGCCCCAGAACATATCGATCTTTAAGCATAAGATTGTAATAGAAACACCGCAAAATTATTTTAATCAAAAATATTTCTGCCGGTATTACTTTTTACATCACTAAGACGCGCGATCAACATCCGGTTGAAAGCGAAGCACACATCATACAGTTTGCGAATCAGGTTATATTGTAAGTTTTCGTGTTATCGTTGATGCTTATCCACAACACATTTATTTGCCTGTGCAAAAGAAATGCAATTGTTTGTGTCTGATCCATGCATGTTTCTTTAGTTTCATAAATATATACATAATCAGTGAAAGGCGCGGGCAGCCCAGCTAGTGTTGTCATGAGTGAACTCTTGTGTACGTGAGTGTGTAGTGTGTTGACAGATCACAGTAGTACACAGACACAGGAAAGAAAGTAACAGCGCAGAACAAGATAGCCCTAATAAAAATTAGTTTGAGAGCAGAATGAACAAGTCTGGATCAAAATATTTGACACTGTACAAGGGGCGGAATACTCAGTAAGTCGTTAACTCGTGATCCCAGATAATCTGATAATGCCGGTGGGCGCGGGATTGAGTTGACCCTCAATCCGTCCAATTGAGGAGTTTCTCCTTGTTGCTAATATCAATCTAAAAAAATTATTGCCTCAGATTTCACTCTCTTTAGAAATACTTTTGAGGAAACTGCAAAGATCCCTCTCCAGAAGGCACACTTAACATCTCCCCCCCCCCCCCCCCTCCTCTCTCTCTCTCTCTCTCTCTCTCTCTCTCTCTCTCTCTCTCTCTCTCTCTCTCTCTCTCACACACACACACACACCACACACACACACACACACATACACACATGAAAAGTCTGTCAATCTTTTGTGAAAGAGTTGGTCAATTTTGGATGATTCTGAATACTTGCTAAAACCTTTACTGCTTTAGGGAAATGCTAGGCCTATAGGATCATTGATGAAATTTGTCACTTACAAACCTGATACCAGTGATATTGATACTATGATAGTGCAATGAGATAATCATAATGACTGTACCTGTAACATTAGGTGGTTAATAAGTGGTTAGGGCCTAAATTATATAATATATGGGATCATCGATAGAATTTGTTAGTTACAAAACTGGTTGTGCACTGAGGTAATGCAACACCACCAGTTGGTTGATGCCATGATGGTTACTGGTTAGGGCCAGGGGAAAAAAAGTATGTCACCTTGTCAGTCCAGAATTTGATTTAGAGGGCCTCATGTCCTCAGTGACTATCAGCGCCTCTCACCCCTTGTTCACATCAATTTTTTGTGTGTGTACACATGAATGGCATAACCCAAAGAGCTGCTTGCCCCCAAGAACCAAAATCAATTGTAAACACTTTTTTCACCAATTCTGGCAACACTTGTTTAAAGTTTGAAGCAGTTATTGCACAATCGTGACAATGTTTTCTCTTAAAATTTTTTTTATTTTAAAAAGATTATTTTAGTATTAACAAAAACATGTCAGCAACAAAATGTCTCCTGGCACCATGATATATGAACAGATCTATAATATACCAGAATGGCTCAGTAGCAGTGATATTATCATGAGGCACGGCAGTCGTTTTCCCCCATTTTCTGCTGCACTTAGACACTGGAACTTGACCCCTGATGTGCTTATTTTTAGCTCTGGCACCGACCAGATGCACTGGTCCAGTTTGGCGCCATCAAGATAGGGCGGCGTTCTTTCCACTGTTTCAGCGGGGGAAAGTGGCCACACAGATTTTAATTTCCAACTTTTAAGTGCTTTTTGATAGTTTGTCATTTTCTTCAGTGCTACATTCAGGTGTATTCAGTGCAGTGTTCTCTTGTTGTGGAGACGTGAATTTGAACAATTATAACACTTTTGTGTTGGCGTTATAAACCAAAATAACAGATAGATTGGATGTTCTCACCAGATACCTCTTCTTTGTTTAGTATTGAGAGTGATAATTTCTGTGCTAGTGACGTAAATTGATCGCAATTTTCCTCCTGAAATCGTTCAAGTTTCACTTTGGCAAAGTCAGGTATGTAATGTTAATGTTTGATTTTTTTTAAGCTGAATCAGCTTTTGTTGTATTTAGGATACGTGTACATCAGTTTTGAAGGGCTCAAATTTGGGCAAAATCTTGTCTGTTTGCTGTCTCAATCTAGCCTAGGCTTAGTGCCTGTGTGTGTTAAGAGGATAGGCAGGCCGCACGCAAGCACACAGCGGGCTTGTCTCCTGTAGGCCTAGCCTAGCCCAGATCTGTAGCCTTAGGCTTAGGCCTGCCGTGCAAGCATGTGTACGTGCTACTAGGCTTGAGATGCTGTGAGGAGGGGGAAGGGGAGGGGTGAAGAAATGGGAGGGGTGTGGGGGTAAAAAGGTCTGGGCGCGCTAATTTTAGCACTGCCTGAACCTTTGACTGAGCGCTGCTGTATAGGCGCGCTGTGGAAGTTTTAATTTGGAAATCTGATTGCCAGACTTTTTTTGGGGGTGGGGGGGGGGGGGGGGGGGTGTTGATTGCCAGATTCAGTGTTCAGGATATGTAGTTTGAAACAGTCAAACACTCCCATAATTCTTTGACACATAACTTTCTTTCGCATAATTCTACAGGTTTTATCTTTTCCCTTACAGTATTTGTGCAACTGAATTTTGAAACGGTACACAATCATTGAATCAGCACTGGCTCAATAACTATAATCTTCATTTGTTTTTTTTTGATAGTAGAAAGTCCTGTTTCACGATTCAAATACTTGTTTTTTTTTTAAATTGATGATTTTTTTTTAAAAATTGCCAGCACTGCAGCAGGTTTTAATTTTAAAGGGTCTGTACATCTGTTTAGTGTTACTACGATTTGACAACTAAGTGAACTGCCCTTAGTAAACAATTTGATGTTCTTTGCAATAATTTTCATGACCAAATTGAGGCTGATAGCCTTGAGCTCATTACAAGAGAATCAAGAGATTACTGTAGACTCTTGTAGATATTTACTTTTTTCTTCAGTGCTCTGTTTATGACTCAAAAAAATCGTATCCAGATGCTGAGCTAGTAACGCACAACCACTGTAAAACAGGAAATACATTGAGGGACAAGCATACTACAGTTATTTAGATTTTCAATCATTTCACTTTTCAGGCAATCAACCTGAATTAGAAAAAAAAATGTTATGAGCTGCCATTGACACCCTCACATCAAATGCATGGAATGTCAGATAATAAACTGATATTACTGGGAAAAAAATGTTTATCCCCTTTTAGTGTGTGTGTGTGTGTGTGTGCTATCTCCAGTTTAACGGCTACCATTTAGTGATTTTAGATGGGAACAAAAAATCTAACAAGTGTGTGTGTGTGTGTGACTGTGTGTGTGTGTGTCACTCTGTGTGTGTGTGTGTGTGTGTGTGTGTGTGTGTGTGTGTGTGTGTGTTTGTGTGTGTGTGTGTGTGAGGGAGAAAAAGAGAAAATACACAACTTACTTTGCTTGGGCAGGAACACTGGAAGTAACCTTTTTTTAAATTTTTATGAATAGTGATTTCTGTTCAAATTGAAAACAAAATTGCAGTATTTACAGTGCTCACTGTTGTATTAAAAAGTAACGTGATAGTATCACCCCACCATCAATCTTGTAATACTTTTTTCAAAAGCCAATTCTATGCTTTTTACTGAACTGTTGTGTCTGCAGAGTATTATGAGATTGCGGTGACGGTGGGAAGAGGCATCAGCAGGCAGAATGAACGTGGGCGTAGCACACAGCGACAACAACCCAACCCACTCTGTCTACAACAGCAAGGGAATCTGGGTCACCTACATCCTCATCATCTTCCTCGCTCATCTCCTCATCCTCTCAGTGCCTTTCTTCAGTGTTGCCATTGCCTGGACCCTTACCAATGTTTTGCATGATGTTGTGAGTAATGAAGTTCATGAACGGAGATTTGAAGTTGGTGTTAGATTTGGCAGTGTTACTCAGACTGTGATGTGCATGGACATAGACACTTCTTTTCTTGTTCTTGTTCGTCTTGTTCTTCTTGTTCTTGTTCTTCTTCTTGTCCTTCTTCTTCTTCTTGTTCTTCTTCTTCTTGTTCTTGTTCTTCTTCTTCTTGTTCTTGTTTTCTTCTTAATGTTCTTCTTCTTGTTCTTCTTCTTGTTCTTGTTGTTGTTGTTGTTGTTCTTCTTCTTCTTCTTCTTCTTCTTCTTCTTCTTCTGCTCTTTCTTCTTCTTCTTCTTCTTCTTCTTCTTCTTCTTCTTCTTCTTCTTCTTCTTCTTCTTCTTCTATTACCTGTCTTTCTATTCACAGGGAGACAGCATATTTCTGCATTGGAAGTATAGGAAGTTAAGGTTTGGTTAGTAGATCAAGATATATTCAGAATGTACATCATATATTGATTAATAAGACAAAGAGAAATATACCTGAATTCAGAGATGCTCTCATGAAAGCTTTTTACTCAGGAGGAAGTATGTAAGAAAAATTTATTGTTTATAGCTTTTTACTGTACATTAAATTTAAACAGTTGCTTGAAGCGATTTCTTATATGTAAAAATAAGTAAAGTATCCTGGCATCAACGAGGCCTGAGAGATACAGTGCTCAAAATCACATCCGTAAAGTGGATAAAGCTCGACTGTGTGGTCCCAGTCTTCCCAACGAGGCCACAGTAAACTCACCTGGGTAGGAGCAGGCTGGAGTCCGAAAATCCCTAAGCCTGTCATGGGATTCAAACCCGCAACTGTCCAGTCTGTAACCCAGGGTGCTAACCATTGCACCATAGCAGCCGGTTTGTGTCACACATTTGTATCCTGTGACTCAGTCTTGGTGATACTGCTGCTTGGATTTATTCTGTTATAGTCCAATAGAAGGATGTTCTTGTATATGATGTATTTTGGTTGAGTGATGTGGAGTAATATCACAGAAAACGGATACGTTTTAGTTAATGCCTTGACAAGCTAGAGCTCTTAAGAATTACTTGTGGTTCTTCATTTTTTTAAAGTTTCATGTGTTTTATGTTTCAGATCATGTTTATTATGCTGCACGTGACCAAAGGAACTCCTTGGGAAACTCCTGATCAGGGAGATGCTCGCACAGAGACGCAGTGGGAGCAGATTGACTATGGCAAACAGTTCACAGCCACCAAAAAGTTCCTGACTACAGTTCCTATTGTGTTGTGAGTTGTTGTTGGTTTATGTTCCTTTGGCTTGCATCCAACATCCATTCTCTTTTATCTTATGCGCATCCCCCAGCTTAACACCCTGGGGATCAACCAGAAAATGCTCTCTGACTCACTTATTGCACCTGGGAGTACTTACTGTGAGATTAAAAGGACATTGTGGATAAGAGGTTTGCGTGTATGACTTTGAAGAACCACGCCACATAGGTAGCCATACTAAGATTTCAGGGGATTTTTTTCTTCTTTAAAGGAGAGTGCAGACTGTTATGCTTAGAGTTAGAGCTTGTCATGGCTAATGACAATCTCACCATTTTACAACATAACATCACTTTTATGTTGGCCTTAGCATTTATCTTATATCATTAACTGACAAAGCAGCCAAATGAAAGATAAAAAAAAAGGATTTAGTACATTTGCACATGTTGTTACACACACACTCACTTTTTGTTGCTAGATAGATGGCTTGATGAAAAAAACACAATTGCATTGCTTATTCAATGTACCATCTGGAAATAAAAATTTGACTTTGACTTTGACACTCTGATTTTTACATGGCTTGATGAAAAAAAACACAATTGCATTGCTTATTCAATGTACCATCTGGAAAAAAAAATCTGACTTTGACTTTGACACTCTGATTTTGACTCTCTCTCCACCCCCCCCACCCCCTTCACTCTTCCCCCTCCATCTCCCTCTCCCCCATCTCCCTCTCTCTCACAATCAATGCATAAGACAGCAGACCCTTTATCTGTGTTGCAGGTTTTTCCTGGCCAGCTTTTACTCCAAATACGACAAAGTCCATTTCCTGATCAATGCCAGTGTGTTGGCGCTGAACGTCATTCCAAAGCTGCCCCAGCTGCACGGTGTTCGCATCTTCGACATCAACAAGTATTAAGAGGGGGAGAGAGGAGTGTTGGGTGACAGACACATCTGTAGACATTCATCATGATGACTGAGTCAATGGGAGGGGCTGAGAGATTTCATTCAGGTTTTTTCCTTTTTTTTTTCTTTTTTTTTTCGTGCTTGTTTGTTTTGTTTGGATAAAAAATCCATGAAGAAAATTGTGAGATAGCTTGAATAAATTCAGCGATTACATTGTGAAATGTAGCTTGTAATTTTGCCCTTCCCCTTAAACTATCATCCCCCACTGAATTTTTGTTTAAAAAAAAAAAAGAGTAAACAAAAAAAAAAAAGAAGAGAAAAGTATGGTTACAAATTGGAAACAAAATGAATATGTTATCAAAAAGTAAAAAGACTAGAATGTTATGATTGAAACAAGCCTGGTAGAAAATAAGTACTATTGACTAAAAGTGAATATGATACTATCAGTTGCGTAATATCTTGATAACCTGTTCTTTGTGTAATTAAGCGCTTATGTAAATTTTTTAAAATTTTGGGCCTTTTTGGTTACCTAAAGTTTGAGAATGTTTGGTGTTTATTTATTATTACAGTATTTCTGACAAACCATAGCCTTTAGAAATCCTTGAAAGGAATGGTCATGCACAGTTGTATGTTTGCAATGTTCTCATAAAATGTAAATGTAAAACTTTCTTTTTTCCTGCTTTTTGGTATGAATGAAAAATAGGGATCCAACTTTGTCACACATGGATTGTTACTTTCTTTTGTGGAAAAGTTAATATATGTGTGTTTTTGGAATGATTGTTTGGTGTTGCTTTAATTGGAATCCGTTTGAAAAGTGTGAGTGAAACCTTTCATTCTATATTGTCACGAGTCTCTTGCTCTGACAGTTGATTTGTCTGTCTCATTCGCATGAGTAGTGATAAATCAATTGTTGTGGTGTTATTTTCATAGTAACTGCATTGTACGTCAGTTATCTCTCTGTTTGCCAATCAATTCTACTGATCATATTCTCTAAAATATTCTCTCTCACTGTCTTTCCGTCGTCTGTCTGTCTCTCTGTCACACACACAAACAGATTCTCATTTGTTTCTCTGTCTCTCACTGTCTCTCTCTGTCTTTCTGTCTGTGTCTGTGTCTGTCTGTCTGTTTCTCTCATGCACACCCACTCACACTCATAGACATACATTCACTTGCTCACATACTGACACATACAAGCACTCATAGAATGCACACACATGCATGCGAACACACACACACACACTGACACACACACAAGCACTCATAAATGCATACGTGTGCACACAACACATGCATGCACGCGCGCACACACACACACACATCACACACAATACACACACACACGCTCACACATACACATACGCACACACACATACCCCACACCCACCACACACACGCATGCGCGTGTACACACCGATACACACATATCACCAATGAATACACAGTACATAACTGCATACAAAAAATGCACTAGAAGCAGAAACTAAATTTAAGACTGCTTTTCATACTTGAAAGGCATCTTGATGCAAAAGAATACTGTTACACATAAAAATTGAGATTTACTGATATTTGGGGTCTTTTTTTTCTCAATCAGACAGGGAGCTATTAATATTCTGAAAAGAAGTGCTTGTGAGTTTAAAATTGTGAAAAAGCTGAGTATGAGCTGAAAAATACAAATCGTGAAGAAATGGAAATAAATAGTTCAAAATTTTAAACAGTATACAGTACATAGTTTGCTTTTAATCCTGGTCTAGGGTTCTGAATTAAACTACTGTCTTCAGTTTCACATATTAAGATAGTGAGAACTGCATCAGTCTCATGTACTTAGGAATCATATTTTCTGTCTTTGGGCAGTCTTCAGTACCCAACTTGGGTACTTGTTCATATTTCATAGCATTCACTTTTTATTCATTCTCTGGGAACACTTTTCATGCAGACATGTGTATATAGATATTAAACATTTCTCAAATCAACTTTCTAATCCAGTCTGAATGATATATATATTTTTTTCTTCTCTTTCTTTTATTTTTTCCCTTTAAACAAAACTTTGATTTTTGTCTTTTAAGGAAACTTAAGAGACATTTGGGTATCTAAAGTTTACATCTCATCCTTTCAGTTCAGTGAAGTAGTGCTGTCTTTGCATGTTTGCTGTTACAGAATTCATCTGTGCTAATAGTATTCCTGGTAATGCTTGGTTTTCAAATGTCCCAGGTCTTCCAGATTGGTTACATGTTAATCTCTCATACTGGCTGGGAATTTTATTGAATAGAGTAAAGCACATTGTAGGTTTAGGGTAAGATAACTTAGAAAACAAGTAGCTTGGATATTTGTCAAAGATCATTCTCTTAGCCTCTAACAAACATAATGACATAGTTTCTGAACGTAGTTTTTTATATATTTTTTACATGAAAGAAGTTAAAAGAAATATGTGTTTCTCAGAAGCCTGTTCTCAGCCGTGAATAACAAACAGTAAAAAAGAAGAGTTGTCTGCCTCTCAATCATTTTGTCAGCTGCTCAGCATCTAAGCAAATTCAGTTAATGATTTCTGATCAGTCATCAGTATCAATCATCTCTATCACAACACATTTGCCACAGGGTTTGGCCCATGAGTCTCACCATGTGTTGAAAAGACAACGATTTCCAGCGTTTGTTTCTGAGCATGTACCCAATCTTGCTCTATCCCTGAATTTCAGGAAACGGTAATATGAAGAGGAAAAGAGTGACTCATACAATTTGTTTTTGTACACATGATTAATTGCTTGGAGGCTTCACCTTGGGATGGGCTGCACCAGATTCATCTTCTCCTAGACATACAGCATCAAAGTTTCCATGCATGGCCCCAGAGACTCATCAGGGAGAAGAGAGAGACAGAGAGAGAGATGATCTTTACTAGTCAGACACAGGATTGCAAGTTTTTAAGGAGCAAGATTGTTGATATAACTGCAATATAGTCACAGTTACTGCAAATAAGAATTGTTGGTTGCTTCCTTTTTTCTTTTTTTCCCCCTTTCTGCTGATTGTTCAATAAGCAGATAGAAGTACCCTTTAGATTGTTAGCAATACAGATTTTCTTGGAAGAACTGTTACAGTGAAGACTTTCACTGTGCGTTTTTATGAATTTAATATTTTCATGTGTGTGTGTGTGTGTGTGCTAAAATTGTAACATTTTGGTTATAAATTTTTCTGATCGTCGTACAAGGGCACCTGATTAGACGCTGCTTGAATAGCCAGTGTAATGGCAGAAATTTCTGCCAGCATTGGTCATGTAAGTGTCCATTCTGGAACTCATGTCCCCTTTGATGAATCTAGTTTGAGAAATCCTTGCGTTTTGACAAGTAAGTAGCTCAAATGTAAATATGTAAGATAAAAATATGTATTGAAGAGCAAAAGAAAAACAAGAACCCCCCCCCTCCCCCCAAAAGATAATAAAGTAACTAGAATAAGAGAAAGTAAAACTTAGATAGTAGTAGATTACTAGCTTGAGTTAACAATCCTTACTTTAGAAGATAGGATGATTACTGTAAAAGCAGTATTCATAGATTTATAAGCATACTTTCTTGAAAATTAAGTTGCTGGCTCTTTTTATGTGTGATTAGTGTACTAATTTTCTTTGCTTTTTGGTTACGGGGACCACCATGTTCTTGGTGTCGATAGCATGATTTTGTATTGTACCATGTAGTTTGTGTGCTGGGATGCTGAAATGATTTTTCAGCGATATTGTGTTGCATGCACTTGCTTGACAGTGGAGGTAATATTAATGTCACTAATATTTTCCAGTGTTGGTGAACATTAAATATCTCTAGCTCAGAATGGTATCTGTGAGTGTATTTGGCTTTGGGTACTGAGCAGATGTCCATGATGTCTTTCCTTGTTGCTTAATGGTTATGCTCATTTTCTTTTTGAGATGGAAAAAGTGTGGGTTTTGTTCGGTCTTGCTGCCTTTGTTTCTAATGAGTGTGAATTTGGTTTTGAATGATTATTGTGTTTGTGTTATAAGTTTATTTATGTGCACTCTTTCGTTCCCTGCTTCTTAAAACTTTTTTTTTAATGTGTGCATTCTGTTTTTGTAATTAAGAGACCAATGTAAATCACTCTGCCTAACTTGTTTGAATTATTTTCGGAATATGTTATAAAGTGTTTATTTTCTCTCTCTTTCTCTCTCATACACACACACACACACACACATATATATATACATATATAACTTATACAGAGTCCTTTCTTCCATTTATTTTCATACCATTAAAAGTAACAAGCAGGATTTGAGTTTGTTTTTGACCCCTCATGATTAATGTGGGCCATATTCAGTTTTGGGTTAATTCACATAATCTTTGTTAATGTGCTCCATTTTCTCTTCCATATTTTTTCACAATATTTAGAGGGGATAGTGATTGGATTTTGTTTTGGATTTGTTGTTGTTTTTGTCTTTATGCAATGTTAGTCCAAGGTATGGGGTTTGTGATTGACACTGGTTCGTTGGGTTGGGTTTTTTCATGTGGTGTCAGCTGTGGTAATGAAGCACATGGTTCGGTTGGGATATAGAGTTAATAAATGGATTATATCTTTAAAAAAAATCTTACAGCTAATAACACTACACGGATGTAAGCTGGTCTTTGTTGTTTCTTTTGTGTTGCTGGTTTTGTTATGTAATGTAATGTTGTTTCAGTAAAATGTTTGGGATTTATCACCATGATTGCTGGCTGTATCTCTATCATAATGTTTGCTGCTCTAGTTTTTTTCTTTGTTTTAGTTAACACAGTCCCTCAGTAGAAAATCCATCACAGTAGCAACATTTTGCTCAACACTATTTTGTCTACTGTTGCTGAAGACAACCAGGTTTAAAAGCATAAATTGTTTTGGTTTTTTCTGTCCTGAAGCACTCTGATTTTCTGAAGAACTCCAGTGACTGTGTTGTTTTTTTCATAAAATCTGCAATCTTTAGTAACAGCTTTCCCTTGACTTCAAACTTTCATGCATGAATTATTAGTATTGCTGCAAATCAGGATATACCCCTTTTCTGCATTACAAATCTAGACAAGCTTTTTAGTTTGAATTTAAAGAGAGAATAATTTCAAGGTGATGTGGAAAAGTATACTTTTATTTTTATCCATTATTTATGAAGAGAAGTATTGTGTAGTATCTTCCAGTTTATCTTTAGTTTTCCTTTTGAGTTCATATCTTTTTTTTTTGGCCACAGACTGTCAACAATAAGGGATTTCTGCAATATAAAATCTGAAAAAATCCTTGGTATGGCTTGCTTTTTAGAAAGAAACACAACAAATCACTGTGTTGTCATTTGGAAGGGCATTAGTTATGATCATTTAGTTTTTCATCATTTGAATGTTCATCATGATAGAGTGATTTATCAGCGCCACTGTTGTTCAGTTCACTTTATTATAGTCATTCTTTGTATGATGTTGAGAAGAGGGAAAAAACAAAAGTATTACCCATTTGTCAGCCTACATTCTTTGATTTTGCTTGTGTCAGGTTTAAGAAAAGATGGATTAAGCTTACTGTTAAACATTGACTGTGCCATTACAATGTTCAGGCTGTTGATACGTTATTCAGCACTGGCCTGTAAAAATGTTGTCAAGTGACTATTTTGTATATTTCTTTGGTGTCACAGGTTAGGTTTGGCATAGCTTAGTTTGAAGTCTCAAAACTTTCTTTCATATAGCTTAGCTTTAGCAATCAGTTGAATAAGAGCATATGTTGTTCCTCTTTTGATCACATTTACTCATTTTCTTCATGTTGGTTGCAGCATGCTACTTTCTGTTTTCATTTTCGAATTAAACAACAGATCCGCCTCTTGTTCTTGTGGTCATTGAATTATAATACTCAGCTTGCAACTGTACCACAAAGAGACATGTTCAGTACAGCTCCTACAAAGCAGCGACTGTTTGGGTGACTTGGTACAATCCTGACTTGTTTGCACTTTGCTCCATAAGCTGTCACATTATTCTGTTAAAACGAACGCTGTTTCTGCATCATTATGAAGCTGTGTCACTTTTTTTTTTATCAGACAGTGGAAGACAATTCTGTGTTTATGACAGTTGATTTGTGTGAACATATGCTGCTTTCTTTCTTTGAAACAGAAAAGACAGTACTGACATTGGGAAAACGGCCAGAAGTGGTATGCTGACCACTTTGGAGTGTTACAGTAAAGAAAGAACGACAAATATAACTTCTGTGTAGTGAGAATACATGTAGCATTTGTATCTATCATTGCTTTCTTTTTTCCTCCTTTATTTATGAAAGATTCAATGCAGTTGTAAGAAGCCTCAGTGTAACAACCTATTATTTTCCCCCCTTTCTTTTTACAGGTAGAAAGCATCAATTTTGTGTTGGTTTTTTCGTGTGGAGACTCTTCTCTTCCTGTTAGAGATCTGAGGCTGTTTCAGTTAGTTTATACTTCCAGACCCATTGCACAAAGAACAAGAATAGGTACACAAGATACATCAATGTTGTTAGGAGCATGAAGCAAATGCGAGTTTGTTGTAAAGGTGATCAGGTTTGTGCTATGTCAGTCACCTTTGGTCATACTGGGATGTGGCAAGCTGAGATGTAATGTGTAATGATCAAGAAGGATTTAGTAGTATATATGTATAGTTAGGTGGGATGTTTCAAATCCATCACCTTTCTTTTGAATTTGTAATGGACATACATTTTTTCAGGTTTTGATAGTAATGGAAATATCTATCGATTTGCATTCATTGTATGGGACCTGTGTAGGAATATTCTTTATAAGGAGTACTGTTTCAAGAGTTTTTCATTGTTTCATTTTGTTCACCGTTTTCTTCTGAAGTTATTTTGTTCACTTTGCATTCAAATGAATGAAATAAACATTATCACTGTTAACAATTTTTTTCAGTTTTTCACTGCTTTTGATTCATAGCATGCAGTTTGGTGAGGTTACTGTAGCTGATGCCTTAATAATTACAGTTTGAAAAGAATGTGAAGAGTATTCCAGTGCATTACATATTAGGGTGTTGGTTGTTGGGTTTTTTTGGGGTGGGGGTGGGGGGGGGTTGTTGTTGTTGGTTTGCTATGGGGGTAAATTGGCTGCTACCCAAGATGAATTTTCCATATCCCTTATTTTAACTCTTAGTCTCATAAACCACGTACTTGTGAACCACACAAAATCGCAGTATCATCATGCCCTACTTTTTATAACTTTGACACATGACACAAACATGTAAGAAAAATAATACAACATATGTAACAATTATTTGCCAATGTTATTCTAAAAATTTCATGCAGATCTGTTGTACAGTAAGAGAGATTAAATTTTTTTTTTTTTTTACATTTCAGCTCATTTTGGCCAAATCCTTCCATGAACCAGTTCTCTATATAAGACTTAAAAGTTAAAGTAAAATAATTCTGAACGGTATATTACAAAAGAATCACAATCTTCTATGTTGAACACTCAGACAGCATCTACTGTTGTCCGTCATATGAGTGAAAATGCGTTGTGCTGCTATTAAACGCCTGACAAGTCAGGTGAAGCGCATTGGACTTCAGCACAGGAAAAAATTATCTTTTAAGTCTTTATGGGGAAAAAGGCATGACAACAAACCCCAAAGGCAGCAAATAGACAAGGAGGAAGTATAGGAAGAAAAGGAACAAGGCAGAAACAAAGAGAGGGATAGAAAAGGGGGAATTCCTAGAACAGAATTTCCATAAGGTGGGGATGCTATTTATACTGACAGGTCCCTGGCATCCCCTTGGGGGAATGAATCAGAATGACTTGAGTAATCGGAATGACAGGCTATAGTTTCCATCATTCCCTTAATTTAGCAATTACTGTAGCCTTTACTTTATCACATCAGGTGAAAAATCTGCTAATGTTCGATGATTAATGACAGGCTATAGTTTCCATCATTCCCTTAATTTAGCAATTACTGTAGCCTTTACTTTATCACATCAGGTGAAAAATCTGCTAATGTTCGATGATTTATCTTATCGTCTCTTCTTGCTCTTATTCTTGTTTGCAAAAGGTTAATTCACAAGTCTAAAATGACAAAGATTGCAGAAACGGACTCAATAATGATCAGTGCATTTGCAAAAGAAAATGAAACAAACTCTCACACCATGGAAAAAAAATGAATGTCAACACAACCAGATTTTCTCCCAGTCTTTTGTTTATTTTAAAAGAAATATCATGCATGCATATATGCTTTTTCACCTGTTCAATCAAACAAAAAAGAAAGAGAGAGAGAGAGAGAGAGAGAAAGAAAATCCCTTCACTTTGACACATTTATTACATAATAAACAGAATTCAGCAGTGAAATGAAAACATACAAGTTTAAAAAACAAAAACAAATCTACGTCGAATCCAAAGCAATGACAATAAGTAGAACTGTCTCCAACGGTCTTCCTAAAAGTGTGATTGTTTTGATTTTGGTCATGTATTCTAATCACACACATAGTTCATCCATTACCAATCTTTCTAAGGCATACACTAGTTTTGATAAAAACCCAACGAAACAGTGTTAGCTTGAGGGTTTTCATGGAAATGAGGAATACCATGAACTAGAAGTCTAAAATTATGCCAACACAAATCCAATAAATGAATTTACCTCTGCCTAAAATAATTCACAGAAAAAAAAGGGCAATTTTCTCTCTTCCCTTAAACAAAATACACTATGTTCTCATATTTTCCTCAGTGTGTATGATCGCTCAAAGTTTCCATGCTTCTTAGTTGTTCTGTGGAACATGTAAATTCAAAAACAAAATTTCGAAATTGTTTATATGGTAAAGATAATGTACACAACGACACTATGAACAAATGTACAGCATTACAAATGACAGACAACAATTATAAGTGTTCAAATAAAATATATCCTCACCCCCGCTTTTCCAATAAAATCTTGGCCCATTTTTGTGCTTAAATGGTCCAGGATACAAGTGTGTATCACGTTTCTGTGCATGCACAAGTGTATAATGATATTTGATGCAATTTAATGCAGCTAGTCTTTTTGAATCAAACAATGAAAAGCTTCAGGCAGATTAAAATAAAAATAAACAGCTATGATATGAGTGACTAACACAATCTGAAAGAAATATGAATACCTCCAGCACGCACACTTACATGTATGTATCCGTCTTACAGCCCCTAAAATACATGCTGGCAGAAACAAAGATTAACAAAGGTTTTGTTTGTTTTTCTACACCATATAAGACAACGAGAAAGTAAAACTAGATAAATGCACGAGTCATTTGGATGAGACTATAAACCAAGGTCCAGTGTGTAAAACGCACACAGAACATCTTGTAGACACATTAACACCCATTCTGCCCTTACGAAGAACATGCCATTGCATGCCGTTAGGAAAGGGTGACAATATGTTTTTAAAAAATGCAGGAACACTGTTGTCATGTCAAGATAACATCTTGAAGTCAGAATGCAACTAAATTAATGGTGAGCAGAAACCAATGAACGTGCCAAATCTGGCTATTGGTGAACCTCAGAGCTCTGGTGGGCAGAACCTGTTGAACATGCCAAATCTGGCTATTGATGAACTGCAGAGCTCTAGCTAAGGAATGATAAAACAAGAAAAGATCTAAGTGATGTTGGTGGATGGATACCAGAGTTTCAAATGTAATGAACTCAAACAAACATGTAGAACTAAAAATTCCAGTTACTGAACACAAAACAAAGCTAATGCTCAACCGTAATCCTGTTTTCAATAACACATGAATATCAATCAAAATACAGCAACTGCTAAAGAAGTGTGTAGATCAATTCAGTATATGTTGTCCATTAGAAGATTTTTTCTTTCCCTTTTTTTTTGAAAAAGAAAGAAAGAAAGGTTTAATCAGCACATATTTTTACAACTTGAGTCAAATGATTTGTGACATTTTTATGCAACAGCTGGTTTTGTATATTAAACCACTGCTTCAAATCGACTTGTGGTTAAAGGTCTTATTGGCACTCAATGCCAAATAACCACGTTACCATTATAACAAAATTCAGAGCTTGTGGCCATTATAAAAAGGAATTCATCATAAATTCCTGTTTTTAATACTGCAGATGATAACACAAAAATGCATGCTTTCTGTGACTCTGATAACAAAAGGATAATATAGCTTTTAAAACAAGGCAAGCAAATTACTGGCTCAGTGGTTGCAATCCTGCCACCCCTTACTCTCCCTAGCACCAAATGTTCAAAGTTCTGAATACCCAATGGGTAGTGATTTGTCAATACAAAAAAAGAACCCCCCCCCCCCCCCCCCCCCCCCCCCTATAAACCAAGGCAATGCTGCTTTTACTTTTTCTTTATGTCAAATTCTGTTGAATCTAAAAAGCGGCCCCCCCCCCCCCACAAAACCCCAAAACACCACCAACCAAACCCCAACCCAACCCCCCCCCCCCCCCCCCCCCCCAAACAAACACAAAACAACAACAAAAAACGACCACAAAACCGAATAGAAATCTCCCCCCCCCTTTTTTTTCTTTATTGACAAGTACATGATTATAATGTTTAGCATTATTCTCTGCAACATAATCAATGGATCAATCTCCACTCATTAGAGTTCCAATAATTGCTCACTGAGAAAATTAATGATGACCAGATTTTATCATAAGCACCAACTAAACAAACAAAACAAAAAAAGAAGAAAAAAAAGAATAAAGCAAACAAAATCATCATCAACTAATGTTTTTTCCCCACCCTCTTTAACCAGCAAAGGGAATTAAGCAGAAATTCTCTCTCATGTACTTGGTGATAGGCTGTACTTTATATTTAACAATGCTTGGAAGTCAACTTAGAGATTCTTTTCATTTGTTTAGACAACAAAGGTACACACACACCTATTGTATATATTGTATATATCCCTCACTGCCCTTCATTGTACATCAATATCCAATGGGCTTTGAAAAAAATAACCAACACATTTTAGCAAATGGCATAGAGGTACCTAAAACATGCTAAAGTGTAACAATGTGAATGTGGCACTTTAGGAACAAAGGGCAAGGCAATGCAATGAACACTCCACCACACTCAACAGGACCATGCACAGTCTCCTATACATATATCTCTCTCTCTCTCTACCCTAACCTCTCACATGCCAGTATGATGTTGCACACATTCATCAAACCAAAAACAATACACCAGCGCAGTTTTCCGACAGCTGCCTGCACTACAGAACTGAACAATGTATCCACGGAAACTACAATACACTCTTTGATGCCAATATTCGAAAAATCAAATCACAACAAGTTAGCAACCAACAGTATTTTTGTTGAGAGATAGGCTTCACTGTCAAAGGAAACAACTGACAGTCTCCTGGGGCCTTCCAATACCGTGAGAAGCCTTTTCTACTTAAGATCTTGCCTCAATTATAAAAGAAAGTAAATGTGAACAGTTGTAGCACCATCTTCAAAAATTCATCACATGACACCTCTGCAGTGCCGCAGAATCTTAAAAATGTTTAAATAAAAGAGGGCAGGTAAACACTTAGCACAGTTATTGAGCTAAGAGCTAAAGCGATGAAGAATTGCAGAAGGTGTGTGTAAGTTATGATATAGCATCTGTTATTTACATTTTATATCTTATGTTTTTCTTCACTGAAAAAATAAACAAAACAAACCCCCATCCCAAACAAACAAACTATGTAAACAACCCACCCATCCCCTTCCGGTACCCCTCCCTCTTTCTCACGCACACTTAAACAAAACTATCAATCCAGTTTACAATAAAGTTTGTCCTGCAGAGATTTGATATTAAATCTTAGAAGACTACAGAAACAAATGCTGTCTTTGCTACATTAAAACTCTTTTAGTAGTCTATACATCACAGCCACAAAACAAACCAACAAGCAATCCCCCTAATTCCCCTCTCTCCCAATCATCCCCCCTCCCCCGCAAAAAAGGCAACATACAAACCCAGCAATGCCACACTACATGCAATGTACAATAAGTAACTTGAACACCAATGTGACCACACACACAACATCCTCAGAACGGCAGAAGTACATGCTAACTTAAGTAAACAAATAAAATAGTTTACAAACAAAACAAGGTGAAGGTCATGTGCTCATACTGTGTGTGTATGAAGGCTGGTTTCATCCTTTATTCAAATCAGAAACACATGGGGTTTAAAATGGCTGTTTTTTTCCCTTAGCGTAGATCGCCTGTGATACTACAACCATATAAAAACGACAACGAAGCCAAGGGTAGGGTCAGGTAAGTAATGTTTTCTTCACTTTTTCCAATGTATGCACTGTGGTTGAAATGTAAACAACATTCGACTCAAACAGTACAATAATAAATTAGCTAACACAAACCAATAACTACATACATGAAAGTTTCCATAAAGCAAATTTCATCAGCTAAAGGCTTCTAGCTATGCTCAGATCTCTTCCCCTTGTCGTACTCATACAGCCATGATCACATCACACCAACTGAACAACGCACACCATACCCTGATCTTCATATACATATATATATATATATATTTATCATGCACACCATCACCACTGCTAAAATGCTGCTTTTTGCTCCACTCACGAAGTGACAATGAAATGTAAACACACACATGAAAATAAATAAACAAACTTCACCAGAAACAAGTTAAGTGGTTTTTAGTCATCTGCTTCCAAAGTACTTGGCACATGGTGAATAATGTGGACAGCTACACACTTTGTTTTTCTTCTGGGTTAGTTTTTCCCAGAGTAATCAGACAGCATGATTTTTGTGCATTTCCTAGAGGGTAGTTAAATTTTAATACCATCAATACTCTTCATCTGTCTTTTGTAGTAAACTTGAAATTTTCTTTAAAACAGTAACATTACCAACAACCGCCATCACCAAAATATAAAATTTTAAGAAATAAAGAGAAAATATACATACAAAATTCTATACAGATTAAAACTACAGCTTAATTGTGTACTTACCTAATGAGCTCTCAAAAGCTTTCAGTTCAAACAATCTTACTTATCTTTCTGACACTTAATAGGCTAAGCTTCCTTTGTCAAAGACTTAAAGAATATCTCCCAAAAAATGTAATAACAGTTTCATTTACTCTAAAGCCTTTTCTCTTAAAACTACCAAATCAACATAAGTAGTCTTCAGAAAGAAAATTCAATATCAAAACCACGAGACATATCTACAGAAACCTGACAAAACTGCTTAAGTCCTCCACAATCTCAATCAACTAAGACTGTTTTGAGTAAGATAACCGAGTATGTGTAGGATTTAAGCAATTTTCCCATACCACTGATGACCATCTTTTTAACCCCTGTGTATCTTCAACAGTCTCCTGACTCAAATATATATATCTGTACCTATGACCAGTAAACTGTCAAAATATTAACAAAATACATGGCGTTTGACTACACTTGAAGCAGGTTTTGTCAACATCTTTCTTATTCTGATGGAATGTACATCTTAACGACAGAACACACACAATGCCAGGTACCCAGCATATATTCATGGACCATTTACCCACTTTGAGCTTCTAACTAAGTTTTCCTAACTCAGCTTTTTTGATTATTTCAGCAGCAGAGAATATCAGCGAGTCCACAATGCCTGCCACTGTGAAAGTCCCTCCGACAATGGCACAAACCTGCAAAATAAGATAAAGCATTTTGAACTGTTTTTTCATAAGCAAACCTGAAAACACATATAATTATTCATGACACAAAACACAGCATAACAAGCATCAAGGGGATGGCTTGCAAGGACAACCATTGTCATATGCAGATTTTCTTTTTCTTCTATATTCACACATTAACACATAATGTTTTAATTTTTAAAAGAAATATTGAAGTTGAGGTCACATGACAGCAAACTGAAACTCATTATGTAGAGAATTTTTTTTTTTTTTAAATGCTGCAAAGCAAAAAGTCAAACTTTCAGAAAAAAACATGGCTGTAAATGATTACAGAACTCCAATAGAGCATTAGGATAAGATTATCCACATCCCCAAACCATTCAGTACAGCACTAATTTTCTTTTCCCCTTCTCCACTAACAAAAACAAATCCCGTTTCCAACAAAAAACCCTCTTATCTCACTCTCTCTTTTAAGATTTAGGGTTAAAGATGCTCCATAGCTTGACTTTAAAAATCAACCCACCCCCTTCCCTCCCACACATACAAAGAGAATAGAAACTACCCCCCCCCCCCACCAAAAAAAAAAAGCAGACCCACGTTTACCTCCTCTTACATGCAAGAAAATAAAGTCTATCATGATGGCACAGTGATCAACTAGACAAACTATCTCTCTGATCACGTCACGAGTCACCGGCTCAAATCGGGATTTGAAGACAGGAATTTTCATAATCTTCCATGTCAACTCACAATCAGATCTGCCACGCTTTAATCCTCCTCAGAATATGAATATGTGTGGAGGAGATACAAATTACTTTCAAAATTTCATTCTTTATACCAGAGATCAGTGGACAGCACATACACATACATGAACACATCCAGCATGTACCTGAGGCTTTCACAGTGCACTGGATTATGTGTTGATGAAGCATGTACTTAGTGGGTTTCCTGGTATAAGTAGTGTATCACAAATGAGAGAATCTGCATGCAGAGACATCATGAGGGGAAAACCCCCCCACCCCACCCTGCCATCATAACTATCAACTTGACCTGTAAATTAAAAAAACCCACTAAAGCACCGCTTCATACCTGTCAATGATCAAACAAGTCTTAGATTATTTTCTTAAAACTCGTGGATGGCTGATGCTGTGACTGAATTCTTTTAAACATACTTGGCACTTAAGAGCCCAGAAACTATGTTACAAAATGGGCTATACAGAAAATTCAAAGACAATGATGATTCACAAAGTATTGCATTTTGCCAAGTTTAAGCTCACGGGGACACAAAAGAAAGAGAGTAAAAACAGGCTTTATATAAAAACAATCCGAATAAAAGAAAAACAACAACAATGATAAAAAGACTTTTAGAATTTAAAACAAAATTAAAAAGAACAGGCTTCATACAAAAAAAGGAGTATCTTGGCAATAATGCTTTTCTAATCTACAACCCAAATGAATTTAAAATTTAAAAAAATCCCCTAAAAAGAAGAAGTACTGACTGTGGTTAAGAAAGTGTAGAAAGGCGGCCGTTTCTCCTTGTAACGAACAGTGATAGGGCTCAGCTCATAGCGGAACCAGATGGCTGGCATTGCTCTTCCTCCATGGTGGTATTGAATCATTTCCTGCACATGTTCATGTCACCTTTCATTTACTGAACTGTGCGTGCGTGCGTGTGTGTGTGTGTGTGTGTGAGTGTGTGCATGCAAGAGAGAGAGAGAGATTGTATGTGTGTACGGTTCTATGTACATTGTGATTGTCACAGAGTGCTTCCACTGGCAAATTCAATATACCCGGATGTCTACAAGGAGTCTACCATGAGTGCTTCCACTGGCAAATTCAATATACCTGGAACTCTACAAGGAGTCTACCATTTTCTATATTTATAAATCTGCAACCATTTCATAAATATTTGCTTTGCTTGAAAAAGAGTCAAGGCTCCTGAAAAAAAACACCCCGCTATAATTTGAATTTTATAAATCTTCAGAAATTTTTCAAAAGTTTCTTTAACTTGAAAAAAAAAGTTAAAACTGCTGGCAAAATCAATCACAAGGAATAAAACATCTTGATCCTTAATTATCTTCCTGTCTGCAATGGGGCAGTGAGGCTATGGTAAAGCACCTATATTCATTTACAAACCTACAGTTTAAAACATAATTTGCTACAAAACCTGATTTGGTAACTGCACAGCCTGCCTTCCTAATTCTTTAATCTGGCACCAATTTGTTTATACTTGATCATTGATTTTCCCACTAAACTACAGAGGTTCTCTCCTACAGTGGATGAAGTACTAAAACATACATACAACTACTCATTTTAGAACAACGAATATTATGTAAAATTGATATAAAATAATGCAAGCAGTGACATGCTTACCCGTGCAGAATATGTATACTGGTATGGGTATCGAACATTTCCTTTTATATCTTCATAAACAGTAGGCACCACACGGAGGATGTAATCATGTGAGGCGATTGCTGGAAGAATAAATCAATCATTTTACAGTTTAAAAAAAAAAAGCTGGAGAAGATTGAAGATTCACAAAATACAAAAGAAAGACAGATGGAGATGCAGGAAAAAAGAATTATAAAATAAAACATACAAATATATATTTGAAATATACAAAATCATTAGTAATAACTCATACAGGTCCTACAGGGCCATTCCTCAATGGATCATTCAATACAAGCAAACTTAAGTAGAAAATAAACTGATCAGGTATACCATTAATTTTGTTAACAGATAGACTTGTGCAATAGCTAACAAGACAAACTATGATTCATGACTGAAGCAATGCTGTAAAAAATGGGAGTTTCACCATAAAATCACAACTGTACTTGGGGGCGGGGACTTTATCTAATTGTTAGAGTGTTGAGCTTGTGATTTGACAGCCAAGAGTCGAGCCCAGGTTCAATCACCACTAAGATGCCCGTTCAAGGGGATTTTTTTCCCTGGAGTTAACATCAGTACTGACTCCACTTCCCTGAAAGTCCTTTGGATGAGACTAAAAACCAAAGGCCCTGAGTGCAAATGCATGCACAACATCTCGCGCACACGTTAAACCCGTTTCTGCCTTTTGATAGAGTGGGTTATTCATGCTGGTGAGAGTGGATGACAAAAAATATGTAGAAAACCCCCCATGCCCACAGGTGTTGTTTCTACACATCATTCCTGAAGTTGGAATGCAGCTACCTTGATGGTGGGTAAAAGTGGTTGCATACGGAAAAAAATATCCACTAGAGAACCTTCGAGCTCTAGCAAATTTTATTTGCAGTTTCAAACAACACCACACGTGATATCAATATTCTGTGCTTTTACACACATGCACACACACATCACACACACAAAGCCTGCAACAACAAACAACATCTAAATAACTCCAATAGCACCACAAAAAAGGACACTTACGATCTGAATTGGACTTGTCAACATTTTCCAAGGGGTTAAAAGATCCTTTCACATCCTGAAACAGTGGCAGACCATTTCTTACATTGCAAATACAAAGGAAAGTAAAGAAGCCAGACATGACAGAACACACTTAAAACCTGTTTAAGGTGAGTCACAGGTTCTAAAAGGGGCCAAAATCATAGGGGGGAGGGGGTTAGAATAAAAAATTGCTAGCAAATATGGAGATTTCCCTGTGTGAATTTAAAGAATTTAGGTAATAAAACATGTCTGAAGAAACAGGTTTCTTGTACCTCTTATAGATAAAAACTCTTAGGAGTTTGAAACATTTAGTTTTGGCAGCCATTTTGAATTGCTTCCATGGCAACAGTGCATAAAAATGAGTAATGTTTAGATTTTTAGCCTCTACAAGTGATGCCCTTTCAATATATGGTACAGCTTCTAACATGAGCTTGTAAACAAAATTTCATCAGTTTCAACCCCCATGTTTCACCTAAATTACTCATTACACAATGTTCACACACAGTACTTGCAAAATTGTTTTGTAAAGAGAAAAACATCAGCATCATAATCTAAGATCAAAGGAATGCAATTACCATGCCAGCAATAAAACAAATGCAGAATAAACAAATGTATTTAGAAAAAAACAAACAACACAAAAAACATGACAGATGGAAATACAGCAATTCATACTGTAAACGTTTGCATCATTTTGAAATGATGATTTAGTTTTTAGTTTAGTGCCTTAATCTGAAACAAAAAGTATTTATCATTCTTTCAAGTCTTCATTTTCCTTCTAAAACAAATTTCAGATCTCAGAACAAACATGGGTAAATTAACATTTAGATTTTTTATCCCCCACCAACTACCCCCTCCTCCCCCTCCCCCCTCTGTGACAACCCCCCCGCCCAAAAAAAAAAAAAAAACCACAACAAAACAAACATCCCCAAACAAAACATCCCAACCAACCCAACAATAACAACAACAAAACCCAACAAAAACACTATTGCACACCAAAAAACAAACCTTTCCATCTTCGAGCTCCATTCCAAAGCGAACTTTGTGAACAATATGACTCATATCAGGATCATCTGGCTGCATCCTTGCAGAATGGGTTGATACATGGAAGTTTCCGGGAACCTGCAGGCAAGAGATTCAACCACTTTCACAGCAGGTCTAAGTTCAACACCTCTGCATGATTTACAAGATAAACTGAAAAGCAAGTACAGATAATTAATGACAGTTGTTTTTTTTCATAGAAACTCAAAACAAAGTACAGACAATCGATATCAGTTCTTACACAGCATGTCTTCCAACTTCTCTACCATGACTTACAAGAAAACTGAAAAAAACCCAACCCAACCCATATACAGATGATTAATAAAGTTCATGATCATGACAGAAAACCCTCAAAATTTGCTTTGTTTGAGTAAAAGAACAAGAGACACTGCTTCTTTTGACATTTTTCATTATTCTAACAAAAAGTAGATACTTTCGAATGACACTGCTTATCCTTTATGCTAAGACACTGTTTATCATTTATGCAATTATATGTATCACAACTCAATCATGATATACAATAACATATATACTGAATACCTCTCAATGCAATGACACCTTGTGAAACTGAAAATGGAAATATTGAAAAACCAACTCCCTCTGATGTTAAACCCTGGTCTTTCTGACATAAACTACGTCAAGAAAGCCAATGAAAATTGAAATCCACTAATCTCTTGCTTCTTAAACAGAAGTAACCTTATACTAATTCTGGTATGTCTGTAGATTAATTTATTAAATAACAAGCAGTGGGTACAAACAAGAAAGGACTACTGAAACGTTAGTCTCTAACCATGACAAATACAGCTAAAACACTGATGTACAGATATGAAATTTGTTACTGTACCTAAAATGCTCACTGATCTTACGAAAGAAATAGATAATAAACATTGATAATTCCACTAAATTCAGTTTCTTTTTTGTTTTTGAATTAAGGACAGCTAAACAAGCAGTATGTTCTATGTAGACATTCCCTTTCATTCTGCCATTCATGTTCTCACACACACACACACACACACACACACACACACACACACACACACACACACACACACACATTCTGTTGTCAGGGCAACACACACTATGCTCAACGCGGCAGCATATTACTCGATTTTATTTGTGAACACAGGAACTGACCACAAAAAAACAAAGTTTATAATTTAAAAAAAAGGTCACCTTGTTGATAAGAAAATGTGATTCAAAGCGGCAGCCTTTTTCCCCAAATGGCACTTTCAATGTGTTGTCCTTGAAACCCACTTCATGTCGTCCCATGTCATCCTGAATGTCCAGTCCCAGATCTATAACACATGAACACACACACATTTACACACACATTACAGTTTACACACACACACACTCTCTCTCTCTCTCACACACAAATCATGTAAGCACACATGTAACTTCTAAATGCATGACAATTGTAAATAATGTACATTACTTCATAACAAACACACGTGAAAATATATAACATATGAAAAAAGACACCCATAAGTGACTCTCAGTCTCAGGCATGCAAGCACACGCACACAGAGTGAGTGCATGTGTGTTTGTGTGCTGTGTGTGTGTGAGAGACACACAAGCTCACACACAGAAACAGACATGCACTCTCAATTTTATACATGTACAATATACATGAAATATAGAACCACTTCAGAAATAGAAACAGACTTACAATCACATCCCATTTTCATCAGTGTTATATTGATGTAGACAGGAATCTTCTCCGAATGCTTTACTGGATCTTCCACAGTTAATTCACTATGTCTGGAATATAAAAAAACATGTTTTATGTAATCAACAAATTCTAAAATGCATACAGATTTCATCAAACAAAAGTAAAATGCAACTTTATGATATGAGTGTGCATATATCTCTTTTTATATGTGTGAGTATGTATGCTTGTATGTGTTGATGAAAAAAACACACAGCCCCACGAAAAGAGTACTATTATAGATGGCACTGAATTACTACACACTGAAAATGGGCACGGTCTGTTGGACATAATTTTGAGGAATTTAAGGTATGTCTACAAAATTTCTCTCTCTAATTTTATAGACAGATTGATCTATCTATATATCATGTGTGTGTGTGTTAAGTTATTTTATTTATTCATTTATTTATTCTTTCATATCAAGCAAGGATAATGGAATAAGCACTTAGGTGCTGTTTTTTACATCCAGTCCTTGTGTGTATGCAGTTTTTTTGGGGTAATTTTTGTCATTCGTTCCCTGAAGCACACAATGGCTTACTGTTTTGAAAAGCAGAACAAGTTTTAATGAGTGTGCATGATGTTCTACATGCGTTTACATATGGGACTTTGGTTTAAATAGTCTTATCTGAAGAACTTTGGGGGAGTGGAGTTGGCACGATGTTAACTCCAGGGGGGAATCCCCTTAAACGGGATTAAAACCCAGGTCATCAAATCACAAATGCAATGTGCAATGCTCTAACTACCAGGCTACCCCGTCCCCCTGAGTTTCATTTGTTCTATTTATTCTTTTATTTATTCTTTTATTTCAAGGATAATGGAATAAGCACTCATGTGCTTTTATTCATCCAGTCCCTGTGTGTAAGCAGTTTTGTAAATTTTGTCCTCTGTTCCCACGGCACACAATGGCCTACTCTTCCAAAAAGCAAAACGGGTTTTAATGTGTGCGCAAGATGTTCTGTATGGGCCCTTGGTTTACAGTGAGTGAGATAGTAAATAAAATTTTTTTTTTTTATTCGTTTATATCGAGGATAATGGAATAAGCACTTAGTGCTTTTTTACTTCCAGTCCCCGTGTGTATGCGGTTTTGTAAATTCTGTCATCTGTTCCCACCGGCACACAATGGCCTACTTTTACAAAAAGTGGAACAAGATTTAACGTGTCTTTGGGTAGTACATATGTATACACTTGAGCAACAGAGAGAGAGTTTAGAATTAAAGAAAGTTTGCTCTTAATTTTCCTTCCCTTCATAAATCTCCCATGGAAATTGAAATAAACAACATTTAGACACTTGTGCGAGACCATGCACCCAAGGCATTTTTTCTGATTACCTGTTTCATTTTTAATGTTGATATTATGATGCAGTAAACTCTTTCATCATGCCCTAAAGGCGAGTAAAGGGATTGATGCATTAAAAAAACCCTAAAAAGGAACACCAAAACAGAAAAGTAGAAGACAAAAAAGGGGGAGGGGGATCAGCTTAACATTTACCATTAAAATCAACAAAAAAACAAACTGCTTCAGTCCTGTGTCGGGTATTGATTGCTTTGTAGTATAAGTCATGTTCAACACCATACAGATTATAACCGTAATATAAGTGAACAGGTGCAAATCGACATTGTATCTGCTGTATAATGTCAGAGACTGAGAGAGACGAATGGTCTCCACAGCTGTTAGTAACAACTGCCATCAACACCTGAGCCAGTGAATGTCTATATTCCCTTGT
>CM054139.1:35992744-36007744 GCA_028751875.1 Rapana venosa
ATTCCATTATCCTCGATATAAAAGAATAAAAGAAAAGAAAGAAAGAAAAGAACACACACACACACACACACACACGCACACACACGTACACACACACACACGCGCGCGCGCGCACGCACGCATGCACGCACGCACGCACGCACGATCACCATGCATCAATGTCAAAATAAAATCTATATGAATATCATATATAGTCATAAAAAAGGACATCTGCACATTGAAATTAGCTATACATAATTGGTACACTCAAAACAAGATATCGAAATAAAACATTCACTAAATCTAAAAAACAGTCAACTTACGCAATAAAATTGAAATATTAAATCTGAATAAAGCATTTGACAGGAGACAAATTGTAAACACGACAATTAAATCTATAAGCAAAACAATAAAAGGAGAGGGCAGAGAGAGAGAGAGAGAGAGAGAGAGAGAGAGAGAGAGAGAGAGAGAATGCGAAAGCGAATGCAAATGCCAAGACGCACTTTTAGATCTCTGTAACTTTTCGTCTATTGTGCGCGTCCTGGGTGGATTTGTAGTCCAAAACTTGGTAAGGAGAGAGAGAGAGAGAGAGAGAGAGAGAGTACACAATACATTTTGAATCGATATGATGTTGCATAGAATTTTCAATTCATCAACTCTATCACCATTAGCACTCACTGTGATTTAACATTGTACATGTTAAAATCATCCTAGAGTCATTATTAAGAAGTTAGGACAGTGGAAATTATTTCTAGAAGTCAGTTTGCAATAACGCAATAGCGAGATACAAGTAAAACATTCACACTCATACAGAGAGAGAGAGAGAGACAAATGACAAATGACAAATTCTTTTATTTCGAGGATAATGAATAAGCACACATGTGCTTTTTTACATCCAGTCCCCGCCCGTTAGGGATACATCTTAATAATAATAACCCAATACTTATACAGTCTCACAATAAAAACAAGGGGAAATAACCCTTTTCAAAACAGCTCCCCCCAACAACCCCCCCCCCCCCCCCCCACAAAGCAAGAAAATAAAAGAAAACCATAAAAATACCCCACCCCCACCCCCCAGAAAACCTTAACCAAAACAAACAAACAAGCAAAAGAGAAGGAAAAACCAAACCAACAAAGATGATAAAAAGACAAAAACAGACAAACAACAACAACAAGAACAAGAACAACAACAGAGCCAAGAAAAATAACAAATAAACATCTACACATTGTCAAATGGTACACATACTTGTTACACATAATTATAAATCAATTAATTAACAAACAAGATCATTTCAAATAACAATGAAATATTTCACTCAAACTCCCATTCAATTAGTGAAAAATCAAGAAATCGAAAAATCAAATGAATAAACAAAACCAATTAAACAAGAAAAAAAAACAAAAAACCCCCACAAAACACTCCCCTTCCCAACACCCCCTCCCCTAAACAAACAACAACCCCCCAAAAGTCCAGACTAAATACAAGCGTGCGCGCGCACACACACACATACACATACACACACATACACACACACTTACGCACGTATAGCCACGCATGCACACCACACACACACACACACACACACACACTCTCTCACACATACATACTCACACACACATAATACACACACACACACACACACATCCTGGATACATATCCATTTGCAAGACATTTCCTCACATACAAGATAATAGACACATGTCATGATTATCAAAATATCATAACCATACATTTGTACAGACAAAACCAGGAAATAAACATTGTTTGATGTACGAAGACAGCAAGCCACAAAGCATCAAGAAAAATGACCAATCTAACATCAGCTATTTCAACAATAAACACACGGAACTGCTTTCTTTCCGCTCTCATCTGCACACACTGTGAATGGGCGCTCATTACTACTCACTGACACACACATACACATACACACACATACACACACACACACACACACATATTCATGCATGGGCAATCCTATATACACATTATTAGAATTGATACAAAAGTCCACAGAAGTAATGAAATTGTCCAACAGAACATTGCAACTTAACAATCCATACCATTCTGCATTAACAACAAAATACAACCCAAACGTCATTTTAAGGGGGGAAAACTCAGACAAGTTCATTGTTAACAAAATCAAAACAAGGAAGGGCACACACCCACACACACACTACAATTCAAAGCAAGCTCACTAATGTCAGTTACAGACAGAGAGACAGAGAGAGAGAGAGAGAGAGGATAATTTGGTATAATGCAAGGGAGAGAGAGAGAGAGAGAGAGAGAGAGAGAGAGAGAGAGAGAATGACAATGACAAATTCTTTTATTTCGAGGATAATGAATAAGCACTCATGTGCTTTTTTACATCCAGTCCCCGCCCATAGGGATACATCTTAATAATAACCCAACACTTATACACTCTCATAGTAGAAACAAGGGGAAATAACCCTTTTCAAAACAGACCCGCCCCCCCCCTCAACAAAAAGCAAACAAACCAAAAAACAAACATATAAAAGAAAACCCTACCCCCCCCCCCCCCCCAACCAAAACAAACAAACAAAAGAGAAAGAAAAACCAAACCAACAAAAGAAGAATAAAAGAGGAAAACAAACAACAACAAGAACAACAAAACCAGTAAAAATAACAACAAAACTTAATAAGTCATAAAGATAAACATCTACACTTTGTCAATTGGTAGAGAGAGGAGAGAGAGAGAGGAGAGAGAGAGAGAGAGAGAGAGAGAGAGTCTTTTGAAACGAAATGAAATGAATCTTTATTTTTCAAGGGTAACAGAATAAGCATTCGCATACTTTTTTCCTCCCATCTGGCCCTTGGCCTGATTAGGGACTATCAACAAAACAAGGAAGAAACCCCTCTACTACAACAACGACAACATAATAATAATGATAATAATAATAATAATAACAACAACAATAATAATAATAATAATAATAAATGGAACTTATATAGCGCTATATCTTGCAAAGACAAATCAAAGCGCAACATGATTTAAAAAGATAAGTGTATATTGAACAATACATAATCCCTTACTGACCTGAACGTTAATGTCAAGAGATACATAGATTATATATATATATATATATATATAATATATATATATTTTTTTTTTTAGGAAAGAGATATACTCTCAAATGAATTGAACATTAACATGAAACCGATACATTAATTATGATTAAGTAATATAGATAAAGTAAAATAGAGGGGAGACAGCAAGAAGCAAGAGAGAGAGAAGAGAGAGAGAGAGAGAGAGAGAGAGAGAGAGAGAGAGAGAGAGAGAGAGAGAGAGAGAGAGAGAGAGAGAGAGAGAGAGAGAGAGAGCATTTTCAGGTTACATCAACATCAAAATAAACCAGATATCAAATTCTGACAAAGCACCCTCACTAAAACCTTTTTATTTTATTTTAAAAGATACTATCAATAAACATATCAAGTTAAGTTACAAAATGCCAAAGAGCCTGATATAAAACAGTTTCAACAGCCTCACCAACAACAGCATCAATACAATTGGAAGTTAAGCAAATCACTTAAAACTCCCTCAATACATTTCCAAGAGGCATGGTATGTTGATTGAAGAAGGAGAACAATAATATTATGTGCATTCTGGGCGACTATAAAATAAAGCACTATAAAATGTATAAACCAAACATTTATATAAAAATAATAAATTTCATATATAAGAATACGGAAAGGAGAGAGAGAGAGAGAGAGAGAGAGAGAGAGAGAGAGAGAGACAGAGAGAGAGAGAGAGAGAGAGAGAGAGAGAGAGAGAGAGAGAACATCTCCAGGTTGTATGATCATCTAGATAAATGGTATATAACAAAACATCCACACAAATCTCTCTCACCTTAAGTTACAGCCATTGATAATAAAGAAACCAAGATATAGCCTGCAAGAGAATATCCGCATACAAAATATATGTCAAGCAATTAAGATAGAACAAATCTAATAATTTCCAAACTGTGTAGAATACATACATGTATATAGAAAATAAAAATTCACGATTTAGAACAATAACAGTCCAAAAATTTTCAAAAATTTTCAAAATTTCATAACAACGGAATTAATGCATTCATAGCGGTTAAAGTGTTTTAAGAAGAATGGAGGGGGAGAGGGAGAGAGAGGGAGGGGGTGGGGGTGGGGGTGGGGGGAGCGACAGACAGGTAGGCAACCAGAGAGTACATTTTCAAATTATATGATCATTTAGATAATATGGTATCTTTTACAACACCTACACAAGTTATCTCATCATAAAATATTGCTACCATAGTCTATACTAAAAATGACATTAATAAAACAAAATATAACATACAACGCTAAAAATGGTATTAATAAAACAAAATATAACATACAAAGGAACACACACACACACACCACACACTGTCTAAAATCACTAAATGTGAATAGACGTTAAACTGAAGATATCACACACACACACATCTATATATCTATATATATATCTATATATCTATCTACATATCTCTATCTATCTATCTATCTATCTATCTATCTATCTATCTATCTATCTATCTAAGTCTGTCAAAATTTATATAAAAAAAGTCTAACGAGTTTCCATAGCGTAGTAGGCTCTCTATTTATGACAAAGAAAAACTATAGCATCAAATTAGAATGATAATAAACACAAAATTACACAACTTAACATAGCCACTAAAGAATTCTTACTGATAAATGTTCTAGTCATTAACCAATAGTATAAATTTCAAAGCCATAACACAAATGGTTAATTCATTGATTATATGATCAATGTGGTTATTCATAGATACTGTGACCATTCCTAGAACAGAAATTTACTGGCATACATGTGGCGAGAGTACTGTTGTGTTAGGATATCAGTTAGTACTTTTGAGGTGTGTATAGATAACTACATAGTTTGTGATCCTCCTCTGTAGTTGCTTCGCCGAATCCGACCCAACGGACTTCGGCCAGTCCCAGTATGTCCCATTCGTATCTTCGAAGTTCGTGGGTTAGCTCTTGGAGCTTCCCACATGCGTACAAGGTACGGATGTTCCATGTACCAATGATGGTCCTTTCAGCCTGGAGTTTGATAGCTGTTGTTTGCGTACAGTCGCATATTTTCGCACCTCCATCCTGGCAAACGCTCCATGGAAGGCGCGGTTGGTTGGGTTATTCCGGGCCTCAACCGATCCGGCAGGTCTTTCCTTGCAGTGTTGTCAATGTAGGTATTTCTGGTGGCGTGGATTGCTTGGCGGCGGCCCATACTCCTCTCCAAGCTGCTATTTTCCATAGCTGGGGATTTTTGGGTCGGGTTATTCCCCACTGAGACAGGTAGTTACAGGGTTACAGGTTACAGTAGAGAGGAACACCTCTGACTCTGACACCAAAGTCCAGAGCTAACACGAACTTCGAAGATCGAATGGGCATACCTGGGATGGCGAAGTCCGTTGGGTCGATTTCGGGAAAGCATAAGAGGAGGATCTCAAACTATGGTATAGTGGCGACGACTCCAAACCCAACAACGGTAGTAGGATTTTCTTGTCAACAAGACGAGACTAACAGTTTGTATCAGGCTGTACCCCAATTTAAGCAGACTGATCTCCAGCCTGTCGCAGGCCAAACCACACAAAATGGCATCATCAAGTCTATGCTCCAACATCAGTACTACGATATGAAGCAATCGAGTGTTTTACGATGTTTGCGAAGAGCGCCATCAAATCAAACTTCCAAAGAAGGACTTTCTCGTGATCCAAGGGCGCCGGGAATGCCAGATCAGCGACCTGAGCTTATGAACAATGGCAGGGACAGTTAGGCCGTTTGGTGTGGACGAAACTAATGATAGAAGGTCTAAGACTTTGGAATTCGAAGCTAGCACACATCTTTACTGTAGCCAACTACTTATCCCACGAGACATAAGAAGAACGAGTGGTCACTCACCAAATGAAAGGCCACCTAACCAGATTGACTACATTTCTGAGGACCCCCAATCGATTTAGTCGAGGCATCAACAAAAGCCCAGACAAGAAGTTTCCCTGGCGTGATATTGGTAGTTGCCCCGAACATGGTACTATGAACATACAGATCAAGCTGAAAAGACCAAGAACCAGAAGAGAAATCCCGTATGCGGTTCAAACATGGAAAGTGAAGGACCCGAAAGTGCAGAACTGAAATCTTTAAAGCTGAGTAGGGGGCAGATTTGCAGTAAATCTTAGCAGATTGAATTTCCTCCAAGATGACTCAACAACCCTACTGAGACTTTCAGCAAACCATTCAGGAGACCAGCACTGGGAGATCCTTGGGAAAGAGTGGGAAATAGAACAAAACCCGTGGGTTACACACGATATCCTGACCTGTGCGACAACGTGGGAGTAAAGCCAGTGCAAGAACAAAAACCCTAGAAAACGGCGAAGGAGTATAGAACAGTCAACCGGTCAATCAAGATGAGATGACTGAGGGCAATGGGGAACTGGATGTCAGAACATATGTCCAAGGTTGAGAAATGGCATATTGCCGAAAGGTAGACAGGCAAAGCGGCATACCAGACATCAAGATTAACCAAGTCCCAGCAGCAAAGACCTCGTTATCGAAGAAAGAGGGGTCGTCAGTCCTTACAGAGAGCGCCACTATCGTGAAGAGTTTGGACAGAGTATTGCAGGAACTGTACAAACTACAGTGAAGCTGATCGAACATACTTCACGGCAAGATCCCAGACCATCAGTCCTGACAGACAAGGTGCTGGGGAAGAGTAGAAGAGCAGGTAAAGATCCTGAAAGAGGCAAGTCAACAGGGATTGGACAAAATCGGCTAGACTCATCAAGAACGGAGGCCGAGATGATTCAAGGAATTAACAATCAGTGCAAGCATCTGGGACCAGCAAGAGTGGCATTTCTGAACAGTGGACCCAATCCATCATAGTTCCACCTTCAAAGAAGGGAGACCTGAAGAAGTGCCAAATTACTACAGAACAATCTGTCTGATAAATGCACATATAGCAAAGTTATTGCTACGCATTGCTGACAGACTGAAACACAAGCAGAAGAAATCTTATCAGAAGAACAGCAGGATTCAAGACCAGGTCCGATAAGCACTGTCGACAGATCTTCAACATCGAATGCTCATAGAGCAAGCATCTCCACACATCAGCTACAGCTTACAACAAATTCATTGACTTCAGAAAGGCCTTGATCGAGTGTGGCAAGAAGCTCTGTGGAAAGTATGAGGACCTATTGCTTCGACGAGGTCTGATTCAAGTCATCCAGGCGCTGTATGACAGCTCCCACAGTGCAGTCTCATGGGTGGTGAATCGGGGAGTTCTTCGGATTCAGTTGGAGTTCGACAAGGCTGCCCGCTATCCCCCGTTTCTTTTCAACGTGTCCTGGAGAAATCATGCAGGAGGCCCTCCTTGGCTTCTAAGACCACAATCAAAATAGGAGAAGGCCAGTCTGAATCTTCGATTCGCAAGACGATATTGATCCTCATGGGCCCGCAGTGAAGAGAACTCCAGATCTCACCACCAGACTGGAAAACATCAGCCAATGCCACCGGTATGGAGATCAGCACAGAAAAGCAGCAAAAGATCTTAGTGAAAACTGTACCACACCGACCACTCCCACAGCATCAGATGAGTGGCGAGACACTCGAGGAGGTGGAAATTTCAAGTACCTTGGGGCAGTCATCACCAATGAAGGCAAACGAGCACACAGAGGTGAAGATCAGACTTTGCTGTTGGCACTTCCTCCATGACTAGATGGCGAAATGTGTGATGAAACCCACAAACTTCAGACCCACATAAGGTCTGACTCTACAAGCACTCGGTCACTCCATTCCTTGTACCAGTGTGAAGATGGACACTTACTGCGATTAGAACGTCGCATTCCAAGCTTTGAGGATGAAGTGCTCAGGGCGGTATCCTGAACATCACTAAGAGACCGCGAAAACCATTGATGTCTGGTGCAGATCGAAGGCACAGGCTAGGCAACAAGAAACCCATTGCTAGATACAGTCAAACGGCGGAAAACTGAAGTGGTTTGGACAACCCAAAGGCATAAAGCCTGTACATAAGGACAGTCCTGCAGGGAATGGTGGATAGGAGAAAGGAGGCCAGGACGACCGCAAAAGCTGGATATATCAAACATCAAGGAGTGGACCGCCCGCATGTACCAAGCCTCCGGAATGCAGTCCCAGGAAAGAACATTTGCGGTCCACTTGCAGCGTCCAATGCGGGTACCCAACTAATAAAGGTTGTTTGTCCCGACATGGGATGAGATGGGGGGGGGGGGGGGGGGGGGGGGGGGGGGAATAGATAACTTTCTTGAATGCTCTTTACTTTGGGCTGTTTTCACGTGAGTTGGTTGCATGTTCCAGAGTAGGCTACCTGAGTTAAGTGAGGCTGATTTATAGAGGTTAATTCTAGGTATTGGTGATTGAATTTTTGGGGTATGGGGGATTGGGGGGAGGGGATTGGATTGGGGGGGATGGGGGGGGGTTATCCGGAAGTATATGGAATTTAGATTTGGAGTGTTTGAGGAGCTTGACCCGTCATACTTGTGCATGAATTATTCTGTATTCAGGGTAAACTATATCTTTTTAATGGAAGATTCAGAGAGAGAGAAGAGAACTCGAACTCGGAACTCGAAACGATTTTATTCCAAAAAAGGCCCATTTGGCCCATTACATGAAGGGGGTTGCCGAAATCTGCTTAGTATTAGGTTTTAACACATACGCACAACACACTCAAACCACACACACACACAACACAAACACACACACTCACAACACCCAACTCACCAACACACAACCCACGCAGCACCACAACCACACAACACACACACACTGACCACATGTTACTGTATAACACAAAGTCAGCTACAAAAATAACACTTGGGATAACATTATTCTCTTTTTCTGAGGTTTAACAAATATAAGTGAGGCTGCGCACAAATCTCAGGTGGACTTGTTGCCAGGAGGTAAACAGTAGTCTATAATAATTAGGCTGTTACTATATTTAAAAGGGATGTAGCTCTGCTAACCCCTGTAGACGGATCTGCACAAGACAAAGGGTACTTCTCTACAGTGTTGGTTACTTACATATTGGGCAAACAGCCTGACGTCGTCATTCATGTTTTGTATCTGAATGTATGAAACATTTATATATGATACAAAAGTCTAACTAGACATTATTCTTTACTAATGTTATCATATAGTTATAGATAAAGGTTGATCATGCGAACTTAATAAATTGTCTGTACCTTGAAATCTTTCTCTGTTTTGTATATGATTAACATTGCGGCCATCGGCAGGCAATCTTTGCCCTGAAAAGAGTTAATAACTCTATCAATTTCCGACTCCCTTGATTGAGCCAAAAAATCAAACGTAGTTGTGTTCACACAAACAGGTACGTATTATTTGTGTTGTCCCAGTTGTTTTTCCCTTTGACATTAGAATCAGAATAGCATTCTTGTAGGATTTTGAAAGGTAGCCTGCTCTCATTCTTATGCAGAATCTTAATCATTATCTAATGCATTCTTACAGCGATTAAAGAGAGAGGTTTATTTTAGTTTTCATATACAAGATCATTAGTGATGTTACGTTATTCTAAGCCTAAAAATGCTTTCAAGCAAAGAGGTGTACTGATTCACAATGTGATACAGCTGCATCCAAGCCCTATTTCTGCACCATATAACAAAGTGGGTTGTATTTGTGCTTTCAAATATTTAATGAACAAATCAAAAGAGTTAATATTCAATATTCGTAGAGTTTTGTTCACACAATTAAACAACTTCGTTTAACTAGCTTGAAGATCATTACATGCAGTTGTGAAACTAAGCTTAGTTGAAAAACAGTTTCTAAATATTTATATACATTAATACAGGCAATGTCTTTCCAGAGTGTCAACCTTTTATCTGAGCAGCTTAAAATATCCACCTTTACTGAATACAGGATTTAACTTACTCAGATTAATTAAGATCAGTGTGTTGAAGCATGTTTAAGTGTTTAACTGCTTTTGTAAACCAACGATGTATAGATAGAGGGATAACATCATCAGCAGCAGAAGAATAAAACAACTATTGAGAAATCTTGGTGGGAACGTGGCACATGTTTACCATTAGGATGATGTCTCTGGCTAAAACTCATTGATAAAAAACAGAAAACATCATGCGGGCTAATAATCCAACTGTTTAACACAGTGGCTACAGTATATTATGTCAGTCACTTTAGTTCCCACCTCTTATTCTGCTTTCTGAATTTGATACATGGCTCTCCAAACATCGTAATAGTTTACCTTCCACCATTTTTTTTAGGAGAATAGGCCACAACAAGGTCCTGTTATCAGAATCAAATGCTTTTTCAAGTAAAAAAGTACATAGAGCTTTCGGTTATGAGGCAAAATGTTTCTGTACAAACGCAAGAGTTTGTAAACATATGATCTTAGAGTGGAAGAAGCCTCTCTTAAAACCAGCTGGGCTACGTTAATATTATTCTGCATAACCCATTCTTGTAACATATTGTTATAATAGTAATATTTAACTTACTACTTATGTCAGTAAGAGAATTCCCCGGTGTTCTTAGGTTATAAACATCACCCTTTTTATGGAATGTTAGTATTATAGATTCAGCCCAGTTATCTGGAAAAAAGGACATCATCAAAATTTGGTTGAATGTTTTCGGAGCGGAAAGACAATATTTTCCACCTCCATATTTTAGCAATTCACCAATGGTGATTTGAACAGACGGCAGTTTCTCACTCTTTATTTCAAAGTGCCATATTAATGTCATCCTTTAGATATAGGACGATCAAATCGTCCTCAGTTTCATTCATGTCAAACTCAGTAATCAGGAGTGGGCTAATGAGTCTTTCTCAACAGGGTTTGAAAATGTTTGAAACATCTGTCAACTGATTATACTTTTTTTGGCTGGACTTTTTCTAAATGGACGCATTCTTAACACTTTTCCAGATGGATTTGAGAAGTGATAGATGACACATATCTGCAAGTAAGGTCTCATTATACTGTTTCTTTTTAGTTCAAGCATGCATTTTTCCTTCTTGAGACACTGTACACCGTTTTTGTCCTCATTTCATAATGGTTTTTCGGAAAGTCTTCAGAAGTTTTAGACCTTATAATTGTATAATTTTACAGTACATTATCAAACAAGTAATCATTTGATGGACCTTTATTGATTTGTACTGCTTTCTTCATACATTCAGCTCTGGTTTTATGAAACCATAAAACAAATTAAAAGCTTATTAATGTTCTCATTCAATCATTGAAAAGGCATTAATAAAAATTTCCACATGTTCAAATCTTGGAGATTTTATTTTTAAACTGAGAGTTTTGTATTCATTCCCATACCAAAATTTTCCATAAAAGATGGCTTACTGTTCCCACTGTATTATATACTGGATTAATAGATAATTCCAACAGGAAGGTGCTGGGAAAATAAAATCGAAATATTACAAAAAAAATTCATAAAGCTAAAGAAAAAAAAAATAATAAAAATCAAGTAAAATAAATAGAATTTAATATTACAATAAAATTATATAATAATCACAGAACGCTCGGCAACAAATCATACGACTTGAGTCAAAAATATGAGAAAACAAATTCATCAGACACTAAACCTAATCATTAACAGTACATCCTCCGTCAGAGCCGAGATGTATTTATAGCGTCTGTTGGTTCACCATTACATACGCCATTTAGAATTTGTAAAACTAAGAGCGTGAATATTCAATAGTAAATTACAGAATTGTTTGCTAAAACATCTTCTGAATTACGACTGCTGCTGAGAGACATATTTTACTTTGGCATCTGGAACTAAAGTCAATTTATCCATGTGACAAGAATAGTTTGAGGTCCAGCTGTTTAGCTTCCACATAGTATTTTTAATCTTACTTCATCCGGGTCACACACAATTTAATAAACATTCTTCCTACATAGCAATACAATTATCATTGTCAAACCGTTATAAAAAGGCGAACTTCAGGTGGGAATATCACACAGACAAGCAAACATTTCTTTATGTAAAAACAGAGATTTGTCACAGAGAAAAGTGCAACAATATTAGGATAAGGAACATCTAAAAATTCACAATGGTAGTTAACTATGCCTTAGTTAGAAAAACATAAACCACTAGAACGCCTCCCTTGATGGCTCAACTTTAATTGCAGACTTACAGAAGGCCTATTGCCAGTAAAAAACATCTGGCTGACATTTTCCAGGAAAAAGGTTTGTCAGGACATATATATCAAAACTACGACATAAGATACACAATCTCTATCAGCAGTTTGAAACAAATCCATTTACGTTTCCAGACAAAAATGAAAAAGTTTTATTTGGTTTTATCTGTATTACCAAATTCAATTGTCACACTCAGACTGACACTTACACAATTAATTGAATGACTAGTCGCAGCATTCATGCTTGCAGCAAGCAGTAAAGAAAGTCTTTAATGGAAGACTGCTACAACACACATGGTCAGTTCTGGTGTTAGACCTAGGCCAAAGTCGGACCTGTCTTTGTCTAGCCTTCCATGGAAATGTGTATGCCTCACTTCATCACCCCCAACTGGCTAAGGCTACTAAGCCCTATTACATCGTGTTAACTGAGTGAGTGACGGGTCTGTTTACTTTTCCTACCCCCACTGTAAATTGAGGGACTATGGCAGGATGATTGGCATGGGCTCCTGCAACAGCTATTCACTTTTTTAAGATCATTAAGGGTCATCCTTTCGCCGTTTAATGATCAAATGATCAAGACATTCTACAGTTTTTCCTCGCCTCAGCACTCTTCACAGATTTGGGGTCAGTTGTGATAATATTTAACAGTTTTGGAAAAGATGTATTACAAAAATCTTGACGTTTTCAAAGAGTTTTAGCTTCAATTATTGTAAGCTTATCTTGATAAAAACAAACACCTGGCATTAATGGGGTGGAGTTGGGTTAGAATTTTTCGTGCACACTATCAAACTTAAATTGTACATCCATTTTTGGCAAAGAGTTTTTCACGAACATTTCCACAAATCAGCTCCAGTCTCATACTTTGAGAGAGAGAGAGAGAGAGAGAGGAGAGAGAGAGAGAGAGGATGAGTGAGGAGTGAGTGAGGGAGAGAGGAGAGCTGCGTCGAGAGAGAGATGAGAGAGATGAGAGAGAGACGAGAAAGATGAGGTGAGAGACGAGAGAGAGAGGGAGAGCGATGGGGAGAGAGAGAGAGAGAGAGAGTGTGTGTGTGTGGTGTACGCGGCGTTTTTTGTGTTACATGTATGTGAGGGATGAGGAAAGTCAAGTCAAACTTATACTTCCGGTGTAATTGAATAACCAAGCATTGAAATTTTTTCATGATCATTCATCTTTAAGAAAAAAAAAGGAAAAAGAGAAATAAGATAAGAAAAAGCAGATGAAGAGAAGAAGAGGAAGAAAGAAGAAGAAGAAGAAGAAGGAGGAGGAGGAGGGAGGAGGAGAGAGGCGGAGGAGGAGAAGAAAAAGAAGAATGCGAAGAAAACAAAGGTTATAGTAATATTTTTTACAGAATACAGGGGAACAAAGACTTTTTCACGTTAATATCTTACGATTTTATGTTCTTCCATCTACACACATTCTGCAAATACTTAAACAGACTGTCTATAATGATGCACACAACCCACAACACACACACAACACACAAACCACACACACACCACACAAACACACACAACACACACACAACACACACACAACAACACCACACACGCACACGACACACATTTACGTACATGCACGCATTGCTCCAATATTTGCTTTAAAATCTTGGTTGTATTTGACATTCAAAAATTATGAGAAAATGCAAGCAAAGGAAAAACAAACACAATTAAATCACCCCATCTTTACATCATCATATCATCATCTCTCACATATCATTCATCTCATATCATCATTCCTCATATCTCACGTTCGTCGTCGTCCGTGTCGTGCCGCCGCGCTCACCACTCACACACCACACACCACCCACACCACCACCACCACATCCACCTCCTCCACACCTCCACACCATCATCATCATCATATCATCCTCATCATCATATATCCCCCAACACACCAACCACACCCACCCCACCACACCACCACATCATTCACTCATATCATATCATCATCATCATATCATGCATCATCATCATCCTATCATCATCACAACAATAACGACAGAACACAAAAACAATTTATATAACAGAGAAAAAGAACAAAGAAAAACGCAATGCAATTAAAACAATAGAGCAATACCCCCAAATAAATACAAAAAAGCCCAAGATATCAGAATCTAAACTTATTTTCCGTACATCAACCGTCCATACTTCTGTAAAAATAATCATAATCATCATATCATTCATCTCATCATCATATTCATATGAATATCACCACAACAATCACATAACCACACAACACAAGCACACACGCAACACACCCTCCAACAAAACCCACACAGCACAAAAACAAAAACACACCACAAACACACACAACACACAAACAACTCACACCACACAGAGGGGCAGGATGGAAAAAAAAAGATGTATAAACTTAATCTTTTACTCCTCAATAAAAGATAATTTGACTTGACTTGATTGACACACCGTTTTACATTCCATTGTTACTTTAACCGTTCTCTTTCTACTTTCGGTTTCGGTGTTTCCAAAATTACCAATCATTGAGGAAAGTGAATAATATCAGCGGCAAAAGTATATATAACTATAGTTACTAAACTATAGGGCGACAGGTTAACGGATGAGACACCAGGAGCTACTTGCATATCAGCACAGGCTTTGCGCAGCCATTTCGGTGGTGTGCAGTGTGTAAACTGCGGTATATGTAGCAGTCCGAAGAAAACATAAACTTTCGTACGAAACCAGTCTTCGTTTGACAGTCGGTTCAGCACAGTTTTCCATCTGTAGTCTATTCACCATCGAGGGGGTACGAAGAACGCGTCCTTTGGCTTGCGTTGCAGTGTTTCTTGTTCAAGGGTTTCTCAGGAACGTTTCGACGGGGCCGTTTTTAGTT
>CM054139.1:36010244-36025244 GCA_028751875.1 Rapana venosa
TCTGCTTAGGAACTCGATGATAACCGCACATTGGGAAATTAACAAGACGGGAATGGGGGGACCGATTTGAAATGACAGTATTGTGCCCCCCCCATTTCTGACAAATGATAAATAACTGTATGGCATTGTTTGGTTCTTTTTATCTTTGTTTGTTCGGGTTTTTGTGCTTGTGTCGTCTTTTTCTGTCTGTCTTCTTTTTCTGTCTGTCTGTATATATCTTCTTTCTGCCTTCCTTATGTAGTTCTGTCTGTATTATTGTTGTCTTTCTTTTATCCTTATTTTAGTTTCTTCTTCTTAACTTTTTTTTCTTGCTTATTCTTTTCATCTTCGTCTTTTCTTCTTTCTTTCTCTTTCTTTCTTCTCTTCTCTCTCTTCTTCTTCTCTTCTCTCTTCTCTCATTCTCTCTCTTCTCTCTCTCTCTCTCTCTCTTCTTCTCTCTCTCTCTCTCTTCCTCTCTCTTTCAATTTTACAAATTTGCTATGTAAAGGAAAAGTGACATTCCTTTCTTTTAAAATTATATCTCCTCTGTCTTCCTTTTTTTATTATCTTACTCTTTTTTCATTTTTAATTGTCACTCACACACACACACACCACACACACCACCCAACACACACACACACACCACACAACAACAACACACACAAACACCACACAACACACCACCCAACAACACACTACACACACACACACACGTTTCTATATATTGTAAAATATTTTTGTCTATATCACTTGAGTGAACAGACTTTAAATTAAAGAAAGTAAAACCCAACACACCACACAACACACTCACACAAACAACACAAAACACACACACACACACACACATACACAACACACACACACAACACAACCACACACACAACACAACACAAACACACACCCACACAACACACCACACACACAGGGTAGATGGAGGTTAGAGTGCTACACATAGCGCTCGTGATCTCAGTGACACGGGTTTGGAATCTCTTTCAAGAGGATTTTTCTCTGGAGGTAACATCAGTGCCGACTCCACTCTCGTAAGGTCTGCGAATGGAGATATACAAATGAGGTCCGCGTGCGAACGCACGCAGAACTCTGCGCTAGTTAAAACGATTCTGCTTTTCGGAAGAGAAGAGAAGGCATTGTGTGGCTTGGTGTGGATGATGACAACAATTTTCAAAAAAGCTCAAACAACGGGGGAAAAAATGGATGTAAAAAAATAAAGACATAGAAATTTTCATCGTACAGCTGTTTATGTGTTCTTTTTGAATCGATATGAATTTCCTATGCAATCGTATAATAAGGTTGCTCCAATACTGAAATTCTTTGTATGTAAACCATTACCAACTTACCATATGTGCAAATCGATGAACATTATTTCTAGCCTGTTCTTAAGGCAGATTGGGTGTGTGTGTGTGTGGCGTTGTGTGTGTGTGTGTGTGTTTGTATGTGAGCATTTGGTGCGTTGCGAGCCAGCATTACTCTTAGTAGTGCCGTGTATTAGGAACGAGAACGCAAACATCGAACACACGATATAAACACACACACACACCACACACTCACACACCACACACCACACCACACCACGACACACACACACACACACACACACACACACACACACACACAACCACACACAACACACACAGAGGATAGATGGTGGTTAGCTTTAGTGATACAATAGCGCTTCGTGATCTCAGCTGACACGGGTTCGATCTCTTTCAAGTGGATTTGTCTCTGGCCGTTAACCATCAGTGCCGATCCACTTCGTAAGAGTCCTTCGAATGAGACTATTAAATGATGGTCCGCGTGCGAACGCACTCAGAACATCTTGCGATACGTTAAAAAACCCGTTCTGCTTTCGGAAGGTAAGAAGTAGGCCATTGTCGTGCTGGTGTGGACTGTTGGACAAATTGTCAAAAAGTGCAAACAACGGGGATATGGATGTAAAAAAAAAAGCACATGAAATCTTTTCATAGTAAAGACTGTTTATGCTGTTCTTTTCTGAAATCGATATGAATTTCCTATGCATGTATAATAGGCTTGCTCCATACTGAAAATCTTTTGTCATGTAAACCATACCAACTTACCATATGTGCCAAATCGATGAAACATTATTTCTAGCCTGTTCTTAAGGGCCAGATTGGGTGTGTGTGTGTGTGTGTGTGTGTGCGTGTGGGTGTGTGTGTTTGTGTGTGTGATATGTGTGCATAGTGTGCGGTGCGTGCGAGCATGCCTATTTAGTAGAGCGTTTATTAGGACGAGAACGCAAAACATGAACACACGCATATAACACACAACACACACACACACACAACACACACAAACACCACAACACACACACACACAATGCATGCACACTTTTTAATTACCATCTTGCATGTGCATCGATTTAAACTTGCTGGTACTGTTACGAGATTCGAAGAGCAATAGTCTTTCAAAATGTATTATTTTTCTCAGAATCTTTATCTATCTATCTATCTCTCTATCTATTCTTAATTATCTATCTATCTATCTATCTATTTTTATCTATCTTTTTCTATCTATCTATCTATTCTATCTGTAGGCCCACATCATCCTAATGATGTGGCTTTCATTGGAAATTACCGGTGAAACATGCTTCTTATTATAGCAATGTGTGTGTGGTGTTGTGTGTGTGTGTGTGCGTGCGTGCGTGCGCGCGCGCGCGCGCGCGCGCGCGTGTGTGTGTGTGTGTGTGTGTTCCAACAGAAGATAGCACTCGTAAATTCCCCATAGGTGGACAAGTCATTCGGTAAATCGGCTGGGCTGCCTGTTGTATACTGAAAAAAAAAATCTGTTCCCGAGAAATAGGGGTAAAGGGAATGGCCTAGAAAGCGACAAGTCCGGGTTGGAAATGTGTGGTGTTTTGTTACCTGTTTGTGCGTATGGCTCATTATAGTTAGCTTAACCCCCCCCCCCCCCCTCCCCCACCTTTCCCGCACTGCACCTCCAGTCCCGTTTTGTCGCCAATAGTCTTTTTGCAGAGCGCTATGAAAGTGATTGTGCGAGTGCAGTATGTAGACAGAAAGGGTTCTCTCACATACACATACACGCGCACGCGCGCACACACACACACGCGCTTGCGCGCGCACAATTACTTACACACACACACACATACCGCGCGCGCGCGCGCGGACACAAATACACAACGCACGTACGAACGCACGTGCAAAACACACAACACCTCACACACACACACGCACGCACTTCCCCATACTGCACACACAGATAAAAAAATTTTCCCTGCCACACACTACATACGTTAAAAAAACATGCCATGCGTACAAACAAATCACACGGGCACGAACACACACACACCACACACACCACACAAACCACCACACACTCACACACACACACACAACCAACACCACACCACACACACACACCAAAAACCAACACACCAAAAACACAACACAACCAACACAAAACAAAACAACACACAACACACACACACCACACACCACACACACACACCACACACACAACCACACAAAACACACACACACACACACACACACCGAGAAATGCATAAGGGCACAGATACGTACAAACACACGCACTTACGTACAAACACATACGCACACACAGAGCTTAGCCACACAGTAAGTGAGTTATCTGTTTTTAAGATTATGTGAGGCCGCTGGCGCAGTGAGGAATGGAATATGATATTTTTTACATTAAGAAGAAGACAGGGGCAAGAAAGCAAATGAAGCTAGAGAGAGAGATGGAGAGAGAGGGGAGAGAGTGGAGAGAGAGAGAGAGAGAGGACAGAGTGAGAGAAGCGAGAGAGAGAGAGAGAGAGAGAGACAGAGAGGGGAGAGATAGAGAGAAGAGAGAGAGGAGGAGAGAGAGAGAGGAGGATGAGAGAGGAGGGGAGAGAGAGAGGAGGAGGCAATGACAAAGACAAAGACAAATTTTTATTTCGAGGTAATGAATAAACACACATGTGCTTTTTTTACATCCGTCCCGCCGTTAGGGGTACATCTTAATAATAAAACCCCCCCACCCAAAAAACCCCCCCCCCCCAATGCAACAAAAAGAAAAAAAATTTTCCCCAACCCCCCCCTCCCCCAAAACCAAACCCAAAACACAAACAAACAAAAGGAAAAAAACCCCAAACACAAAAATTTAAAAAAAAAAAACAACAAACCCCAACAACAACAAACAAAAACCAACAAAACCCAAAAAAAAAACCCACAACCAAACAAAAAACAAAAAAAACACACCACAAAACAAAACCACCACAAATTAAAAATTAAAAAACACTTTTTTAAAACAAACAACAAAAAACCAAAAAGAAAAAATATAAAAAGAACTTACAAACAAGACTTGGGGAACAAAAAAATTTGAAAGGAGAGAACAGTAAAGGGGAAAAGAATGTTTTTGTTTTTATAAAAAAACCCGGGGCCCGGGAGGGTTTTAAAATTTTTTGTTTATTTTTTAAAATTTAAGAAGAAAGACAAAAAAACCCCCCCAAATTTTGCGGGAAGAAAATTTGAAGAAAAAAGAATGGAAAGAAAAGGGGGCCAAGTAAGAAAACCCAGAAAAATTTTGAAAAAGAAGAGAAAAACCCAGAAGAAAAAAAGTGGAGAGGGAGAGAGAGGGGAGAGAGGAGAGAGGAGAGAGGAGACGAGAGGGGAGGGGGAGGACCCCCAAAAAATGTGTTTTTTTTTGGGTTGTGTGTGTGTTTTTTGTGGTTTTTTTGGTTTTTTTTAAAATTTTACTTATAGTTCCAAAAAAAACGGGGAAAATACCTTTTTAAAAACCGGGGTTTTTACCCAAAAAATTTAAAGAAAGAATTAAAAAAAATTCAATCCCCCATACCTCCCCCCCAAAATAAAAAACAAAAAAAAAAAAGGAAAAAAAAACCCAAACCAACAAAAGGGGTTATAAAAAAGGGGGAAAAAAGGGGGAAAAAAAAACAAAGAAAAGGGGGGAAAAAAAGAGAAAAAAAAATTTTGGTAGTTTTGGGGATAAACATTAAAATTTCAATGGTAACATCCCCGTTAACCCAAATTTTTTTAATTATGAAATAGGGCATAATAAAATTAAAGGGGAAAAAAAAGTTTAAAATAAAAAAAAGAAAAAAGGGGGGATAAAAAAAATCCTAAAAGGGGCAGGAGAAAAAAGGGAGAGAGAGAGAGAGAGCCAGAGAAGAGGAGAAAGAGTGTTGGTTGTGTTTTGGTTTTGTTTTAAAAAAATCCCCCTAAATAATTAATTAATTTTTTCAAAAAGCATTGATAAATAAAAAATTTGTTTTTCGAATATCCCTCTTTTACAAAATAATGTCTTGAAAAAAATTTTTCCCCTACCAATACATCAAAAAGGGGAAAAAAAATATTAAAATAAAATGAAAAAACCCTTTTAAAAAAAAATAAAAAGGAGAAGGGGGGGGAGAAAGAAATAAAGGAGAGAGGGAGAGGAGGAGGAGGAAGGGGTTGTGTTGTGTGGTGTGGGGTGTGTTGTGTGTGTTGTGTGTGGGTGTGTGTTGTTTGGTTTTTTGTAAAAAAATTTTTGTTTAAAACAAACAAAAACCCCCACATTTTTTGAAAAAAATTTTATGTATGTTTATCAAAAAAATTTCAAACCCTTTTTTTAACTCGGGGGAAAAAATTATTTTTAAATAAAACCCCCAAACTAAAAGGTAAAAAAATTTAAAAAAAAGAAAAAAGGGGAAGAAGAAAGGGGGGAAAGAAAGAAAAAAGAAGAAAAAAAAAAGTTTTGTTTGGTTTAAATTTTTAAACAAACAATTTTTAAAATTTAAAAAAGGGGGGGGGGGGGAAGAAAGATTAAAGAGGAATTGGGGGGTTTTTTAAAAAACCCAATTCCTTTTTCGGGGGGGGGGGGGGAAAAAAATTTTTGGTTCAGGGGGGGGGGGGGGGGGGGGGGGGGGGGGGGGAGGGGGGTTGTGTGGGGGGGGTGGGGGGGGGGGAAAAAAATTTTTGGGGGGGGGAAAAAAAATTTTTTGGGGGGGTTTTTTGGGGGTTTTTGGGGTAACCCCCCTGGTTTCGGGGGGGGGGGTTTGGGGGGGGGAAAAGGGGGGTCAAATTTGGAAAGGGGGTGGGGGGGGGTGGGGGGGTGGGGGGGGGGGAGGGGTTGGGGTTTGTTGGGGGTTTGGGGGGGGGAGGGGGTGGGGGGTGGTGGGGGGGTTGGGGGGGGGAAAAAACCGGGTGGAAAAAAAAATTGCCCCCCTTTGGGGGTCCCTTTTTCTTTAATTGGGGTTTTTAAGGGGGGGGGGGGGGTTTTTTAAGGGGGTTTTTGGGGGGGGGAAAAAAAAAAAATTTTTGGGGGGTTTTTTGGGTAAACCCCTTTAAAAAAAGGGGGGGGAAAAAAAAAGGGGGGGGGGGGGGGGGGGGGGGGGGGGGGGGGAGAGGAGGGGGGGGGGGGGGAAACAAGGTTTCGACAGAAAGAAGGGGGAAGGGGGGGGGGGGCAGGGCAGATAGGTAAGAGGGAAAGGGCGATCGTAAGGGGGGGTTTAGGGCACTTTTTTTTTAAGGCTTTGGACTGGGTTTTTTTATTTTTGATGTTCAATTTGGGGGTTGTTTAATTTGAGTTTTGAAAGTTTGTTTTTTTGATTGATGTTTTTTAACTAAAAATTTTCCAGGGATTTTCCACGCTGGGGCCTGAGTAAAGTAGATTTGATTTGAACAATTTATTCTCGGAATTGGGACACTAGGCTTTATAGTTTTTTCTGGATTGGTTTGGGGGGGGAATTTGTCTATTAAGTATGAGGGAAACATTTTCCTGTTTTGTCTTGAACCCATCATGACCCCTTTGTTATTTTTTAAAAAGTTGGTGTAAGGGGGAATTTTAATTGGGATAGTCAGTTCTTGAAAAGCTTGCCCTTTTTTAAAAGGCCCATTTTGAGTGCACGTTTATAAAAGACTCAGTAAACGGCTTCATGGGTGTTTGCACTAGCAAAATCCCACAGGGTAGAAGCATAGTTTTTGAGGATTGTTATAATTGGAAAAAAAAATTTTCCCTTTGACTAAAAATTTTAAAGAAAGTGTTGATTTTAGAAATTTGATTTACTTTTTTGGGGGCAGTTTTTGCATATTTAAAAGATATGTGGTAGAACCAACTGGATTTTCAAAATTTTTTTCCCCAAAAAACCTTGTGGTGATAGGTTTGTTAAAATTATTCCCTTTTAATTTTGATGGGAGTAAGTTTAGGGGGTTAATTTTTTTGACGCTTTTTTTAAAGTGGTAAAAAGCATGCATTTTTTTTTTTTGGGGGTGTTTTGGAACAAGGGTTTTAGTTGGGTTTCCATTCAAAAAGCTGATCAACATTTTTTTGTAATGCATTTGCAGAGGAAAAGGGTTATTGTGGTTCTTTATGAATAGTTGTGTCATCAGCAAATAGTTTGCAGAGAGGAGAGAGAGAGAGATGGGGAAAAGGGGAGAGGAGAGGAGAGAGGAGGGGAGAGAGGAGAGAGAGAGAGAGAGGGAGTGTGAGGGAGAGAGGGAGGGGTTTTAGAGAGAGAGGACAGAGAGAAAAGATGAGAGAGAAGAGAGAGAGAGAGAGGGAGAGAGTCGAGAGAGAGAGAGGAGAGAGGAGAGATTTAAGAGAGGGAGAGGAGGAGAGAGAGTGAGAGAGGAGGGAGAGAGACAAACACAGACAGAGGAGAAAGAGAGAGAGGGAGGAAGAGAGAGTGGGGAGAGAGCAGAGTGAGAGAGAGATAGAGAGAGGGGAAAAAGGAGGAGGGAGATAGAGAGAGAGAGGGGAGAGTCAGAGAGGAAAAGAGAGAGGGGAGAGAGAGAAGAGAGAGAGAGTAAAGAGCCCAGCCCAAAACAAGCAGAGAGGGAGAGAGGGAGGAGGGGAGAGAGAGGCTTTAAAACAATTTGTTAAAACTTTGAATAAATTTTTGTTTTTCCCAAATTTTTACCGCATTGAGAGAGAGTGGGGAGAGAGGGGGGGAAATTTGAGAGAGAGAAAGAGAAAGAGAAGAGGAGAGAGGATGAGAGAGAGAGAGAGAAAAGAGAAAAGAGGAGAGAGAGAGGGGGAGAGAGAGAGGGGAGAGAGAGAAAAGGAGGAAAAAAAGAGAGAAGAAAAAAATTTTAAAGGGGGAGACAATCTTAGTGCTTTATGATTTCATATTTTTCCCTAAATTCTGTTTTAGGTTTTTCCGGGTCTAAAGGTGTTGTGGCCCAAAAACCAATACGGGGGGAAAATTTTGATTCATCAAAGAAAAAAAAAATAAAAAAATTTCAAACCACACAAATTGAAAAAAGGGGCCCAGTTACACCCACAACAGACGGGAGTGCCCTTCCCCACCCCCCCCCCCTTCCCCAAAACCCCTGAATTGTTGGAAGCCCCAAACCCCGAAAACCCCCGGGGTTAAAACCCCCAATCCACCCCCCAAATGGAAAGTCCGCGGGCCCCCAACATCACCCCTTTTTAGGGCAAAAGGGAAAAAAAATTACCCATCCCCGGGGTCCGGGCCCTCAGAGAGAGTTTTGAACATAACGGGGTTTGATAGAAGAGTTCCTGAATAAGTGGAAAAGCAGGGCTTCACCGTGGAAAAGACAACCCTTGCACCCCGACGAGTCGTCTCAAGGAAAGGGGAGGGCCGCGCAACCCAAGCAGTGTCGAGTCGGGATCTGCGGGGGACGGGTTCTTCTTTCGCCCCGGGGGACGAATGGGAAAAATCGCGTCCAACTGACGAGTCCGAATAAATTAAAAGACAAGTTCGCTGCAAGGTGGGTAAAGACGGCAGGGTGGAGGGGGCCTTTCCCTTTCCCTCCGTCAAGAGGAGGTCCTCCCTGTTCGGGAAAGGGGACCTGAATTTGGGGAAAGAAGCTCGCCCCGGTTCCCAACTACTTGTGGAGTTCTTAAAGGCGCCATCTAAAAAGGGTTTTCCAGCCCCCGGGGTTAAACGAAATTTTAAACTCCCCGCTTTTGAGTGAGCTTTTGTGGGGGAGGGCCCCCCCCAAACGGAACCCCACCTGCGTTTAAAATGCGAACGTTCCATCGGGACCGAGGTGGTGGGGGTTTTTCGAGAAGAGGGTTAGCCTGTTTTTGTCCCGGGGGTTTGGGGGGAAGCAGTCTTTAGCCTGGTACCTGCAGACATCCCCGAAAGGGAAGAAGGATTTCCGGGGGCGATCGAGGGGGGCGCGCGCGCTTTGGGGGTGAGCGTGGAGGAGGAAAGGTGGTTTGGAGGCCCAAGTCTCCCCGGGGCATGGGGGGTGGGGGTTGGGGGGCAGTGGGGGTACGCAAGCCCCCCTTTTGGTGGTGCCCTTGTGTGAGGGGCAGGCGAAATGGCCTTGGCCCTTAAAGAATTTCATTCTGAGAGAGGTGAGGGGGGGGGGGGGGGTTTTGTTTTGTTTGGTCGTTGAAAAAGGTGGGTTTAGGAAGTTGTGGTGTGTGTGGTTTTTTTTTATTGAGTTATTTTTAAAAAAAATTTTATTTTTTTATATCGAGAAAAATGGAATAAGCACTTATGTGCCTTTTTTTTTTAATCCCGGGCCCGTGTGTAAGGGGGTTTTTTTAAATTTTTCATTGTTTTCCCACCAGCACAAAAGGCCTACACTTACGAAAAGCGGACCGTATTTAAAAATGTGCGCAAGTGTTCTGCGTGCGTTCGCACACGGGGCCTCGGTTTATAGTTTATCCCAAGGGTTTTGGGGGGAGTGGGGTCTGCTTTATGTTAAATCCCGGGGAAAATATCCCCTTTAACGGGAATTTGAACCCGGGGGTTTTCAGATGCGAAAAGCCCAAAGTTCTAACCCCTAGGCTTTTCCCGTTTCCCCCCCCCCCCCCCCCCCCCCCCCCCCCTGTGGGTGTGGGTGTGTGTGTGTGTGTGGTTTAGGGTTTTGGTGTGTGTGTGTTTTGTGTGTTTAGGTTGTGTTGTGTGTGTGTGTGTTGGTGTGTGCGTGTGGAGTGGGTTGGGGGTGTTGTATTTGTGTGTGTGTGTGTGTGTTTGGGTGTGTGTGTGTGGGGTGTGTGGAGAGAGAGGAGGGGAGAGAGAGGGGGAGGCAGCAGAAAAGGGCCCCAAAACACTACCCCGCGGGGCGCAAAGCGCGCACACACCCCACACACACACACACACACACACACCCACAAACACACACACCGCACGGGCCCCACGCATGAACCCCCTTTCCCCCCACAAACCCAAAACACCCACAGAAAAAAGAAGGAAAGGGGAAAGGGGTTGCAAGAAGCAAGCAAGGAAGAAAAAAAAAAAGAAAGAAAAAAAGAAGGGGGAAAAAGGTCCTCCACCTAGTTATTTTTTCTTTTTTTTTTTTAAAATTTAAAAGCTTTTAGGTTGCCTGAAAATCCAGCGCCAGCCACTACCCCAGCCCGGGTGGGCCCTGCCCCCAAGGTGTCACCCTTGTTTGAAATGCCCGGAGTGGCAAGTGGGGAAGGGCCGTCATTTTATCCTGTACGTCTTCGGGAGTCCATTGGGCCCCTTTTCACAACCTGTGGGCCCAAAGGGCCCCCAGTGAAGCCTTGGAACCCATGCCAAAGAATTGGGGGAAAAAACCATGAAGGGGGGTGTGCGTTGTTGTTGGGGTGGTGGTGGTGGTGGTGGTGAGTTATTTTGTTGTGGTGGTGGTTTGGGGGTGGTGTTGATGGGGGGTGGTTTGGGGGTTGAGGTTTGGGAGTGGTGGTGGTGGTTTGTGGGGGTGGTGATGTGTGTGGGTATGGTATGTGTATATGTGGGCTATCTCTCTGCGGGTTTTTTTTTTAATGCATTTATGGGGTCTCTTCTCTTTTTATGAAGGGCGTGAATTTTTTCTCTCTTTGTTTGTCTTTTTTCTTTCTTTGTCGTCTGTCCCCCATTTTTCTACTAAATACTACGCTACTAAAAAATATAATACTACTAGTGCTGCTGCTGCTACTATACTTTACTTTTTTCTATAAAACTATACTACTTTTAAAATAACTACTACTACTACTACTACTACTATACTACTACTAGTAAAAATTTAAAAACCCAAATATACTTATTCTTTTTCTCGATAATTTCTTTGTCTTTAGTGCTTGTTTTTTTCTTTTTCTTCGAAACCCCTTGACAGAAATGTTTGGGGTGTGTCGTTGGCGAAAGTGCGTTTTCGTGCCCCTTAAACGCCTGCCAAGTGAGGCCCCCGCATCCCACTTCGGAAAGGGAAAAAGTTGTTACTTGTTGAAGTCTTTCGGGGAAAAAAAGGGAGGAGGGAAAGGGGCCCCAAAAATAAAGAAAATTGGGGGGTGATAGGAAGGGCTAGGAAAAAAGGCAGAGACAAAAAGGGGATAGAAAGAAGAAAATCCTAGCAAGATTTTTCAGGAGGTGGGGGATGCTATGTTACTGACGGTCCCCCCGGCTCCTTTACCGTGGGGTGGGGGGTTTGGGTGGGGGTTTGGGGGTGGGGGGGGGGGGAGCAATTTTGCTTTTTCCAATTCCCAGCCCCGGGCAAACATGGGGGCAAAAAACAAAAAAAAAGTTTTTAAAGGCCAACCACCCCCCCACCCACAAAAATAAAGCCCGCATGAAAGTTTGTTATTGTATTGTTTTTACTGTATACTTTGATTTTCCTAATCTGTGAAAACATTCCCCAAACCCTTTTTATTTGAATTTTTGAGCTTTTTTTAAAAAGGGTTTAAAGGTTCGAAAACACGGCTACCAGTATCAAAACTTGGTGGGAAAAAGGATGGCTAAAGATTGGGCTTGATTGTTTTCTATGGATTGGGAAAAGATCGGAATAGCATTCCAGTGCCCCCTTTTTGGAGGAAAAAGTCAAAAAATTTGTGACTTGTTGACGGCGGGTTTTAACTGCCTGGACGCCAATTTCCCGCCCCTTGGGCCTTTCTCGGGGGCCCTGGAGTCATATGGGTTTAAAAAACGCCCTCGAGTTTCCCCGGGCCCAAAAAAATGGGGGCCGTTTAAATATCTTTAAATTTTGAATGATATGATGGTTGCAAACAGTTTAGAAAGCTTGAGTGTGTGTGTGTTTTATCTGTGTGAATTGTGTGTGAATTCCTCTGTGTGCGTATTTATTTATTTATTTAATTTATTTTTGTTTGGGAAACGAGGTTAAGGGGAAAAAGCATGATGTGCTTTTTTACTTTCCCGTCCGTGTGTATGGGTTTTGGCCCAAATTTTGTCATCTGTTCCAACCCGGAAAACAATGGCCTACTCTTACGAAAAAGCGGAACCGGATTTAAAGTTGGCGCGGGGAAAATTTGCGTGCGTTCGCACAGGGGCCCGGTTTATAAATTCATCCGAAAGGGGGTTTTGGGGTTTCAGCAGTTTTGACGACTTGGTGGTGTGTGGTGTGAATTTTTTGTGTGTGTTTCTGTGTGTGTATCTGTGTGTGTATTTTTTGGGGTTTTTGTATCTGTGTGGTTGTACCCCTGTGTGTATGTGTGTTTTTTGTTCTGTGTGTGTTCTGGGTGTTTCGTGTGTGTATGTGTGTGTGTGGTATCTCGGTTTGTATGTGTGTGTGTGGAATGAGGGGGGGGGGGGGGGCAAAGGGTGTGCAGAAAGAATAAAATAAAAGGGTGGGGGGTAGAGGGAGCTGTTTTAGAATCTGACGGCGGGGGCGCAGCAGGGGCAGCAGTGGTGGTTGAAGTTGTAGTAGGAGTTTATTGTAGTTGTAGTAGTGTAGCAGTGCTATTAGTGTGGTGGCAATTTGTTTGAAATAGGAGTAGTAGTACTAGTTGTAATGAAAAAAGTAAATTTGTATTAGAAATTGTAGCATTAAAAGTAGTAGTGGTGGTGGTGGTGGGTGGTGGTGGGGGAAATAGTTGTAGTAGTTGTAGTAAAAGCAGGGTTTGCAGCAGAAGCAGGATAGTAGTTGTAGAATAGTAGTAGTAGTTTGGGGAGAAATAGTGGTTGTTTGTGTAGTAGTAAAAGCCAGCAACAGTAGCAGCAGCTGAGGGAGTAGTAGTGTGGGAAATAGTAACAGCAGCCGCAGTTAAAAAGCAGTAGGGATAAAGGGTAGTAGTAGTAGTGTTTGTAGTATTTGTGGTAGTAGTGGTTTAGTAGTAGGTTGTAGTTGTAGTAAGGGAGGGAGTAATAGTAGTATTTTGTAGTAGTAGTAGTAGTAGAAAAAGTCAAACATTATGTAAACGCTCTTTTGATGACAAAACTGCCCGTAACAACCAAAGGGGGCTAACGAAATATAACAAGAACTCTGCTTCCATTTTTGTTTTTATGTTTTCTGTTACTACCGGTTTTGTGTGTGTGTTGTATGTGGTGTGCGTGCAAAAGGATGTGTTTTGGTGCGTTTCGTGCGTGCGTGGATGCATGCGTGCGCGCGAAAGTGGTATGGGGTGTGTTTTTAAAAGTTGCTAAAAACGCAAATAACACACACTCTCTCTCTGTCTGTCGTGTATTTAGTTTCAGAAAACAGTGGTAAACGGGGTTTTTTAAGGGGGGGTAAAAAGGGGGTGTTTGGGGATTACTGAAAACGGAGGTATGTGATGCAGAAACTTGGTCCTGTTCCTGTGCGTCCCTTTTTCGCAATTTCCTTTGGGTTTTTTGGTTTTCTTCTTGTTCTTGTTTCTCTCCCTTTTTTTCTTGTTCTTGTTTCCTTGTTCCCTTTTTCCCCTTTTTTGTTTTTTGTTCTTCTTTTTCTTTTTGTTCTTGTTCTTTCCTTTTTCTTGTTTTCTTCTTGTTCTTGTTCCTCTCTTTTTTTCTTGTTTTTTTTGTTCTTGGTTTTATCTTCTTGTTCTTATTCCCCCTTGTTCTTCTGTTCTTGTCCCTTTTCCTTTTTTTCTTCCTCTTGGTTTTTGTTTTTGTTTTCTTTTTCTTCTTTTCTCCTCCTCCCCCTCCTCCTCCTCCTCCCCCTCCCCCTCCTCCCCTTTCCCCCCGCTTTGCCCTGTCAGTGAAACTGGGAAAAAAAGGAAAAGTCCTTTAAAACTCCTTCTGTGGGGGTATACGCGTACAGCTTGGTCTGCGGTTATTCAATCGGGCCCCGCAATCTTCCTTTTTGGGCGCCGCATAGCGTGCATCTCTTCTTTATCCTCTTTTTTGTCCGTTTTTATCCCCGAAGAGTGCTAGGGGGGTAAGGGCCCTTTAAACCTGGCGGAGCCCATCTATTTCCAGGACCAGGATGCATGCTGAGTATGTTCATGTTTCCCCGTTAAGTACAAACGCTGACATAAACAACGGAATCTTTATCGTGAATATTTGGGTTTTTTTTTTCTGCATGCGTTAATACGTGAAGGAACTAAAGACACTGGCAGCTCTGCGCTTTCAGATGGCCCGGGAGATCCTCAATTCACCAGCCACCGCTGCCGAGATTCAAACCCATGACTTGATCGCCCCACAGGATTGTTGAGGTCGAACACTCTTAACCACTCAGATATCTATCTATCTATCTATCTATCTATCTATCTATCTATCTATCTATCTATCTATCTATCTATCTATCTATCTATCTATCTATCTATCTATCTATCTATCTTCTATCTGTCTGTCCTGTCTATCTATCTATCTATCTATCTATCTATCTTCTATCTATCTTCTTCTTCTATCTATCTATCTATCTATCTATCTATCTATCTATCTATCTATCTATCTATCTATCTGTCTGTCTGTCTATCTATCTATCTATCTATCTATCTATCTATCTATCTATCTATCTATCTATCTATCTATCTATCTATCTATCTATCTATCTATCTGTCTGTCTGTCTGTCTGTCTGTCTGTCTGTCTATCTATCTATACGCAGCAATTTGATTATAGTGGAGATGCCTTGCCCACAGTACATCCCCACTCTCTCGGCCAAGTAGGCATAAGGACAGTCAGCGTTGGAGATGGAGATGTTCTCCAAAGGTCAACTAACCCTCAGGGCTGCAACCCCTTAAGGACTGTGCAAGTCAAGCCTCCTAGTCAGAGAGTCATAGTCGATCACTAAAAGACTAAGCTGTAAGCTGGAAGGACGGTGGCAGGATGGTTAAGACGTTTGCCTGCCAACAAGTAAATCGTGAGGTTCTTGGTTCGATTCCCAGCCTCGCCCTTTCTTCCCAGTTTGACCAAAAAATCGAACTGAATGTCAAAGTCC
>CM054139.1:36045244-36060244 GCA_028751875.1 Rapana venosa
GGGGTGCCGCATGGGGGCGCACAGACGGCTCCTGAGGGGAACCTTGTCGCTGGCACAGTAGATCCTGCTGCTCCTGCTGAGCCAAGTCCGGTTCCAAGCTTAGCCCCCGTGGACAGCGGAGACCTCTCTTCCAGCCTGGTGATTAAGAGTGCAGGCAGTCTGAACATTCCAGCGACATTCGTGTCCCAACAGCCGGCTTCCAGCGGAGACTCGAACAAAAATATCTCTCAGACGGTAAAAGATGAGAGCGCAAAGCCTGCTGCTGCTACTGCTGCTGCTACTGAGCCTGCTGAACACAGGGATGGAGTTGTGTCTGTGGGCAGTCAAGGGGATGGTGTCCAGAAAAGGGAGCCTGCGCCTCAAGCCGTGGCAGAGTCTGTTTCCTATTCGTCATATGTTCCAGGACCTGTAGCCGCTGCTGCAGATTCGAGAGAGGCTCTGAGTTCGGAAGACGAGGGCACCATCATGGCTGCTGCAAAAGATGAAGCTTTGGCTTTTCTGCATCAGCACTTCCAGGAAAAGGATCCTGCTGGAGCCGGATCTGTAGATGATCAGCTTTTGAGACACGAAGAGATCGTCCTGACGCCACAGGAACTTGCGAAGCTCGGACCCTCCATTGACTGTTCAGCTGAAGGTATAGCGGCTTACGCGAAAGTTCTTCCCATGTTGAGAAAAGCCGTTGTTTTCGCCTTTGATTACATATCCATGAACAGAGCCAAGAACGTCGTGAAAGTGAAGTGTGGGAGATTGGTCACTACCAACAGACGCAAGGGGAAAGCCTCCAGCTTCAGAAGCGCTCAGCCTGCCAAGACAGGGCAGATGGAGACTGCCTTTCTCACCCAGATCCGCCCTGGTCAAGCCCTGGACACTGCAGCCATTCACAGCACTCCAGTGGAGGAGAGACAGTTCGTGACCCGAAAAGGTGTCAAGGTGCTGGTGTCTGCGGGTGACATCACTGAAACAGCGGCAGATGCCATCGTCAGCCCAGCACGCGAGAGGCTGGCTCCTCCTCGTGTAAGTTTGCAGCACGCTAGGTCCACACTCGCCGCTCTTTTATAGTTTGGTTAGCAGTTTTGAATGTTGTAGCGTTACGCCTGTGTGATTTGTCTTTTGAGATGAACGTACATTATTCCAATGATGGAGAGCGTTGTTGTTGTTGTTGTTGTTGTTGTTGTGCGTTCCCCAGCTTTACACCCTGGGGGTCAGCCAGAACATGCCACACTCTGACTCACTCATCATCCCACCTGGGACTCATTGTGAGATAGGAAATACGTCGGATGAGAAAGTTTGCGTGTAACTCTTTTCAAGTACCTTGCTATAATTATACGCAGCCATACTCCGACTTCAGAGGATATGGAAAGGTTTGACAGGCACCCAGGAAATCAAGCACACGCGCGCGGCGCGCACGCGCGTGAGTGCGTGCTTGCGTCTGTGTATGTGTGTGTGTGTGTGTGTGTGCGTGTGCGTGGTTCGTTCGTTTCATTCTTTTGATTTAACGTATTTTTGCTATTAGGGATGTTTGACAAAAGAGAGAGAGAGAGAGAGAGAGAGAGAGAGAGAGAGAGAGGGTATGTGTGTGTGCGCGCGCGCGCACGTCTGTGTGTGTGTGTGTCTGTGAGTGTGTGTGTGCGTGCGTGTGTGATTTTTGCGCATGTGTGTGTACGTGCGTGTGTGCGCTTGCGTGCGTGCGTGTATGTTTGTTTGTCAGTCCATCAAGCTGCCTGGCTCATTGCTACCCCCCCTCCCACAGTTTCTCTTTTTTGTGGAATTTATTTAGGGGTGGTGGGGGGGGGGGGGGGCGTTTGAGTGCACTAAGTCCTTCGGATGAGACTATAAACCGAGGGCCCGTGTGCGAACGCATGCAGAACATCTTGCGCACACGTTAAATCCTGTTCCGCTTTTCGAAAGAGTAGGCCATTGTGTGCCGGAGGGAACAGATGACAAAATTTACAAAACCGCATACACACGTGGACTGGATGTAAAAAAACATGAGTGCTTATTCCATTATGCTCGATATTTAAAAAAAAAAGTCATTTGAGCGCTTTGATTTGTTGCTTTACAAGATTCAGCGCTACATAAACTCCATATCTTCTTCTTCTTCTTCTTCTTCTTCTTCTTCTTCTTCTTCTTCTTCTTCTTCTTCTTCTTCTTCTTCTTCTTCTTCTTCTTCTTCTTCTTCTTCTTAACAACGAACATTTCAGAGTAACAAAAAAATGAAAGTGATTAACCAACACAATATTTCTCTGAGGGCAGTGTGTTTGAGGGCACGGGATAGCTCAGTGGTCAGAGCACTCGCTTAACCCCCAGCCAAGGTTAAGCAGCATCGAGCGTGGTTACCACTTGGATGGGTGACCGTTTGCGCGCCTTGGCTTCAGTACAGTCCCCCCCCCCACCCCCCCCCCCCCACCACCACCCGCACCACCACCACCACCACCACCACCGCCCCACCCCCACCCCCCCACCCCCACCCCCACCACCCCCACCACCACCACCACCACCCCCACCCCCCCACCACCACCACCCCTACCACCACCTACCACCACCACCCCATACCACCACCACCCCCACCACCACCCCACCACCACCCCCACCACCACCACCTACCACCACCACCACCACCACACCACCCCCCCCCACCACCACCCCCACCACCCCACCCCCTATTACCACCACCTACCACCACCACCACCACGACGCCTATATGAATTGACTTGATCGTGAAGGTGACCACGGAGGTAGCGGTGACGACGGGAGGTGCCCTGGTCTGCAGAACAGTGCTACAGGCCCAGGGTCCCTGCTGGGAGGACTATGCCGACAAAGACCTGTGCCGGAAGCATTTGGCGGACACCATCTTCAATTGCTTGAAGCTTGCGGACTCTTCGGGCTTTCGCTCCGTGGCTGTGAGCCCTGTAGGGTCAGGTGAGGGCTGTTGGGAGGGCTAGCTGTGAGCTCTGGTGTTGTCATCCATCCCATCCCATCCCATCCTATCCCATCCATTCCATCCATCCATTCATTCATTCCATCCATCCCATCCCATCCATCCATTCATTCGTTCCATCCATTCCATCCCATCATCATCATTCATTCATTCATTCATTCATTCATTCATTCATTCATTCATTCATTCATTCATTCATTCATTCATCAATCCATCTATCATCTATCCATTCATCATCCATCCATCCAATCCAGCAGCCAGCCAGCCATCCATCCACCCATCCATTCATCCATCCATCCATCCATCCATCCATCCATCCATCCATTCCATCCATCCATCCATCCATCCATCCATCCATCCATCTATCCATCTATCCATCTATCCATCCATCCATCCATCCATCCATCCATCATCATCCATCCATCCGTCCATCCATCCATCCATCCATCATCCATCCATCCATCCATCCATCCATCCATCCATCCATCCATCCATCCATCCATCCATCCATCCATCCATCCATCATCCATCCATCCGTCCATCCATCCATCCATCCATCCAACTAGCCAGCTATCCATCCAGCTAGCCATCCAGTTATCAATCCACCCATCCATCCTTCCCTCCCTTCCTCCATTTACCCATCCATCCATCCAGCTAGCTATCCACCCACCCACCCATTCCTCCCTTCCTCCCGCTAGCCAGTCATGCAGCCAGCCAGCTTTCCAGCCATTTCATCCAGTCAACGTGTGAGTGCAAATATTTTGTGTGATGCAAAATATCGTAATATCGTGTTGGTATAAATGAGGCTTCTTCTACAAGAAGGATAATTCGGCTATTTTCACCAGCTCTATAATCAGTAAATGACAAATATCACCACATGGAGTTTTGATTAGTGATGATGATAATGATGATAATGATGATGATGATGATTGATGATGATGATGGTGGTGGTGGTGGTGGTGGTGGTAATGGTGATGATGATGATGAAGAAGATGATGCTGCTGTTGGTGATGATGATGATGATGATGATGATGATGATGATGATGAAGAAGAAGATGATGAAGATGAAGAAGAAAAAGAAGAAGAAGATGAATAATAATAATAATAACAACAACAACATCAACAACAATAATAAAATAATAATAATAATAATAATAATAATAATAATAATAAATAATAATAAGATCATGATGATGGTGATGATGGTGGTGGTGGTAGTTATGATGATGATGATGACGATGACAAGTAACACTACGGCTTAAAGGAGTACGATGCCATTGGTTTTTTATGCTTGACAATTAGGACAGCACTCACAGTAGAATAATGATAATATAAACAAAACACAGAGTTGTACACAGTGTCTTGCTGACTTCAGTTCATCACATTGAACAATCATCAAGTATATTGTGTGACTCACTTACAAGATATGTTGTTGGTGGTGCTGTCGTTGTTGTTGTTGTTGTTGTACACCCCTTATCTTATCAGCCTGGGGGTCATCCACAACATGCACTCCGGCACAGTCATCACATCATTATCCTGGAATCGCTGAGAGATTAAAAGTGCACACTGAATGAAAGGTTTGCGTGTATCCCTCTTTTCAAGTACTTTGCCGCATAGGCAACCATACATACTCCGACTTCGTATAATTTGTTTCTCTTTTGAAGGAGATTGCAGGTTGTTATATCCAAAACTTGTCATGGCTGAAGACAATCTCAACATGACACTTTACATCATAGCAATATATAAGTGTAGGCAGGCTTTGGTACTTAGCTGACATCCTCCTCACCTCACCTCACCTCACCTTACCTCACCTATTCCGTAGTCCCTTGGACTATGTGGGCACTAATGAAGATTTACTCCTCTGCTTTCCCTAGCAATTTGGTCCACTCAAGGCCACTCCACTCTCTGATGTTGTCTTCCCATCGTTTTCTCTCTCCGCCTCTTCGTCTCCCTCCTTGTACTGTTCCCTGTAGGACAGTCTTGGCCAGTCCAGATGTTCGTGTGACGTTTTCAAACCACGTTAGATTGCGTCTTTTCCCTGAAGTCAGGAGCTCTTCTTCATATGGTCCGACGGCGTTTTAAATTCTGGCCTTCACTTCTTCCTAAGTGATGTGATCTCTGTATGAGATACCGAGGAGTTTGCGAAAACACCTCATCTCCATTGCCGGTATCCTTTTATTTTTTAATTTTTTTATCAATGCTTGCTGTTACGGTCCACATGCTTACAAAAATATGGACATCAATAACTGACAAAGCTTTTGGCATGCGGGCCAAAAAAAACAAACCCCAAACAAGCAAACAAGCGAGCGTTGCACTGATGATGAGAGTCACGATGGTTGGTGTGCAGGAGTGTCAGGAGGCGTGCCTCAAGAAGAGTGCGCGCGAAGCTACTTGGAAGCGGTGCAGACGTTTGACGCCGGTCTCGGAGGTGGTGCCAGGCTGCACACCATCCATTTCATGGACCTCAATGACGACCTGATCAGAGTCATCCAGGAAGTCTTCGCTGTTGGGTTGCGCACAGACTGACGCGATCAGCTCTCACCTCACAACAATTTTATTTCATAGATTTTGTCTGCATCGCACCATGTTTGTAAATATCTGTTTGTTTAAACTTTTGATTATTTATCATTGATTGCATGACTGTGTAAGATTAGGTTGAATGCATGCGCTTTGATTTGTCTTTGCAAGATATAGCGCTATATAAGTTCCATTTATTATTATTATTTATTACAACATTTTGCGCAAACGTTAAAACCCGTTCCGCTATTCGGAAGAGTAGGCTATTGTGTGCCGGTGGGAACGGATGACAAAATTACATACACACGGGGTCTGGATGTGAAAAGCACATGAGTGCTTATTTCATTATCCTCGAAATAAAAAGAATAAAAAAACCCACCTATCCCGTAGTCCATTGGACCGTGGGGGCGCTAATGAAGAGAGATAATTAATGTGAGCAGCTCAGAACTTTGCAAAAGTCCAGAGACGGCTTTAGTTGACTTGGTGTGTAAAGATGATAAACTGTATGCACTAAAGTGTATGGTTTTGATTTTATGTATGTAATACTATTGGTTTTCTTGTGCTGGGTTTTGTTTTCTTTTGGTATGCTTGTCTAGTTTTTCTGTGTCTGTTTTGGTTTAGTTGTGATTTCGATTTTGTTTGTTGTTGTTGTTGTGCGATTTGAATGAAGGGACTTAAACTGTGATTTTTCCTAAAAGGGTTGTAGGTTTAAAAAGTAAAGTTCTTAATGTTTTGGTTTCTTGTGCACGAGAAAGAGCTCCCTTAAAAAGACAAGTCCAACACTCATACATAAACGCAGAGAAGGAGGGAGAGAGAGAGAGAGAGAGAGAGAGAGAGAGAGAGAGAGAGAGAGAGAGAGAGAGAGAGAGAGAGAGCAGCCAGGATTTTTTTTAGATGAACAAAAGAAGAAAACTCGTGACAATCTTAAAAATGCCATGATAAATTTTATAATACGCAGAACATTAAAGCCTTGTATGAAGGCAATAATATGATGAAACTCGTTTTCTCAGTCTCGGAAAAATCAAAGCTGATATAAACCGTGATTGAAAAATATTAGAAAACGATTTTTCTACACCGAATACTCCTTTCAGTCTCAGCAGATAATGATTTTTACGCCCATTGATTTGTCATGCATTGAGATTTGCTTGGTTTACAAGGTTTAGCGCTATGCCAATGACATATGTTATAATTATTATGACTATCATCATCATCATCATAATTATTATTATTATTAGTAGTAGCAGCAGCAGCGTAAAATTCTAGCTGCTCTTCCAAGCGGACGCCCCGTCGCCACAAGAACAGCGCTACCCATTGTTTTTTTTTTCGATTTTTTTTTCTATCTTCGTGTGTTTTTGTCCCCTTATGATATGAGAGTGGCTTTTTTCTACAGAACTTAGTTATGGGAAAACTGTCTTGTTGTCGTGGGATCTTTAAGGTGCTCTAAATGTGCTTTCGTGCACGGGGATCTCGGTTTATCGTTTCATTCGAAAGGCTAGCACCCAGACCATGGATATTTTTCAGCCAGCTTGAATCGGGAAGCGACCGGTTGCACGTGTGTGATGTCTTAAATGGAATGACTTTGAATTGTTTACATTAGGCGAGTCAGCGCCATGCAAATTCCATATGTTATTATCATCATGATCACCATCGCTATTTTTATATTATTATTATTATTATTATTATTATTATTGTTATTATCATTATTATCATTATTGTTGTTAGTAGTAGTAGTAGTACTGTACCCCTCCTCATGCAAGGTTACAGAAACTATTTTATGTCGCAATGAACTTCATGGTAGTGAGATTGACTGCAAAGCTTCCTAGAGAATTTGTCTTTTAGTTTTTGGGACATTTACAACAACAACAACAGAGTCAAATAGCCTTGAAAGTAAATTTTGTTGACCTATACAGTCTCGGTATGGTTGCATCTTCCAATGTATGTAGCTAGGTTATGAGGTGGAAATGTGGGGCTTTGGACCGATGCAATAGTTGTTGTAGACTTTCATGGTTAAGAGGATCGACAGATAATTATAATATAAAAGGAATGTCACGTTTGCAACATTTTCCATTTTGTTTTTCACGATTTCAACAGGAATGATGAAAGTTATGTAAGCGCAAAGGAAATGTTTTTTTGGAGGTACACACACACACACACACATTTGTACATAGAATGTATGTATGTATGTATGTATGTATGTATCTGTCTATCTTTTGATTAATATATTAGTATTTATTAGTATAAATGGGAGAAAACTAAAGCACGCGCACGTGCACCTGTGTGTGTGTGTGTGTGTGTGTGATCACACGCAAGTGTACAAGTTTTCTCCCTTTTCTACTAAGTGGCGTTTTTTGAACGACCTATTGGTCCGTCTTTGAATGACTTTGAGTGTTATAAGTCACGGAAACAATTTTGTATTCTACAATGTTTTGGGTTGAATTTTACTATCATAACAAAGAAAAAAATGTTCCTGATTTTGCCAGATGAATAGAAGAGAAATCCATTGCAAAATGGAATGCTTCTCTAAAGTTATCAGTGTTATCTAAATGTCTTTCGTCCTTGAGTTTCCTCCCCTCTTGCACCCTCCTACTCCTTTCCCACTAGCGCTGGTCTCTTGCTTTCAATAGAGTGAATCACTGGCCTCAGATTTGTTGCCGAGGAGTTCCCATTTTTTGTTTTACATTTTTTCATCTTGTTGTTATTGTTGTTGTTGTAATTTCTTTTCTGTCCGTTATGCCCAGACAACCGACTTGTTGTTCTTACCGTAGACTAATCGATTACTTTTCAGATCTATTGAGAATTGAAACTGTTTTCCTTGTTCTAAGGTGATTTTTTGTTGGCTTTTATGCACGTGTTTAAGTATGATGATGATAGAGGCTTACGCTCTTTATGCGGGCATTTTATTTTGTAAAACTTTCATCTGTTTTGATGTAGTAGTTACCTATATACCTTTTTGCGTTTTGATCTTCTTTTGCAAACAAATCTTTTTTGTTATGTTACTTTTCCATGTGATATGTGAGCTCATGTGCACATTTGATTTTTTATTGACGCCACGAAAAAATTTAAGTGTGGTGTCTTGCTTGTGTAATACGCAGAGGTTACAACGTGTCATTGACCTCCCTTCAGTCAGTATAGCCTATTGGCTGCACTTTGTACAATCCGCTAGTGGAGCAGTACATTAAATGTAAGGTTGGTTGAGAAAAAGGCCCGAGTTTGGGTGGATTTACAAGATAGGCTACAAATCGCTTTGCTAGAGGATAAATCACAATACTGAGACGGGTTCATCTGCAGAACATTCTGTTGGACTTTAATGCACAAGCTGCAGTTGACAACATACAAATTATAGACACAAGAAATGCAGCAACACAGAAACATTGACTCATTACCCCCCCACTCAAAAAATGAAGTACATTACAACAAGAACTTTATACATCTACACAAACCAAACTTCTAAAGGAGATACGACATGAGAGCAAGAAGTTTTGTCCTTAACCTGTAATTGACAACTTGAACAAAATCCTTTGTAACGTCCAACACCTGTAGTCTTTAGTGTTGATTTTAGACTCAAGAACTGTAATAGCACAGAAACACGGACACATTTTTCCCCTTTCAAAATGAAGTAAATAACAACAAGAATGATATACATCTACACAAACCAAAGCTCTATAGAAGATACACAATTAGAGCAGAAAATTGCCTGGAACCTGCGATCGACAACTTGCACAAAATCTTTCGTAACCTTCACTACATGTTGGTCTTTAGTCTTGGTTTTCAGTTTTCCCTAGGTCATGTCACTGTGTGCAGAATATTTCATACATGCTTTTTTTTTTTTTATACAAAATTGACTGAAGTCATTTCTGACGGCCGAACACGTGACCAACACATAAACTAAAACTTTGCCCCGGGTTTTCATGTACGTGTGAACTGAATCTCTGCTTCAGGATTGTTTACGTGTGCATTTCATTTTCTGCATGGATATGCACATACAAAAGGACTGAGGCACTGGCAGTTCTGTATTATAGGTCGTAAATATTCCCTCCTTTTAAGCTCACTGAAAACTCCAACTTGTAATGTGAATTCTCTTAAGATATCAAATTCTCTTAAGATATCAAGCACTTTATCCATTCGACAACTGTGCTGTACATTCTAGAAAAAAGATAAAGAAAAGGTCTATGTTAATACAGGATATATACTAAACAAAATCAAACTGACATCAAAGGAAACTGCTTGTAATCAAATAGTATATATGACAATCAGCAACTCACGTTAAAATGTTTGACGTTTCTTCACATGTTTCTGTATACCTAAAACAAGCAACCCACTGGCACACATTATGTTGTTTATTATCACTAGAACCGAGTCTATGAACAAAGCTGCCGACAAAAAGTACAACAACAAAAGCACAACAATCAACTGAAGACATAACAACTGTTAAACCTTGTTTCTAAGATTTGGGTAAGAAAGGAAACATGCTGTTTCTTGAGGGGACACTATTGGCTTGTCAGCTTTAAAAATAAGTGAACAGGGCTGATTATTTGATCCCCCGTTTTTAAAGTAAAGAATACGGGTATCGAAAAAGTGGAGTACTAGGCACTTTGTTTATCTTGCGCATTTAGCGCACACGTTGAAACCTGTTCCGTTTTTCGGAAGATTGTGTGCTGGTGGAAACGAATGACAAAATTAACAAAACTGCATACACACAGGGACTGGATGTACAAAAATTACTGAGTAGTTTTCCCATAATAATTCAAATAAAAGAATAAAAAAAAAGAATTAAAAAAAATATATGGGCGGAGGAGGGAGGGGGGGGGGGGGTGTCTGGGGGACATAGAAACGCATAAAGGGTCAAGGATCATGCCGTGATTGCTTCGGCAACAGGCCAAAGAAAAAAAATGCGATTTTCAGTGTGGTCTCCAAGAATGGACACCCTATCCAGTACTTTGGTTTAGGGATACTTGGAACAGCATGATAGCGCTGTGCGTCTCCTCCTGCAGGATGTAATGCACTGCCACTTCTGTAGCTAGCTCTGCTGAGCCCGGTGCTGACCTGGTGTCCTAAACCAACCAATGCTGAGTAATGACTCAAATTGCCGGAGCCAGAAGGAAGGAAGATGGAAGTTCACATCTCATTTCTGACAGGCTGAGAGCATCCACCAGAAGTAAAAGAGACGCAGATGCCTCCTGAATTGAATGTCTGTCTATTTCCCGAATTTGGGTAAAACTTTAAAAAAGAAGTTTAGGCAATGTATGGCGATAGGACTGTGGATTCGGAGTATGGTCACTAGATAACAGATTCACCTGTCGATACGATGTTTCATTATTCAATCAGAATATCCAACATCGCCTTTATGAGACGCTTAAAGAGATGGAATAACAACTTATGACTGACAAAAGTGGCTTGCCTCGAATATGGTTTCCAGGAGAGCGGACTTTACATTTGAGTGTGTCAGCATTTGCACGGGTCAAACAGAAACTTCCCAGGCTCCCCAAGGTGCGAGGTGTACACATCCTAATGTACAGGCCTGCAGGCTGCAGAAAGTCATACAGGACTGTGACAGAGGGATGGTTGGTACTCAAACATGCAGACCACAACAAGGTCAACTTTTCCAAACTATACCTAGTGCAGAAACGATTTGCATATGGAAAGGAGTGGGGAGCGAGAGATGCCACAGTATGGATGCCTTGCCTTCCTTACTCTGTACAGGTCAGTAGCATGATAGGTGTCATCGCGATTGGGATATGGGCTAATGAAGACTGTCATCGTGGTCTGTAACATCAGGAGATAAGTGTTGAAGAAAGATCTGGCAAGCTTTCATATTATCAAAAAGCTGAAATTTTACCAAGATTTTGCAATAGAGATGGTCACAGAGAAAAGTTCTAACAAAACATAAATATGTTTTAGAGTAAACGACAAAACTACCCGTTTTATCTATGGCCTACCTCATGATAAAACCCTTTTAGAGTATCATGCGCAGAATAAAGCTCAAAGTGTTAGAAATTCGTGGTCTCGCAGTCAAGGATTGCCTAGTTGTGACAATCATTACTCAGGGTATTTATATGGTTTTGTAATACAGGAATATTTAGGAGACTTGTTTTCCAAACTAACAGACATTCTATGACCCCTTAGACATACTGCAAAGGAGAAAGATCCCTGTGTGTATGTGTGTGTGTGTGTGTGTGTGTGTGTGTGTGTGTGTGTGTGTGTGTGTGTGTGTGACCTGATCAGTTAGTCCAATGTGTTCTACTCAAGTTTCTTTTCTTTTTCTTCTCTCAAAGAAATAATAAGAAAAAAATCAACGGAATAATTTCAGAGCATTTCAAAAATCTGGTTTATGGGTAGTATTTTTTTGTTCTTCCGAAGATGTGCAAATTTCCCTTGTTTCTTGACAGCTAACGTCATCTGTATCCAGATCTGTAAAATCTTGCTTAAGCAGCACCCCTCTACTCGCTAAATACTTGATAAGCTTCAGTGCCTGGATTCTATTGAGATCCAGCAAGGTATTTGCAGATTGGGTTCTGACCTGTGATGCTATCATTTGTTTAATCCGTTCATTTCTTTTATTGCGACGGTTTTCAAGAATAACATTCATGGTGTACAGGAACGGATTGATGGCCGAGTTTACGGGTAAAACGAAAACTGCTATTGCCACGTTGACTTCCCCAGAGATTGGCGTGCCTGCACTAGCCATGAAGCCAAGCACACCCAGCGGACACCAGCAGAGAAAATCAGACAAGGCCACAGCAATCAGCCGTCTGGCCATTGTGAACTCCTTGTTAGAGGCACTTTTCGAATCACTGCAGATTCTGTTTTTTTGTACAGTCCAATAAATCAACAATTGCCCGCAAGCAATCATGAGAAACAGAACAAAGTTGAAAACGATTACGATGCTGAAAGCATAATTAATCCCTGGGAAATCTTTTCTTGTTATTGGGAGAGGAATGCAGATGCCGTTTTGGCTGTAAAATTTCCAGTCAGATGTCCATGGAAGCAACGGTATTCCGGCAATGACAACACCCACGCCCCATGCCAAAGTAGTGGCAAAGAATGATGAACATTTCGTAAACAGCCTTTCACTAAAAGGAAAATGCAACACAAGAAATCGATCTAGAGTTATCAAAGAAATAATGATGGCAGACACTTCACTGGAGAGAAGCGACAGAAACCCGGCAGCTTTGCAGGTGAAACTATTTCTCCAGATCTCATCGGTCCAAAGATAACGACCTCTGTAGCTCAGATCAGCCAGGCCAATGATACTTATATACACACCCATCAGAAAATCGGATATGGACAGATTAGTCACAAAAATGTTAAAGCTTTTTAACTGTGATCGATTATAGGTCATTCTGAAAGCAAAGGTGACACAGTTACCAACGAGAGACAGAAAGGCAAACAATGACAAGAATCCTCTGTAAATATTTGACCGCAGCAAATCCTGACAGGACGAAATCTCATCAGATGGAGCTTTGCAGTTAGCAGGTTTGAAACGTGAGGGCAACATGGAAGGGCAGCATAGCTTGTAGTTGTCTGCCACCAACGCTTCAAGATATTGGAGCCCTTGAAAAATGTCTGCTGAAAAATATGTCATAGGATTACCGCCTAGGTCCAGAATGTGTAGATTCTTCATACTCTGAAAACCATCTCCTGCTACACGGTCAATGTCGTTATTGCTCAAATTTAGATATGTTACAGAGGAAAAGATATGCCAAGAACTAAGATCTGCTTGTTTCATGGACACAAGTGTCATCTCAAGCACCCGAAGTCTTGTAAGATATGGCTGTGAGGACACGTCCTGAATAATAACCGAGCTCAATGGATTTTTAGAAAGGTACAGCTGTTGTAAATTCTGAAACATGCTGATGTTCTGGACACTTATGCCAGTCAATCTATTTTCAGTGAGATCAAGAATTTGCAAATTAACAAGAGCAGTGCTAACAATGGCTGTCAGATTACAACGTGTAAGTTTCAAATAGATAAGCATCGTGTTGTTTACTAAACCTTCAAAGGTAATCCCACTACCACTAGCATCCAAGTATCGCAGTTCAGGATAGCCACCCACCAAAAAGTTTTCAGAACAAAAGAAAGCTGTGCCATAACACGTACACTTATCAGAACATTGGGGAAAACAGGCCAGCTCATCATCTCTTTGAGGGCAGTGGTACACATCATCACACACATATTTAAAGTGCAGACACACACCAGACCCACGACATCGGTAAAATCCTGGACAGACGAAGCTGTCACAGCCCCTCTCATCCTCATGGTCAGGACAGTCATAGACCCCATTACAGTGGACAAAGGACGGCAGGCAGTAGCCATCGCCTGGGCATTGGAAGTGAGTGTCCGGACATTGCGAGTCGTTCTTCAGGGGCTGCATGGTCAAACGTCCTTTCTCGTTGAAGTCCACCAGGGCGGGCGGGAACACTTCCGGCATGCTGTAGTAAATGTAAGGCACCACGCATTGCACCTCGTCACTCCTGTCAGCACAGTGGAACACGTTGTCACACTGCAGCTGCCACAGTATGCACTGAAACACACACCACACACACACACACACACACACACATCACACACACACCACACACACACACACACACACACACACACCACACACACACACACACACACACACACACACACACACACACACACAGAGCTTGGAAGAAAGGTCGCCACCTGCATCTCTGCCTCGTTATCTGAGATTGGATCAGACAAAGGACCGATTTGCCATGTGCAACAACAACAACAACAGCAACAACAACAACAACAACAAAAACAACAACAACAACATCATCCTCCTCCTCCTCCTCCTCCTCCTCCTCATCATCATCATCATCATCATCAGCAGCAGCAGCAGCAGCAGCAGCAGCAGCAGCAGCAGCAGCAGCAGCAGCAGCAGCAGCAGCAGCAGCAGCAGCAGCAATGCACCTGCCTAGAAAGCGAAAAGTCCGGGTCGGAAGTGTGCGGTGGTTTGATCCCCGTTTGGTCCGAAACATTTCCCCCATCCATTACACCATGAGTGGTGGTTCAGGTGCTAGTCTTTCGGATGAGGCGATAAACCGACATCCCGAGTGTTACACGTAATTATTCAATGCTCGTAAAAGAACCCACGGCAACAGGAGAGTTGTTCCTGACAAAATTCTGTAGAAAAAAAGCCACCATGAAAAGGAAACAAATACAGTTGCAGACAGGAAAAGAAAAATAAGAAAATGGGCGGCGCTGCTCTTGTGGTGACGCGCTCTCCCTAGGGAGAGCAGCCCGAATTTCACGCAGAGAAATCTGCCTTGACTTAACGTGGTATAATTTAAATAAAAAAAGAAGCAGCAGCAGCAGCAGCAGAAATACAATTCTTATTACATTCTCTACGATTTTAGATGCCCCTGCTACTTTGTTGTTGCTGTACGTTCCTCAGCTTAACACCCTGGGAGTCTCCCAGAATATGCAGTCGAATTCATTTGTATTATCTGGGGAAAGCGCCGTGAATTGCAAATACGCAGTAGATAAGAAATTTGCATGTATAACTCTCTTTTTAATGACCTTTGCCATGCGGG
>CM054139.1:36062744-36072744 GCA_028751875.1 Rapana venosa
ACACACACACACACACACACAAAACACACACACACACACACACTCGGAACAACACTTAGAAGGTGAAAGATGCTGTTGAAAATTAGGGACAGATATTTGGGGGAAAGTCTCAGGTAGGAAATAAGTGTGTTTTGAGGCTGGATTTGAAGGTATCAAGTGAAGGCTTTTGGCGAAGTGAAAGAGGGAGGTCATTCCAGGTGGATGGACCAGAAACAGAGAAGGAGCGACGACCAACAGTGGTTTGTTTGAATCTGGGTGTTCGAAAGCACAAAGTATCTGCGGCTGAACGAAGGGAACGGGATGGAGTGTACAGATGAAGACAGTTACAGAGATAAGAGGGTGCAGATTTGTGGAGACATTTGAAACAGAGGATATTGATTTTATACTCCAGTCTTTGTGAGACAGGCAGCCAGTGAAGAGATCGCAGAAGAGGAGTGATGTGTTCAGATTTTTTCTTTCTTAGGACCAGTCGAGCTGCAGAGTTTTGTATGCGTTGAAGAGAGTGGATAGATGATGCTGGTAGGCCAGCCAAAAGAGAATTACAGTAGTCTAAACGTGAAAAAATGAGAGATGTGACAAGCTTGGAAGTTGCATCAGTGGACAGATACTTGCGAATCGCGCTTATGCGCCGTAATTGATAGTAGCAAGACTGGCAGGTCTGGGTGATGAATGTTTTCATAGAGAGTGTGTTGTCAAGAACTACTCCTAAATACTTCACAGAGTTGGACAAAGGAACTGACGTATTGCCGAATTCTATTGAAGTTTTTGCGATAGAGGAAAGTTTATGTTGGGTCCCTATGAGCATGACTTCGGTTTTATCGGCATTAAGTTGTAACTTGTTCTGAGTCATCCAGTTTTGAATGTCTTGAAGGCAGTAGGACATATTTGTCAGGAGGAAGACAAGTTTCAACAGTATCACTGCACTGAAGCTGAGTATCATCGCATAAAAATGATGATCAATATGGTGGTTGTTTATTATATGTGAGAGTGGAGCAGTGTAGAGAGTAAAGAGAACAGGGCCCAGGACTGATCCCTGCAGGACTCCACATTCCATTTTGACAGGTTTTGATTGAATTTTGTTTACAATAACTTTCTGGAACCTGTCTGTGAGGTATGAAGTAAACCAGGTGAGGGCTGTGCCGTTAATACCAAACGTATTTTGGAGGCGAGAAAGAAGAATTGAGTGATCTATGGTATCACAGATAAGTCAAGAAGAGTGAGGAGGGAGATTTTTCCTGCATCAGAAGCAAGTAGAAGTGTAGCTAAAGTGTGGACTAGGGTGGTTTCGGTGCTGTGGTTGGGGCGATAGGCAGATTGAAAAGTGGGAAGGAGATCATTGGAATGAAGGTGACTGTTGAGTTGTTTGAGAACGACTTTTTCTAGTACTTTAGAGACAAAGGGTAAGTTTGAGACAGGCCTATAATTCTTCAGAATGTTGGGATCGAGGTCGTGCTTTTTCAGTAGAGGTGTGACTATTGCTGTTTTAAGAGCTGATGGAAAATTTCCTGACACAAGAGATGAGTTTACTATTTTAGTGATAATAGGTACAAGTTGTGGAAGGCATTGTGAGAAAACAGAGCAGGTATGGGATCAAGGTCGCCTGATTTTATAGTCATTTCCTTCAGAATTGTCATGATTTCTTTTTCACTTGTGGGATGGAAGGAAAAGAGAGGAGTGCCAGTGAACTGGGCATCAGGAGGCGCAGGCTGGAATTGAGTCTGATCCAGTCTGGAGCGTATGTTTCGAACTTTGTCTGAAAAGAAGGCAGAAAATATGGATGGAAGTTCAGACAGGCTGTGGGTGTTAGGCAGAGTTGTTTTTGCAGATCCAAGGAGATTTGAGGTGAGGGAAAAAAGAGATTTTATGGATGCAGCACAGAGAACTTGGGAAGAGTAGTAGTCTGTCTTTGCTGAATGGATTAAGAGTTTGACTTTGTTTATTTGTTTTCGGAAAAGCTGTTTGTTGATTTCGGTTTTTGACTTCCGCCACTGCCGTTCTAGTTGCCGGCGTTTGCGCTTCGCTATCAAGATGTCTTGGGTATACCATGGCGCACAGGGTCTGTCAGGAGGAGATGGTCAGTAGGAGGTGCATGCTCATCAAGCAGTTGGCGGAGAATAGTGTTATAGTGATCAGAGAGGTCAGTGTGGTCAGAGGTTTGTGAAAAACGTTCGGAAGCTTGTGAAGAGAAGGTATGAATGTCTAAGGCCTTAAGATTGCGACGAGTAACATATTTCTTCTTTCTGACAGGTTTTGTGATGTTAAGATGGAAAAGAGTGGCGGAATGATCAGAATGCAGTTCGTCGGTGACAGAAACAGATGTGACAAGATTAAATGAAGCATTAGTAATCAGCCAGTCTAAAATATGACCAGATCTGTGCGTTGCTTCGTTTACCAGTTGAGAGAGAGAATGGTTGGACAGAGAAAGAGAAAGACGTTTGACATCTGGAGAAGACTGGTTGTCGAAATGGAAGTTGAAGTCACCAAGAATTATAAGTTTAGTGGGAGAGAGGCTGTAGTGGTCAAGGAGTGACTGGAATTCTTGGTGAAAAAGAGATGTTAGGTTGTTTTTACGGTTGGGAGGTGGGCGGTAAAGGCAGCAGAAAGTAATAGAGTGGCCAGGTAGGTTGAGACTGATTTCGCAAACTTCAAAAGATTCATGAGAGAATTGAAGGTTGTGACTGAAAGAAAGAGACGGTTCCAATGTGGTTTTGAGAATGATGGCAATCCCACCTCCTCGAGAGAGTCGGGGGAAGGAAATAGTTTTATATCCAGGAGGAGTCAGCTGTTTTATTTTTGGTTCATGGCCATGTGGTTTAAGCCAAGTTTCGGTGAGGAAGGTTAAGTCAATGTTTTTTTCAGAGATGATATCAGAGATGTAGTCGGCTTTTCCATTTGGACAGACTGCACATTGAACAAACTTGAAGGAGATCTGAAGGAGGTGGAGAGGTTGAAGATGAAAGTGGTGAGTTTGGACAAGCATCAGAGGAAGAGGACGAAGGCGATGGTGGAGATGCGGCTAGCGGAAGAACAGACAAGAGTTTTGATGGTGAATCAGGAGTAGAAGATGGTGAAAGAACTGTGCTAATCAGGGGATTCTGTGTTTGAAACACATCATGATATACATCATCATCATCAGAACAAAAAACATTATCAGAGTCACAAACAACAGAACAGTGAACAGCTGAAGGGGCGGGTGGACGGCAGCGTGGGGAAAAGCGTTGTCAGGGGTAACAGAAGTGACGTCAGAGGTGAGGGGGGAGACACGGGAGAGGGAAGCCCACCACTGGCGATGACGTCGGCCTGCCCGTGTTCCCCGTCTGGTTTTGCGGCGATGAATGCCTAAGTGTGTTATAAACTGCTTAATATCAGGAGCAAGCGTGTATTGTTTTTGACAAAATTCAGGTGGAGCATAGCTCTAATGTCCACTACCACTACTACTACTACTACTACTACTACTACTACTACTACTACTACTACTACTACACTACTACTACTACTACTACTACTACAACTACTACTACTACTACTACTACTACTACTTCTGCTACTGCTGCTGCTACTACTACTACTACTGCTTCTGCTGCTGCTTCTGCTACTGCTGCTGCTACTGCTACTGCTGCTGCTACTGCTACTTCTACTGCTGTTACAAGTAATAATATTACTACTACTACTACTACTACTACTACTACTACTAACTACTACTACTACTACTACTACTACTTCTACTACTACTGCTACTGCTATTTCTACTGCTCCTACTACTACTACTACTACTACTGCTACTACTACTACAACTACTACTGCTACTACTACTACTACTACTACTACTACTACTACTACTACTACTACTACTACTGCTAGTGATGATAGTGGTAATAATGGGTGGAATTCCTATGTGGCTCAATGTAATACATCGATGCCTAAAATCACGTTAATGTAGGTCTTGGCACTTTTCTTGCATGACTCACCACTGACACAGCTTTTTTAGTCTGACATTCTTTTAACATGGCGTGAACTCGTTGCTTTTTGTTATTTTGTAGTTGTGTGTAACACCCCCGTCCCCACCCCCTACACGCACCCAGCTGAACACCTTTGGGTTCGCTCAGAATATGCACTCTGTCTTACTCATTCCACTTGGGAGTCACTGTGAGGTTGCAAGTCCACAATCTGTCAGTAAAACGAAAATTTCTTTTTGGGGCATGTATAGCTTTAAAAAAAAAAGTACCTCATAATGTAGGCAAACAAACTTCCGACTTTAAAGGAGGATTCTTTTCCCTCTTTTAGAAGAGTACAGATGATTATGCCCGGAGCTTGTCATAACTAAAGACAATCTCACCATAGTATTAATTTCAAAGCATAATAACATTTCAGTAGTAGGCATTAGCACGAACACGACGTTTTAGTCTGAATACACCAAAAAATGGGCAGATAAGTAACTCTGGTGCAGCATCCTTCATTTGCATTGTCAACAACCCCCCCCCCCCACTTTATTTGCCACTTAGGATCCCCGCCCCCCCCCCCCTCCCCATCCACTGCCACCCGCCCCCCTCCCCCCCCCACCAGCCCACCCTTCCCCACCCTTCTCGCCAACACACACGCACATACGCGCACGCAGGCTCTTACCTGACCATTGTCGCAACGAAACTGTGTCTTTAGATCGCACGAAGGAAAGAAACAAAAATCTTCATCGCTGTCGTCGTTGCAGTGCGCTTGGTGATCGCAAACCAGCATGTATGGAATTCTTTGCCCGCCGCTGCATACAAACAAAGGAGGCAGAGGCGAAAGCGGCGCAGAACAGGAGGAATCCTGAAAATCCCCAGCCCAACACGAGGCCTGTGGGTCACAGGCCATGGAGTCATGCGTCATGTGACCTGAGGGGCACTGGAGGTATTGGAGCTTTGTCTTCCAGAGATGTTGGAAACTGGTGCCGTTGAGGACGATGCTGGACTGGGTGTTCTTCCACAGACCTGAAACAGATTGGATTCTTTGGCCAGCCATGTATGTCATGATGGATTCTTTGACCAGCCATGTCAAACAAACAAGCAAAAAGCAAATCTATATACGTTGTGAATCCTTGCAGACATAGCATACAGCGGAAGGAGAAGAGAGAGAGAGAGAGAGAGAGAGGGGAGAGAGAGAGAGAGAGAGGAGAGAGAGAAGAGAGAGAGAGAGAGAGAGAAGAGAGAGATAATGCGAATGCAAAAGGGTTTATTCAAAAGGCCTTGGCCACAGTTTCATCTCTCTTGATGTTGCTGTCTTTGTTGTTTTTGTTATTGCTGTTTTGTTAGTGTTGTTTTCTCTCTCTCTCCTCTCCCCCTCTCTCTCTTTTCTCTCTCTCTCTCCTCTCCTCCCCTCTCTTCTCTCTCTCTCTCAAAGCGCTTGCACTCAACTCATTCTTACACAGGTCATGCAACCAGTGACAACAATAGTTCCATCAAGTCCAAATGGGGAAACCCCACGCACACACACACACACACCACACACACACAGGTCACACACCCTGGCAGGGCAATAGAATCTTGGTTGTTGAAGGCAGGGAAAAAAACCTAGGGAATGAGGCAGGAGAAAAAAATCTTAGGTTTTGAAAAAATATGTCTTGAGACTGGATTAAAAGTGTCATAAGAAGGCTTTTGGCGGAGAGAGAAGGGAGATCATTCCACTTTAAAATGGACCAGAAATAGAGAAAGAGCGACGGCCGATGGTGGATTGGTTGAATCTAGGTATTCGTAAGGACAAGGTATCTGCAGCAGAGCGGAGAGAACGAGAAGGAGTGTACAAGTGAAGACATTCACAGAGGTAGGCGGGTACTGTTTTGTGGAGACATTTGTAACAGAGGGTACTGATCTTATAGTTTACTCTCTGTGGCACAGGCAGCCAGTGGAGAGATTGCAAGAGAGGGGTAATATGCTCAGAAACAGAGAGTTGCAATAGTCCAGACGTGAAAGAATGAGAGACGCAACAAGTTTGGATGTTGCATCTGTGGACAGGTACTTTCGAATTGCACTAATACGCCGTAATTGATAGTAGCAGGACTGGCAGGTCTGAGTGATGAATTTTTGCATAGAGAGTGTGTCAATAATGACCCCTAGATACTTCACAGCAGTGGATAAAGGGACTGATGCATTGCCAAGTTGTAGTGAAGCTGTTGTGATGGAAGAGAGTTTGTGTTTGGTCCCTACAAGCATGGTTTCTGTTTTATCTGCATTTAGCTGTAATTTGTTCTGTAACATCCAATTTTGGATATCTTGAAAGCAGTGGGCCATTTTTTGTAAAGAGAGAAGGCAGATTTTCAGGATTGCCCGCTGTTTAGAATCTGAGATTTCATCTGCAAAAAAAAATGATGGTTGATCTGATGGCGGTTAATTATATGTGACAGTGGAGCAGTGTAGAGGGTGAAAAGAACAGGGCCCAGCACAGATCCCTGTAAAAACTCCACATTCCAATTTTGTAGGTACTGACTGAATCTTGTTTACTGTGACGTCTGGAATGGGTCAGTAAGGTATGAACTAAACCAGGTAAGGGCTGTACCAGTAACACCAAATGTTTTTTGAAGACGGAGAGAAGAATAGAGTGGTCAATAGTGTCAAAGGCTGCAGATAAGTCGAGTAGAGTAAGAAGAGAGATTTTTCCCCGAGTCAGAAGCGAGTAGAAGTGTGTTTAAGGTATGGGCAAGGGTATTTTTCAGTGCTAGGGTTGACGCGATAGGCAGCTGAAACGCAGGAAGGAGACGGGTTGGAGAAAGGGTGGTTGTTGAGCTGTTTTAGAACTACTTTTTCAAGGACTTTAGAGATAAACGGTAGGTTGGAAACAGGTCTATAGTTCTTCAGAATGTTGGGGGTCAAGGTCATGCTTTTTGAGTAGAGTGGGGACTATGGCATTTTTAGAGCTGAAGGAACATTTCCAGAGACAAGAGATAAGTTTACTATATTCGAATAGTGGGAATAAGTTGTGGCAGGCACTGTGAAAAAAAGAAAAGCGGTATGGAGTCAAGATCACATGTTTTTATAGTCTTTCCTTTCAGAATTAGTTCGATTTCTTTCTCGCTTGCGGGATGAAAGGAAAGGAGAGGAGTGCAGAGAATTGGGGATCAAAGTTGCAGGCGGGAAAGGAGCCCTGATCCAAACTGGAGCAAAATGTTGCGGACTTTGTCAGAGAAGAAAGCAGAAAATATAGAAGGAAGCTCAGAGGGGTTGTGAATAGAAGGCAGAGGACTACCTTTCTCAGATCCAAGAAACGTGGATGTGAGGGAAAAGAGAGATTTCATAGACGTGGCATCAAGAACTTGAGAAGAGTAGTACTTTGTTTTTGCTGAACGAATTAAGGTTTAATTTTGTTGATTTGTTTACGAAGAAGCTGTTTGTTTATTTCGGTTTTTTTTTTCGCCATTCCCGCTCTAGTTGCCGGCGTTTGCGTTTTGCGACCAGGATGTCACGGTATACCATGGTGCACATGGCCTATCAGGCAGGAGAGGGTCATAGGAGAGCAGCTCATCAGGAGTTGGCTGAGGACGGAAATTGTAGTGCTTAGAAGGGTCAGAATGGTCAGGGGTTTGTGATAGGCGTTCAACAGCTTGGGAAAGGAAAGTTTGAATATCAATGGCCTTGAGGTTGTGACGGGTAATGCACTTTTTGTTTCTGATAGGCTTTGCAATGTTGAGAAAGAAAAGAATGGCAGAATGATCGGAAAGCAGTTCGTCAGCGACAGATACAGACTGAGATGTGACTAGACCTTGTGAAATGTCGGTAAAAAGCCAGTCAAAATGTGGCCTGATCTGTGTGTTGGTTCGTTTTCCCTAGCGGGGAAAGAGAGTGATTTGACAAGGAAAGAGAAAAAAACGCTTGACATCAGGGGATGACTGGTTTTCGAAGTGATAGTTAAAGTCCCCAAGAATGATAATTTTTTTTTTGGAGAGGGGCTGTAATGGTCAAGGAGTGACTGAAACTCTTGGTGGAAAATTGAAGATGTCAAATTGTTTCTAGGGTTTGGGGGAGGCGGACGGTAAAGGCAACAGAAAGTAACAGAGTGGCCAGGAAAGGGTGGGGTTGAGTTCACAGACTTCGAAAGATTCGGGTGAAAACGGAAGGGAGTGACAGATAACAAGCTGGATGCAGAGTGTCTTTGTAAATGATGGCAATGCCACCCCACGGGAGAGTCGGGGAAAGAAAGAGTTTTTGTACCCAGGTGGAGTCGCTGTTTTAATCTTTGGTTCGGGCCTATGGTTTTAGCCAAGTTTCTGTAAGAAAAGTTAGATCTGGGTTTTGTGTTCAGAAATAAAATCAAAATGATGTCAGCTTTGCCATCAGGCAGACATATTGGGCGTTTAGTAGAAAACATATGGAAAGGTTTGAGGGAGGCAGAGGGGTTTGGAGAAGAGGTGGTGAGTGACTATGACTAGCTGAGGAACAGGATGAGGATGATGATAAGATGTGTACTGTGGAAGGCAGATAGTTTGGATTGTGAGTCAGGTGTGGAAGAAGGTGAAAGAAAATGGAGCAGTCGGGGGATTTAGAGTCTTATGCAGATCATGACACACGTTAGGGATAGAACCAAAGTAGTCAGAGTCACACACAAATGTTGAAACAGGTGGAGGACCAGAAAGCGAGGCAGTTTTTGTGGCTGGTAACAGTTGTTGCGGTAGTGACGTCAGAAGTGAGGGGGAGGCAGATGTCGGGGAATCACGCTGCAGTCGATGACGTACGCCCGCACTGTTCCTCTTCTGGTTTTTGCGGCGGTGAATTCCAAGATTTACAATGTCTCGCGGAGTCGATTTTGCATATGGTGGAAACCACGTGAGGACAAAGCTTTCAAGTCTGTTGCAGTTAGAAATCATTGCAGTGGAGTAAGGAACACAGAGCAGTGGTGAGGGGTGGTTTGGATCGTGAATCACGTGAAAATTTTCACGCTGCGGCAGGGTCAGGGTATGAAGGGTTGCAAAGACAAGCACAATCCGGTAAACACAAATCATCAGTCAATGAAATTTGAAAAAAAATATCAAAAAGAAAAAATTATAAATTGAAATATATCAAATGTCAAACAATGCCAAAGAAAACTGTTCTAACCGCTCGATTCCGGGTGTTGTAACAAAAACACAGATATAAAAATTTCTAGGAAGAACGTGGGAGAAACACACAATCACACACTCAAAACACAGAGACATGCACCATGCAGCCGCCAGGCGCAAAGGTGAAAGCAGAGAGTAGCCTTATTGACGTTGAGAAATGTTACAAGCTTTTAGCTTGTTGCTCTATTATGTGTGTGTATATGTACGATTTTCTTTGAATATATATATATATATATTTTTTTTTAAAAGCTAAATGGTACGAAACAGAATTACAGACACCACTGAAGTGATCCAGCAGCAGTGCAGGGCTTCTCTGGGTTGGTGGCCCCACAGCAGCCTAACATTACTAAGCGTGCTCTGGACTTGGCCCTGAAGACGCGATAGGACGTTCCCAAATGTGCTGGGTGGAGAATTCCAAACGATCGGCCCGGATACGTCAAGACAATGGCTTGATAGTGGAAGAAGAAGAATTGCGAAGAAAAAAAGAATTGCGAAGAAGAAGAATTGCGACGAAGAATAAGAATTGCGAAGAAGAAGAATTGCGAAGAAGAATTGCGAGGAAGAAGAAGAAGAATTGCGAAGAATAAGAATTGCGAAGAAGAATTGCGAGGAAGAATTGCGAAGAAGAAGAATTGCGAAGAAGAAGAATTGCTAAGAAGAATTGCGAGGAAGAAGAAGAAGAATTGCGAAGAAGAATTGCGAAGAGGAATTTCGAAGAAGAATTGCAAAGAATTGCGAAGAAGATGTGCGAAGAAGCAGATTGATTGATTGATTGATTGATTGATAATCTTTATTCCCAAGGGTAACAGATAAGTATTTACATACTTTCTTCATACGGCCCTTGTCCTGAGAAGGGACTATCATTAATAATGATGATAATGATAATGATAATAATAATGATACTACTACTACTACTACTACTACTACTACTACTACTGC
>CM054139.1:36077744-36100806 GCA_028751875.1 Rapana venosa
AGAGAGAGAGAGAGAGAGAGAGAGAGAGAAATAGACAAGTTTTATTGTACTTCGGCCATGGGCCACTATACAAAACATGTTTGGGGGAGGGGGGAGGAAGGCATAGCAAAAACAACAACAACAACAAAAACACAAAAAACAACATTTATATCCATTTCACATTTTCAATTCAGAATTACTCCCAATACCTTCTAGTCCTCCCCATCCCCATCATCATCTTCAGTATTTACATAATCATCACCATGAGCATCTTCATTGCCTATAACAGCAGCTGCAGCAAGTATATCAACATAACCATCATTACTTTCATCCTCTACATCATCATTATCAACATCATTATCTTCATCATCTACGCTATCACCATCTTCTACAACTGTATTTATTTATTTATTTATACCACTTTAAGTCACGAGATTTCTCTGCGTGAAATTCGGGCTGCTCTCCCCGGGGAGAGCACGTCGCCACAAGAGTAGCGCCACCTTTTTTTTTTCTTTTTTTTTGGTCTGCAACTGTATTTCTTTCCCTATCAGAGTGGCTTTTTTTCTAAGAATTTTGCCAGGGACAACTCTCTTGTTGCCGTGGGTTCTTTTTCGTGCGCTGCATAATTTTCTGTAACACACGGGACCTCGGTTTATCGTCTCATCCGAAAGACTAGCGCCCAGACCACCACTCATGGTCTAATGGATGGGGGAAAAGTTTCGGGCCCAGACGGGATACGAACCACGCACACTTCCGACCCGGACTTTTCGCTTTCTAGACAGGCGCGTTACCTCTAGACCACCGATCCACTGTATAGTCAATTTCGTCACGATTGTCATCTTCAATCTCTGCATCATTTTCATAATCATCATCTTCATCATCGTTCCATCGTCATCTTCAATATATACATCATTGTCATCATCTTCATCTTTGACTTCTCCATCATAGTCACCGCCACCACTATCACCTTCAACAACCACGCCAAAGTTACCATCACCACCATCGTCACCCTCAGCATCTACATCAACATCACCTTCAGCATTTCCATCATCCTCGCCATCATCTTCCTAAACATCCACATCATCATTATCCTTTCAAAAATAAATAGATAAATAATAAAAAAAAGTTTTTTTATTTCCATTTTTCCAAAACACACAAGCGCGCACACCCACACACCCACCCCCACATCATAACCCTTAACCTCTACTTCATCACCCTCAACATCCATATCATCATCATTATATTCAACATCTACCCAATCATCCTCAAAATATTGATATCATCATCAATATCCGTATCATCGTCAGACCACCCTAAATATCTGCATCATCCTTGAGAGAGAGAACTTTGAGGCGATTTAATGGTACTTCGACCTTAGTCTACAATATAACCAGCTGGGGAAATGGGTATAGTACTACAGGAACGTGTTGCTAAATTTCAAACATACAACAATCCAAACTTAGAAACAAAAACATTTGCTGGCACACTGAAACCAAAATTATATTGAAAAGAAACTAGCATCGTGCAACATAAACCTGTGCTTGACCCAGGATGTAAATTCGAGACATCTCGAGTGCACTATCAAAAGGAAAAAATAATAATCAATCAGCCAAGCTCACAAAACAACCTCAATAACATATATTAAATTTATATAATACATCTCTTTCTTCTGTTAACTGAGTGGAAGACATATCGGGAGACATTGTGCATCTGGTGAATATTTGACACTTGTAGCAACATATGGATGGGAACTTTAGTTAAATTACCCAAGAATTTAATTCTAAGATCCGAATACATGGGACAATTAAAGAGAAAATGCTGTTCGTCTTCGGTGACTGACATACAAAAAGGACAGTTTTTGTTTTGCAGAGAATCGCTGTAACGATGCACATTTGCATTTAGTGGCAGGACGTTAAATCTTACCTGAGAAACAGCAACCCTAAAGCAGTAGGTATCGATATCATTAATGTATTTTTCTCTTTCAAAAATTGTTTTGAATGATCTATAGTCATTATATCTATTGCGATCTTCAATTGTGGAAAACCACTCTTGTATAAAGGTATCAACAAGTCTCTGCTTAAATAGACGTAAGAAAGCTTTAACATCCCCCACGCCTTGCTGTATCCAGACAAACTGAAAACCTGTCTGACATAAAATTTCTCTTACTTTTGTTACCCAGCATTTCTTCCCAGTTCTATCTAGGTTAAGCAACATCTGATAAGCCTTGTAGGGTAGTCTTTTAGTTTCCATTTGTAATAACCTAAACCAATATCGCAATGCAGAAACACAAGAATTTACATATAGAGGATATCTCCCCAAGTCTCCATAAATCATCTTATTTGGAGTTTTTACTGGAACACCCAGAAATCTTTTACAGACTAACATATGTACCTTTTCTAAATGATCTAGCTTGGTGAAACCCCAAATTTCAGATGCATAAAGTAAAACAGATTGTATTTTAGCATAAAATATTTTAAATAACGTAATAGCGGTCATTTCCTTATATTTTTGGAAGGCTTTATTCATTTGCACAGCTGCCTTCTTGCCCTCAGTAGCTAGATGTTCAGTTCCTTTCTTCATGCTGATCATTGTCGTAACATTAAACCCTAAATAACAATAACTATTTACAACATCTAGTTTTTTACCGTAAAAAATCCATTGCTCATGTTGGCCCAAGTAACCCCCTTTTCTAAAAACCATGAATTTTGTTTTTCCAGCATTCACATTTAATTTCATTTCCTTACAGCATCTATGTAATACATTTAGTTGATTTTGAAGGCCACCTGGAGTTGTTGATAACAAAGCCACATCATCAGCAAAAAGTAGGATAAACAACTCAATACCACTTGGAAGCATTTGTATACCATGCTTACCTTCAGCATTCATGTGGTCAGCCAGCTGATTTATAAAAATAGAGAATAATGTAGGGCTCAGGACGCATCCTTGCCTTACACCAAGTGGACATTCAAAAAATTCTGTAAACTCATTGTTTGCACGCACACATGACAGTAATGCACAATACATTGATTTCAAGCATACCATAAATTTTCCTTTCACAGAGAGAGAGAGAGAGAGAGAGAGAGAGAGAGAGAGAGAGAGAGGAGAGAGAGAGAGAGAGAGAGAGAGAGAGTGAGAGAGAGAGTGAGAGAGAGAGAATTAACAAAATTTTACATACACATATAAAAAGAGGAAATTACCTGCATATCTGGTGACGTAGAAACCCTCCAATTTTGACATAGCTGAATTAATGTTGTGAAAGGTAAGGAGAGCTTTCATGTGTAAATCAAATGCAAAAGCCGACACAACGATTTCAATAGCACTTCCTTGCACTATGTATTGAGTGATAATAAAGGGGGTTACACGTGTAACCTTAAGAATGTCTTGGCACACGTCTATATCGCTTTTCCCTGAAGAATCGGACTTCACATGTATTTCAATGTTAAGGTTTAGACAAACAGACTTAACCGTTTCCAGAAATCTGACACTGAGTCTAAAGCTTCTGGGCATATAAAAACCGACTACACAACGACCCTCGCAACAATTTTTCACAGTTCCATTCTCTTTGGCGTAGTTTAGAACCAAAGCTGTGTTTACCATCGTGAGGTTCATGTTAGCCTTTTCCAACATGCAGTCCATGAGATCAACTGTTTCATACTTTAAGTTTTTGGAACGAAAAGGAACGATTTGAGCTGTATCTTGTCTACCTCCCACAGTGGTGTTTAACTTGGTCCAAGCTAGTTTCCCTTGCACACCCAGAGAAGCAAGAGACAAATGCTTGTTTTCATCCTTTTTCTTCTTGTTCAGAATCCTCTCAAACATCGATTTCGTTGAATCTACGGACGCTCTAATGGATGAGTGTTTTATGATGCCCGAAAATGGGGAAAATAAATCCTGAAAGGGTGTGCTGAACGCATGTTTGAAGTTTGCTGCAGTCTGATCCTTAGAAGTAACACCTTTTTCTTGATTGGAACTGGGCTGTGCCTTTGCTTTGTCTGCAGACTTGTTGCCGTCATCATCAGTGACTGATTTTAACCTTGTTTTCCCAGTACTCTGCTGCTGAAAGGACGAGTTGTTAGCAGGTTCACCAAGTGCCATTGTTTGTGTTGCCTCTCCTGATGTATCTCTCTCTTTAGAAGCCAGCTCACGGTGTGATTCGTTAGTGAAGCTTGTGTTCACAGGGGTGAAGTCATAGGCTGACTTAGCCGCTGTAGTCCCAGAATAGTCACAAATCAATAAGTAGGAAAAAAAAAAAGCGAAACGTTTGTTCACGTTTAAACCCATACTTCTAATTCTGTTCTGGCTTTGCTTCTAGTTTCAAAACAAGATCCCCTGCTGTAAAAAAAAAAGAAAGAAAGAAAGAAAGAAAACTGATTATTCCTTCCACGATACCATTTTCAGAGTACACATGCTTTGTTGGAATCAACACGTTTTCAATTGGCAAGAATTTTTTTTCGTTTCTCGTAACAGAGATAGGGGCTGGAGAGCCAAGCACTCTTCTGGATAAATCTTAAGACTATCTGGTACCAGGCAGTGTCTTGGCATTGCTATTTAACCTACTCCTCTCCCCCTTCCCCCTTCTCTGTTTGAGTCTCTCTCTCCCTTACCCACGCACACACTACGGCGCTCGTTCACCCCCCCCCCACAAAAACACACACACGCACGCACGCATGCTGTGCATCCTGGGAGTTGCGTATTTGTTATGTGAGCTGACAGGAGGCAGGTGTGGTGTTGATCCAGAAGGAGGCATGCATGTTGTGCTTCTTACAGGCGAGTGAGAGCACCTGTACGTGCATATGGATTAATGCATATTTGCTGGATGCGCGCACACGAGCACCCCGCTGTGTGTGTGTGTGTGTGTGTGTGTGTGTGTGTGTGTGTGTGTTGTGTGGGGTGTGTGGGCGCGCGCGCGCGCATGTGCTGGTAAGCAGACATTGGCTATGTGGGATGTTGTCATGGACTGACTACTTGGTGGCTTTGGATTGACGGACAGAGAACGCTGGTTCTTATTTCATCATTGCTTGATATTTTCTGGTTGTTGTGTGGACTTTTTGGTGTAATTTTCTGATTTCGAGACTTACTTCTCTTTGTTTTTTCTTACTTTTATCCATCATTATTGACTAAGCTGTGGATCTGTTGATATTGTTGCAGAATAATAGCTGCATTGTTGTTTCGTGTGTATCAACTCAAGTTTGGATTTTCTGTTTACGTGTTTCTATCTGATAGTTATAATTTGTAAAAAACACTGTTCAAATTTTGATAATCCTTTTACGTGTCAGTGAGACATAACTTAGATTTCAAAATTAGTATTTTTGGACTAGCTTCCACTCAGTTAAGACATGTCATTAACGTTGGACACCTGATCTATGAAACATGGTCTCCGTGTGGGTTATCTCAATATAAACAATGCCAGAAGCAAATGTGATGATATTGTTACCATTCTATATAATAACGGAAATCTATTTCACGCACACACACACGCACGCGCACACACACACATACGCACGCACACTCGCACGCATGCACATATACACATACAAACACACACAGAGACACACATACACACACTAATTTTATATGACTCTCAGCAGTTCATGACACCAGTTGCTGAGGTGACTATATTCCTCCCCATTAAAACATCTGCTGCAGCTAGTTCTCTCTCTCTCTCTCTCTCTCTCCCTCTCCCTCTCTCTCTCCTCTCTCTCTCTGGTGTGTGTGTGTGTTTTGTGTGTGTGTGTGTGTGTGTATAATTATGAGAGAGGTGTTGGTTGAATGCGGGTGTGTCTATATCACTAAGTAGTGAATGGACATTAAACAAATCAAAACAAAATAAAACAATGTACACACAGACACGTGGACGCACACACACACACACACAACACACACACACACCACCCCACACACACACACACACACACAACACACACACACACACACACACACACACACACACACACACACACACACGCACAGACACACACACATACACAACGCATACAAACACACACAATTATGCAAGCGTACCACCATATGCGTGTGCACGGTTGCAAATAGCGCGTACACATCTTTTCGCTCCTTTTTTGTTTCACAGAAAACTCAGAATCATGTTCACTGGTTTTATGTCTTTTTGTCTTTCTTTTTAAAAATGTTTTTTATTCCGCTTGCTGGAGGTTTTGATGATATCATTTTCTTTCTTCGTTTGCTTGTTTTGAATTTTATTCTAGAGTAGGGGGCAGGAGGTGTGTGAATTGTTATTGTCTAATTAAAAGGCGAATAGTTATTTGTCAACAAAGCTGTCTGACCACATTTCCGACTCCAGCATTGCCTCCCCCCCCCACCTAAAGAGAGAGAGAGAGAGAGAGAGAGAGAGAGAGAGAGAGAGAGAACAGAGACAGAGACAGAGAGACAGAGAGAGAGGCAGAGAGAGAGAGACAGAGAGAGAGAGAGGGGGGGAGAGAGGGAGGGAGGGAGATTTATTCTTTTTTGTTTTAATGTATCTTTTATTTCGAGGATAATGGAATTAGCTCTCATGTGCTTTTTTTACATCCAGTCCCCGAGTGTATTATGCAGTTTTGCCAATGTTGTCATCCGTTCCCACAGGCACACAATGGCCTACTCTTCCAAAAAGCGGAACTGGTTTTAACGTATGCGCGAGATGTTCAGCGTGCGTTCGCGCAAGGGACCTCGGTTTATAGTCTCATCCGAAGGACTTTTAGGGGCAGTGGAGTCGGCACTGATGTTAAATGTAGAGGAAAAATCCTCCTGAACGAGGTTTGAGCCCGGGTGAGCATATCGCCAGCGCTACGCAACTCACTTCACTCTAACCACCAGGCTATCTCGTCCCCGAAAGGTGCAGCAGCGAGGGATGGGGAGATGGACGCCGCCCTCAATATGCTGGCCCCTTAGAGAAGTTGAGGTTTCTGATGCCTCGCTCCCCTACGACCGCATAGGTTATAGGAACACCTTTACCTTTAGGTGTCGAAAGTAGGTGAGATCCCATTTGCTACACGACTTCTTGAAGAAACTTTAAAACAAGTCATTGTATTTGTAGACCCTGTTCAGTCACGACAGAGTCCCCGCATGAGTGCAGGCTTTTCTTCCCGAGACAATGACAATGACAAAGTCTTTGATTTCCAGGATAATGAATAAGCTCTTATGTGCTTTTTATTTTACATCCAGTCCCCGCCCGTAGGGATACATCTTAATAATAACAACCCAATACTTATACTCTCACACAGTAGAAACAAAGGGAAATAACCCTTTTGAACCCTCCCCCCCCAAAAAAAAAAACAACAGCAAAAAAACAAACAAACAAATAAAAGAAACCCAAATAAACACCCCCCACACCACCCCCCAAAGAAAAAACTCCAACCAAAACGAACAAACAAACAATAGGGGAACAAACCAACAAAAAGGAGAAAAAAAGAAAAAAAAGAGAAAACAAACAACAACAACAACAACAAAACCAAGAAAAATAACAAAACCAAACTTAATAAGTCAAAAAATAAACATTTACACATTGTCAAATGGTACACATACTTGTTACATATAACAATAAGATATTAAAATAGGGCATTCATTAAAACTTAAGTACAGACGACAAGCCCAATAAAGTATTGAAAAGATATGGGTATCCCGCAAGGTTCAGTAATATCAAAGCTTTCATTTCTAACAAAGTCTGTGGTTGGTATAATCGTAGAAATATGTTATCCCTTATGTACAGATTTAAACTAAATGCATTCAGGACAAAATACGTGAAAGATGTAAACTGTATTTGTGGGGAGGAGATTACCAATAGTCATGTTATTTTTGATTGTGGACATTTAAAAGCATTCTTAACTGCTGTACCAAGTTTGTCACTGGATCGAATTTTGTCTGAACCATCGTTACTGTTGGACATTGTGTTAGGATTGATAAGACGTCCGATAATTCAGTTTTTGTAGTATGTTAAAGTTATTGTTTATTCAGTACTGTTATCTGACACTTTTCTGTTATTGTTTGCATTCTCTTGTTTAGATTACTTTTTCCCGTCTAAAATCACTAAATGTGAACAGATGTTAAACTGAAGATATCACACACACACACACACACACACACACACTGCCAATATTTCTTTTGTCAGCCACTCTAACTTGGACACTAGCTACAGATCTCTGCGAGATGGGCTGCATCCTACACAGAGAGGGGCCAGCGCTTTGGCAAGGAACCTTGGGAGACATGTGAGGGGTCTTTTCTGGAAAACTCCAAAGAAGACCAGACGTCCCCCACCACATCTACCCGAGTTCTACCTAATGCCACAACTTCCTCGCTTCGCTGGTGACCATATGAGATCCTGGCAGAACAGATACAGTGTCTTGGGTGACTGGTTTTAAACGAATACCATAAGAATATGATTTGCAATAACTTAGCACTTTGGCTATGACAGTTAGTCTGTATGTTTTAATCTCATTACCGCCATTTGTCAACTCTAATAGAGTAGTAGATCTATTTAAAACTTCTACTTAAGACTATCAACAGAGGTTTGGTATCACGTGTACTGATATCAATAAGCATTCTTTTCCTTTAAGAATAGTTCCCTTTTTAAAAAATAGTTATTGGGTTTTCTTTCGTTGTTGTAGTTGGTTTTCTTGAGTGTATTTGTCTTTTTCTCTCTCTAAAAACATTGTACTTACTGCTGTGGGAACAGTAGCTTTCATTGTTAGTTATGTGCAGAACACATCTTGTAAAACTCATGCAATGGAACTGTAGATCTATCAATACAAATCATGCATATCTCCTTCAACATTTTGCATCAGAGAAGTATAAAATACTTATTTTTCAGTCCCTCAATGTAAATGTCACCAACTTACCAAAGCTGCCTACCTTTTACTACCCCCCATTTTTGAAAAGGCTGGCATTGGTGGTAAAATCAAAACAGTGATTTATGTGCATGAAACTGTAGAGCATAGTGTATGTCCTTCTCCTGTTCCAGACAATACGCCAAACATTCACTCATGTGCAGCCCGTGTAAAATTAAGTAATGATCAGATCGTTAATATTGTTTCTGTCTACCTGCCAAAAGGTCCACATGAAGATAATAATAATAATAATATATGGAATTTATATAGCGCTGAATCTTGTAAAAAGACAAACAAATCGAAGCGCTTGCACTCAATCATTTACAGGCATGCAACTCTCCTTAAACATAATGAAAAACAGATTTCAAAACCATGCGCGCGCACGTATGCACGCATGCACGCACACACACACGCACGAAACCACACACACACACACACACACACACACACACACACACACACACACACACACACACACAAAACACACACACACACACACACACACACACACACACACACAAAACACACACACACACACACACACACACACACACTCGGAACAACACTTAGAAGGTGAAAAATGCTGTTGAAAATTAGGGACAGATATTTGGGGGGAAAGTCTCAGGTAGGAAATAAGTGTGTTTTGAAGATAATACAGACTGGGTGAGATCTATACAAATATCAATAGAAAAATGGACAATAGCTGGTGATTTTAATGCTCATTCTCCTTTCTGGGAAAAAGATAATGTCTCAATTATTACGAGTAAGAGATTGTTAGAGAACATTGTTGATTCCTCTTTATACCTCCTTAATGACGGAAGCGTTACTAGGATTCCAGATATTTCAACTCAAAGAGCTACTGCCATAGATCTCTCCCTTATTTCTCCTATTCTAGCTCCGCACTGTGCATGGGAAACTTACAGTGACTCGCTAGAAGTGACCATTTACCAATTATCATAACACTGTATGGAAGGTCAGCGCATAATGAAAGTGTCAAAGATAAGATTCCAAAATATAGTTACAATAAAGCAAACTGGGACCTGTTTCAATCTTTTCTAAAAGTTTATGACACTAGCTGTATAGAATGTGATGACATAGACATGTTTTATGATAGATTTACTAAAACAGTTTTACAAGCCGCAGACTGTTCTATTCCCAGATGTTCATCTATAAAATCTGATAAACATGCAGGGAACCTAGGGTGGAATGAAGCATGTGAAAATGCTGTTAATAAGAAAAAAAAGCATTCAAAACTTATATACGAAATAAATCACGAGCTAATCACATTTTACTAAAATTAGCACATAAAACGTGTGACAAAGTTATTGAGCAAGTAAAACTTTTGTAAAAATGAAATTTATACTCATAAGGATATGCAAAAAGTATGGAAAAAATTTAAAGAAATGAAACACGGTATAAATCAGCCTTTGTGTCAAATTGCAGTTAAAGATAAAGAGTTCCCCTCTGATTCAGACAAGGCTGAAGCTTTCATTGATATGTTTGCTAATACAATGAGTGATACATGTCTTTCACAGTCAGAAGTTACCTTCAGAAAGGAAGAAACAAAAAAAGATATTTATAAAGATCCATTACCAGATAATACATTATTCATAAACACACCAATAACTTTACGAGAAGTTATGGATGTTATTCAATCTCTTAATAATAGGAAAACATCAGTAGGAATAGATGCTATTTCAAATCAAATGCTGAAACATTTACCAGAAAACTGGGTCCTTTTACTACACCAATTATTTCAGCAGTGCTGGTAGAATGTAAAATACCTCTGATTTGGAAGCAGTCTATTATTATTCCCCCTACTAAAACAAGGAAATTGAAAAGTGATGCAAAAAGCTATAGACCTGTTGCACTTACATCACACACTGGAAAACTTATGGAAAAAGTTATTTTAAATAGATTAGTGTATTATTGTGAAAAAAAAATTTGTCCCAGTTAATCAAGCAGGATTTCGAAAAGGGAGATCAACCATAGACCATTTAGTCAAGCTGACTACCCAAATAAAACATCAGTTTGCACGAAGACAAAATATTCTTGCCACATTCTTTGACATAAACAAAGCTTATGACTAAGTTTGGCATGCTAGATTGTTATATAAATTAAAATGTATTGGATTGTCAGGTCTTATCTATTCTTATTTTAGAAATTTTCTCACAGGAAGAAGCATTCAGGCAAAGGTTGGAAATACTTACTCCACACTTAGATTTCCACAAATGGGCATACCTCAGGGCTCTGTGATTGCAGCCTATTTATTTAATATTTTACTTCATGATATCCCCTAATATGTGTCTGATAATGTTGTTCTTGTCCAATATGCTGATGACCTTTGTATGTGGAAAAGGGTAACAATGAAAAAGGTTACACCTAAAAGACATTTGAATTATGTTAGAAAGTTATATCAGCTTGAGTTGGATAACATTTATAAGTATATGGTGGAAAATGGGTTAGGTCTTTCTACAGAAAAGACACAGGTTGTGCTTTTTAACAATGGTGCTGATCCTCCTAAACTTCCTGTTTTCAAAATTGGTGAACAAGTTCTGGATTATAAGCCTATGGTAAAATTTCTTGGTATTATACTTACTTCGAAATTAACATGGCATTGTCACATCGAATATGCTTTAAACAAGGCAAGAAGAAGTCTGAATGTATTAAAAGCAATTAGTAGGCAAATATGGGCACAAAAATTCATTAGTACTAAAGCATTTATCATTATCACTGGTTCGTTCTAAACTAACATATGGTCAAGAATTACTCTTTAGTGCCCCCAAATATCTATTGAACAAAATTCAAAGCTTAGATTGTAAAGCTTTCCGGATTGCTTTGGGAGTTCCGTTTCATGCATCTTCTTTAGGAACGTATAGAGAAATAGGAGTACTACCTCTAGAGGATTATCGTAACATAGCCGTTTCAAAGTATGTTTTAAGAAGTTCGACAGTTGAAAACAATATTGCATCGGGAATTTCAATTAGATCCGACTTAGAATTTCCCAATAGAGCTAAAAATATCTCTTCTCTTGTTACTATTAGTACTTACACTTCCGATATCTTCAAAGAGTCAAGTATCAATCCTAAAGACTGGCAAAAATCCACACCTCTTTTAAAACCTTGTCCAAAATGGGAACTTCAGAAAGCAGATTTTGATATCTACCATCTCTCTTTAAAAAAAGAAGAAAATGGGCTTATTCTTGGATCTTATATAAAAGTGCACCTAGAAGATACATATCCTTCACATCTTAAGATATACACTGACGGATCCCTTCTTAAAAACAAGGAAGCAGGGACAGCATTCATTATTCCAGCTTTTAAAGATTGAAAAATCCTATCACATCGGCAAAAATCATTCCATCTTTACTGCTGAACTTACTGCTATTTTGATGGCTTTGTACTTTCTGCTTGATTTCCCCAATACTGTTTTGCAGATATTGTTCTGTGTTGATTCTAAATCTGCATTACAGTCTCTCAGTAACTCGTCTTCGACCGTTAGGCAGAATCTTATTACTGAAATTAATTTGTTGGTACATTTTTTAATTCTGAGGGGTTCGAATGTTACTTTCTGCTGGATTTCATCTCATTGTGGTATTCATTTTAATGAAACGGTTGACAAAGCTGCCAAAAAGGCAGCAAAACATGATAGTTATTCAACTGTTTTAGATATTCCTCTTTCTCTTCATGAAGGTTATGCTTTGCTTCAAAATGTTTTCTGGAAACATGTGAAAAAGAAACAGGAAGAGGCTGGTTATCCCCAGCATACTTGTTCAGTTTTTGGATATTGAGAACATTCTTTGCACTCAGTTACGGTTTTCCGAAAATCCTGTACTGAAAAAAATTTTTTCTCTAATCTACAGATTGAAATTAAATGCCTTTCGAGCAAAATTTGCCAAAAATATACAATGTATATACGGTGACAAATTTTCTAATGTTCATGTTCTGTATCAATGTCAAGGTTTAAAAACGTTTTTACCATCATTTCAAGATAAGTCTCTGCAGGAAGTTTTAACCAATCCAGAGTTATTATGTGAGATAGCCTTGTCTCTGTTGCAATCCCCAGTATTCTTTTTTTTGTAAAGTATGGTCGTGGGAATCTACATTTTGTTTGCTTCACAGCTGCCGTTACAAGTAGTTCAAAATTGTTTGTTTTCCAACATTAGAGTATTTTTCAATTGTTGTGGCTTTTGTTAATTTTTGTAGTTCTATGCCATGTTTTTTGCAACATACTATTTATATAGATTGGAATAATCTTTTAATGTGCATTCATACCAACACGTATCTATTCTACTTAAAGCCCTTATCTCATTATGTTCCCCCCCCCCCCCCAATCCACCCCTGCCTCCATCGTCTAATATCCCTTTAAGTGAAACAGACGTAAAATTGAAGACACACACACACACACACACACACACACACACACACACACACACACACACACACAAACACACACACACACACAAAACACACACACACACAACACACACACACACACACACACAGTGTATATACGTGAAACCCGGCTGTTCTCCATGGGTAGAGCGCGTCGCCACAAGAGCAGCGCCACCCTTTTTTTTTCTCTAAAATATCATCATTACGACAAATGAGTAAAAAAAAAACCCCAACAAAACAAACAAAAACAAAATGCAACCTCAAATGTGTCAAACATGAGGGTTGCCCCTGGCAATAATTCTGTAGAAAAAGTCATTCTGATTTTGCGAAACACGCAAAATCCTAAACAGATGCAGACAGGAACAAAATGATGGGTGGCGCTGCTCCTGTGGCGACGTGCTCTTCCAAGGGAAGTCGTCCCTGTTCAGTTCGAGTTAAAGTCTATTCACATTTGGTGATATTACTCTGTGTGTGTGTGTGTGTGTGCACGTGTGCATGTGTGTGTGTTTGTGCGCGCACACACACACACACACACACACACACACACACACACACACACACACACACACACACACACACACACACACACACACACACACACACAAGGGGACTGGATGCTACAAAGCAAATAAGTGCTTATTCCATTATCCATCATCCATTATTCCTCGATAATAAGAATATAAAAAAGCATAAAAAACACACACACATCAGCCAGCACTAAATCCATGTAGAGAAAGCATGAGCATGGAGGCTGAAAGAGATAGATAGATAGAGATAGAAAATGAGAGAGAGAGAGAGAGGGGAGAGAGAGAGAGAGAGAGAGAGAGAGAGAGAGAGAAGAGAGAGAGAGAGAGAGTGAGAGAGAGAGTGAGAGAGAGAAGAAAAGAGAAGAGAAGAGAAGCGAGAGAGAGAGAGAGAGAGAGAGAGAGAGAGAGAGAGAGAGAGAGAGAGAGAGAGAGAGAGAGAGAGATGAGAGGAGAAGAAAAGAGAGAGAGAGAGCGTCTTCATCACAAGAACAGGCAGCCCCATCAATTTTCCTGTCCGCAGAATTGTGTCAACTGTTTTCCTGTGAGAGAGGCTAGTTTGTACAGTGATTTTGTCTGGGTCGTGACATCAAGGCATGTTGCACACAACGGGATCTTACACCACCACCTGTCCTCTGGTTAAAAAAAAAGAAAAAAAGAAAAGAGAGAGAAGGAGAAGAGTGGGGGAGGGGTGGAGGTTTGCGGTTCAGAGGTTCAGCCCTACAACCCCTCACCCTGTAGATGGTTGATGGCCTTGCCTCTAAACTACCCATCCGCCAAGACACAACTATCTGCATGACGCCTTGCACTGATGAAGCTTCGGATGCGTTTTGATGTCCTGTCCTGCGTCTTCTACATACAGTCCACGGGATGGCGAGGATCTTCTGGACATGTGCAGTGTTTCCTACGTTGCCAAAAAGAAAAAAAGAATTAGGTAAAAGGTGCAGGTGTTCCCATAACCTGTGCGGTCGTTAGGGAGGGAGTTGTCAGAGACCTCAGCTTCCCTAGGGGCCAGCGTATTGAGGGCGGCGCCCATCTCCTCTGCCTCACTGCTTTAACCTTTCCTGACCCTAAAGAGGACAGGAACCCACTTACAGCAGGGTGAACTGGGGGACTGTACTGAAGCCTGGGCGCGCAAACGGTCACCCATCCAATTGGTAACCACGCTCAATGTTGCTTAACCTTAGCTAGGGGAACACGAGTGCTCTGACCACTGACTGAGCTGTCCCGTCCCGTCCCTGCGTTTCTAGCCTCAGCCAAAAGGGTGTTGTGTTGTTGATGCCAACAAACATCCAAGACCTGCATCAAAAAGTTGTTGTGTCTTAAAATTGTATACCGAGATTGCTTTCGCTCACACGTCAAGCCCTTAGCATAGCAACGGCCTTTTCCATTCAAAAATAATCTTGTAAAAATGGGGTATGGGCTGCCTATCATACAAGGTACTTGAAAACAGTCATACACACAGGCTCTTCTCCTCTAGTGTGTGCTCGTGATCTCACAATGATTCCCAGGGGAGGTGTGGAAGCCAGACTGTATGACCATAGGGGTTAAACCGGGAAAGGCCCGACCAACAATGACAACAATATCCCGTGTGACCAGCCGCCATGGCGCAGTGGTTAGCGCCTTGGGTTGCGGACTGGAAGGTCGCGGGTTCGATTCCCATAAGAGTCATAGGGGATTTTCCGGACGCCGGCCGGCTCCTACCCAGAGTGAGTGTGCTGTGGGCTCAGTGGGAAGACTGGGACCACACAGTCGAGCTTCATCCACTTTACGGATGCGAGTTTGAGAGTGTTGCTCCAATTACCTGACCAACACTGCAGGTGTCTGTATCTCTCGGGCCCGGTTGACGCCGGGATACATTATGATAGTAAGCGTAGAGTACAACCCTGTCAAGTAGTCTCAAAGCATATGTACTTCCACAGAGGCATTATTACGTCATCCTCATTGTCATTGATCATCATGCAATAAAAAAATTGCCTCTGAATCGGTGGTCCCAGTTGCTCTGGTCTCATGGTGACCTCAGATTCGGTTTGCCCAAACACTTCTGTGCCTGTGGTGAGTTTGTGGCAAAGCCTTTGGGGTTGGAGGTTCGCGGGGGACGGTTGTTGGAGGGACGTTGTGGTGGTTGCCACCTCGGGTGGGCAACTCACTCAGTCTGCCTCCGCGACAGAGCTAATACTGTCGTTAGTAGGGGGCTTAGTAGGTGGTGTCCTGGGTATGTTAGCTCAGAACAGGCACCACTGAACACCACCAAAGTGACCCATCAGCAGTGCAGGGCCCCTCTGGCTGGTGGCCCCACGGCGGCCTGATAGTGATGGGCTCCCTGTGGACTTCCGACCCTGGGGATGAGACATTACAAATCTGGGTATGGCTTGGCGGGAAGATTGGAATGAGCGGGGTGGGGGCAGTGGGACGGAGGGATGTCACAGAAGACGAGGCAGCAAAACCCCTTACAAAAAAAACAACAACAAAACAAAACAATATCCCGTGTGTATTGAACACACAGAGACTGAGCTATCTATGCATGTCGCAGTACCGATGCACACGCTTGAAGATCGTGAATAAAAAAAAAGCGAACCCCCTCCCCCCACATCCCCACACCTCCTGCCCCTACACAACCCTACCCATCCATCCACCCACCCACCTGACCCCACCCATGTCACTCCTTCCAAGCAGGAGGCCTATGAAATATAGTCGTCACGCTGATTGTCAGCGGGCCGTGTTTTCTTCACACAATATTACAGTTTAAATCTTCCTTAACGATGATGAAAGGAGGTACAGTCGTGACAACGGACAACAGTTCCACCGGCAAGAGAGTGCTACTAATTGAGGTTATGCACTCGCGCACACCTGCTGCTGAAGCAGCTGCCGTGGGGGATGTGAACTACGCAGGTTCTGTTGTCCGTCCCTTCTGCAAGAGACACCGCTGATTTATGCCACTGTCCTTTTATTATTTTTTACTCAGCTCCAGCACTGCAGACTACAAAACAAATAAATGAATTACCACTCCGGCCGTTGTCCTCTTTAAGAAGGCAAACAAACAGGGGCGAAGGCAGTTTATTGCTCGATTCTACCGACTGGATCTGATCTACGTGAAACAGGTGTGAGTTTCAAAACGCATACATTGATTTTATCTATCAATGTGGGGGGGGGGGGGAGCTGTGGGGGGGGGGGGGGGGTGTGTGGGTGTGGAAGGGGGGCCCTAGTGGTTAGAGCGATGAGCGTGTGATCTAACAGCCGCGGGTTCCAACCACCACCCATACGTCCTCTTGAAGGGATTATTCCCCTTGGGATGTAAACATCGTTACCAAAGCCACCCCCACCCTCCTCCTCCAAAAGCCCTTTGGATGACATTATCAAACTAAAAGATCCCATGCGCAAATGTACGCATAAACATATTACACACACGTTAATACTCATTCCGCCTTTCGAAAGAGTAGGCCAATTCTGTGCTAATAGAAACAAGAAACCCCCATCCCCCCCCCCCCCCAAAAAAAAAAAAAATAAAGTCACACCCCCTCCCCCCTCAACAAATCCCACACATGTCTAGACATCATCCCTGAAGGCGAAAGGCAGCTACCTTAACTCCGGTGTGCAAAACGGCTGAATAGTCACAATCTCACCGCTGGCGAATCTTAGAGCTCTCTCCGAGGACAAGGGAAAAAAAGTGCCAACACACCGATGCGCTTGTGGAACAGGGGTTGAACCATCGGACTTGTGGATCGGTGGTCTAGAGGTAACGCGCCTGTCTAGAAAGCGAAAAGTCCGGGTCTGAAGTGTGCGGCGGTTCGTACTCCGTTTGGACCGGAAACTTTTCCCCCATCCATTAGACCATGAGTGGTGGTCTGGGCGCTAGTCTTTCGGATGAGACGATAAACCGAGGTCCCGTGTGTTACACGTAATTATTTAGCGCACGTAAAAGAACCCACGGCAACAAGAGAGTTGTCCCTGGCAAAATTCTTAGAAAAAAGCCACTCTGATAGGGAAGCAAATACAGTTGCAGACATGAAAAAGAAAAAAAATTGATGCTTTACAAGATTCAGCGCTATATAAATTCCATACATTATTATTATTATTATTATTATTATTATTATTATTATTATTATTATTATTATTATTATTGTTATTATTATTATTATTATTATTATTATTATTATTATTGTTATTGTTATTATTATTATTATTATTTAGAGAACCACTTGGCCTTCCTTCTCGCACCCCAGTATTCTGACGGCACTGATTGGAATCCAGGTCTGGGCAGGAGAGGAGACAGTGAGAGAAGGGTATCCAGAGCCCAGCAGGTGGACACAAAACACACTCGAACAGTCTAAGGTTCAAGTCCACCCCAACACACACACAAACACACACACACAACACACACACACCCACACAAACACACACACACACACACAACACACACACAACACACACACACACACACACACAAACACCACACACACACACACACACACACACAACACACACTTCTCTCTCTCTCTCCTCTCTCTCTCTCTTCTCTCTCTCTGTCTCTGTCTCTCTCTGTCTCTCTCTCTGTCTCTCTGTCTCTCTCTATCTTATATATATCCCTAAGGGCGGGGATTGAATATAAAAAAAGCACATGGGTGCTTATTCATTATCCTCGAAATACAAGAATTTGTCATTGTCATTGTCAAGAGGTGATAGCCCGTTCGTGGCTTTTCCAACCTCCAGAAAGGAACAGAGTGAAGGTCTGCAACATTATTTCTACTTTATTTGTACCACTTTTTAAGTCACGGCAGATTTCTCTGCATGAAAATCGGGCTGTTTTCCCCGGGGAGAGCGCGTCGCCACAACAGCAGCGCCACCCATTATTTATTATTTTCTTTTTTTTTCCTTTCCTGTCTACAACTGTCTTTTTCCCCCCTCCTATCAAAGTGGCTTTTTTTCTACAGAATTTTGCTAAGGACAACTCTCTTGTTGCCGTGGGGGTTTTTAACGTGAGCTAAATGATTATGTGTAATACACGGGACCTCGGTTTTATCGTCGCATCCGATAGACTAGCACCCAGACCACCACTCATGGTCTAATGGATGGGAGAAAGGTTTCGAGCCCTAAACGGGGGATCAAACCACCGCACACTTCCGACGCGGCCTTTTTGCTTTCTAGGAAGGTGCGTTACCTCTAGACCACCGATCCACATAAATTTGGACTAGTCCAACAGCTATTATCGATGATTTTTCCTCAGTTCAAAGTGCCAAGGTCTATACAGTGGAAATGGTCGTCGTACTTCCAAATGGTTTGTCGAGCTTGTCTCCAACTGTGGCAAGTATCCTAGCATAACAGCTTGCAGTCTCCTTAACAGGAGGGAAAACCAATCCTCTGAAGTGGACATGTGGCTACCTACATGGCGAGGTATCAAAAGGCGTTAAAACTAGGGAACACGCAGCAACAACAACAATAACAACAACAACAACAACAACGACATGGACAGCGACAATAACAGCTGCAACAACAGCAACAACAACAACAACAATATCAACAATATCAACAACGAAAACAGCAAACATTACTTCGATGACGACGACGACGACAGCAACCACCACCACCACCACCAACCACCAGCCACCAACCACCAACCACCACAACCACCAACCACCACCACCACCACCACCACCACCACCACCACCACCACCACCACCACCACCACCACCACCACCACCACCACACAACAACAACAACAACAACGACGACGATGACAACAACAACAAACAAACAAACGACGACAACAACAACAACAACAAACAACGACGACAACGACAACAACAATAACGACAACGAAAACAGCCAGCATGACTTTCGCTAGACAGAGGCTGTTCATTATCGATTTTCAGCTGTGCGCACCTGTCCGTAGGGTTTCAGCTTCAATGCAGTAATATTATTGGCTATTTCGATGATGAACGGGTTGGCAGTTACAAAGAGATGACTTCCAGTTATACAAACGAAAACAAAGCTCATGCGTTTGCTGAGAAAACACAATTTTCGTTTGCAAATCAACATGAAATGAATGATAAATAACGCGTAGCTGACTTTCTAATACAGCATTGAGCTATCGGGCAACAAATTAATCGTTGTCCATCCCCGTTTTTTTGGTTTTTTTTTGCGGGATCCAGCCCCGTTTTTTTTTTTTTGCTCCCCACATTTTAGATCTGACCGTGTGTTGAACCCACTTCACACACCCTGTGTTTTTCTGTCACCATACAAAATATGAACAACAGTGTGGTACTCTGCCCTCATCCCCCCCCCCCTCCCCCCACTAAAAAACCCAACAACAACCAAAAACAAAGAAGAAAAGTAAGGTAGATCATAACTGGAAAGCGATACGGGGAAACAAATCCAGGACAACACCTGGTGAAAGAACACAGAATCGTGCTTGTGATTCGTACCAATTCTCGTGCCTTCGACAGTAAACCATCGCCACCATCATCATTGATGTTGATTAGAATAGTCAATACCCTTCTCATAGAACTAAGGTCTTCTTTGCGCTCCGCGAGTCATAATAATAACTTACAGCTGAATACCAGGAAGATGGATGCTTAAGTTCAAGTTTCACTGCTGCTGCTGCATCATCATCATCATTATCGTCGTCGTCGTCGTCGTCGTCACCACCACCACCACCACCACCACCACTATTGTACGACGACACAAAGAACGAACGAACGAAAGAATACACCACCACCACCACCACCACTACTACTACTACTACTACTACTACTACTACTACTACTACTACTTCCTCCTCCTCCTCCTCCTACCACTACTCCTACTACTCCTACTACTACCTATCTATCTATCTGTCCCGTAGTCTGACGACCGTGGGGGCACCCTCAAAGACTCAACAACCAGTTCCCTCCATTCCTCTCTCTGTTCTGCCTTTCTCAGGGTTTTGTTGAGTTCTAGGCCTGTCCATTCGCTGATGTTATCCTCCCAGCTCTTCCTTGGTCTGCCTCTTCTTCTTCCTCCTTGGACAGTGCCTTGTAAAGCTGTCTTTGCAAGTCCTTTGGATCTTGTGACATGCCCATACCATTTAAGTTTACGCTTTTTCACGATCGTTAGAAGGTTCTCATAGGGTCCAATGGTTTGCTGGATTCAGTTATGCACGCTTTCGTTGCTTATGTGGTCTTTGTAGGAGATGCCAAGGAGTCTCCGAAAGCATCTCATCTCCACCGCCTGTACTCTTCTGTCCAAATCTGCAGTCAGGATCCATGATTCACAGGCATACAGAAATATGGATATGACAAGGGAGCGCATTAGTCTGATCTTGGAGATGAGTGAGATATTTTTATCTCTCCAGATGGTGTTTAGTTTTGACAAAGCTGTTATTGTCTGTGCAGTCCTGCATACTACTTCTGGCTTGGATCCCTGGTCTAATACAATGACTCCCAGGTACTTGAAGCTTTGAACTGTTTCCAGCTTCTGGTCATTAACCCTGATATCAGTGCTAATGCCGTTGGTGTTATTAGTCATCAGTTTGGTCTTTTCTGCACTGATTTCCATGCCGTATGTTTTGGAGGCCTTATTCAAGTGTTCTGTTAGGCTGGCAAGCTCTTTTTCTGATCCTGCTATTCCATCAATGTCATCTGCGAAGCGGAGGTTTGTGATCGTTCTGCCACCAATGCTGACTGATCCTTCATGATGTTCCAGTGCATCAGCCATGATTCTCTCAAGGAAGATGTTGAAAAGAGTGGGTGAGAGTAGACAGCCCTGCCTTACTCCAACTGTTGTTCGAAACCATTCTCCAATGTTGTTGTTGTAGTACACTGCACTGGTGGCCTCGCTGTACAGCTGTTTGATGACTCTGATCAGGTTTGCATTGGTGATGTACAAATTCATGGTTGCCCACAAAGCTGCATGCCACACCCTGTCAAATGCCTTCTTAAAATCGATAAATACGTGGTAAAGGTCTTGTTGATGTTGAAGGTACCGCTCACATAGTATTCTGAGGTTGAATATCTGTTCTGTTGTGCTGCGGCCTGCTCTGAAACCTGCTTGTTCCTCAGCAATGATAGTCTCTGCTTGTGGCTTCAGTCTATTCAATATTATCTGCAGCATGACCTTGCTTGGGTGGCATATGAGGCTGATTGTGCGGTAATTATGGCATTGTTGTAGATTTCCTTTCTTGGGGAGGGTGATGATGAGTGACTGTGTCCATGGTGTTGGCCATTTTCCTGTCTGCCAGATCTTGTTGCAGATTCTTAGTAGGGCGCTGATCATGGCTTCCCCTCCAGCTTGAACCAACTCAGCTGGAATGTTGTCAGCCCCTGCTGACTTTCCCTTTTTCAGCGATCTGACTGCTGTTTCCACTTCTTCTCGGAGGATAGGGTGACTGTCTGTGTCTTTGCTTGCGGGTACATTAAGGACTTCTGAATCTCCTGCGGTTCTATAGTTATACAGGTCGGAGCAGTATTCTGTCCATCTGTTCAGAATATCCTGGTCGTCAGTGAGACACTTCCCATTTTTGTCTTGGATTGTTAAACCTTTACCCTGTTTTGTGCTAGTCAGGTCTTTCACCAGCTGATATGCTTTCTTGCTATTGTTTTTCTTGATGTTCTCTTCAATGTCTTGGCACTGCTCACCGATCCATTTCTCTTTTGCCTCCGTCATGGACTTCCTGATTCTTTTGTTGACTGCCCTATATTGTTCTGCTGACCAAAACTCCTACTACTACCACTAAATAATAATGATGATGATGGACACTTTTTGAGCGCTTTCCTTCCCCCTTGATAGGGGAAGCACAAAGCGGTTTAAAGAAAGAAAGAAAGAATGAATAAAGGAGTGAATGGAATTAAACAAAAAGATAAAGACAGAGAGAAAAGACTGACAAAGAAGAGGAGACCAAAACAACAAAGGAAGAAGGGAAAGAAACGGAGAAGACTAAGAGGAGAAGGAAAAAAAAAGGAAAAAGGGGAAAAGACGAAGAGGAAAAAGACAACAACACCACATTCAGTATGTCAGACTTAAAGGGTTGTATTGATTTACTTATTTATTCTTTTATTTCGAGGATAATTCATGTGCTTTATTTTACATCGAGTCCCCATGTGTATTCAGTTGTGTACATTTTGACATCCGTTCCCACCGGTACACAATAACCTTCTCTTCCGAAAAGCGGAACGGGTTTTAACGTGTACGCAAGATGTTCTGTGTACATTCGCACACGGGACCTCGGTTTATAGTCTCATCCGAAGGACTGTTGGGAGGGAATGGAGTCGGCACTGATGTGAACTCCTGAGGAAAAATCCTCTTCAACGACATGCGAACCCTGGTCAGCAGTTAAGCGCAATGTGCATCACTCTAT
>CM054139.1:36101306-36138499 GCA_028751875.1 Rapana venosa
TGGATCAAGATCATATGATTTTATAGTCATTTCTTTCAGAATTGTCATGATTTCTTTCTCACTTGTCGGATGAAAGAAATGGAGAGGAGTGCCAGAGAATTGGGGATCAGGAAGTACAGGCTGAAAAGGAGTCTGATCCAGTTTGGAGCGAATGTTATGGACTTTTTCAGAAAAGAATGCAGAAAATATAGAAGGAAGTTCAGAGTGGTTGTGGATGGAAGGCAGAGGGCTTGCCTTCACAGATCCAAGAAGAGTAGATGTGAGGGAAAAGAGAGATTTCATAGACGTGGCATCAAGAACTTGAGAAGAGTAATACTTTGTTTTTTCTGAAAAAATTAAAGATTTGACTTTGTTTAATTGTTTTCGAAAGAGCTGCTTATTAATTTCCGTTTTTGATTTTCGCCACTGCCACTCTAGTTGCCTGCGTTTGCGCTTTGCGACCAGGATGTCATGGGTGTACCATGGCGCACATGGCCTATCAGGCAGGAGATGGTCAGTGGGAGGTGCATGCTCATCAAGCAGTTGGCTGAGAACATCATTGTGGTGTTTAGAGGGGTTTTTGTTGTCAGAGGTTTGTGATAGGCGTTCAGCAGCTTGTGAAGAGAAAGTTTGAATATCTATGGCCTTGAGGTTGCGACGGGTGACATACTTTTTCTTTCTGATAGGCTTTGCAATGTTTAGAGAGAAAAGAACAGCGGAATGATCAGAAAGTAGTTCATCAGTGATAGATACAGATGTGATCAGATCTTGGGAAACATCGGTAATTAGCCGGTCTAAAATATGTCCTCCCCCGTGGGTCTCCCGGGGTATGCTTGCAAAACGAGCATTGCAAGAATAGGAACCCTGCTCGCCATCCAGGCATGTCGTAAAAGGCGACTAAGGAGGCACCTTTCCCCCTAGGTAAAGGGGGTTGGACACAGGGCTAACAACCCTGCTCTTTAAAAGAACTCCTGTTACGAAACCTTAAACAGCAAAACTCGTGCCAACTCAGTCTTTGGGAGATCTGGGGATCCTTCAAGGAAACCTATGAAGCGCTGCAGCCAAACCCCTCAGGAAGCTGCAGGGCTGACGACCCCTCATCAACCGGAGACGCCCCTGATGAAGTCCCCGAGGTTGTTGTCACGTCGGCCGGTCCTACTTGGAACATGGAACGTGAGGACCCTCTAGGAAACTGGACGGTGCGCGCAGGCAGTGAGGGAGATGAACAGATATCGCCTCACATTCCTGGGCATGTCTGAAGTCCGGTGGAATGGTCACGGAGTGACAAGATTACAGTCAGGAGACACTTTGCTCTACTCCGGTAAAAGTGAAGAAGACCGTCACGAAGCTTGAGTAAGTCTCCTGCTGTCCAAGCATGCAGCCAAGAGCCTGCTGGAATGGGAGCCTGTTTCAGACCGCATCAACACCGCTCGGTTTGAGTCGCGTTTCCAGGTGTCCCTTGTCATGTGCTACGCCCCTACCAACACCGCGGAGGAGGAAGACAAGGACAACTTCTACGCCCAGCTCCAGTCGGTGGTAGACAAGATTCCGAGACGGGACATGCTCATCCTCATGGGGGACATGAACGCCAAGGTCGGGACTGACAACACTGATAGAGAGCGGGAGATGGGACGACATGGGCTTGGAAATATAAATGAAAATGGAGAAATGCTTGCTGATTTTTGTGCTGCCAACAGCCTTGTGATTGGGAAAGGCACGCTTTTTCCACCCCAAGTTGCCAAAAAGCCACCTGGGTCCCCCGACCACCAAAACAGAGCCCCCAATAAAACCCGTCATGGGAAAAACGCAACCGGGCTCCCTAAAAAGACGTGAGAGTAAGACGCGGGGGCAGAAAAGGGGTCAGACCACCACCCTTTGGTCACCAAGATAAAATGCCCCTTGCCGGGCGAGAAAGACTCTGCAAACCCAAAGGGGAAAAATTTCCCAACGTTTTGAGATTAAAACAAACAAAAAGCGGGCCCATTTCAGATCTCACTTCAAACCGCTTCCAAGTGCTCCACCCCAAGGGAAACCCGAAACAGAAACAGCGGAACCCCAAATGCCACCTTCAAAGACGCCATTGTGGACCCTGTAAGGGGTTTTTGGGGACAACCCCCAAAACGAATACCCCTTGGACCCCCGGGGGCATCTTGAAAAGCGAGCATCGCAAGAATAGGAACTCTGCCCCCAACCCAGGAAAGTCGAAAAAAGGCGCCCTAAGGGGGAAAACCCTTCCCCCCCAGGTGGGGGGTTTAGACAAAAGGACTAAAAACCCCCTTTTTTAAAAAAAACGTTTGTTAGGAACAGCAACAAAAAAATAAACCCGCAAGGGGTGGGGACGGGCTTCCAGATCATCGGAAAAATACTCGCATAATTTGTCATGGTGAAAGCCAAAAGGGAAGCCCCCGGAAGGGAAAAAGGAAGCCCTTAAGCGCCAAAAATAAGCCCAAAATAGGATTCGGGAAAATGTAAAACCCATTTTGGGGAAAAGGAAAACTACGCAATTTACAGCAAGATGAGACCAAAACAATTTGCATATTCTGGGAATCCTTTGAAATCAGGGACAGGACGGGCAAATACAGACCAGCACGGGAAAGCCCAGGCTGTACAGGGGTAAGATGAAAACCCAACCCCAGGGGATTACAATTATCATGAAAAAAGGAAGGGAGAAGTTCCTGTTTGGGAGTGGAAACCTACCCAACAAAGGAATGATGAAAATAAAAAAGAAAGGTAAACATGCTAAACCACAAATAAATCCAGTGCAATGCACCAACCAACCCCGGGGAGAAAAAACAAAGATACTTTTTTAAAAAGCAATTACAGGTTTGAAATGGAAAACACCCAAACCATGACATGAGGATAGTGAGGGGTGACCTAAATGCAAAATTGGGAAAAGACAACACAAATCAAGAAAGAGCCTTGGAAAAGAAGGATTGGCGCAAAAAGGACAAGGGAGAAAGATTTTTTGGAAATTCTGCATACAAACAACCTGGTCTTTTGAGGGACATTATTTCCCACACCCTAAAGACCCACAAGTTTTTACCTGGTTTCCCCCCCAAGGGGAAGAGAAAAAAACCAGATCGACCACCTGATGTTTCAATGGGACATGGAGGGGATCGCTCCTAGATGTAAAAGTAAGGAAGGAACTGAAAGTTGGCATGATCACCACCTTTTCACCGCAAAACCCCAAAAAATGAAGCTGAGAAAATAAAGGGTCTGGGAAAACCAAACAACAACATTTTTATGGGAAAAGCTGCGCAACACCAAAAATAAAAAGGGGCCTTTTACCCCCCGCTCAAAAACAATTTCCCAACCCTTTGGGGGGAAACTAAATACCCCACTTCCGGAAAACTAAATTTAAAAATTTAAAACCCTGTGAAAACAATCAGGCGCCTACACGCAAGCCATTTAAACGTGCTTTGGACAGAGACAGAGGGAAAAGAAAAAGGTGGATTACAGCAAAACACCGGGAACCATTGAGAAAAAAGGAGAGAACTGAAGAAGAAAAAAACTTAGAGACAAATTTAAGCGGATAAAAGAGGTACAAACGCAGTACAGAAAAAGCAAACCCAAAATGTGAAAGAATGACAAGAACAGACAAGGGTAAACCCACATGGGGTGAAATTGCGACAAGCAGGGAGGCCGCCGCAAAGGAAAGCAAGGCAAGGGGTATAAATCCAAACCCTCAGTGGAAAGTACCGGAAAAATAAACCCAAACATCAATCCCAATAAACAAGGGCCCAAAAACTTTTACCAAAGAAGCAGAACAAGAAACGAATGGCAAACATTTCAGCGAAGGGTTTTCACAGACCCCCAAACCCAAAAAGAGGCAGAATTACAAATCCTGATTCTGACTCAAAGTGAACCAAACACACCACCAAAGAAGAAAATTAAACGCCAAACAGCTCTCCCGGAAAAGGAAAAGCCCTGGCCAGGGCCAAACCCCAACGCAGAAATTTTTAAGGCAATCCAGAAATTTTCATCTAAAATTTTTACACCACTCTTTGCAGCTATATGGGAGGAGAAAAAAGCTACCAGCAGATTGACATAAGGAGTCCTCGGAAGAACCCAAAGAAAGGCCCCCAACCTTTTTTAAAAACTGGAAGGAAAAAACTCTGCTAACTGTTCCAAGCAAAATTCTGGCAAAGAAACAAACAATTTGGACAATCTCATAGGCAGTGGAAACCCAAAAACTCAGAAAAAAACAGGGAGGTTTTCGACCAGGAAAAAGATCCATAACCCGACTTCACCCTGCGCAAAATCATCGAAAAAAGCGCACGGAATGGCAGAGACAAACTGTAAATTTAACTTCGAGATTTTAAAAAAACCTTTGACACATTCATCGAGAAAGTGTATGGCGCATCCCCCGAGCATATGGAAAACCACAAGAAAATCCAAGTCATTAAGAGCTTCTAAAAAAACTTTTATGTGCAGAGTAGGGAAAAAACCCAAAACCCCGTTCAGTGACAAACCGGGGTCAGAAAAAGGCTGCCCCCTGTCGCCACTCTTCAAAACCCGACAAAATTATTGGGGGATGAACAAACAACCCGCGAAACCAGTCACGGGGCTTTAAATGGGCCCCCTTCTCAACGCTTGAAGACCTAGATTTTGCCGACGATCTGGCACTGCACTCACATACCCACCATCACAGTCAAGAGAAGACATCCCGTCTCAGCATTTTCACAAAGCAAGTAGGCCTGAAAATCAGTCAGAAGAAGACAGAGGTGATGACACTGAACGTTCAGAACCCCTCACCGGTGACACTGAATGGAAAAGATTAACCAACAACTGAAGAGTTTACGTACCTCGGGAGCACTGTAAGGCATGACGGCGGAGCAGGCAGCGACATCAAGAACCGAATTAGCAAAGCAAGAAATGCTTATAGAAATCTGAACAATGTGTGGAAATCGTCCCAGTACAGCACCAGAACCAAACTAAGACTATACCAGAGCTGTGTACTTTCCACCCTTTTGTACGACTCGGAGTGCTGGAGGATGACTGAGAGTGACCTCGACAAACTATCCACATTCCACACGAAGAACTCAGAAGAACTTGCGCATCTTCTGGCCTGAGACCATCTCCAACCAAGAACTTTTGCCCTTGCAACCAAGAAAGCATGGACAACATCATCATGCATAAGGCGATGGAGATGGAGGGGGCCCATACCCTGCCGTGGGGAACAGGGAAACATCGCCCGAACAGGCCTCCACTGGACACCAGAGAGAAAAAGCAAACGAGGACGACCCAAGAACACTTGGCGCCGGACTGTCGAAACAGAACTGAAGACCTTCCAACATACCTGGGGAACCATCGGGAAGCTGGTCCAGGACAGACAGGAGTGGAGAACATTTGTTGCTGCCCTACGTGCCAATAAGGCACAAAGACATTGATGATGATGACAGACGAATAGGAAGCCATGGATCAAGGATGAGACCTGGAAGAAAGTCGAGGAGAGAAAGCTAGCCAAACAAGAGCTGAACCGAGCTACGACCCGCCAACAGAAGCGGCGAGCAACAGCCAAGTACTCCATACTTGCCAAAGAAGCCAAGAATGAGCTAAGAGCAGACAAACGAGCTCGCATCAATGCCATCGCAGATGAGGCAGAAGAGGCTGCTGGCAAGGGAGACCTCAAGACCCTGTATGCCACCACCAGACTTCTTAGCGGGCGTCGCAGCAACCCAAACGACCTGCCATAGACAAGGAAGGGAAGCTTCCACCTCTATTGAAGACCAGCTAACAAAGGAAAGAGCATTTTCAGGAGGTCTTTAATCGACCATCCCCAGAGGAACGACCTCACTGGGGCCAGGGACCCTCTCGACATCACATTGGAGAGATCACCAAGACAAGATCCGAAAGGCCATCAGCAGCTTGAAGAACGGCAAGGCTGCTGGCATTGACAACATTCCGGCAAAGCCTTGAAGGAAGGGGGGAAATGACATCGTTGACGAGTTACACCACTTGCCAACCTGATCGGACAACTGGGGAGGTGCCAGCAGAATGGAAGAAGGGGCCTGCTTGTGAAGCTCCCCAAGCACGGCGACCTCTCCCCGTGTGGAAAGTGGCGAGGTATCACCCTGTTGTCCATCCCCAGCAAAGTCCTCACAAGAATCATCCGGACCGAATGAAAGATGCCTCGACAAGACTCTCGAGATGAACAGCAGGGTTCAGAAAAAGAACTTCCTGTACCGACCAGATTGCGACCCCAGAATCATCGTGGAACAGTCCATAAAATGGCAGTCACCTCTCTACGCCTGCTTTATCGATTTTGAGAATTCTTTTGACAGCGTGGACAGACAAGCAATCTGGAACATCCTTCTCCACTATGGTGTGCCATCAGAGTTTGTCAATATCATAAGACAACTTTAGGAAGGATTCTCCTGCAAGGTCATCCACGGTGGAAGACTCTCCGACAGCTTCGGGATCTCTTCCGGCGTCAGACAGGGCTGCTTGTTGTCCCCACCCCTCTTCCTTGTGGTGCTGGACTGGGTGACAAGGACGGCCTACGCAAGTTCCCGGAAAGGTATCCAATGGACCCTCATGACAAATGTCCTGATCTGTGCGTTGCTTCGTTTACCAGCTGAGAAAGAGAGTGGTTTGACAAAGAAAGAGAAAGACGTTTGACATCAGAAGAAGACTGGTTATCAAAATGGAAGTTAAAGTCACCGAGAATGATGGGCTTTCTGGGAGAGAGGCTGTAGTGATCCATGAGCGACTGAAACTCTTGATGGAAAATGGAAGATGTCAGATTATTCTTACGGCTTGGAGGTTTGTGCTTAAAACAAATTTGACTCTTTGATAAACCATTTTCAAAACGTTTGAGAAGTTGCAAGTAGTTATCTGCACTTGTTTCGCTCCCTACTATTTCTGCATAAATAATAATAATAATAAACACAAAAACTGGCAAAATTGCTTACTCATACACACAACCTAGTTTTAAAAACTGTTCAAAGTTATTTCTGTTATCGTTCAAACATCATTCATCTTTGCCTCAGTCATTCATCAAACCATGGTTGTGTGGAATCAAGTTTCTTTCTGAGGTGAAAGATAATTATGACCTTTGAATCGCACGTGTCTCACTTGATATCTCACTTGACTTGTACACTTAACTATTATTGATTATATGTGTGGTCGTGCCTTGCCTAGAATGACTCATATGATTTAACATGCGATTTCGATGTTGGTTCTTATAATAATATTGAAGGGCTCAGTACTATCTGATTGCAAAGGCCATTGTCCACTGATGATTATAGATGTTTGAATTGTAGGCATTGTTTTAACATTGCTCAGAGCTGTAAATCTGAAATTACCCCATAATCAAAGATTTGAGCTCTCTTGCTCTCTCAGAGGGCTTCCAGACTAACAAAGACTGACGGACACACAGTGACTTTGACCTACACCTGAACAAATTCAAAAGTCTATAATTATTATTATGGCGTAAGTCTCCGAGACAAAGGTAATGTTTATGAAGTTTGGGCCACACAACTATGTCATCAGATGTACACAATAAATTTGTTTAATATTAGTATCAGGTCAGAAACTGGGACCTCTTACTGAGTGTAAAGTTATTGTGCTTATATTATCTGGCTCCGACATGACTGTGTACATGTTCTTTGGTTGATTGATTTTTGGTCGATCGATCGATCGATTGAATGGTTGGTTGATTGACTGATTAGTTTTGGGGGGTGAGGTGTGGTTTATTGGTGAAGGGTGCAAATGCGGTACTAAATCGCCTGGCTAAAAATGCTGGTTTTAACTCCTGCTTGTTCAGTTCTGTTCGCAGGTGTCCTGGGATGACAAAATTTCTATAAACCAGCCAACAACTCATCCACTCACGGACTCAGTTACCCACCATTCAACCAACTAACCATCCATCCGGCAATCCATCCAACCAACCAACCATCCATCCATCCAACCAAGCAAGCCAGCCAGCCAGCCAGCCAGCAAGCAAGCAACCATCCAACCAACCAACCAACCAACATCTGGATGATGGTCAACTAAAAGGAAAGAAAAGAAAAGAATGAAAGGGACTACAATAATTTTTCAAAAATAATTGATCATGTTATAGATTTTGGTGCTATTGGAGTCACTTATACACACAGGTAAATACGTACAATCACATATCATAGGTGCATGCATGTACTCACTCCCGTGCATTCGTTCACGCGCATCATAATCATCATCATCAGCTGCAGCAACATAAGCAGCAGCAGCAACATCAATAACAAAAGCAACAATACCACCACCACTGCTACTTTCATCATCATCATTGTTATCGCCATCATTGCAATCATCAAGTTAACAAATGAAGCAAGAGATACTGAAATCTAAGGATCTATATGCTGGCGGTACATAAAGCCAAAATGGCCAATGCAGCACAAGACAGAGACAAAGGCAGATACAAGCCCACAATCTGTTAAGACCATGCATCCAAAACTGGTATGATGATTCTACAGTACGACATTGTTAATCAGTATGCAGTCAACAGTGGAATCACGTCTGTGCCAATCAGTAGACTTGTACGTGTGAACAATTTATGATTATCAGCCTGTAATCCCGTTGTAAACTTTGAAATATGTCATAACTTGATAGTCGTATTAAGAGCTAGGTATAGAGAATTGATTCGACAATGTCAGTTGTTTAGATGGTCCAAAGGCTACAATTGTTTAAAGCTTTCTATCTTTATGTCTTTCTCTATCTCTGTCTTTGTCTGTCTCTGTCGGTCTGTCTGTCTCTGTCTGTCTGTCTGTTTGTCTCTGTCTCTCTCTCTGTTGTCTCTCTCGTCCTGTCTTCTGTCTTCTGTCTGTCTCTCTCTCTCTCTCTCTCTCTCTCTTCCCTCACCTCTCTCTCCCTCTCTCATGTTGTTGTGATAAAGTTTACGTCCTTTCTGATTTGTGGACACTCTTTCTCACAAAATGTTTTTCTCTTTTTATTTTCATACTGTTCATTTACACTGGTATCTTGTGTGTAGACCAAAAATAGCTTTGTGATCAAAACTGTGAAAAAATTATAAAAAGAATCCTTTTAATCACTGTCATTTATTCAGTACATTATCTTTCTATCATCACGCTTCCATAATAAGCAGTTTCTGTCTCTCTGCATACATCTTGAAATAAGCTGTAGAAATTTTATTCGTAAGGAAATAAAATACTTGGCCCAAGCGTCCGATACTGATCTCACATTTCTTCGTTTTAAGCTGATCCCCAAAAGATATTTTGTCATGTTCAAAGGACAGGGCTCGCTTTGCAAAATATTGAGTTAAATCCACATATTTTGAATAAACTGTGATCGTGTCCTAATAGTTGGCTTGTATCCTGCAGCCAATCAGCGCTCAGCGAGAAGCCTATGGCCGTTTTGCCTGTTTGCAAGTGTGTACTATTATGCATATGAATACAAAACACCAGATCTGACAATGACCCTAACCTTCTATAATTATTTTTTCAAACGTTTTGTGTTGCAGTTCCAAAATTTTATACTAATAGGCTTGATGAAACATGTTTGAATAGTTCTATTGAGTTTACAGTAACAAAAAAAAGCCCAGCACATTAACTGTTTGTTTGATTTCAATTCCTCATCTAGAACTCAGAGGTTCACCAATGGTGAGATTTTGCATATGCGACTGTTTTTACCCACCATTAAGGTAGCCTTCGGGTAGGTGGGGCTCGTCAGCCTGGGAAGGCAGTTCACCTAGGGGAAGGAAAACCCTGATCTTAAACCTCCGCTGCCTTGCGGCATACCCGTTCACGGGATAGGCTTCGGGAGTCAACCCTGAGGAAAAATCCGGAGTCGGAGCTCCTACTGCTGGTAACCATGTAACCTGTACTACCTGTTCCATGTGGGGGAGACAACCTTAACCTTAATTCTCTCTGAGCCAGGAGGCACACAAGGCTCGAACATCATTCCTCCACTGGTTCCGGTCTGCAGCTGTGCGTCGTGCGGCGTTCCACGTGCTCCAGCCTGCGCCGTTTCCGCTCTACTTCTACCATTCGTTGCCATGTTGTTTTTGGGCGTCCCCTTTTCCTTCTCCCTTCAGGTGTCCATCCGAGAGCAACAGCACAGTCGTCACTCCTGTCCTTTCTTAGACATGTCTGGTACAGTTCCATCTCTGTCTTCTAAAACTCCTGGCTGATATTTTCTGCTCCTTGCTATTTCCAAGACTGTCTTGTTGGAAATGTGTTTTTGCCATCGATCTTGAAGATCCTCCTCAGAACTGGTTTGTAAAATGTCCTATTTCTCTTCCCTTTCCTTCATTAATTTCCAGTCCACATCGTAGAAAGAACTGACAAAAGAAGCTCTTGAAAAGGATGCTTTGTTTTTCTGCCAATTGTCTCTCATTTGCCAGATGTGATAATCGTTTCACTGCACACTGGTCCAAGTGCTACTCTCTAGTCTTCTTGACGTTGCTGTTCCTCCTCCGTCTTTGGTGAACGTTTTGCTCCAAATAGTGAAAGTTCACACCTCTTCAACTTCCTGATCTCCAACCCTCAGACCGACGATGTTTTCCTGCTTTTTTACATTTCATGCTTTGCACTTCTGTCCATTTCAGATTGAGTCCAACCATAGGTGCGTTGTCTTTCCAGTCTTGTAGTTTTGTGCGTAAGGGTCATTGATGATGAAAAGGATGGCGAGTCGTCTTGCAAAGCTCAAGGTCTTCTAACATGTTCATGAAATCCCCACCTTATCCCAGTTCCTCTCAGCCTTCCACTGTTTTAATTTTCTCATTCTTCTTCTTCTTCTGCTTGCCTGGGTTATATTGTGATACCAGGATCTCTAAAGGAATCAGCAGTTGCCTGCAGGTCATCCACCGTGCCGTAACAGTTTTCTGCTCCAGAGGCGTGGGCTCAGGCTCACACTTCAGCCTTAGCGTCTGGAGAAGTCCTGCAGTCTTGTAGGATTGGGCCGTATCCAGTTCTTCTTCCTCTACAGGGGCACAAAGGCTTATGGTGCAAATTCAATTTATCTGTGGAGGTGTTATTCAGCTGTTGTGCCCTGTGCGTAGTCTTAAAATGAACCACCAGTGCTTGTCCGTGAAAGCGTTGATAAGGGTCTGTTGAGTGGTTGATCTGACGAGAGATTTGATGATGTTTTTTCTCCATTACCCATATCTAATCAACGAGAAGGAAAGAGGAATGCCTGACAAGCACATCCAGTGATTTACCCCGGTAATCACTGGGAACCCAGTCTGTTGTTTCGTTCTCAACAATGACGGATCACTGGAAAGTCCTCGTACATTGTCTTGACATCTGGATATTTTCTTGTGGGATCCATACTCGACGAATAAGCGGAATCCAGAGACTGTCTCGGTGTATGGAGTAAAGGGTGGCCTTTTTTCATAAGTCAATGAAGTGACTGTACATGTTGCGTTTTCCATCGTTGACTTTTTCTCAAGATGTGTTTCCTGAGTATAAAATATTTGGCCAACAGTTTCCCCTCCCTTTCCGAATCCAGCTTGTTCCTTTCTGAGAATGCGTGCCTGCTCCCACTTGTATCTGTTTGATAGAGGATCTTTGCTGAGCACCTACTGTGCAAAAGGCAAAGGGTAAGTAGTGTAACCTACGCCAGTTTCCACACTCCTGAAGAGTTTCCTTTCTTTGGAATCTTTGCATATAGCCTTTCGTTCACATGTGTTGGTACTGTCTCCTTTTCCCATACCGAGGTCAAAGATCCGTTTTTCAGTTCCATGCCGTCTGTTCAATGACTGCTTTTTGCAATCTCTGCTGTGATCAGGTCTGCTCCTGGTGCTGATGTTCCGTTTCCTGAGGTTCTTCAGTGCTTTCTTGATGTCATGTATGGTTGGTTCTTACTGATGGATTCTATTACTTCCCACCCCTCCCCCCCTCCCCTTCATCTGTGGTGGTCATTTGTTCAGATACCCTGTTGAGAACATCCTTGAAGGTTCTCTCCACTCCTCAGCCTGGCCTCATTGAGTCTTAGCACTCCCCCGTTCTTATTCTTCAATGCTGCTGTGGTCAAGTGCCTTGTTTGGTGAGCTTTTTCACATGCTGCACAGTTCTTTCGTCTCCCATTCTCTGCTGCGTTCTGCGCTCTCTCTGCTTTTTATGACATCCATCTCCTCTTGTCTCTCGTAGGCTTCTTTCAACCTCCTTGTCTTTTTCCCTTGTATGCTTCCTTCAATCTGTTTCTGTATCCTCTCCGAGTGTGAACTGTTGATTCTGATCTTGATGCGCTTCCTCTCATCGATCAGCTTCCAGCGTGTTCTACTGATCCATGTCTTGCTCTTCCCCTTCTGTAGCCAAGCAAATCTTCTCTGATTTGAGTAGGCGTTCTTCTGATGTTCCCACACCTCTTCTACATCCTCAGTTTCGGTTCTGTTCTCTTCGAGCTTGGCTTCACCGCGTTGCAGAATTTCCTTCCTTATTCCTTTGTCCTTCAGTCCGGTTCAACACCAGTCCTTGTCTTGGTTTTTGTTGTTTGTCAGCGTGATCTAGTCGTATATTGATCCCGTCTTCACCAGGTAGTGATCGCTGTTGGCCAATCTGCTCCCCTCTGTACTCGGCAGTCCATGTACTGATGATCTTCCACATGTCCCGCTGATCAATAGGTGGTCATTTTGGTTTTTTCACTCTTCGTCTGCTGATGTCCCATGTTTGCGTTGTGAAATGTCTTTGTGTGGGAATAGAGTTCCTGTGATAACAAGTCCAATTCAAGCTGGCTAAACTCGCATAGTCTCTCTCCATTGTCGTTTCTGTCTCCCAAGTCCGATGAGTACCCCATTGTCCTTTGAAATCCATGTTGTAATTTCCCACTTTTGCGTTTTAAGTCTCCCATGATATGATGGATTCGGTCTTGTTGCAACCACCTTCACTGTTCCTGAAGTCGTTGGTAGAACTGCTCCTTTTCCTGGTCCTTCCTCTTGTGTGCGGTGCATACACCCTTGTATGACTGTCATCACTCTGTTTTTGGATTAGAATCTTGCTATAATAGATCCTCTTGTTGACGTTGTCCATTCCAGAAGACTTCACTGCGTCCTGGCTCTCATGAGCGACGCCTCCCACGTGTAGTTGTTCTTACTCCACTGTAGAATCACTGTCTGTCCTGACGCTAGCTTAATTTTTCCAGCTCCTGTCCATCTGCACTCGCTTGATTTCGAAAAGAATGTGCAGTTTGTAAGTTCTGTCATATTTCTCCGCGATCTGCGCTTCTGCACCCTCCTGTACATTCGTTCTCTGACATTCCATGTCCGATGTTTAAGGGTAATTTTGTGACCCTACCTGTAATACATCACCACGAAAGAGGACTCAGACTACTGGAATTTTGCCAGCTACAACGACATGGTGCTTGCAAACACCCTTGGGAACAACAAGACATCCCACGCTGGACGTGGCTTATGCACCTAATAGAACCATCACAACCAGATTGATTACATACTGTAAAAAACCGGTTCAGATCTGGCATCAACAAGCCAAGACAAGGACAATTCACAGTGCAGACATGGGCAGTGACCATGACCTGGTGCTCTTGAACATTAAAATCCAGCTGAAAAAAGAATCAACAAGCCTAAGAACATCCCAGCTATAATTCAAGCCTAGAAATATTGAATATCCTACCATCGGCAAAAGCTTTCCAGGCAAAAATAGGTTAAAATTTGCTGCACTGATTACACTTATAAAGATGCAGGAGCAATAACCAACAGTTTTCAATTCAGAGATGATGGAAACCACAAAGGAGCTACTGGCAAGCACCGCCAAAAAAAACAACAACCATGATCACAGATAAACTCCTGGATATGTTGTGATACAACGAAGTAAATTAAAGAGTGTCAAGTACACAACATTGCAGGGGAATACAGAGAGAACCAGCAAAAAGAGCAAGAAAGACATGAAAAAGGCCAAAGAAAAATGGATTGAGAAACAATGTTCAGAATACTGACAAAAATTTTGACCAAGAAAAACTGCAGAAGAGCCTATCAATTGTGAAATAGCTCACACAGCAGAAACATACAAGATTTTACCAGCATCAAAGACAAAGACGAAACTGCCTCATAGAGGAAAAATTTATCATTAACAGATGGACAGAGTACTGTTTCAGAGCTCCTACAACCATCAGACACAAGGTGACCCCAGTGTACTTACAAGTCAGGACTCGTCATGAAGATGATGACGTTTCATATCCTTTGTGAAGAGGTTGAGCAGCAATCAAATCACTGAAAAATGGGAAGCTGCAGGCATTGACACATCCGCAGAAGAGCTGATCATATGGAAAAAAGTGACAGACATCCCCTCACACACTAATAAAAGAATTGCAACAAGAACCTGGCAGACTGGAGAGGTGGCCAACAACCTTGGACCCAATCACTCATCATCATGCTCCCCCACAAAGGCAATCTACACAATGCAATCATATCGAACGATCAGCCCTCATAAGCCATGCCAGTAAAGTGATGTTAAAAGGTCATCTTGAACAGACTAAATCCCACATGCAGAAAAGATCATAGCTGAATAACATGCAGCTCCGCCCAAACAGCACGACAAACAAATATTCAACCTGCGAGTTCTGTGTGATAACTACAGCAAGCACTACAGAAACATACCACATCTTCATAGACTTCAAAAAGGCGTTTGACCGGGTATGCATACACATTATGGGCCACGAAAAGAAATAACAACATGGGACAAGGATCATTCGGACCATCCAAAGAGCTATACACTAAAGCCACCAGTGCAGTACTTTTCCGAGGCATAGTTGGAGAGTGGTTTCCATACATCAAGTAGGGAAGTTTCTTCCAAGGCTGTCTCCTATTGCCAACACAAGTTTAATGTCTTCCTTTAGCACATTAATGACTGATGCCGTAGAAGCCCGCACTGGCACAGTCAGTATTGGAGGGCGGATACAACCAACCCTCATGATTGCTGAATGACATCAACTGACTTGCAGACAAAACAGGAATAGCCAACCTAGTGTACCACCAGGACAAAACATCACTCCAGATATGGCATGGAGATCAGAGCCATGAAAAAAAACTCATAGACAAACAGATGCCCAGCCAATCACTACCTTAGATCCAATAGTAGATGGAAAAGAACTTGAGGTTGTAGATCACATTCAAGTAACTGGAGCTATTATTAGTGAAAAGGTTCAAAAACCAAATCCTCGCAAGAGCTGCACAAACAATAGCAGCAATGGCAAAGCTCAAGACTATCTGAAAGACTGAAACACTCTCTCAGGACCAAGGTCAGCTACTGCATGCAACTAGTCATCACTACCTATCTGTATGCGTGCGAATCCTGGACTGAATGCATATCTACAAATGGAGTAATCCAGGCTCTAGGGATGAGTGCCTCAAAGACTCCTTAGGTATTTCATACAGAACCACACTACCAACAAACAGAAGTCCTACAAACCATACACCCAACAAGTAAAGCACTAAGAAAACCTGCTGACCACATACAAGAAAAGAAAGCTCAGATGGTAATGGACATGCATATTGACTGAGATCCCAGATGGCTGTCCCAAAACAAACTGCAGTGAAAGTGCAGGGAAAGAGAAGGCGAGGCAGGACAAGAAGGAAGAAATGGGCATACACATCACTGAATTGACAGGAAATACCTTCCTCCACACCCAGGCACAGCACACAACTGCTGCAAATGGAGCCAGCCTTTACAAACCTTTGTCAAAGCAGTGACCAACGTCCCGGAAGAGGGTATATGGGACAAGATGAGATCAATGAAGTAGCCTAATTCTGCTTTGTGAATGGTGTCTAAACCAGGCACATGTTGTGCATGTGGTTTGTTGTTGTGTTGATAATTTTGTGCAATTACTAAAGGGGTGCTAGCTATAACCATTCCTGTTTCACCCTCACCTCTCCAATGGTACATTGGAGAGGCTCGGTGTCCGCACCTCTACGATCACTGTGTAGGCAATGCAGTAGATTTTCCCACCAAGCTGTTTATACACACAGACCTAATTCATAGATAGCCTAAATTTTTTTGATCCATCCTAATAAACATGTCAACATACATGACTAAAACAAGTCAATTGGGGCCTGCACCAGTTACAATAACTGTGTCCCCCCCCCCCCCCCTCTCTCTCTCCTCTCTCTCTCTGTATCAGTGCAGAAATGCTGACGTGGATCTAATGAATGTATGAAAGAAATGCTACCGCCTGTCGAGCAGATGATAAAGTGGACAGTAGGATTGATGATTGTTGTTTAATATTATCAAGTAGGATAAACAATAATTTGATAAGTAATGGCATTCATGCGATGTAAGGTAGGTTACAGGTCAGAACAAAGCCATGCCTGGTTACCTGGGCTCAAAAATTGGATCTTGGGTCTGTCGTGTCGTTGTCTGTCTGTCTATCTCGTGTCTGCTAGCATTTGCCTCTATTCTGTCCCTCTGCTTTTGTGACACACTTTCCTGTCTTTGTCTGTCTCTCAATTTGTATGTCTGTCTCTCAATCTCTCTCATCTCTCACTCTCTCTCCTCTCTCTCTCTCATCTCTCTCTCTCTCTCTCTCTATCCACGGTGGAGTAAGAGTGCCCTAGATTAAAAGGTGCCAGGAGAGGCTCTCCAAAGAATTCGTCTTGTTGATAGTTGATCACATGTAATTCATTTGAACATTGTACAAAAGGATTCAGTCTTCACAGTGAACAAAATGTAAATTTCTGGTTATAAAAATTCATGCAAGATGTGAGATATTGACGAATTCATTACAAATATTTGGTCTCCAACAAAGAGCTGTATGTAGTGAAGTGGTGGACCTTTGTGCTGCAACACCTCTGGGTGTGTGTGTGCCCTGTGTGCCAGGACCCTCCTTCCTTGTGTCCAGCATCATTGCTGTTGGCCTGTTAATCCTCTTGTCCCCGATCCGGCCGCAGCTGACAGTAACGGAGGCTGCTGCTAGATTCCTATACAACCGCAGCTTACAGTTGGTGCTGCCCACGTTGGGGGCAGTTCCTTTTCCATCACATATCCACATACCTCGTGGTTTTCACACTATGTTCTGAAAATTGGATGGGGCGATGAAGGGAGGGTGTCAGAGGATGCCAGTGATAATTTAACCACAAACATTCCTGTAGTGGGGAGGAAGGAAGAATAACAGCCACGACCAGAACGCTTTCAATGGTGCAGCATGGCGAAAAAAAATGGCGGATTTTTTTTCGTGTAGCAGACCGATTTCATCTGATTAGCAAGGATAAATTGAATATTATTGGTCCTCGGAAATAGAACATTTTGACAGAAATGTTAAGTTATTACCGATATTAAACGCTTAGGAGGAAAGAGGAGGAAGGAAATGCTGCAGTTAGGGAGAAGAGTACCAGAAAATAAACTGCTACAGGGCACATTTCCTGACCTGTGCTAACACACAAAAAACTACTGTGAGAAATTGACCTCCGGCCGTCCGCGCATAGACCGCCTAAAGTGTGATGCCTTTTGACAGTTTTCTCATAATTACCAAACTTTTGCTTTAAACTGGAATGGCAGAAACGAACAATCTACAGATAATGAAAATAGCAAGAAGGAAATAAACCTAGGTCTTCCGTCTGCCAAGGTTCGACAGTTGAGAGCAATGGGTACATTCCCCCCCCCCCCCCACACACACACACTCCATATTTTTGCTTTTTGTGATGTGATGTGACCCTGTGCCACCACAAAGACTACTTTAGAACTACCAACATTAAAATTTGTAGAGATTACAGAGTTTCTGTGTTGTTTCGAATTTTGTCACACCTGTGCTGTTGACAATGGAGACAGTGTGACAGTCATGTACAATAATACACTTCTGTACACTTAACAAACATGTGGTAGCACACGCACATATGAACTGCAGTATAAAGGTCACATGTCGATTGAATATGACTTGTTTTCAAAAGAAAAAATAGTTAAACAAAACTTCTGTCTCCTCGAGACATACCATAAAACAACAGGTGCTATGGGGACATTGTGTGACACATCCTTGAAGTACTATTGCACATAACTATTGGTAAACACATCAGCTGGGTATCACTTCCTTATTCGACACTAATTTGCTTGAACTATTGTCAAATCCATGCAGGATTTGCTGTTTTATCATATATACCACATTTTTACCTGTGATTGGTGACAATTAAGGTGACAATGACAAGACATCTAGTGATCAGACACATAAACGTGCGCTAAAATGCAAGTACAAAGACATGCCTAGCTTGTGACAAAATTTCAGCTTGATAACTTGTCATGCACACACACAATTGCCTTAGGAGTAAAGTAAGTCAGATGGAGGTTACTTACTTACTTAGGCCCATCACTCCCCCTGGAGCATAGGCCGCTGACAACAGTCCGCCAGAGTCCTCTGTCCTGGGCTATTCTCTCCAGCTGTCTCCAGGAATATCCCATCTTTCTGGTTTCTGTCTCAAGGTCGCGTCGCCAGGTGTTTCTTGGCCTTCCTCTTTTTTCGTTTCCCTGGGGGTTCCATGATAGTGCCTGCCTTGTGATGTTGCTGGCTGGCTTTCTCAGGTGTGCCCATCCATCCCCATCTCCTGCGCCAGAATTTCATTTTTCGGCTGGCAGCTGGTTGGTACGTTGCCACAGGTCTGCATTGCTGATGGTGTCGGGCCAGTGGATCGGAGATTCGTCTCAGCAGCTGTTGATGAAGGTCTGCACTTTCTTAGATGGTGGTCTTTGTTGTCCTCCATGTCTCTGCTCCATATAGTAGGACTTGACTTGACGTTGGAGTTGAACAGCCTGATCTTTGTGCGGATCGACACCACCTTGGGAGCTCCAGATTTCTCAGCTGCAAGTAACGCTGCCCTCGCCTTGCCGATTCTTGCTCTGACGTCTGTGTCTGTGCCGCCCTGCATGTTAATGATGCTACCCAGGTACGTGAATGTCTCCACTTCTCCAGCTCCTTACCCATTTAGTGTGACTGGTCCTCACTCACTGCGTTGATCTTGAGAATCTTGGTTTTGCCTTCATGGATCTTGAAGACCAACTTGTAATGAGGTGGCTGCTAGTTCTGTAGTCTGTCCTGCATCTGTTGCGGCTGTGGAAAGCAGGGCCAGGTCGTCTGCAAAGTCAGATCATCCAGCTGGTCCCACAGTGTCCACTGGATTCCATTTCTTCTGCATGCCGTGAAGTCTTCATGGTCCAATCGATCGCCAGGAGGAAGAGGAAAGGTGACAGAACAGCCTTGTCTGACTCCGGTCTTCACCTCAAAGCTGTTTGTGAGTTGTCCTCCATGGACCACCCGGGAGTAATTCTTTCATAGGAGTTCTTGATCAAGTTGACCAGTTTGGTTGGCACTCCATGGTGCGAAGCACTTTCCAGAGGGTGTTGCGGTCCACACTGTCAAAGGCTTTCTCATAATCAACAAAGTTGATGTATAAAGATGTTCCACTCTAAAGATTGCTCAACTGAGATGCGCAAGGTGGCAATCTGATCTATGCATGATCTGTTCGGTGGAAGCCGGCCTGTGGTCTCGGAGGAGAGGGTCGACTGCATTTTCATTCTCTCGAGGAGGATCCTGTTAAAGACTTTTCCCTGGCACAGACAGAACATATCCCTCTATAGTTGGCACGTTACTGAGTCCCTTTCTGGGTAGCTTGATGAGGTACCCTCCCTTCCAGTCTGATGGTACTTTCCTCCTCTTCCCAAATCTTCCCAAAGAGAGGGTACAGCATCTCTACCGTGTCCTCCAGGTCTGCCTTGAGTGCTTCCTGCTGGGATGTTGTCCGTCCTGCTGCCTTGCCATTTCTCAGCTTTGATGGCTTTCCTGATCTCCTCCCTGTTGGTTGCTCACAGTTGATGTCTAGGTCCTATCAGCAGGTCATGTCCGGGGGTTTGAAGGACGGTCTGTTCAGGAGTTCCTCCAAAGTGCTCTGCCCATCTGTTCAGTTGCCCCTCTGTTCCCAGGATGGTTTCCATTCTTGTCTTTGACTGGTCGCTCAGGCCCTGCTGTAACTTCCCTGATAGTTTCTTAGTGTGTTCATACAGCAGCTTCATGTTGTTACTGGCTGCTGCTTCCTTGGCTTCCTCTGCCAGGCTGTCGATGTACTTGCGCTTGTCTGTTTCTTGCGCTCCTCTTGACTTCTCTGTTGGCTTCTGTGAAGTCTGCTTGTGCCTTGGCCTTTGCTGCTCTTGTCCGGCTGTTGTTTACTGCTGCTTTCTTCTGCTTTCTCTTTTCAATCTTGCCCATTGTGACTGCCGATATCCATTCCTTCTGTTGGTGTCTCTTGGGCCCACTACTTCCTGACAAGTTGATGTCAGTGTCTCTTTCACTTTCTTCCACTGGCTCTCGATGTCAGTCTCTTCTTCAAGCAGTTCTTGTAGTACTTGGTACTTGTTGGTGAGGGACAGCTTAAATTCTTCATTTATCTTTGAGTCTTTCAGCAGGCTGGTGTTGTACTTCTGCCTCTTTGTTGTTGCTTCCATCCAGTTCTTCTTCAGCTTTAGCTTCAGCCTGGCTACCAAAAGGTGGTGGTCAGATGCAACGTCTGCTCCTCTTTTCACCCTTACATCCTGTAGTGATCTCCTGAATTTCTTGGCCATGCAGATATGGTCGATCTGGTTCTCAGTCACATGATTTGGTGATACCCAGGTGGCCTTATGTACTCTTCTGTGGGGGAAAATGCTGCCACTGATTACCAGATTGTTGATAGCACAGAAGTCTGCAAATCTCTCGCCATTCTCATTCATCTCTCCTAATCCGTGTCTTCCCATCACTTCCTCGCATCCCATGTTGTCTTGTCCGATCTTGGCATTGAAATCACCCATGAGGATGTTTATATCTTTTTCTGGGTACTTGGCAATGACGTTCTGCAGTCTGTCATAGAATTGATCTTTGGCTTCTTCATCGCCGTCATTAGTTGGTGCATAACACTGGATGATGTTCATTCTGATCTTCTTCTTCTTAGTCCTGAAGGATGCCGCAATGATTCTTGATCCGTGTGCTCCCATCCTATCAGGCTTGCTGCACAGGTCTTGACAACATGAGCGCTACGCCTTCTGTGTGTGGAGCGTTGTTTTCTTCATGGCCAGAATAAAGCAGCATCTTTCCAGTGAGCAGTCCTCCTTTGTCCTGACTGTGTCCGATGGTCTTACGATGCCAAGCAATGTGAGGTTGTAGCTTTTCATCTCTGCTGCTACTTGGTTGTTTTTCCCCGTCTCATACATGTCCCTCACATTCCATGTTCCGACGTTGATGGTCCTGGTCGATAAAGGGGGGTCGGCCTTGTGGCTTCCGTAGACTCACGGCTTTCACCACATGGCGTCATACATCCTCTTGGCGAGGACCCTTCCTCTCCCAGGGCAGTAGTCTCTTGGTCTGTTGTTGGCGTTTCTGTAGAAAACTTTGTTTTTATGGGGTGGGGTTGCTAGCCCCACGCCCAACCCTCCTCCTTTCTCATCCGGGCTTGGGACCGGCAATGGCAGAGTTAGATGGAGGTAGAAAACCTAAAAAGAATTCAAAATCTACAGGCAGTTTCGCTCTGTGGATTCCAACAACAAGAGGGTTAAGCTGGGCCCATAGCCTGCTTTCCTTGTTGGCCAGTCTCAAGTGTCTTACATCATTAGTCTATTGGCCTAGGCCTAGACTAAAACACAACTAGCCTAAGTTTCCTCATGTCTTTGGGATCATGCCAGTACAAAATTTATCAGCAAGAGTGGCCTGTGGCCAGTTTTATTGGACATATCAAAACTTCATGTACAAGCCTATACTAGACTGTGTGGCTGCATGTAGACACCAGCTTGTGTTGTGCTGACCAGTGAGTGGTGTGAGGACACTGTGTGTGGCAGTGGTGTTAGCAGTGCTGTATTGCTGCACTCCTGCTGTCAGTCATGATTAGCTGAATGGTTTGTGGAGCAAGTGTCCAACATATGTTGATGTTCAGCAAACAGTACAGAGTCTGCACTATGAATTTCTTTCTTTTGCTACAGTTAGGTTTCTGCAGACAATGAAAACTGACCCATGACAGAAATTTAAGTACATAGTTTCAGCCAGTGCAGGGGCAATATATGGAACTGCTATCACAATGACTATTGTTTTCCTTTCATGCTTCTTGATGATTTGTTGTGATGCAGAGCCTAACCCTGGTCCTACATTTGGGAGGGGGTACGAAGGGAAACCATCTCCACCTTCCAGAGGTCTTGGTCAGCGTGGGGGGTACAGACAGCAATCCTTCTAATCTCCACATGAATACTGTGAGAACAACACATAACCCATTCATCATGATAGTTTTCATGCAGGAGAGAATCCACTTGCCCGACTACATGCAGATATGGCCCAGACTTTGCAGGATGCTGTATCAAGGATGGAGTCTAACAGTATTCATCATGAATAAAATGTTGAAAAACATTTTCTAACTATGGAAAAGAAACTGTCCAGTGTGGAGAAGAAAATTGACCTCTGTCTGTGTCAGTTAGAAGAACAGCAAGCTCAGCTCATCAACAGTCACAAAATGCTTGAGGAGCAATGCCACTTCTTGCAGTCAGAAGTACACAGCCTGAGGGAGACAGCCAGTGCCTTTTCAGATAAATGTGACCACTTGGACAATCAAAGTAGAAGAAACAACCTCCTCTTCTTTGGGCTTCCACTGCAGGAGGGTGCCAACTTCCTGACAGCCAGTGAGGTAAAAAGATCCGGGGAAACAGTGCAGGTTGGGATGGGCATAGAAGAGGACTTGCACTTTGACTGCATCTACAGGGCTGGCGGAGCCATCGCTGTAAAGTTCCAGTCTAACCTTCAAAAGTTGATAGTGCTTCGGAATGCTCATAAGCTGAAGAAATGTGAGGGTTTTCCAGCACATCGTTGTGAGGAAGATTTCTCTGAAAACATTCAACAGAAGAGGAAGGAACTCATCCTTCTGTGACCATGCCAAGAGGCAAGGATAGAGGCAGGGTAGGGAAATAGTGGAACACACACAATTCTCAGCAACAGCAATTCATGACAACATGTGTGTACATCAACCAAGCAAAAGAAGACTCAGGCGAAGACAGCAGCTTTGGTTGTCACCTCTTTATTCAGCCATCCAGTACATCTACTGCTGTGTGGGTGAATGGTCTCTCTCTCCCTCTCTCTCTCTCTCTGCCCTTTAGCCTGTCTGCCCTGTAGCCTAGCCTGTGTAGCCTTGTCCTAACGATCCGAACCACCCCTCTTTATATACCCACCAAGCGAACTGCAAAGACAGCAAGACCACACTGCGAGCGTTTCCGCTGATTTGGCCCAAGGTGAAGGAAATTTTGTGTTTTCTCATGCAGCTTCAGTGGTGATTATCTTGCTGTCCGCGTAAGGAAACTAGACATATTATATATCAAAATAAACTAGAAAGTATAAGCATTAAGATGCATTATTGCATTTTGCACAAAAATAATTTGGCTGCAAACTATTAGCGATCAAAGCCTCTGACTAGATACACTTTTAACAGCTGCACACTATAACTTTTGGTAATAAAACATTAAAACTTCAACAAAACTAAATACTTTATGACTAGAAAAAGGAGGATATGCACCACAGTTTGTATACATATACATATTATTAACCATAGATGTCCATGAGAGGAGATATTCATAATTAACCAGTGGTGCAAAAACACAGTTTCTGGTGTGCTGCACCCAAGCAAGCTTCTTAAAGCTGTTCGTATGATCAAAATATAACTAACTCTAATACTACAAATTATTCACACTTACATCTTCCAATCTTATATTTATTCATAACAAAACCAAAACCATACCATACATTTATATTTTTATGTCTGCATTTGGTAGAATTTAGCTGACAATTCAAACTTGTTTACAACAAAGAACAGCAGTTAGCTAACTTTTAGGACTCACACATGATGTACACCTTACGCCTTACAATCTACTACTACTTAATATGAGCTATTTTATTGATCTAAATAGAGTTTATTCCACCTGTTCTTCAATCGCACAATAATTATGATTTCTTAAAGATTCCTTAAATAAAATTAGAACTGCTTTTCTAGCCTTAATATTTGGGTACATACTACCTATACCTCTATGATGCAATAGATGAAATATATTGATTTACAACAAAAATAGAGAACTCTCATTGTGGTTGAAATGAATGGAGTCAAGATCAGTATTTCAAAAATCATATCCATGAATATGAGTAGACTTAATAAAGTAACTTAATAAAGTTATTATTATTGATTTTCTTTTCTAGATAAGACCAAAGCTCACATTTAAGGGAGGTAACTCGGGCCGTACTATTGAATGACTAAAAGAATTATTTAGGCAACATTAAAAATAAAACAAACAAGTAGATAATATACAAACTAATTTAATAATTAGTTACATCAAAATATTGGAAAAAAAACTTATTTAGATAATATACTAAATATAAAATTATAAATATATCCTAAGCATAATAATGACAGTTTACATAGAGAGTTGAGAAAACTGAATATATTTTGACCACAAAGCTGGTAAAGGTTTCGCTGTTCCTAATCTAAGATAAGTGTAGCTGTGTGTTCACCCTGCTACACCTCTATATTGTCAGTTCAGAGAGAAAGGACTGAAGTCATCTCTAGGGTATGACAAGCTGATTACAGATGAAGCTGTTTATACCTATGATCCCCAAAGTGAGACTATCCAGAAAGTGGGCCAACCATGGTATAAGAGTCACAGCAAAACCCAACACTTTGAGCATGACAGAAGAGACCATGCTAGGGGTAGAAAGCAAAATCGTGACAGTGACATGGCTCTACGTCAGACACAGGATCTATCTATCTATCTGTCCCATAGTCTGACGACCGTGGGGGCACCCTCAAAGACTCAACAACCAGTTCCCTCCATTCCTCTCTCTGTTCAGGATAACCAGGGCAATTCTTCATACTGCCTATCATCAAGTAACTTCCCAGCCCTGACAGCAAACAGAACTGTTCCCTCACACAGAGCCAAAAAGCCTGCACCCACTTTAACAAGAAAGGGAGCTTGCCCAATGATCAGGACTTCCAGGAATGGGTCACATAATTCCTAAAATCCATGGCAGATTCCAGAAAAGTGCAATATAGTTGATGACTTACAAGACCAAGAGCAAAATACAAGCACCAGCTACAGTCAAGGTAACAGTACTGTCTATAATCTTCGGGCTTGAGGTAGACAGTCGATGGTTGAGGGATGTACACATGACACTGCTGGGCTGTCTGGTGGAGGTGCTGTGTCAACTCCAAAGAAACGTGCCAGACAGCAAGGAAAAGGTCAAGGATGAGCATCATCCTCTTCCCAGCCCCCAATTGACCTCATGCTACAACAGTCACTCGCTGAGGATGATATCCTTGAGGTCCCGAATGCTCCGGAATCCACTGCCCAGAGTCCGCTGATATTGGGCAGGATGGGGACACTGAAGACAGTCACTCTGATGTGCCTCCTGGTGATGCTACCAGCTAGGATACAGGCCGGCCCCAATCACTGTCTCTCCTTCTGTTCAATGTGGCAGGTCTTGTCAGCAAGTTAAAGTATTTTGATTGGACAACTTATGTTTCTAACTTTGATATTGTTGAGGCTAGCCCATCAACACCCAGCTTTCCCAAGCCCTGTGGCGATGGAGAAGTGGTAACAGGTACAGGCAGAGGATGCTGCTGGCAGTTCCTAGTCACAACTCTGCAGGCAAGCGGCTGTGGGGTGATGGTCGTCTGCCATAGACTGGTGCAGATGCGGCGCCCGTATCCTCCTACAGTGTCAGAGCAGCCCTTTTTAGGGACAGCACTGCTCTCCCCACATGGGGAAGGGGAGATAAAAGGATCCCTAAACAAAGCCTGCCTCTCTTAGTACCTAGTAAGAAACTGCACCTACTTGGACATCCAACACTAGCAGTCAAAAACAACAGAAAAAAAGAACCAGGAATCATGCCCTGACTCTGGGTGCCTGGAATGTTCGCACCCTTTTGGACAGAGACGACAGACTAGAGAGGCATACAGCGCTCATTGCTAGAATGCTTAATCGCTACCAGGTGGACATAGCAGCCCTGAGCGAAACAAGGTTTGCTGGTAAAACCCATCTGGAGGAAGTTGAAGGGGGTTACACCTTCTACTGCATAGGGAAGCCAGATGACACCCCAAGAACCTCAGGTGTTGGCTTTGCAATAAAAACCAAACTTGCATGACAGCTTGACAGCCTTCGACATGGGATAAACGATAGGCTGATGACCCTACGTCTGAAGCTGTCCAAGGATCGCTTTTCCACAGTCATCAGCTGCTATACCTCAACGATGACCAACCCTGATGACATCAAAGAAGCTTTCTATGAAGAGCTTAGCCGCACGATCTCAGCGGTAGACAGAAAGGACAGGCTGATTATCCTCGGAGATTTCAGTGCCCGCGTCGGCATGGACTTTTCCTCGTGGCCAAAAGTCCTAGGACGGCATGGCACTGGCAAGTGCAACTTCAATGGATTGCTTTTGCTCTCGCTCTGCACGCAGCATGAACTGACCATCACTAACACCCTCTTTCAACAAGCAGACAAGTACAAGAACACATGGATGCACCCCCGCTCGAAGCAGTGGGACATGCTGGACTACGTAATAGTCCAGCAGAGGGACAGAGGTGATGTTTCCATTACACGCTGCATGAGAGGAGCAGTCTGTTGGTCGGACCATCGCCTGGTACACAGCAAGATGAACATCAGACTTGCACGCAAGCTCCAACCAGCCAGGCAGAAACCCCTCAGGAAGCTAAACATCCACCGCCACACTATCACCAAGGACACACTACAGCAGCAAATCAAAGCAGCTCTCCAAGAAACCCCTGCATCAACTGATGTAGAAGAGATATGGGGCACCTTTAGAGATGCTGTATACACAGCAGCAGCTGACACACTCGGCTTTGTACAGAGGAGCCACAAAGACTGGTTTGACGAGAATGACTCTGAGATCTCCAAGCTCCTGAAGACACTGCACAAATGGCATCAGGATCACATTTCTGATAAAGACTCCCAGAGGAAGAAGAACCAGTACTTGCAAACCAAGCAACTTGTACAGAAGAGGCTGCGTGAGATGAAGAACAACTGGTGGGAAAGAAAGTCCAAAGAGCTTCAGTCAGCTGCTGATGCTCATGACATGAAGACCTTCTGTGATGGTCTCCAAGCTGTATATGGGCCAAGAGCCACAGGATCAACCCCTGTCCAAAACCTTGGACCAGACCACCCTCCTGACAGACAAGAAAGACATCCGTACACTTCAACACCCTCCTCAACAGGGACTCATCTGTATCTGATGAGGCAATTGCAGCCCTCCCACAGCTACCAGTCAGTGACTCACTAGCTGCCCCTCCCACAAAGGCCAAGACCTGGAAAGCTCTGAAGCTGACAACATCAGGAAAAGCACCAGGAACAGATGGAATCCAGGCCGACATCTACAAGTGTGGAGGGAGGTGCTGACAGACAAGCTGACCACCCTGTTCCAATCTATCTCTGAGAAAGGGGAGGTCCCCCAGGATTTCAAGGATGCTTCAATTGTCCACATTTACAAATGGAAGGGAGACAAAACATGCTGCAACAACCACTGTGGAATCTCTCTTCTTAGCATCGCGGGCAAAATCTTTGCTCGTATTATACTGAACAGACTGATTGACCATGCCTCCAACACAGTCATCCCTGAAGCACAGTGCGGTTTCTGCTCAGGCAGGGGAACATGTGACATGGTGTTTGCAGTACACCAGTTGCAAGAAAAGTGCTGTGAGCAGAACATGCAGCTCCACATGGTCTTTGTAGACCTAACCAAGGCCTTCGACACGGTGAACCGCCGTGGGCTGTGGAAGATCCTCCTAAAGTTTGGTTACCCAAAGAGCCTAATACAGCTGCTTGCGTTACTCCATGATGGCATGCAGGCGAGAGTATAGGAAAATACTGACATGTCGGATCCATTTCCTGTGGTAAATTGAGTGAAGCAGGGCTGTGTCCTGGCACCCACACTGTTCTCTATTCTCTTCTCTGCCATGCTGATTGACGCCTTGCAAGACTGTGACAGGGGCATCTACATTCAGTTTCGCACTGATGGCAAACTTTTCAACTTGCAGTGACTCCATGCTAGATCCAGGGTGTCTGAGGCACTGTTGAGAGAGTTCCTCTTCGCTGATGATTGCTGCTTGCCATACACACCCATGAGGACATACAGTTCATTATGGACCGGTTCTCTATCTCCTGCAGGCGCTTTGGACTCACCATCAGCCTCAGCAAGACAGAGTCCATGTACCAACCAGCTATTTCACAGAATGCCAGTGCTTTCCCCCTACCTGCAGTTAAGATCAATGACACAGAGATCAGGTCAGTCGACAAGTTTTGCTACCTGGGAAGCTCCCTCTGCAGCAATGGAACCCTTGATGCAGAAGTTACAGTGTGCATCGCCAAGGCCAGTTCTGCCTTCAGCAGACTCAACAACAGGCTGTGGAACAACAAAGGCATCAGGCTCAGCACTAAAATCAAAACTTACAGAGCCGTCGTGCTGACCACCTTGTTGTACTGCTGTGAAACATGGACGACATACTGGGAAAGGGATAATAATAGGGAAACAAATAAACAAATCTGATAGGAAACAAATACAGTTGCAGACATGAAAAAAAAAAGGTAGCGCTGCGCTTGTGGCGACGCGCTCTCCCGCTCTCCCGCTCTCCCCGGGGAGAGCAGCCCGAATTTCACGGAGAGGAATCTGCCATGACTTAAAGTGGTATGAAATGAAATCTGAGCGCTTTGATTTGTTGCTATACAAGATTCAGCGCTATATAAATTCCATACATTATACTGCCGTCACATTCAACAGCTTGAGCAGTTTCACCAGAGATGCCTACGAAAGATCCTCAGAATAAAGTGGCAAGACAGGGTCTCCAACCTCCAGGTCCTAGAGAAGAGCAGCCTGCCCAGCATCGAAAGCCTCCTGATCAAGTACCAGCTACGCTGGACAGGACACGTTGTCCGAATGACAGACAGCAGGATCCCAAGGATGCTATTGTATGACCAGCTGAAGGAAGGCCTCCGAAAACTTGGAAGACCCTACAAGCACTTCAAGGACACCTTGAAGACAAACCTTAAAGCCTGTGACATAGACACCGCTACCTGGGAGACTGATGCCCTTGATCGTTCTCGCTGGAGGATGCTGTGCTCCAGTGGCATAAAGACGTTTGAAAACAAGAGAACGCTGGCCATTAAGGAGAAGCGTGAGCGAAGGAAGCAGGGCTCAACTTCTGGAGACGTTTTCCCTTGCAACACCTGTGGGAAGTGCTGTGCATCCAGAATCAGCCTCTTCTCCCATATGAGGATACATTCTGACAGATAAGCCTGCCTGCCTACTCATCCGTCGATCTGACGGGAGACTCCATCATTGATAAAAATTTTGATGTTTCACATATTTTTCTAAGTTTTGATAAATATGTTTGTCCAGCAGTAAAGCTATCTCATCATGGTAGGAAATCAGGTGGTATCTTGGTCATGGTAAAAAAAACATTTGACAAAATATGTGACTGAATTACATAGGACTACTTAATATGAGCTGTTTTATTGATCTAAATAGAGGACAATGTTCACCTACTTTGTAATGGTGACTTTAATGCTCGTACTGGTAACCTGCAAGTCCAGAATCCCAGGTCTGCTTCAGATGATTATTTAGACATTTTTGATAAATCAGCAACTTTTGAGAGTAGTAGATTATCTCAGGATTTGGTTATCAATGATTTCAGTAAAAAACTGCTTGATATGTGTGCTTCATCATCGTCATCATCAGTCCCGTGACCTTGGCGGTCGTGGGAGAGACACGAAAGACGATGCCAGGGTAAGCCTCCTCCATCCATCTCGGTCCTCGGCTCTGCGCAGTAGTGCCAAGTCATTCATCCTGGTCCATTCTTTGATGTTGTCCATCCATGACTTGTTCTGTCTTCCCCTCTTTCTGCCACCTTTGAGTGTTCCCTGCAGTACTGTTTTTGGCAGAGTGTTGTGGCGGGTGACGCGGCCGAACCATGTCAGCTTTTTCTTCTTGACGATGGTGAGAAGGGGTTCCTGTGGACCTGCCAGCCGTGTTATTTGACTCTTGACAAATTCATTGGTCTTTCGTTCTCTCCAGGATAGGGCCAGCAGTTTTCTATGACATTTTGTTTCAAATGACTGGATTCACTTTGCTGTTTCAGCAGTCATTGCCCAGGTTTCCCTTCCGTTCAGCAGGATAGTCTGAATTAGGGCTTTGTAGAGCTTTAGTTTGATTGGGAAACTGATCTCTTTATTTTTCCATATGGTGGTGAGTTTTGTCATGGAAGATGTTGCCATGGCTAGTCTGACTTTGATTTTTGTCGTGGATCGCCCGTCCTTTGTGAGTGTAGCACCAAGGTATTTAAAAGCGTCTACCTCCTCCAGTTGCTGGCTGTTCATGTAAATTTTAGCAGTGGTGTTGCTCGTGCTGTTTACAAGTACTTTACTTTTCTCGAGCTCACCTCCATCCCATATGCTCCAGCTCTGTTCTCAAGTCTGGTCGTAAGATCTTGCAGCTCTGTGTTACTTCCGCCCATGAGGTCAATGTCATCAGCAAACCGCAAGTTGTTGAGGGGTCTGCCGCCAATGGAGATGGTAGAGTGGAAGTCATGGAGGGTTTCTCTCATAATGTTTTCCAAGAACAGATTAAACAGAACTGGAGATAACAGGCATCCTTGTCAGACCCCAGCTGTAGTTTTGAAGTAGTCTCCGACCTGATTATTCAGAAGGACTGCACTGCTTGCGTGTTGTATAGTGCTTGAATGGTTTGCACTAGTCCTTCTTCGATGCCAAACATTCTGAGGACCTGCCACAGGCCTTCGTGCCATACTCTGTCGAAAGACTTCTTAAAGTCGATGAAGTTGTGGAACAGGTCTCTCTGATGTTGAAGATGTTTTTCCATCAGGATGTAGCAGTTAAAAATCTGTTCGATTGTGCTCCTGCCTGCCCTGAACCCAGCTTGTTCCTCTGCAAGGTGTTTTTCTGCCTCCTGTGTGCTTCCTTCAATCTAAAACTACTTAATGGGTGTCTAGGCCTTGATAATTCAGGAAATTTTACTTATTTGTCTGAACAAGGGCACAGTGTTGTAGATTATTTTTTGGTTAGTTTTGATATCTGTGGAATCTTTGACAGAATGATCATAGCTGATAGAATTGAATCAGACCACATGCCAGTGGAATTGTACTGTGCAATAAGTGATTCATGCACTCAAGTTTCTGTGGATTCCCCCTTACTGTGGAAAAGGTAATTTGGTCACAAAACCAGGCTGCAACTTTTAGCAATAATGTGCAGTCTGAAAACTTCACCGTTCAGTTAGAAAGAGCCATCACCTTAATTGATAGTAGTTTAGAGGAATCAGTGTGTGTTTTCACTAAAGCGTTAAATGAAGCAGCAGAGTCTATGAAAAGAAAGTTTGTGATGGGAAGACCTATACAACAGCAGGCCAGGTGGTTTGAATGGGAGTGCCTCATGAAGAAAAGGGAGGTAAGAAGTCATCTTAGAAAGTGTAGGAAAACAAAAGGAAATGAAGACTACAAGAAGTACGCAGAAGTAAGAAAAGAATACAAGACCTTGCTTGGAAAGAAAGAGCGGGAACATAGAAACTCTAATCTCAATAACGTTCTTGCTTCTATGAATGATCCTAATCCGTCCTGGGGCGAAATTCGTAAGCACAGAGGACGTAGTGTGATCACTAATGACATTTCAGAGGATGAGTGGCTACCTCATTTCGAATCTGTTTTCAATGATGGATTTGTTAAGGATGATGAAAATGTCTTTCATGGTGAAATAGATGAAATGGCATTTGATAATATATTAGACATTGAAATATCAGAAGGAGAAATTAGGAAAGCTATAGACCATATGAAGTGCAGAAAGGCAGCAGGTCTTGATGGTATTCTAGCTGAAATGTTGAAAAATGCTGAACAAACAATTATGCCATTTCTGTAAAATTTGCTTGTGGTTTTTCGTTTGTTTCTGTTTTGTTTGTTTTGTTTTGTTTTGTTATTACCTTTTTGTTAAGAGGGATGTATTTATCCCACCTTCTTTTTGTCTAGTTTTTAAAAATAAAACTTAGACTTTCTTCAGACAGTGATTGTTGTTTTTTTCAGTTCTTGGATATATTATTATGTGTGTGTGTGTTTACCTTAAGAAGTTATGGCACATGCACATTTGCCAATATATATATATATATATATATATATATATATATATATATATATATATATATATATATATATATATATATATATATATATGTGTGTGTGTGTGTGTGTGTGTGGTGTGCGCGCGAGTGCGTGCGAAAAAGCTTGCATGGGCGTATCTGTGTCAGAATGTTATAATATAGTTGCCTTAGTGCTGCTTTTGTTGTTGCACACCAAAGGATAGACTTGATTGCGCTCATTTGTCAGTGCGTGAGTTCGATCCTCACTCGGGGCATGCTTTTTTTTCTTTCTTTTTTCCCCTTGATGTGTTTCAGACACACGGGAGAGTAGGCCATCGTGTGGCCGTAGGAATGGATGACCAAAACCAGAACAAAACAAAGAAAGGCAAGCACACTGGTGTCGTGTTTAGACGCCATCCCCGAAATCGGAAGGCGGCTACCTACATGGTGTGGGGGGAAAGCCGCTGGCATAGGGAAAAAGCTCACCATTGGTGACCCTTGCAGTTAGTATTGTACTTAGTTTTCTTTCTTTCATTTTCCCCCCAGCTTTATTTCCTTTTTTCTCTATAACTGACTGATTGTTTAGAGGAATAACATGTTAAAGACTTATGATTAGGCTTGGCCTAAAATCTGTATGAAAGATCATTCATTCTGTATTGGTAGTCCAGTTTGTTTCGATCATTTTCTAGATTTTCTAGGGTGACGGGATAGCCTAGTGGTTAGAACATTGCACTCGCAATTTGATGTCCTGGGTTCAATTCCCGTTCAAGGGGATATTTTTTCCCTGGAGCTAACGTCAGTGCAGACTCCACTCTCCCCAAAGTCCTTCGGATGAGACTTTAAACCGAGGTCCCGTGTGCGAACGCACGCAGAACATCTTGCGCACACGTTAAATCCTGTTCCGCTTTTCGTAAGAGTAGGCCATTGTGTGCCAGTGGGAACAGATGACAAAATTTACAAAACCGCATACACACGAGACTGGATGTAAAAAAGCACATAAGAGCTTATTCCATTATCCTCGATATAAAAGACGAAAAAAAAGAAAAAACAGAAAGGAAGAAAAAAGATTAGGCTTCAGACTGAGACTAATTTAAAGATAGTCGTTCAGGGGTCTTTTTATTGATTGATGTATTGATTGATTGATTGATTTTTTATATACACATTTAAGTGATTTGTATGATAGGTGCTAGCTGTGCCCTCGCCCTCAAGTGACTTTCATCCTTCTTTCATCAGAAAATCGAATAATTATAGATCAATACCACGCGACATACGGGCGTCTATAGGGCTTGTGGGAGTTACTGTCCTTTCACAGTAATCGAAATATCACTGTCCCGGAGAACATTCTGTGTGTAGCCCGGTTAGCTCAGTCGGTAGAGCATCAGACTTTTAATCTGAGGGTCAAGGGTTCGAGTCCCTTATTGGGCGATATATTTTTTTTCTCTGGAGTTCATTATTATTCTTGTGACTATGAAATTTAGAACATAGCGCTGGAATAATCTGTTTCTTGCTTTTTGTGTTTTTTTTCTTCTTCTGTAGCATGATGATATTGATTGTAAATATTGTGTTTGTTATTTGTTCTCTTTTTTTTTTTTGGTTATTCTTTTCGCCCTTATTGAGCGCAAAATTTGTTTCCTTTTATGTGTGTGTGTGTTGGATGGGGGGGGGGGGGGGGGGGGGGGGGGGGGGGGGGGTGTTGTTCCTCTCTGTTGATGTTGTTGTTGATATAATAAAATTCGTTTGTAGAGACTAAGCAAAATAAGAATTGTGCACAGTTGATTGCCAGGGGCTGCTGTTGCCTTCGGATGAGACTATAAACCGAGGTCCCGTGTGCGAACGCACGCAGAACGTCTTACGCACACGTTAAAAACCAGTTCCGCTTTTCGGAAGAGTAGGACATAGTGTGCCGGTGGGAACGGATGACAAAAGTAACGAAACTGCATACACACGGGGAATGGATGCTAAAAAGCACAAGAGTGCGTATTCCATTATCCTCGAAATAAAAAAATAAAAAAATAAATAGCACAGTAGAGACTAGACAGACAAAACAGCAGGCCAAGTTAGTGTTCCCAGTTTCATTGGTTCAAGCTCATTTCGTAAATAGTTTTGTTTCGAGATGTTTGTAGGGTGGACCATCCTTTCTTTGGCTTGAGCGATCCTTGCTTTAATGTGTTTGGTACACGAGCCATCAGCCTATTTGTAGGACCAAAGATAATTACATAAAACGTTCAAGTGAGGGGGTTCTCTTCAACTAATGTTATGCTTCCTTCATACATTCAAAATGAGACGAGCACTGGGGCATGAATCAGAGGCAATGTGCTTCCAATTGCACGATGATTATGAGAGAATGAGGGATGATTTATGATATATCCAGGATATGCACCTGCTTTGGAGACTACCTTGACAGGGCTGATACTCTTACGCTTCCTATTAGAATAGATAGCCCAGCATCCAACCGGCCCCAAGAGATATAGACACCTGTAGTGTTGGCAGGTAACTTGATCAACACTTTCCAAATACATCCGTGAAGTGATCATGAAGCTTGATGTAGTGGTCCCAGTTTACCAAAAGAGTCCACCAGCACACTCACGCTGAGTAGGAGCTGGCGGAGTCGAACAAAAAAGTCCTGACTAGAGATTCCAGCCCGCGACCTTTCAGTCTGTAACCAATGACGCTAACCACTTCGCCATGGCGGCTGTTCCGAGACTTTTCAGGTTTTGAATAATGATCACCATCGTGACAGGTTCTTATATTTGACCTACCCTGTATTTCTTCAGTTAGTTTGTCCATCTCTTGTGTTGTGACGGCATGCGTTTTTCTGTCACACACTGAATCATCTTCTTTTCACAATCATTTTGTGTTCAATGCGTAGAGCCAAATTCAACATCCTCCCCCATCCTCTACCCAAACAAAAACAACGAAACAAAACGCAACAAACAACCAAAATTAAAACCACCTACCAAAACAAACAGAAAACAAACAGAAAAACAACAGCAAAAGATAAAGGGAGAAAGAAGGATGGGAATGAAAGAAAGGACAGACAAAAAGTAGATGAATGCCTGTGTACCAGTTCGGCAGCCTAATATAAAACTCTTTTGGTGAAGAATCTCGTAAAAAGGTCTGAAGTGCAGTGCCCCAAAGCCTGCCTGTAGTGTTAAAGAAAGAAAAAGACTGTACTCTGCTTTGTGTCTGCAGATGAGGGAAGAAGAAGAAAAAAAGTGTGTCTAATTTTCCTTTAGACATGCAGATCTTCTTCTTCTTTTCGATGCCTTGTTTTACACTAAGAGACCAGTTCGCCTAAGGAATGTAGCAGTCGTCTGTAGGGCATCCACCGGCCCGTACAGTTTTCCTTCTAGGGGTAATGGGTTCGGCCACATTTCCTCTCTCAGCTGCCTGAAGGCCCTGCAGTCCTGCAGGATGTGGCTAGTGTCTTGCTCATGATTCCCCACATGGCACATGGGGGAGGGTACCACTTTCATCTTCCTGTGCAGATGTTGGTTCGCCTGCAGTGGCTCTGTTCTTAATCGAAGATAGCGTCACCTGGTCTTGTTGGTGAGGCTGTGGTAGCTTGTTTGGTGGTGCGTTTTCCTGTAGAGAGCTTAATGATGGTCTTGCTCTCTGCAAGGCAGAAGGGTTTTCGGGTGTGATTCGGGCGCCTATCTTGGCCTTTCTGTCAGCTTGCTCAATTGCCCTCGATGCCACAGTGTGTGGGGATCACTGCAGCACGGTTGCGAAGAAAATGTATGTTATGTAGTGCCATCTCTAGTTGTGGAAGCTGGCCGCCTGTTTAAGGCTTGCAGCACAGACAGAGCGTCGTCGAAAAGCGACTGGGTGTGGTGATCCACTCTGCTGCGGTTGGGGTTTGCTGCAGGATGATCGCTCCCCTTCGGCCATGTAGTTGGTGCAGTAGACGCCGGTTGCTATGACCGAGTCACCCTTTCATCTGCGGGTACCAGATGTTAGGCCCGTCCTCCACATCTGGTGGCATACTGTTGCAGAGCCGTTTGTGTTGACGTTGGGAGCCATGACTCGTTGAGGGTATGGATCTTCTATCATGGCTGCGTTAGAGTTCTTATGTCAATGTCGCCCTGTTCAGTGTTTCTTCGAGAAAAGAAGAAGAAGACATGCAGTTAAATACATATAATAAAGAAGAATAATAATATAATAATAACAATGACATAACAACATTAACAACAAGCAATCATTCATCATCTTCATATATGGAATTTATATAGCGCTGAATTATTGTCAATAGTGGATATTTTGCACTGAAGAGATTAGGATTACAGTAGTAATCAGATAATGTATAGATACTTAGGACAATCAGTATGACCAAACTGATTGATTACAGCTGATGACAGGACCTTTTGGCATATGTCTCGATAGCGCAGTAGGTAGGTGTCAGTCTCATAATCATTATTGAAACAGAGCATCTGAAGGTCGTGAGTTCGATCATCACTCGTGGCATGTTTTTTTTTATATAATTTAAACTTCTTCTTCTTCTTCTTTTTATTCTCAACGTTGTTGCGATTCATAGTATTTTATCTATTTTCTTGTGGTGTGTGTGTTTATTGGTTTAGGTTGTTGGTCGGAACTCTTGGTTGTTTGTCGTTTTGTTTATGTTTTGTTTGTTTGGTATTGTTATTACCTTTTTTAAGAGGGATGTATTTATCCCACCTTCTTTTTGTCTGGTTTTTAAAAACAAAACTTAGACTTTCTTCAGACAGTGGGTTTTTTTTTCCAAATCTTGGATATAATTATGTGTGTGTGTGTGTTTACATTAGAAGTTGTGGCAATGCAACTTGCCCATATATATGTTGTGTGGTGTGTGTGTGTGTGTGTGTGTGTGTTGTGTGCTATGCGCGAGATTGCATGGGCGTGTCTGTGTCTGAATGTTGTATTTAAGTTGCCATAGTGCTGATTTTGTTGTTGTACTCACAAGGATTGATTTGATTGCACTCATCTGTCAGTGCTCGATTAGCGCAGTGGTTAGCGCGTAAGTCTCATAATAATATCTGAACAGAGCCATCTGAAGTCGTGAGTTGATCCTCACTCGGGCATGGTTGTTTTTTTTCTTCTTTTTTTTCTTCCCTTATGGTTTTCCTTGTAGTTGTTGATGCTACTGTTCCATCTTCTCTCTTGAGTTCTCTTACCGA
>CM054139.1:36138999-36161499 GCA_028751875.1 Rapana venosa
GGTGTTGTTTTTTCTTCTTCTGTAGCATGATGATATTGATTGTAAATATTGTGTTTGTTATTTGCCCTCTTTATTTTCTGTGTTATTCTTTTCGTCCTTATTGAGCTCAAAACATGTGTGTGTGTGTGTGTGTGTGTGTGTGTGTGTGTGTGTGTGTGTGTGTGTGTGTGTGTGTGTGTGTGTGTGTGTGTGTGTGTGTGTAGGGGTGGTGGTATTTGTGTTAGATTTCTTTGTTCTTCTCTGGTGATGTTGTTGATAGAATAAAATCCGTTTGTAGAGACTGAGCAAAATAAGAATTGTGCACAGTTGATTGCCAGGGGCCGCTGTTGCCTTTGGATGAGACTATAAACCGAGGTCCCGTGTGCGAACCCATGCAGAGCATCTTACGCACACGTTAAAAACCAGTTCCGCTTTTCGGAAGAGTAGGACATAGTGTGCCGGTGGGAACAGATGACAAAACTGAGAAAACTACGTACAGACGGGGAATGGATGCAAAAAGCACAAGAGTGCGTATTCCATTATCCTCGAAATAAAAAAGAAATAAAATAAAATAATAGATAAATAGCACAGTAGACACTAGACAGACAAAACAGCAGGCCAAGTTAGTGTTCCCAGTCTCTTTGGTTCGAGCTCATTTCTTAAAATAAATAGTTTTGTTTCCAGATGTTTGTAGGGTGGACCATCCTTTCTTTGGCTTGAGCGATTCTTGATTTAATGTGTTTGGTACACGAGCCATCAGCTGATTTGTAGGACCCAAGATAATTACATTAAATGTTCAACTTTGAGGGGGTTCTCCTTCAACTAATGTTATGCTTCCATCCATACATTCACAAATGAGATCAGAGCAGCAGGGGCCACTGAATCAGAGGCAATTTGCTTCCATTGCATGATGGTTAATGATAATGAGGATGACTTAATGATATTTCCATGGAAATGCACCTGCTTTGAGACTACTTGACAGGGCTGTACTCTTACGCTTCCTATTATAATATATATCCCAGCATCAACCGGCCCCAAGAGATATAGACACCTGTAGTGTTGGTCAGGTAACTTGAACAACACTTTCAAACTCGCATCCGTAAAGTGGATGAAGCTGGACTGTGTGGTCCCAGTCTTCCCAAATGAGTCCACAGCACACTCACTCTGGGTAGGAGCCAGCCGGAGTCCGAACAAAAAAGTCCCTGACTTATGAGATTCACGCCCGCGACCTTTCAGTCTGTAACCCAAGACGCTAACGACTTCGCCATGGTGGCTGGCCGAGACTTTTCAGGTTTGGAATAATGATCACCATTGTGACGCCCTTATTACTTGTTTGACCACCCAAGATTTCTTCAGTTAGCTTTGTCCCTCTATTGTGTTGTGACGGCGTTTTTCTGTCACACCACTGAATCCATCTACTTTCAAAACTCATTTTAGTGTTCAATGCCAGTAGAGCCAATAACAACAAATAACCCACCCACCCCATCCCCCCCAAAAAACCCAACAACAACCCAACCAACCAAACAAAACAAGAACAAACCAAAACAACAACAACCAACCCAACAAAACAAAACGAAAAAAACAACCCCAAAACAAAACAAAAAACCAACCAACCAAACAGAAAACAAAGAGCAACAACAGCAAAGAATAAAGGAGAAAAAGAAGGTAGGAAAGAAAAGACAGACAGACTGAAAGAAAGAAGAAGAATGCCAGTGTCCCAGAATCCTGCAAGCCTAGGAAACTCTTCTTTGGATACAACACTGACATTGGCCCTGCCTTGGTCCTGCATGGAAGAATCTCGTAAAGAGATCTGAGATGCAATGCCCCAAAGCCTGCCTGTAGTGTTAAAGAAAGAAAAAGACTGTACTCTGCTTTATATTTGCAGATGAGGGAAGATTAAGAAAAAAAGGTGTGCATAATTTTTCCTTTAGACATGCAGATAAACTACTACTACTACTACTACTATTGAAGTTAGCTTGATAGTATGTCCTTCTCTCTCTCTCTCTTCTCTCTCTCCTCTCTCTCTCCTCCTCTCCTCTCTCTCTCTCTCTCTCTCTCTCTCCTCTCTCTCTCTCTCTCTCCCCCTCTCTCTCTCCTCTCCTCTCCTTTCCTTTCCTCTCCACTCCTCATGCCCTTTGTCTTGTTTCATCAGCTGATATATCTTTAACTGTCTGTTGACTTTTTGATATAGGTTTATTACATAATGTATTGATCGCTTTCCATACTTGTCGAGAGTCGGTAGTTGTAATTAACAACTTTTGAATGTAATCACGTTTTGATTTGCGTTTTAGTTCTATTGTGTGAATATGTCTTTTTTTTTTTTAAAGCGCTATTTGAAAAGTATGAACGAAAAAAAAGCACACGTTTGCTGGGTGGAGGAGGAGAGGAGGGAGGTCATTGAAGGTAATATTGTCAGTAATGGCGAATGCCTAGTATTTTCTAACGTTTTATTCTTGTACCTTTTTATTATCTAAAGTATAAACGTGAAAGAATGGATGTAACAGTAGGTGAAGTAATTTGTTTGTCCTGATGTTTTATGATTTTCTTTTTTTAATTCTTAAAACATTTTTATTTAAATGTGTGTGTGGACGTGAGCGCGCACGCGCTCAGGCATGCATGAGTATGTGTGTGCATGTATATGTATATGTGGTAATTTGTACTTTCAATGTATCTCCTTATCGATTTTTTCCTCTTTTTTACTGGTTTAAGTTAACGGTAAATGATGCAATAACGTAATGTCTTAGTATAATCATTACGAAATTTGTTCTTAGATAGATGGTTTGATGAAAAAAAGCAAATGCATTGCTTATTCAATGTACCATCTGGAAATAAAATTTTGACTTGACTTGACTTGACTTGACTACTACTACTACTACTACTACTACTACTACTACTGCTACTACTACTACTACTACTACTAATAATAATAATAACCATAATCATAATCATAATAACAACAACAGCCACCACAACAACAAAAACAATCATCATCATCATCATTTGAAGAATTTCTATAGCGCTGAATATTGTCAATAGAGGATATTTTGCCACTAGAAGAGATTTAGATAAAGTAGTAATCAGATAATGTATAGATATTTAGCACCAATCAGTATTGACAAACTGGATTGATTACAGCTGATTACATAGCCATCTGAAGGTCGTGAGTTCGATCCTCACTCAGGCATGATTTTTTAAAATATTATTTTAACTTTCATCATTTTCTTCTTCTTCTTCTTCTTCTTCTTCTTGTCGACGTTGCTGCTATTCATGGTGTTTTATCTATTTTCATGTGTGTGTGTGTGTGTGTGTGTGTGTGTGTGTGTGTGTGTGTGTGTGTGTGAGTGTGTGTGTGTGTGTGTTTATTGGTTTTGTTTTTTGTTGGAACTTTTTTGGGGGGAAGGGGAGGGGGGAGGGCTCCCCGCCCTCCCCTCCCACTCCCCCCCCCCCCCCCCCCCCCCCTCCGTGCCGGCCCCACAACTGTAAAATCTGTTAGTTTGCTTTGGTGTTTTTCGTTTGTTTCTGTTTTGTTAGTTTTGTTTTGTTATTACCTTTTTTTTTAGAGGGCTGTATTTATTCCGCCTTCTTTTTGTCTGCTTTATAAAAACAAAAAAATGAGACTTTCTTCAGACAGTGGTGTTTTTTTTTCTCTAAGTCTTGGATCTTTTTCTCTTTACTTTTGTATAGTTTTTGGTATGAGCAGTTTCTTTCACTGCTTGTTTAAAAAATAGGTTCATTACAAAACTTGTTTTTTCTGCAAAATAAGGTAAAGTAGGCCCTTGTCTTTTTTTGGTCCTTTTCTTAAGCTATATTTACTGCCTTTTTTCATGCGTTATCGTGTGTTGTTGTTGTTGCTTCGATTTTACGTCTGTTATCGTGTGTGTGTGTGTGTGTGTGTGTGTGTGTGTGTGTGTGTGTGTGTGTGTGTGTGCGCGCCCGCCCGCTTGCATGGGCGTGTCTGTGTCAGAATGTTATAATATAGTTGCCTTAGTGCTGCTTTTGTTGATGCACACCAAAGGATAGATTTGATTGCCCTCATCTGTCAGTGCCTCGATAGCGCAGTAGGTAGCGCGTCAGTCTCATAATCACTGAATCAGAGCCATCTGAAGGTCGTGAGTTCGATCCTCACTCGGGGCATGCTTTTCTTTTTCTTCTTTCTTTTTTTCCCCTTGATGTGTTTTCCTTGTATTTGTTGTTGCTACTGTTCTATCTTCTCTCTTGAGTTCTCTTACCGGTTGTGGTGAGTAGTGCCTGGTCTCTTCCTGTGCCTGTAGTTTTTCAGGTCCGCTTGCTGGCCTCAGCCGACACATTCCGACTTCAGAGCAGCTCATTTCATTGTACAGGTTGCATGCTGGGTATGTTCGTGTTTCCGTAACCCACTATACGCCGACATGAAATACAGGATCTTCAATGTGCATAGTTTGATCTTCTGCACGTGCATTTATACACGGAGGAACTTAAAGCACTGGCAGGTCTGCACCCGGGAGATCGTAAAAGTTCCGACAAGCACCCTGAAATAACCAGAGCCTCCGCCGAAATTCGGACCCATGGCTTTTTCATGGATACTTGGGATTCTTCTTCGTTGAACGCTCAGACACAACTATTGTTGTCTGTCTAATGAGCGAAAACTGCGTTGCGCTGCCGTTAAGTACCTAGTAAGTCAGACCCGGCGTGCCCAACTTAGGTTCGGGAGAGAACTGTTATCTTTTGAATCTTTTGGGGAAAATAGGTCTTTCTGGAAGAAAGAGGCAGGAGAATGGGTCAAAAAAAAGGCAGGAAACGCGCAAAGGCGGTGACAGGAAGAAAAGGAACAAGGCAGAAACAAAGAGAAGGATTTAAACAGGGAAATTCCTAGCACAGAATTTTCATTAGGAGAGGGTATATTATACTACTTGTACTGACAGGACCCTACATCCTTATGGGGAACATACATGGGATTGAAATCAAACGGTCGAAGGAGGGTGGCTGGATGGTTAAGACGTTCGCCTGCAAACAAGAAAACCGTGAGGTTCTGGGTTCGATTCCTAACCTCGCCCTTTCTTCCCAGTTTGTCCCCCAAATCGAACTAAAATAATGTCAAATTCCTTCAGATGAGACTATAAACCGAGGTCCCGACTGCGAACGCACGCAGAACATCTTACGCACACATTAAAAACCCGTTCCGCTTTTCGTAAGAGTAGGCCATTGTGTGCCGGTGGGAACAGATGACAAAATTTACAAAACTGCATACACACGGAGACTGGATGTAAAAAAGCACATAAGTGCTTATTCCATTATCCTCGATATAAAAGACGAAAAAAAGAAAAAAAGAAAGGAAGAAAAAAGATTAGGCTTCAGACTGAGACTAACTTAAAGACAGGTGTTCATGGGTCTTTTTATTGATCCATGGATGGATTGATTGATTGATTGATTTTTTATATACACATTTAAGTGATTTGTGTGATAGTTGCTAGCTGTGCCCTCGCCCTCAAGAGACTTTCATCCTTCTTTCATCAGAAAATCGAATAATTATAGATCAACACCTTGCAACATAAGGGGGGTCTATAGGGCTTGTGGGAGTTACTGTCCTTTCACAGTAAACGTAATATGACTGTCCCGGAGAGAATTCTGTGCGTAGCCCGGTTAGCTCAGTCGGTAGAGCATCAGACTTTTAATCTGAGGGTCAAGGGTTCGAGTCCCTTATTGGGCGATGATTTTTTTTTTACTTTGGAGTTCATTGTAATTTTTGTGACTATGAATTTTAGAACATAGCGCTTGAATAATTTGTTTCTTGCTTTTGGTGTTTTTTTTCCTTCTGTACTATGATGATATTGTAAATATTGTATTTGTTATTTGTCCTCTTTATTTTCTTTGTTATTCTTTTCGTCCTTAGTGAGCGCAAAATTTGTCTCCTTTTGTGTGTGTGTGTGGGGGGGGGGGGGGGGGGGGGTATTTGTTTTATATTTCTTTGTTCCTCTCTGTTGATGTTGTTGTTGATATAATAAAATCCGGTTGTAGAGACTGAGCAAAATAAGAATTGTGCACTGTTGATTGCCAGGGGCTGCTTTTGCCTTTGCATGAAACTATAAAACGAGGTCCCGTGTGCGAACGCATGCAGAACATCTTACGCACACGTTAAAAACCCGTTCCGCTTTTCGGGAGAGTAGGACATAGTGTGCCGGTGGGAACAAATGACAAAATTGACAAAACTGCGTACACACGGGGAATGGATGTAAAAAGGCACAAGAGTGCGTATTCCATTATCCTCGAAATAAAAAAAAAAAAAAAAAAAAGATAAATAGCACAGTAGAGACTAGACAGACAAAACAGCAGGCCAAGTTAGTGTTCCCAGTCTCGTTGGTTCGAGCTGATTTCTTAGATAGTTTTGTTTCCAGATGTTTGTAGGGTGGACCATCCTTTCTTTGGCTTGAGCGATCCTAGCTTTAATGTGTTTCGTACACGAGCCATCAGCTGATTTGTAGGACCCAAGATAATTACATAAAACGTTGAACTTTAAAGGGGTTCTCCTTCAACTAATGTTATGCTTCCATCCATACATTCACAAATGAGACCTGAGCAACAAGGGCCACTGAATCAGAGGCTATTTGCTTCCATTGCGTGATGGTTAATGATAATGAGGATGATGCAATGATATTTCAAACTCACATCCGTAAAGTGGATGAAGCTCGACTGTGTGGTCCCAGTCTTCCCAAATGAATCCACAGCACACTCACTCTGAGTAGGAGCGGGCCGGAGTCCGAACAAAAAAGTCCCTGACTTATGAGATTCACGACCACGACCTTTCAGTCTGTAACCCAAGACGCTAATCACTTCTCCATGACGGCTGGCCGAGACTTTTCAGGTTTGGAATAATGATCACCGTGGTGACGGCCTTGTTACTTGTTTGACCACCCAGTATTTCTTCAGTTAGCTTTGTCCCTCTGTTGTGTTGTGACGGCGTGTACCAGTCACACCACTGAATCCATCTACTTTCACAACTCATTTTGTGTTCAATGCCAGTAGAGCCAATAACAACATCCTCCCCCCTCTTCTACCCAAAACAAAAACAACGACAACAACAACAACAAACAACCAAAACAAAAAACCCACCTAACCAAACAAACAGAAAACAAGAGACAACAACAGCAAGGAATAAAGGAGAAAAAGAAGGAAGGAAAGAAAAAACAGACAGACAGACAGAAAGAAGAAGAATGCTTGTGTCCCAGTTTCTGCAAGCCTAGAAAACTCTTCTTTGGTACAACACTGACACTGGCCCTGCATGGAAGAATCTCGTAAAAAGGTCTGAAGTGCAGTGCCCCAAAGCATGCCTGCAGTGTTAAAGAAAGAAAAAGACTGTACTCTGCTTTGTGTCTGCAGATGAGGGAAGAAGAAGAAAAAAAAGTGTGTCTAATTTTCCTTTAGACATGCAGATAAACAAATAATAATAATAATAATAAGAAGAAGAATAATAATAATAATAATAATAATAATAATAATAATAATAATAACAATGACAATAACGACAATAACAACAAAAGCAATCCTCATCATCATCTATGGAATTTATACAGCGCTGAATATTGTCAATAGAGGATATTTTGCCACCAGAAGAGATTTAGATATATTAGTAATCCGATAATGTATAGATATTTAGACATGAAGCTAACGAGAGCACCTACTCCGGCTTGTGATTGGCTGCTGCAATCACGTGTCCGGAATCCGCCATCTTGGTTTTTCGTCCGCTAATAAACAGTGACTCTGTTGTCGAACTCCTCCCATTTCACGGAACCTCTCTAGGCCTACTTCTATGCTTCAGTTGATATTGAGAGTGTGATAAAGTAAGCCAGTTTACGACTTTTACTTGAAAAATGTCAGTGTGACGTCAGACAACAGAACAGGGGACACAGATTGAAGTTCAAGTTGTAGAGTACTTCTTGAAGTTCAAATCTTGCCACAGTGTGAAACTGAAACTCTTCTGTGTTCCTAAAACGGCCTTATCTTTCAGTACAAGTGTTTGGATCTCTCTCTCTCTTCTCTCTCATCTCTCTCTCCTCTCTCTCTCACACACACACACACACACACACACAAATGTCACATGCCCGCGCGCACACCCGCCCCCTCCCTCCCACCCTCGTATACACACACACAATTCTGACAATTATAACAATTTTTATGGTATCCACACATCTTACTACACATGTCATCTAACTTTTTGTAATAATTTAACGCTTCTCGATCAAAACACGAAAAAACTCACCTGTGAAGTTCATGGTGTTGAGAGGTAAAAAACACAGACAAGTTGAAAAAACTGCTTGAACTTGAGGTGCTTCCGTGGTATCGAACGCAATGGAGGAAAAACGTGCGGAAAGACCACGCGGTAAGCATCACTTACCTAATTAGCCAGTGCAGCATCTCTTCATTGGAGATGGGGAAAGTTATCATCTATCAAACAATACGACAGGCCGTTCTGTCATAGCAGACGAAAAACCAAGATGGCGGATTCCGGACACGTGATTGCAGCAGCCAATCACAAGCCGGAGTAGGTGCTCTCGTTAGCTTCATGTGATATTTAGGAACAATGAGTATTGACAAACTGGATTGATTACAGCTGATTACAGACTTTCAGCTGTGCCTCGATAGCGCAGTAGGTAGCGCGTCAGTCTCATAATCATTGAAACAGAGCCATCTGAAGGTCGTGAGTTCGATCCTCACTCGGGGCATGATTTTTTTTTTTAAAAGTTTAAACTTTCCTCTTCTTCTTCTTCTCGACGTTGTTGCGATTCATAGTATTTTATCTATTTTCTTGTGTGTGTGTGTGTGTTTATTGGTTTGGGTTGTTTGTCGGAACTCTTGTTGTTTTTCGTTTGTTTCTGTTTTGTTTGTTTTGTTTTGTTATTACCTTTTTTAAGAGGGATGTATTTATCCCACCTTCTTTTTGTCTGGTTTTTAAAAACAAAACTTAGACTTTCTTCATACAGTGGGGTTTTTTTTCTTCAAATCTTGGATATAATTATGTGTGTGTGTGTGTGTGTGTGTGTGTGTGTGTGTGTGTGTGTGTGTGTTTACATTAAGAAGTTGTGGCAATGCACACTTGCCCATAATATATATATATATATATATATATATATATATAATATATATATATATATATATATATATATATATATATATATATATATATATATATAGTGTGTGTGTGTGTGTGTGTGTGTGTGTGTGTGTGTGTGTGTGTGTGTGAGTGTGTGTGTGTGTGTGCATTCGCAAAATTGCATGGGCGTGTCTGTGTCAGAATGTTATAATATAGTTGCCTTAGTGCTGCTTTTCTTGTTGCACACCTAAGAATAGACTTGATTGCCCTCATCCTGTCAGTGCCTCGATAGCGCAGTAGGTAGCGCGTCAGTCTCATAATCACTGAATCAGAGCCATCTGAAGGTCGTGAGTTCGATCCTCACTCGGGGCATGCTTTTTTTTTCTTCTTTCTTTTTTTCCCTTGATGTGTTTTCCTTGTAGTTGTTGTTGCTACTGTTCTATCTTCTCTCTTGAGTTCTCTTCTCGGGTGGTGGTGAGTAGTGCCTGGTCTCTTCCTGTGCTTGTAGTTTTTCAGGTCTGTTCGCTGGCCTCAGCCGACACATTCCGACTTCAGAGCTGCTCATTTCCTTGTACAGGTTGCATGCTGGGTATGTTCGTGTTTCCGTAACCCACTATACGCCGACATGAACTACAGGATCTTTGATGTGCATATTTTGATTTTCTGCACGTGTATTTATACACGGAGGGACTTAGAGCACTGGCAGGTCTGCACCCGGGAGATCATAAAAGTTCCGACAGGCACCCTGAAATCACCAGAGCCGCCGCCGAGATTCGAACCCCTGGCTTCATGGATACTTGGGATTCTTCTTTGTTGAACGCTCAGACACAACTATTGTTGTCTGTCTAATGAGCGAAAACTTCGTTGGCTGCGGTCAAGTGCCTAGCAAGTCAGACCCAGCGTGCCCGACTTAGCTTTGGGTGAGAACTGTTATCTTTTGAATCTTTCTGGGAAAATAGGTCTTTCTGGAAGAAAGAGGCAGGAGACTTGATCGAAAAATAGGGCAGGAAACTCGCAAAGGCGGTGACGGGAAGAAAAAGAGAGGGATTTAAACAGGGAAATTCCTAGCACAGAATTGTCATCAGGTGAGGGTATATACTACTCATACTGACAGGACCCTACATCCTTACGGGGAACATACAAGGGATTGACGTCAAACGGTCGAAGGAAGGTGGCCGATGGTTAAGACGTTCGCCTGCAAACAAGTAAATGGTGAGGTTCTGCGTTCGATTCCCAACGTCACCCTTTCTTCCCAGTTTGCACCCAAAATCGAAGTAAAATAATGTTAAATTCCTTGAGATGAGACTATAAACCGAGGTCCCGACTGCGAACGCACGCAGAACATCTTATGCACACGTTAAAAACCCGTTCCGCTTTTCATAAGAGTAGGCCATTGTGTGCCCGTGGGAACAGATGACAAAATTTACAAGCTGCATACACACGGAGACTAGATGTAAAAAAGCACATAAGTGCTTATTCCATTATCCTCGATATAAAAGACGAAAAAAAGACAAAAACAGAAAGGAAGAAAAAAGATTAGGCTTCAGACTGAGACTAACTTAAAGATAGGCGTTCATGGGTCTTTTTATTGATCGATGGATGGATTGATTGATTGATTATTTATATACACATTCAAGTGATTTGTGTAATAGTTGCTAGCTGTGCCTTCGCCCTCAAGTGACTTTCATTCTTCTTTCATCAGAAAATCGAATAATTATAGATCAACACCTCGAGACATAAGGGTGTCTATACGGCTTGTAGGAGTTACTGTCCTTTCACAGTAAACGTAATATCACTGTCCCGGAGAAGATTCTGTACGTAGCCCGGTTAGCTCAGTCGGTAGGCATCAGACTTTTAATCTGAGGGTCAAGGGTTCGAGTTCCTTATTGGGCGAAATTTTTTTTTTAACTTTGGAGTTTATTATAATTCTTGTGACTATAAATTTTAGAACATAGCACTGGAATAATCTGTTTCTTGCTTTTGGTGTGTTTTTTCTTCTTCTGTAGTATGATGATATTGATTGTAAATATTGTGTTTGTTTCTTGTCCTCTTTATTTTCTTTGTTATTCTTTTCGTCCTCATTGAGCTCAAAACTGTTGTGTGGTGTGTGTGTGTGTGTGTGTGTGTGTGTGTGTGTGTAGGGGTGGTGGTATTTGTTTTAGATTTCTTTGTTCCTCTCTGTTGATGTTGTTGTTGATATAATAAAATTCGTTTGTAGAGATTTAGCAAAATAATAATTGTGCACTGTTGACTGCCAGTGGCCGCTGTTGCTCTCGGATGAAACTATAAACCGAGGTCCCGTGTGCGAACGCACGCAGAACATCTTACGTACACGTTAAAAACCCGTTCCGCATTTTCGGAAAAGGAAGACATTGTGTGCCGGTGGGAACGGATGACAAAATTGACAAAACTGCATACACACGGGGACTGTATGTAAAAAGGCTCAAGAGTGCATATTCCATTATCCTCGAAATAAAACAGAAATAAAATAAAATAGATAAATAGCACAGTAGAGACTAGACAGACAAAACAACAGGCCAAGTTAGTGTTCCCAGTCTCTTTGGTTTAAGCTCATTTCTTAATTATTTTTGTTTCCATATGTTTGTCCGGCGGAACATTCCTTGTTTGACTTGAACAATTCTTGCTCTGATGTTTTGGTACACGAGCCATCAGCTGATTTGTAGGACCAAAGATAATTACATAAAACGTTCAACTTTGAGGGGGTTCTTCTTCAACTTATGTTATGCTTCCATCCATACATTCACAAATGAGACCCGAGCAACAGGGGCCACTGAATCAGAGGCAATTTGCTTTCATTGCACGATGATTAATGAGAATGAGGATGATGTAATGATATTTCCATGGAAATGCACCTGCTCTGAGACTACTTGACAGGGCTGTACTCTTACGCTTCCTATTAGAATATATATCCCAGCATCAACCGGCCCCAAGAGATATAGACACCTGTAGTGTTGGTCAGGTAACTTGAACAACACTTTCAAACTCGCATCTGTAAAGTGGATGACGCTTGACTGTGTGGTCCCAGTCTTCCCGGAATGAGTCCACAGCACACTCACTCTGGAGAGGAGCCGGGCCGCAGTCCGAACAAAAACATCCCTGACTTATGAGATTCACGTCCGCAACCTTTCAGTCTGTAACCCAAGACGCTAACCACTTCGCCATGGCGGCTGCCTGAGACTTTTCAGGTTTGGAATAATGATCACCATTGTGATGCCCTTGTTACTTGTTTGACCACCCAGTATTTCTTCTGTTAGCTTTGTCCCTCTATTGTGTTGTGACGGCGTTTTTCTGTCACACCACTGAATCCATCTACTTTCAAAACTCATTTTTGTGTTCAATGCCAGTAGAGCCAATAACAACAACCAATCCCTCCCACCCCCACCCCCACAAAAAAACCAAACCAACAAACAAAACAAAAACAAACAAAACAAAACAACCAACCAAACAAAAACCCACGCAACCAAACAAACAGAAAACAAACAGCAACAACAGCAAAGAATAAAAGAGAAAAAGAAGGAAGGAAAGAAAAGAGAGACAGACAGACAGACAGAAAGAAAGAAGAAGAATGCTGGTGTCCCAGAATCCTGCAAGCCTAGAACACTCTTTTTGGATACAACACTGACATTGACCCTGCATAGGTCCTTCGTGGAAGAATCTGGTAAAAAGATCTGAAGTGCAGTGCCCCAGGTCTGCCTGTAGTGTTAAAGAAAAAAATTGTACTCTACTTTGTGTCTGCAAATGAGGGAAGAATAAGAAAAAAAAGTGTTATAATTTTCCTTTACATGCAGATAAACAACAACAACAACAACAATAACTACTACTACTACTACTACTACTACTACTACTACTACTACTACTACTACTACTACTACTACTTCTACTACTACTACTACTAACAACAACAACAACAACAACAACAACCACAACCACAACAACAGCAACAACAACAATCATCATCATTTGAAGAATTTCTATAGCGCTGAATATTGTCAATGGAGGATATTTTGCCACCAGAAAAGATTTAGATATAGTAGTAATCAGATAATGTATAGGTAATGAGAACCAATCAGTATTGACAAACTGGATTGATTACAGCTGATTACAGACTTTTGGCTATGCCTCGATAGCGCAGTAGGTAGCGCGTCAGTCTCATAATCACTGAATCAGAGTCATCTGAAGGTCGTGAGTTCGATCCTCACTCGGGGCATGATTTTTAATTTTAAAATTTTAAACGTTCTTCTTCTTCTCGACGTTGTTGCTATTCATAGTATTTTATCTATTTTCTTGTGTATATGTGTGTGTGTGTGTGTGTGTGTGTGGTGTGTGTGTGTGTGTGTGTGTGTGTATGTTTGTTTTAATGGTTTTGGGTTTTTGTTGAAACTTTTTTTTGGGGGGTGGGGGGTGTGGGGAGGGGGGGCACCACTGCAAAAATTTGTTTTTTATCTGTTCATTTGCTTTGTTGTGTTTCGTTTGATTATGTTTTGTTTGTTTTGTTTTGTTATTACCTTTTTTTCAGAGGGTGGATTAATTTATCCCACCTTTTTTTTTTGGTCTGTTTTTTAAAACAAAAATGAGACTTTCTTCAGACAGTGTTTTTTTTTTTTTTAATCTTCGATTTTGTTTCTCTTTACTTTTGTATAGCTTTTGTTATGAGCAGTTTCTTTCACTCGCTTGTTTAAAAATTAAGTTCATTACAAAACTTGTATTTCTGCAAATACCGGTAAAGCAGGCCCTTGTCTTTTTCTTTCATTAGCTACATTTACTGCCTTTTGTCATGCGTTATTGCACATTGAGTATGCCTACTACCTACGATATCTATCTATCTATCTATCTAGAGACGACGTGACGGGACGAGAACTGAACGGGTGTGCTGTTAGTAAGCTGCTGCAAATTTTTGCATTTAGCTTCAAAATGTCAGTTACTGGCCTTCCAGCAACTGTAATAACAACTTTAAACGCCCTGCTGATCGACAACGTCCTATCGAGTTGGAAAGTCGCGGGGGAGAGCGGCAGTGTTGTGTTGTCTTGCGAATGAAGCCAGCTGACAAGCCAGTGTCAACAGAAATGGCGGACCCTGTGCTGAACTGGAGTTGTGTAACTCCGTGTTCAGTACTATCGCAAGAAACCCCCTTGTCAAAGACGTCGCGATGTTCAAAGAAGTAGACAACACCAAGAAAGACAGGCAAGTCGCCAATGTGACAATGACAGTGTCTTGGAAGAGCCGGTCTTGTGTAACATTGACTCCCTGCTCGATGTGGAAACAGAAGGAAAACAAACCAGTGTGTACACAGAACTATGTGTCAGCAGTGAATTGAATGCCTCAGCCACACCAGATTCACTTGATCTACTGTGTGATCCAGCAACAGACAGCAAGATCGGTGTGTCTTCTGAGGTGTCTGATGTGCAGGAAGAGCTGACAGTTGGCTGCACAGTGGATGACTCTGATACTGATACTGGTATTGTGAAACAGTATGTGTCTACTCTAACTGACAAATGTGTACAGCGTCGATTAAGGGACAGCAAGAGAAACACACGGTTTCGAAAGGTGGTGGTACATAGTTCGGTTGATCAAAACATTGTGATGTGTGAATCAGATGACATCATCCTGGAATACTCTTGGAATGGAGATCCTGGCGAGGAATCTAAGTGTGTGTTCTGGTACATCAAGCAAGAAAAGAAAAACATGTTGCCAGAAGAACATGTCAGGCTTGCCAGACTTCGTAAAGGGAAACAGTGTACTAACACACAACACACAGAGACAGTGGTGGCGAGTGCTGAGCAGGAGTTACATCATCTTCGGGACCTGATCTGTCTTACATGGGCTGACTTCGCTGGCTGTAGACTGGAAAAGGAAAGGCTGGTTTGAAAATTGAGACACTTGAGACACAGACAATAATGTATCGAATCTTGATGTACATACCACCACTGCCATGGTTTCCATGTCATTGTAATCCCGTCGCGTTGGATATCGTTGTTACCGCGCCGCAGCGCTATATGGCTTGATTGCTAAATAGCAATAAAATTGTGTCAATTGTCAATTGTCAATTATCTATCTATCTATCTATCTATCTATCTATCATCTATCTATATATGTGTGTGTGTGTGTGTGTTTACGTTAAGAAGTTATGGCACATGCACACTTGCCTGTGTGTGTGTATATATATATATATATATATATATATATAATATATATATATATATATATATATATATATAATGTGTGTGTGTGTGTGTGTGTGTGTATGTGTATGTGTGCCGGCACACACACACACACACACACACACACGTGCTTGCATGGGCATGTCTGTGTCAGAATGTATAATAGTTGCCTTAGTGCGCTTTTGTTGTTACACACCAAAGGATAGACTTGATTGTGCTCATCTGTCAGTGCATCGATAGCGCAGTAGGTAGCGCGTCAGTCTCATAATCACTGAAACAGAGCCATCTGAAGGTCGTGAGTTCGATCCTCACTCGGGGCATGATTTTGTTTTCTTTTGTAAAGTTGATTTTCTCTGTCTCTGTCTGTCTGTCTCTCTGTCTGTCTGTCTCTCTCTGTCTCTGTATGTTGGAGGTAGGATTTGTTTTCTTAATTTCATGTGTATTGTACTGTGTCTACACTTTTTCAGTCTCAGCTTATTTCTCTGCATGAAATTCTGGGCTTCTCTGGGAGGAGTTGGGGGGATGGTGGGGGGGGGGGGGGGGGGGGGGGGGAGTGGGGGAGGGGGGAGGGGGAAGGGAGGGGGTTGCTGAGAGTACGTGCAGCAAGAAAAGCGCAACCTTTTTTTTTAAATATCTGTTTTTACTGTCAGTGTGTGTGTGTGTGTGTGTGTGTGTGTTTAAATGAAGAGACTAATATAACTATACAGTATGGTTGTTGCTTTTTCATATGACTGTTTGTGTATTTCTTATTTGGTATTGTGTCCATTTTTTTTCTTTTTTCCCCATTATTTCTTCATTTTTCCATATCTTACTGATATTTTTTAAAGACATAAATGTTAACGACTCATGACTAGGTTTGTCCTAAAGTCTGTATTAAAGAAGGTTGTTCATTCTCTAATGATAATCAAGTTTGTTACGATCCTTAATTTATTATTTTTTTAGATTACTAGGCTAATGTGGACTAATTTAAAAGGGAATGCGTTCGTGGGTCTTAAGGCTACACACCGGTATTAATTTGGGGGTCAAGTAGTATCTTCTATAGAGTGCGAGTGGAAAAAACTGTTGGTGATTTTCACAGATTTTTTAAAGCATGAAATGATGCACTGTGCACTTGGTTTTTGGATTGAGGACATAGAGCAATACCAGGTAGTCACGAGAAAGTTGGAAATAACCATCAAATGAGGTTTGCCTGTATTCCTACAGCGTTGACCCCGCGCATGCATATTGCGGTAAGGAAGCTAGCAGACGACAAAGGACTGAGGGGGTACAGTGTTTGCTGAAAAATTAAAAAAAATTCAAACCTACCAAATTTGTTCAAAATCACATGAGTTTTGAGTCAGAGGCTAGTCTTTCACAAAAAGTGGTTTTTATTTCTGTGGATGCCTTAGTGCGTGCGGTATGAATATAAGAGTTACATAGAAAAACAGAAGGAAAAGAGTGATTTTTTAATACCGGTGTGTAGCCTAAGCTTTTTTCTTTTCTTTTCTTTTTTTCCCAATTTTTTTCTTTCTATATTTTCTTTTCTTTTATTTTCTTTCTTTTTTCCCAATATTTTTTCTTTCTGTATTTTCTTTCTTTTTCTTTCTCTCCCCCCCCCCCCCCCCCCCCCCCCCCCCCCCTCTTTTTCTGCTTTTTCTTTTTACACGTTTCAGTGACTTCGTGTGGTAATCGTAAGCTGTGAAAAAAGAGAAAAAGAGAAGTAGAATGCAACATTTTTTTTTATAGTGTACATCACTTTTAGCCAAAATACATAATTAAAATTGATGTTTTTATTCTGTCAAATAAGTCTTATTGACTTAAATGGCAATAAAATATTCTGAATCTGAATGAATCTGAATCTGAATTCTGTTGTGCGCTCGAGCTCAAGTGACTTTCATCCTTTGTTTCGTCAGAAAATCGATTATATGCGACGCTGCTTTCACTGAAGGAAAGGGCGGGCAGTCTAACGCCTTGCCAGAGTGACTCTTCTCCCACAGTAAACTTACTGTCTATGTTCCCGACAAAACGCAATGTGTAGCCCGGTTAGCTCAGTCGGTAGAGCATCAGACTTTTAATCTGAGGGTCAAGGGTTCGAGTCCCTTATCGGGCGGGGTTTTTTTTCCCTATGGAGTTCATAATTATTCTCTTTCGATTCTTGGTTTGTCTTTTGTACTTGGTAGATTTGAGAAGGCTTTTGATTTGATAAGCAAGACAGTTCTCTTTTTTCCCTTCTTATTTGAATGTATTTACAACTTGTATGATTATGATTATCAAAGTTGAGATAAGATATCAATCTACACTTGTCAGTATATTTTAATGCAACACATGGCGTAAAACAAGGGAACCTGTGTTGTCCAGTACTGTTAAAAGTGGTAAACGAACTTAATGCAGAAGTCACTAATCACATGATTTTTATTCTTTTATTTCGAGGATAATGGAATAAGCACTCATGTGCTTTTCTCATTCAGTCCCCGTGTGTATGCAGTTTTGTCAGTTTTGTTATCCGCTCCCACTGGCACACAATGGTCTACGCTTCCGAAAAGCGGAACGGGTTTTAACGTGTGCGCAAGATGTACTGCATGCGTTCGCACACGGGACCTCGGTTTATAGTCTCATCCGAAGGGTTTTTGGGGAGAGTGGAGTCTGCACTGACGTTAACCCCAGAGGAAAAATCCTCTTGAACGAGGCACATGGAACCAGCTATGAAAGAGGACATGCCAGTGCTCTCTCTCTCTCTCTCTCTCTCTCTCTCTCTCTCTCTCTCTCTGTGTGCTTTGCCAGAATCAATGTGTAACACTTGAGCATATTATTATTATTATGTGTGCGTGTGTATATATGGATAAAGCAAGGGTCTAGAAGATGCAGTGTGTGTGTGTGTGTGTGTGTGTGTTAGTGTTAAGCTTGCGTGTGGCACGTACCGTAGTGTGTGTGGCATTCGACCATTACACGGATGGTTGGGTGTCTAACAAAAAACCCAACCCCCCAAAAAACAACAACACAACCAACCCAACAAAACAAAACAAAACGTCGTGAAGCTCTCTTTTTTCTGTCTCCAGACCCCCTTTTGTGTTTTCTTTTCTTTTCTTTCTTTCTCTCCTCCTCCCAAGCACCTTTGGCCCAGATCGCTGACTGTCGACTTGTTAAAGGTGACATTAAACTTGTCTCTGCTGGCGCCAGCGAGCGCCCGGCGCAAGTGTATTCAGTTACCGCCCCTCACCGGACAGGGCCATGCTCTAGAGGGGCGGACCACTCCGCCTGCAGTAAGTCTCCGGTTTACCTCCCTTTGGCCCATAAACCCGCGGGGCCAGCAAGGGCGACAACTCGACAGCGAGTGCTGAAGACGAACTTGCGGCAGTGTCTCGGGTGTCGCATGTCTAGGTCCAACCACCGTTGGCGACTGCAAGACTTGACTTCAGGATTTTTTTTTTTTTTGGGGGGGGGGGGGAGGGTGGAAGGAGAGGGGAGGGCGGCTTGGGGTTTTTCTTTTACTTTTTGTGCTATTTTGTGGTAGGTGAGGGAAAAAATGTCCACCCCTGTGGAATTTGTCCTTTCAGTAACATTTTTAGTGTCTAGACTGTTAAACCTTGTTCTTTCTGTTTTTAAAGTGATAATCATCATCGTCATCAGCTGAAACTGCTGCAAGCCCTTCACTTCACAATCGCGCCAACACGATTGTCACACACACACACACACACACACACACACAGGATGACTTTTCTTTCTTTTTTTCTTTTTTTTTAGAAGTGTGGCCACAAGCATCTGAAGTCAGTATTCAACTTTCGGCATTTTCAAACACGGATCATCCCATGTGAGCTATACAACTCCCCCAAGAGATACACAACCACCTCGAGAATTTCTTCCTTCCACTAGCCAAACAGTGGTCTGGGTTGTGGTCTTTCAGATTTAAGATTAATCAGTGTGTCATGTGCAGTATGTATTTAGCTCACGCAAAAGAATCCACGTTAACAAAACAAGTGTCCCTAGAAAAAAAATCTGAAGAAGATCTGGCAATAGGAAAACAAATACCATGCAAAGAGGAAAAATGATAATGAAAAAGGGTGGCGTTGCCCTTTTTACACGCATAGAACATCTGCCGTGACTAAAGATGGTGTACCACACACACACACACACACACACACGCAGACACACACACGTGCGCGCGCACACACACGCACACACACACACACACACACATCGGAACAGATGACAAAATTTACAAAACAGCATACACACTGGGACTGTATGAAAAAAAGCACACGAGTGTTTATTCCATTATCCTCGAAATAAAAGAGTAAATAAATAAAATAAACATCTGATCATTGCAGTTTGCTGTAAAAATCTCGCGTGTGTGTGTTAATTTTTGTTTGGTACCATTGTAACCTACACAAAGCTGACATACTCTGTGATATTTTGTAGTTCACATATCTGATCTTTTGCATGACTATGTACACACATAGATATGGCACTGGCTTGTCGAAAGATATCCTGATTATGAGTTTTAAAAAAAAGAAGACCCCCTTGCTTAATTAATCTACCAAGCTGCGCTGCTAAAAGTTAAACCTATTGATCATTATAGAAACCAGAAGCTCATCGTTTTATTGCCTTGGCAAAACACCATAGTGCTGTCTGTTGCCTGGAGCTGCTTGCTTTGTTAACTTAATGGTGAGCCAGGTTAGTTGGTGTGGTCCATGTTTTAATCCTGGTTGCTAAAACAATAATTAACATTTGTACTTCAGTTTCACCAATAAGAATTATTCTGAATAGTTATGGCCTATGACCCATAAATCTCCAAAGAGTATTAATGTTAAACCTTGATGAAACAACTTTTTGGGGGGAGGAGGGGGGAGGGTAAAAGAGTAGGGGTGTGAGGGTTGTCATTATGTTTTTAAAAAATCACTCCAGGGACAATCTACATGTAGGGGGTAGCCAGAGTCACACCCACCTCCTCTGTCTCCAACCTGGGCAGTCTCCCCCCTCAAGTTGGCTTGGTGACAGTAGAAATTTAACGCCTCCTTCTCCTAGAGAAGAAGGCAGGGCTAAGCGTGCAATTAGCCGGGATTGGGGTTTCGGCATTAAAAGTTGTCCCCCTTGGACCAGGGGTCCCAATTTACGGGCACAGTGGCGCCGAAGTTCCCGACTTCGCCTGGTAGCCTTTAAGGTAGGGCCTTAAAAATGCTGGAGACCCTCAGTAAAAAAACCCAACCCAAACAACAAAAACAAAATAAAAAAGTAGCACCCCTCCCCCCCAAAGAAAAAGACACTGCTCTCTAACCCTCTGTTTATTTAAGGGAAGCACATTGCAGGAGCAAATAGGGTCCCACCTTCCTACCCGAAAATAGTCATGTCAGAAAAAACACAAACTTGGTGAAGGGTTGGTTGGATAAGGGGGCGGAATGGTAGTTAGTGCGTTTAGTTGGTGATCTGACAGGGTAACAGTGGACAGGGGTAGGAGTTCCTCCTGAGGTGGTAGTCCTCACACACACAGAGAGAGAGAGAGAGAGAGAGAGAGAGAGAGAGAGCTCTGAACAGGTTTACTATTTATGTATGTTATGCTTTTTATTTACTATGTATCTATATGTGGAGTTCAGGGGAAGGGAGGAGAAGCAATGCATGAGGATCATGCAAACTGTGGCAGAACTTGAAAAAAAAGTCCAACCAAACCTTAGTGGACCATCATCACGATGGCTATGTCTGAAGAAAATGGATGTAACTTGATAACTTCATTGTAACATTGTTAGAATCTGTTCAAATTTGTATATCTAAGAATTTATGTTTCTAATCAGGATGACAGCACCATAACTTGTAAACACAACTTGTTTAGGACATCAACCATTTGTGTTGTCTTTTCTCACCCATTTCTTTCCTCTATCAGTGGTAAGTTTATCCTTCTATGTGTATGATTTTGGTCCTCTTGGCATTCACTTTCAGTCCTGCCTTGTTTCTTGCAACATCAACTGGATATAGAATTCTCCCTCCTGCAAATAGAGAGGTGTTATCAGCATATCTTAGGTTGGTGATATTCCTTCCTCCTATTTTGCACTCCCATATCTCTTTGTCTGCTTCTCTTATAACACGCTCTGTGTATATTATGTTGAAGAGGTAGAGGGAGAAAATGCAACCTTGCTGGACTTCTTCTCTGATGGTGAAGAAGTCACAGTGCTCTATGTTCCATTTAATTGTAACCTGTTGGTCATGGTAAAGAGATGCTAAGAGTGAAATCAGGTGTCCTGGGAAGCCCATCGTTGACATGGTTGTAAACAAGTAGTTGTGTATAGCGCTGTCGAATGCTTTGCTGTAATCTACAAAAGAGATGTAGACTTCCTGTTTACTATTCCTTATTTCCTCTATTAGGATAACTATGTAGAACAAACAGCATGCCTGTTGCTCCTCCGTCCTATAACCTGCTTGATGGTCTAAGAGCTCTTCTTTCTCTTAGAGTTTCATTCTGCTATGAGCAGGACTTTGGTGATTGGACTGATAGATGCGTTGGGTCCTATCATTGCTGCACTCTTTGATATTCTCATTTTTGTGCAGCATAACAGAGTTTTGCTTCTTCCAACATTCTAGCCATTCACAAGATCCCCAAACGTTTGTGGGCAGATGGAGCAATGCTTTTATTCGTGTATCTTTAACACTTTTTAATAACTGCTCATGGGTGTTGTATACTCCTGGCAATTTTCCTTATTTGACTTAATATACAGTAGCTGTAAACCTTTGCTCAGAAGGGATATCAGCTTCCTATCTAAAACATTAACATAGACAGTATCCCGTGCATTTACTTGCGTATTGTTGTCAAAGAGTTCTTTTCCATAAACGTGTCATCTTCCTAGTACAGACTTCATTTCTTTTAAAGTTTTGCCATCTCTCTTGTTAAGGCATTGAAACTTTTTTTGGAAGCTGGTTTATTTCGCTTTCTTTATATGTTGGACCAGCTTCTTCGACCTTCTTTCAGTATTATCCTCTGTGATCTTTGCACATTCTTGCTCTTATGCTTTTTTGTTGCTTCTGGAATTGGTTATCTCTTTCTACATGCATAGCTTTTCCTGTAACAAATGAACTATTTCCACGCTCATAATTTTATGGGGTTTTGGTGGTTTGTTTGTATTTCTTTCCTTTTAATAAATGAAATACTTCCATGATTATATTTTTATAGGGTGTCAGTGGTTTGTTTGCATTTCTTCCCGATTCGACCATTGCCATTTCTGTAGACATCTTTTTCATTCCAATTTTTCATTTGGTGTAGTTTCATTTGTTGACCAATCTTTCAGATGCACCGTCAGGCGGATGTGTATTTTTATT
>CM054139.1:36168999-36171499 GCA_028751875.1 Rapana venosa
CATTGCCGCTTTTTATGGGGGAGGTGGAAACAACAGAGAACAGCTGCCCCGCCCTGTATTGCTCACGATTAGAATAACAACGCACCTAAAAAATAAAACTGGCGCTGCGTAGGCTCCAAGCGCGTGTAGATAAGTATAGCATTTTGTTTGTTCCGTCGCGTCCAGATGTCGACAATGATATTAAATTACAGTTACTACAGCTTTCATTCATTGGGATTCAAAGCATGAAGAATGGCCGAATAGAATGGGGAGAGCGGTAAGGGAAGAAGACAGGCGTAGGTGTTAGCGAGCTAGAGACAGGTGTGTGTGTGTGTGTGTGTGTGTGTGTTTGTGTGTGTGTGTGTGTGTGTGTGTGTGTGAGTGTGTTTGTGTGAGTATGTGTGTATGTGAGGGGGATATCACGGCCATGGAATTGAATTTGTATAGAATTGTATTTAAAAGTACTTTCAAACGCACAAAATAGTTATGGTTTATTTCTTTTGTGTGCTGGAACATTTGCCAAAGCACATAGTAAAAAGGTAAAGGTGTCCCATAACCTATTGTGGTTGTAGGGGAGTGAGGCATCAGAGACCTCAACTTCTCAAGGGGCCAGCATATTGAGGGCGGCGCCCATCTCCTCTCCCTGGCTGCTTTACCTTCCCTGACCCTAAAGAGGGCAGGTACCCATTTACAGGTGGGGGAACTGGGGTAACTGTACTGAAGCCAAGGCGCACAAACGGTCACCCATCCAAGTGGCACACTCGATGCTGCTTAACCTTAGCTGGGGAAAGCGAGTGCTCTGACCACTGAGCTATCCCGTCGTCACCCCCCACCGCCCGCCCACCCCACCCCAAAGCACATACGTAAACCTAAACCCGTGCATGTTGAAAAGAACCTAAACACTTAGGGGATGTGTATATACTACCACCAGGGTCAGCACGAGTGTCACTGGAGCAGTGAACAGCCATCTTGAGACTTGTTCCTCCTTTTCGTTTGGTACAAGAATTATGTCAGTTTCCAGAATGTAGTCTATGAATGATATAAGGGTACTTCTAGTCGAGCATCTACCATGGTTTTTCTGTCCTTTTTTGGGGGTGCTGACACATTTGCCAAGCACAGACGCAAACCCAGAATAGCGCACAGATGGACGCTATAGCCGAGTGGTTAAGATCACTCGATTTCAATCCCACGGGTCAATGAAGTCGTAGGTTCGAATCTCGGCGGGGTCTGATGAATTACGGGTAGGGATTTTTACGATCTTCGAGGTCAATTTCAAAGCGCAGATATGCCAGTGCTATATATATATATATATATATATATATATATATTTATTTATATATACATATATATTTATATATATATACAATTAGTATTAGTGTGTGTAGAAGCTTAAATATGCACGTTAAAGATTCCTTACTTCATAACAGCGTTCGGTGGGTTATGGAAGCATGAACATCTCCAGCATACATCCCCGAAATCGGAGTGTGGCTACCTTCGCGGTGAAAAAATACAGTTGTATACGCAAAATCTTAACATTGGTGGAGGAAAAGAGAAGCAAGGAAAAGAACAAAACACAAAAAGCTACGCGCATGCTCACCAGGCCAGAAACACTCGACAGACGTCACTACAATAGGTAGAAGGAGTGTCACTGGAACTGTGTTTAGCCATTTGCTTGCTAATTTTTATCTCTTTTTTGTTTTTTTGGCAGAGAAAGTAAAGTGAATTGTTTGTTTGGGTTTGGTTGTGTTTGTTTTCCTTTTTTTCCTGATTGCCAACTGAAGCAGAATGGTTTTCTTGAGGGTTTGGTTTGTGTTGGGGTTTCTTTTCTTTCACCTGACAAAGAAGGCTTGGCTACGTAAGTAGATTCCCACTACTGCACCACCCATCTTCTGAATGTTATTTCTGAATTGCTACTTTTTTAAAACCTCAATAGACACACACACACACACACACACACACACACACGCACGCACGCACCCACGCACGCACACATCCCGTCTGATATCACTATTTAGTGGAAAAACGTAAAACTTAAGAACTACTACCACTCCTCCTCCTCCTCCTCCTCCTCCTCCTACTACTACTACTACTACTACTACTACTACTACTACATATACACAGATCTATGCTTTTACCATTAGTATTAATTGTTTTTTTCAAAATAACAAAAGAATCCATTTCTCTTGATGAACCTTTTTGTGGACGTTTTGGAGACAAATGCTTGTTTGTATCTTTTCAGAAAAGGGGCTACTCACCTAACTTTCAACGAAAGTTGTTCAGACTTAAGTTTACTTATTTTTGTCAGGTTGTATTATTTTGTGAATTTGAATGTTTGAAACATTTCGTTAGGTAGTTTTGCCTCTGTTTTTCAGACTTAAGTTTACTTATGTTTGTTAGATTGTATTATTTTGTGAATTTGAATGTTTGAAACATTTCGTTAGGTAGTTTTGCCTCTGTTTTTCAGACTTAAGTTTACTTATGTTTGTTAGATTGTATTATTTTGTGAATTTGAATGTTTGAA
>CM054139.1:36176499-36193999 GCA_028751875.1 Rapana venosa
GAAATGATGAATCTATAGTAAAAAGACAACTGGGGTGCCCCATAATAGCTAGGATGATGCTCACTCAAATTGGACAGTAAGCATGCATTCACAGGACTGACAACAAGAGTGCGCGAATAGGACTGCTTAGGATGTGCACACAGGGCAAAGTACCACTAACACAAACAGGACAGCAAGAAAGTTTTGTTAACCTGACTAGAATGCAAACTAGCACAACTGTGTATACTGATTTAGTTAGAATGTGCAGATAGATAGAACAGCTGCAAAAAAAAAAATCCAACAACAAAACCGAAGCAAGATGAACTAGAATGTACAAATAGACAAATTACAAGATAAAATGAAATAAAAACAGCTGAACCAAGATGTGTGAACTTGGACAATAGGAAATCCCAAATAAGACTCAAAATGGCATCACAATTTGAAACCCAAGAAAAAACATGGACTGTCACAGAGTGGGGAAAAGGCATCTAGGAGGCTTATGATGGTACATCTCAACTGAAATTCACCCACAAGCACTTTCATGAAAACACTCATGAAAAATAACTGTTCTGTTACTCACTTATTTGTGGACTTCTTAGTGTGTGCTTTTTTTTTTTCTTTAAAGTGTGACATGCACTTGCTGGCATGAATGGAAACTGCGCCTGTCTCTTGTGGAGAGGCAAATGCGCTAAATGGGACAAACTAGCGCGGACAGACGTGATAAGGCCGTGTTGACGTTGTGCTCCCTGCCTCCACCTCCATGCTGCCTTCAGCTGATGGTATCATCCTTGTCTGATTATTCCACTATTCCACTGTGTGTGTGCGTGTGTGTGCGTGTGTGTGTGTGTGTGTGTGTGTAGGTGTGTGGTGTGTGTGTATTCCACTGTGTGTGCGTGTGTGCCCCTGCGGGCGCCCACGCATACACATGTGTGTGTGTGTGTGTGTGTGTGCGCATGGGCACAGCCCACGCATGCACATGAGTGTGTGTGTGAAATTTCTACTTTAAAAAAACCACTCTTTTTATACTTGTACCCTGTGTAGATGGGTGTACAAGGCACCACATACCTTAACAGAATACCTTTCTTTAAAAAAAACAAAAACAAAAAAACAAGTATTTGCATTTTGTTTTATTTAACATATCTACGCAAATTAACAAGAATAAACCATCAAACGTATTCAATAATATTTAAAACAACAACAACAAAATATGCACATAAATTTGACCTGTACAGATTAGTCCATGAGCACGAATGAATGAGAAGCATGTCAGTAAAATGGACTGTGTGCACACTTTAAACCACACGTTTCCTGATCTGACCTTGAGGGATCCAATTCCCTGGACCCCTGATGGATTGAGAATGATCTGTCTGGTCTCTCAGGTTAAGATATATGCAGAAGATCAAATATGTCTGTTTCAGATCTATTTCATGTATGTTAGCTTTCAGCAAATTGCAGAAGCACACTAAAAGGTAACAAAAAGTTTCACCAGCACACTGTGTAAAGCATCTGGTAAAGCCTTTAGTCTGTGGACTTATTGACATAAAGGAAAAAGTGCATATGGCCTGCTTCACATATAACCCACTGATATTTTATCCCCCCCCCCCCCACTCCAAATATAAAACTGAACTCTACCAAATTGATCCAGCAGTAGTGCAGGGCCCCCCTAACTTGTGGCCTGACAGTGGCCTAGCATTGGCGAGCTCCTTATGAGCTTCTGATTCTGAGGATGCAACATGACCACTGTGGATATGGCTAGGGCAGAGAGATGGAAATAAAGAAGCAAACCAACAGAATGATGTGAACACCACCAAAGTTGGAAGAACAGCCACAAAGAGAACAGAAAAAGGACAGAAAAGAAAGTCAAACACATGGGAAAAAAAGAGTGTGCCATAAGCAAATAGGTATGTATCATCTAGACTGATACATCTAAGTTCAAATATCAGCAACAATCAACTCCATGAAATGCCAAATGAATATGAATTGAAGAACTAATTCTCTTAATGATGATTTGTCAGCTTTTTTCCTGTTATCTTTCCTATGAATGGGACTCTCTCTTATAGGAAGGGAAGCTCTTCCTGTCAATTTGATTATGGAAAGGTGACTGCACTAAATGGAACAAAATAACAGGGACGGAGATGATAAGGTGGTGTCGACAGTAATCCCTTCCTGCCACCTTTACCTGATGCCTTCAGCCTTGTCTGATTAAGTGTGTGTGTGTGTGTGTGTGTGTGTGCGCGCGCGCGTGGGCGTGGGTACCCACATGCATCTGTATGTGTGTGTAGCCACATTCCAACTTCAGGGATCAAATGAGGACTAATGGGAACAGCATAATGAGTCATCACCCCAGACAACTATACTATTCAGACTGATACTAACAGTTTATATCAAATATTGATTTTGACAGCTTCCAGAAATGTTTCTAATGAATGATTAACTGGCAAACAAATTCCTATACTTAACCTATTATTTGCTAGCTGTTCTCTCTGTGCCTGTCTATCAGTTGCACTTACAGGAGCGGAAGCCACGCCTGCCTATTGTGGAAAGGGGACTGCACTAAATGGGACAAAATGGCGCGGACAGACATGATAAGGCGTGTCGACAGTGTGCTCCCTTCCTGCCGCTTTCGCCTGATGCCATCGCCCCTTGTCTGATTAGAGGAGGTGTGTGTGTGTGTGTGGTGTGTGTGTGTGTGTGTGTGTGTTGTGTGTGTGTGTGTAGTAGCACGTGTGTGTGGAGTGTATGGATGTGTATGTATGCGTGTAAGCATGATGCACGTGTGTGTGTGTAGTGTGTGTGTACGTGTGTGTTTTGTGACTCTGTGTGTGATCGTCGTGTGTGTGTGTGTGTGACTGGCATAGTGTGTGTGATCTGTGTGTGTTTGTGACTGTGTGTTACTGTGTGTGTGATTGTGGATTCCTGTGTGTGTTGTGTGTTGTGATTCTGTGTGTGTTTGTGACTCTGTGTGTGTTTTATTCTGTGTGTGTTTTTGACTCTGTGTGTGTTATTCTCTGTGTGTTTGTGACTCTGTGTGTGTGATTCTGTGTGTGTTTGTGACTCTGTGTGTGTGTGATTCTGTGTGTGTTTGTGACTCTGTGTGTGTGATTCTGTGTGTGTTTGTGACTCTGTGTGTGTGTGTGCACACGCTGGCTGGCACGTGCACCTGCACTTGCGTGATACCCACACACACTCACACACACACTCACACACACACACACACTCAAGGCTACAGATCTGTACGTGTGTGCGATGTCTTACCATTGTCTCCAGAACTTCAGGGTATTTAACAATATTGTGACTAAATTGTACACCTCTCCATACTCTCTTTGTTTCCGCCAGCCAGTCTGCCTATCTGCTTGTCTGTCTGCTTGTCTGTGTGTCTGTCTCTATTTTTGTTTCCTTCTCTGTCTGTCTGTCTGACTGTCTCTGTTTCTAGTTTCTTCTGTGTCTGTCTCTGTTTCTGGTTTCTTCTTTGTCTGTATGTCTGTCTCTGTGCATCTGTCTGTCTGTCTCTCTTTCTCTCTCTCTCTCTCTCTCATAACTCTCAACTACAACAAAAGCAAAACATGCATCAATAAGAATTACTTGCCAAACAGCGAAGCAAGAAAGCAGGGATGCAAGCAAGCAAGCAAACAAACAAAAACCAAACAGCACACGCACACCACACACCCAAAGACCTCACCCCCCTACCCACCCACCCACACACACACACACTATATACACCACACCACTTGCATTCAAATCAGCATGTTCCATTTCAGCTGTGTAACAACAATAAACAGTGCCTCTGCTGAAGTATCTTACTTTATGATGTGACAATAATTGCCGTGACAATTGCGCGCCCGCGTTTTTCTCTCTCTTTATTGAATCTGAATGACTGGGCTTGGTTTAATTAGATAATTAATCTGATAATTAAACGCAATGCATCATGTTGGGTAGTCTCATTCGTGTATATATATTAGCCGAATGGGGGTAGGGTAAGGAGAGCAAGGGGGGAGGGGGTGAAGGTGTGCGTGTGTGTGTTTTGTGTTGTGTTGTGTTGTGTGTGTTGTGTGGTGGTGGTGTGGTGGTGGTGGTGGTGTGTGTGTGTGTGTGTGTGTGTGTGTGTGTGTGTGTGTGTGTGAAGAAAACAGATGAAGAAAGAAGACCACGGAATGACAGACATAGTGTATGATAGCTTAACCTGAAGTTAAGAGAGAGAGAGAGAGAGAGAGAGAGAGAGAGAGAGAGAGAGAGAGAGAGAGAGAGAGAGAGAGAGAGAGAGAGAGAGAGAGACTAAACTATCTTCTACATTTTCTACTTTAAGTAAAATAACAGCACTAAAATGCAGTTTCGTAGCTCTTGACAATATTTCTTTTTTCTTTATTTGTTTCATTTGCTTCTTTGCTTTTTTTTTCTTGGGGGGGGGGGGGGGGGGGTTGCTTCCTGCCTCATATATAAATATAATTTTTTAAGATTGTTGCCATACCTGCGAATAAATTGTTAGTAATGCCAAAACGTTCTCTCTCTCTCTCTCTCTCCTCTCTCTCTCTCTCTCTCTCTCTCTCTCTCTCTCTCTCTCTCTCTCCCTAAATGAAAGCAGACGCATAAAATACAAATAACTCGCAGTCAAAACACTCATGCTCACTTAAAAAAAATATGTATCACATAACAATAACAAACGGCTGTTGCAGACGCGATGCTTTACAGTTTGGAAATAACATGCATGGCAATTGCTTCCACGCGTGGCCTCTCCGTTTATTTCATCGAAATGAGTCGACCTGGTTGAGAATGTAAGCCGCTTTCGGTAAATAAAGGTTGGCTCTTTTCCTCATTAAATCCCATGTAATTGAAGAACATTTAAAACCGGTTTCTTTTGAAGACTGAAAATTTAAAAGCGTTGTCGTATGGTGTACCACAGGGCGCAGTCTTTGAACGTGTGTTGTTTCTTTAATAGGCCTACATTTAATCGGTAGCTGAGAATCTTTTCACGCAGAATTTAATAACTGTCAGTTAGTTGAACAAACTTCTTTAATCAGTGATCATCGAAAGCTTTAACATATTTTATTAAGCTTGCAGTCGTGAGTTGGTGAAATAAGTTGCTGAATAATAAACGTGAAGGCTGAAAAGAGCATAAAAAGCATACGGGTGAGTGACAAATTCTGATATTATATCATTCCCCGAAGTCGGAATGCGGCTACCTTAGTGGTGGGTTAAAAACAGGGTTGCAAAACGCAAAATGTCCCCAGTGGTGAACCTTGGAGCTCTAGCCGAGGAACGAAGAAAAAAGTTCTTTCCCGAAGTCAGGGGTCGTGGACTAAAATCTCAGCAGCATCGGCTTTAAGCACAGTATATCTGTTGTTGAAAAGTCTATACTCCAGCAACATAGAGCATGACCTCGAGCACCAACCACCTCAAGGATTCTATTGGAAGCATCTTTCGATTTAAAGTTGAAAATTATTGATATTAACTTCGACACCTTTTAAGCAGGCATGCCCCAGCCTTGTTTGCCCACTGTATGTATGTGTGTATTTATTTTTTATTTATCTATACCACTTTAAGTCACGGCAGATTCCTCTGCGTGAAAATCGGGCTGCTCTTCCCGGGTAGAGCGCGTCGCCACAAGAGCAGCGCCACCCATTATTTTCTTTTTTTTTTCTTTTCCCTGTCTACAACTGTATTTGTTTCCCTATACACGCATACAGCATTTCAAGTAAATGACATCCAAGATCCTTATTCCTGTCTAATGTATGGTGAGTTGTGAAAACTGAAAATACCCAACATGTCCCTAAAAGTTTTGATCTTGTATCATTTGGGTAATGGTGTCACTGAGCCATGCAAGTGTGTGACGGGGCAGATGTATTGTAGAAGGCATGACATGTTCCATAATAATTTTAGCGGTGACACCTTTCTTTAACAGGAAAAGGGAAAAGTGCAAACTAGAACTAGCAATGTCGGTAGCCTGGATCTGATCCGATGCCAGAGTCCTCATCCCCATACACGCTAGATCCCCAGGGTGGTAGTCTGTGATCCCGTCCTTCAAATTCAACAATAAACGAGGGCCGTGTGTGCTATATGAATCAAGGATTTGCGCACATAAAAAGAACTTACAGCAACACAGAGATTGTGTATATATATGCCCCAGGCAAGTTCTGCAATTTTAAACTTTGTATTAAATGCTATGGTCCATAACTATTATTAAGAAAACAGTAGTGGAGGAAGACAAGTGCAGGTAACCACTTACAACTTTTCCATCGATCATACTTAGATGGAAAAAAAGACGAAAACAAAATCAAGTAAATATTTAAAAAGTACATAAAACATAAAATGAAAATTAGTACAGGAAAATATCTTCCCTCTGTCATACGCGCTTTGATTTGTTGCTTTACAAGATTCAGCGCTTTATAAATTCCATACATTATTATTATTATTATTATTATTATTATTATTATTATTATTATTATACACACACACAGACACGCCCCCGCGCACGCAATCCCTGCCCACCCACCCCCCTCCCAACCACACACACACACACACACACACACACACACACACAACACAACACACACACACACACCACACACACACCACACACACGCACCACCACACACACACACACACACACACACACACACACACACACACACACACACACACACACACACACACACACACACACACACACACACACACACGCACGCACACGCACACGTATAACACAAACCAATAAAACACACACTTCTCATTTTAACTATCGCAACTGACAACAGCACTACACTGTTTCTCTTCTCCTCACTACATCATTTTATCATTTTTCTTTTTTTTTTCTTTTTAAAAATATTTCTTCTTCCTCTTTCTTCCTTCCTTCTTTTCTTCTTCTTCTTTTTCTTCTCTCTTCTTCTTTCCCTCCGTCTGTGATGTGTGACACCGATCTGACCCGCAGCGGACACCCGCCAGGTGTAAAACTGTCTTCGGCGCCGGGTTTCTCTTTGATGTCAGGCCGCCCTCAGTCTTTATAGACCCCCCCCCCCCCCCCTCCCCCATACACCCACCCTCCTCGCAATGTTTCTGTTCCTCCCATCCTCTCCCCCACTCTCCCCCCTTCCTCCCTGCCTTCCCCCCCCCCCCTCCCACCCGTGACGCTGATTTCTGTCTCCTCCCTCTTCTTCTTTTACTGTTGTGTTTTTTAATTTTATAGTGAAGTATTGACCATGTGTGAATTATCTGTTTCCTTCTAACAAAGCGTATCGTTGAACTATATGTGGGGTTGGTGTGTTTTTTTTGGTTCGTATTTTTTCGTTTGTTGTTGAGATTGAAGTATGTGATATATATGCAAATGGATTTATCAAGATACGCCGAGGTCGAATGCGCTGGGCCTGACTTGTCAGGCGCTTAACGACAGCGCTACGCATTTTTGCTCATTGTGGGTTTTTGTTGTTGTTATTTTGTTGTTTTGTTGGGGGTTTTTTTAAGGAAGGAGAAGAAGAAGATTTTCAAGAGTAACATTGACATAGTAGTTGTTTGCACGTTTTCTGAATCACTGACTCATCCGTCAGTTAGGAAATGCATGGTATGAAGATAATATTATGTTGACATGTTAGCAAAGTGTGGTTTCTCTCTCTCTCTCTCTCTCTCTCTCTCTCTCCTCTCTCTTCTCTCTCCTCTCTCTCTCTCTCTCTCTCAGGTGACCGTTTGTCACTTAATAATCAGTTCTGGGTCAGTTCTCAAAGGAGTGTAATCCTTAGGCCAAAGATGACAATGCTAGAATCTTAGCTACTCTTTTAGGACTTTCTCTCTCTCAGTGTGTGCGTGCGTGCGTGTGCGTGTGTGCGTGCGTGCGTACGTGTGTGTTTGTGGTTTCGTATACTCATATGAACTCTGAAATTGCGTTCTCCACGCTTTATTATTTTTTTTTTTATTCACGCACACAAGAACTGGATGGGACACAGAGAGGCAAAATGCTGTAAAGTTTACTGGCTTTTGAAGAAGAAAAAAAAGAAACACACCCATCAGCACAATGATTTCTCTGGTTATCACCGTGGATCCTTTATTGCTAGAAATAAACATGTTCATAAGTAAACAGCACCCCCCATCCTCCCCCCTAAAAAAACCCAAACGCTTTTCATCCTCAGCGCATCATCATTATTATTTTTTCCAACCCCCAGGGGTTTAACAGCAAGAAAAACCGAATCGAATCTTCTCTCCGCTATGTTCCACCCACCCACCCACCCCCTACCTTTTTTTATTTTTAAAAAGGTCGTCATAAAGCAGCTTGAGGCCCCTAAGGTTTAATCGTGTTTTGCAAAGCAGGGTCTTTTAGAAGCCCGCGCTCCATTAAACGCACTGCCTGAGCGCTTTCCACGTCTCCTGGCGGTATTTCTCACTAGCTCACGAACCTCCAAGCACAGGAGATAAGAAAATAAATTGAAAATAATGGGCCCGAATTTGCTGCAAGGAGCTCCTCTTGAAGTGTCCATACAGCAGACGTATCATATCAAGCCACAAATAATAAATTGCGCTAATGTCGACTTCATGGCGAGAGAGGAGACACTACACAGCGTGCAGCCTGCAAATACATATAAGCTATCAGCTCTTTCAAGCCCCCAAACTCTTCCCCTTGCTTCTGGGGTTCTCACTCGGGACTAGAGCGCGGTGGGGTTCTGTGGAACTGTTCCGTCGAGCTGAAGTGGATTTCTGGGTTGTACCCAACGAACTTTTAAACGGCCATAAACTAATGTTCCTTAAAAGTGTGTTCTCCAACGACCATGAGATTGCTTGATTGAATCTGTAATGATCCTGAAAAGACATTTTACTTTTATTACACTCGCGCCACAGAAGGCGCCCCGAGTGGTCTGCCCTTGTCTGATTGAGAATAATAGTAGACAACGTTATTATTCTCTTGGTTTGGTTTGGTTTGGTTTGTGGTGTGTGTGGTGGTGTGTGTGTGTGTGTGTGTGTGTGTGTGGTGTGTGTGTGCTTTGTGTGTGTGTGTGTGTGTGTGTGTGCCTCTGTGTGTGTGTGCCTTTTTTTTGTGGTGTGTGTGTGTGTGTGTGTGGATGACTAAAAGGCAGGATGCATCTTTGGATGGAAAGGACATGTTTGTTTTTATGTATACCGTATGTATGTATGTATATTGTATGTATGTATGTATGTATGTATGTATGGATGGATGGATGGATGGATGGATGGATAGATGTATATATGCTCGAACTTTCATACACATGCATGCTTGCACGCACACGCGCACGCACTAATATTATGTATGTATGCATGTATGTATATATGTATGTATGTGTGTACGTACGTACGTACGTACGTATGTATGTATGTATGTATGTATGTATGTACGTACGTACGTACGTATGTATGTATGTATGTATGTATGTATGTATGTATGTATGTATGTATGTATGCATGTATGGATGGTTGTATGTATGTATGGACGTACGTACGTATGTATATATGTCTGTCTGTATGTACGGATGTATGTCTGTCTGTATGTATGTGTGTATATATGTATGCATGCATGTATGCATATCCATTCCCCTACACACACACACCTTTCTTTGCTAGCGCATAAGCGTGAGCCTCTGCACCGACACTGTGCCCACGTGCACGCATACTTCTTACACGGGCACTAACACTTGCGTGTTTTAAGCCTTGGCATGAGGGTGTGATGCACGAACCTCTGCTCTACCTCTTGTTTTTTTCTGCACACACGCGTGGGCTTGCATGCACCGATATGTCCATTTTAATGTTGAATCCAAACACAGGAATTAGAGAGGGGGAAAAATATCACACGCTGTTGATAATTATCAAAATGATATAACAACAGGGATCCAAAATGGTTGTTTTTGTATTGATAATGCATTTGTGTCGTAAAACAATACAGCCGAAATGAAAGAATGTTTACTGATTGAGTTTCTAAGCTCGGATAGGCAGCATAACCAGATGGAAAGAGATATGTTATAATGAAGTATCTTTTCATCTATTTATTTATTCATTCATTTATCTATCTATCTATTCATCTCTCTCTTTATATATATCTATTAATTTGCTTGTTTGTTTAATTGTTGTAATAGAACCGCCCGCGTGTGCACGAACACACACACTCACTCACACACACACACACACACACAAACACACACACACTCACACACACGTACGCACACAAAAGCATGTGTGTAGTCCACGCGTAAGCAAGCATACACACGCGCACACACACACATGCAAACATGCACACACTCAATCACTCCCTCTTTAACTCACTCTCTCTCTCACACACACACACCCGTATCACGTGTGTATGCGCACGATTGCATGTGCGCAGAAAAAGAGGAAGAGAAACAGCGACAAAGAAGAAAGACACACAGACGACAGGGACAGAGAGAATTACAGGCAGACAGATAGCAAAGCAGAGACAGAGATGGAGACAGTGATGCTCAAGAAGAGAGACAAGAGAGAGAAGAGAGAGAGAGAGAAGAAGAAGAGAGAGAGAACAAGAGAACGAGAGAGAGAGAGAGAGAGGGAGAGGCAGAACAGACAAACAGAAAGACAGACATGACAGAGAGAGACAGACAGACAGAGAGACACACAGAGACACAGACAGAGACAGGTCTGTTGGTATCAAGCCAGGACATCATAAGTTTCAGCATTCCTCCATCCAAGCCTTTCTTACCTCTGCCTCCTTCTTCCCCTCCCCCCCCCCCCCCCCAAAAAAAAAAAAAAAAAAAAAGATGAGACACACACCCCATCCAACCCCCACCTTCCTCTTGGAACTAAAATAATTATTTTTTAAAAAAAGAAAAGAAAGGGGGACAACCGGGCCCCAGAAGTTAACGAAGGCTAACAGTTTTAAGGATTGCCAGTGTTCGTGTCTAGGTGATCTGGAGGCCAGGCCGACTTTGCCCTGCCAGCCGACTGTCCGTGTCATCACAATGAAGATAAATTTATCCCACTCTCTTTTTTTTCCTTCCTTCTTCTTCTTCCTTCTTTTCTCCCTTCTTTCTTTCCTTCCAAGGGCAATGGGTTCAACACTTGAGTTCGCATTAAGAGATTTTTTTTGTTTTCTCCCTTTCCGTTCTTGTTCTTGTTCTTGTTCTTGTTGTTGTTCTTCTTGTTCTTTTCTTGTTCTTGTCTTCTTCTTCTTCTTCTTCTTCTTCTTCTTCTTCTCCTTCTACATTTTTATTGTTTAGGGGTGTGGGGTGTACGGGAGGTGGGGAGGTGGGGTGGATGGCATGGATGGGATTTTTGTTGTTGTTGCTGTTGCTTGTTTTGTTGTTTTGTGTTTGTGTGTGGTGTGTGTGTGTGTGTGTGTGTGTGTGTGTGTGTGTGTGTGTGTTGTGTGTGTGTGTGTGTTGTGTGTGTGTTTATTTGGTCATTGACTAGCGTTACCTGCGTAGAAGAGCAAGAATGGCTGATGAAGAATTAGAACGTATGAAAACATAAAGGCGCCCGCAAACGCCTGTATACGCGCCTGAGTGCTGGTATGTACGCTGGCACACTCGAATGAACACATCGCAAACACAAAGACGTGGACGTACGTACGCGCGCGCCCGAGAGATACATATACCTGCAGTGTTGGTCAGATGATTTGTGCAACACTCTAAAAAAAATCGCATCCGTAAAGTGGATGAAGAATGACTGTGTGGTCCCAGTCTTCTCAATGAGCCCATTTCTTTTTTTTTTTTAAATCTTTTATTTGGAGGATAATGGAATAAGCACTTATGTGATTTTTTTTACATCTAGTCCACGTGTGTATGCGGTTTTGTAAATTGTCATCTGTTCCCACCGGCACACAATGGCCTACTCTTACGAAAACGGAACAGGATTTTAACGTGTGCGCAAGATGTTCTGCGTGCGTTCACACACGGGGCCTCGGTTTATAGTCTCATCCGAAGGACTTCTGGGGAGAGTGGAGTCTGCACTGATGTTAACTCCAGGGATAAATATCCCCTTGAACGAGAATCGAACGCGGGTTGTCAGATTGCGAGCGCAATGTTCTATCCACTAGGCTATCCCATCACCCCAAAGCACACTCACTCTGGGTAGGAGCCGGCCGGAGTTTGAAAAATCCCTATGACTCTTTTGGGATTCGAACTCATGAGCTTTGAAGTCTAAGGCAGTAACCACCGCACGGACACGGCTGATGGATCTGAATGCGAATTATGTTTAATACTTCACCATAATCAATTCTCGCGAGTGTGTGTGCGTGCGTGTGTGTGTGTGTGTGTGTGTGTGCGTGCGTGTGTGTGTGTGTGTGTGTTGTGTGTGTGCGTGCGCGCGCGCGCGGCGTGCGTGCGTGCGTGCGAGCGTGCGTGTGTGTGTGTGTGCGTGTGTGTGTGTGATGGTCATAATAATGTATGGAATTTATAAAGCGCTGCATCTTGTAAAGCAACAAATCAAAGCGCTCAGATGAATAAGCACTCATGTGCTTTTTTACATCTAGTCCCCGTGTGTATGCGGTTTTGTAAATTTTGTCATCTGTTCCCACCGGCACACAATGGCCTACTCTTTCGAAAAGCGGAGCAGGATTTAACGTGTGCGCAAGATATTCTGCGTGCGTTCGCACACGCTTATATATACATACATATATATATATATATAATATATATATATATATATATTTATATATATATATATATTATATATATATATATATATTATATATTTAGTAGAGAGAGAGAGAGAGAGAGAGAGAGAGAGAGAGAGAGAGAGAGAGATTGATTTGAATGCATAGGAATGTTCTTGCTCTTAGTCGTAAAACAAAATCATAAAGGGAATGTGCTTGTGCGTTTGGTACGAATGGAGCCTACATTACAAGACTGCTCCCTGTTAGTTAACAGTCTTGATATGGCCTCCGTGGTCGGCGGGGCTACAAACTATATGACTGGATTTTCCCCGTGGGGGTGTCAGGAGTCTGTCAGTATAAACAGCATCCCTACCTTCTGGAAATTCTGTAATAGAAATTCCCTATTTTCTATCCCTCTCTTTGTTTCTGCCTTGTTCCTTTTCTTCCTGTCACCTCCTTCTTGTCTATTTTTTTCTTCTGCTTTCTTGGTCCGTTTTCCTGCCTCTTATTTTCTCTCTCTCCAGAAAGTCCTAAAATACAACATTTTTCTACCACGCCGAAGTCTGATGTTGCTGTGCCTGACTTGTCAGGCGCTTAATGACAGCGCAAGCATTTTCGCTCATTTGACAGACAACAATAGTTGATGTCTGAGCATTCGACCACAAAGAATACGAATGGATTAGACTAGAGGGCTCCGCTCCCCATACCTCGAGTATAATAGTTACCATTAAAAAAAAAATTATATTTTAAACTACTCTAGGTCACGCAGATTTCTCTGCGTGAAATCCCGGGCTGCTTTCTCCAGGAAGAGCACGTGACCACAAGAGCAGCGCCACCCATTTTTTCCCCTATCTGTAACTGTATTTGTTTCCTTATCAGAGTGGCTTTTTTTCTACAGAATTTTGCCAGAGACAACTCTCTTGTTGCCGTGGGTTCTTTTACTTGCGCTAAATAATTATGTGTAACACACGGGACCTCGGTGTATCGTCTCACCCGAAAGGCTAGCACCCAGACCACCACTCATGGTATAATGGATGGTGGGGGTTAATTTTCGGGCCCAAACGGGGATCAAACTACCACACACTTCCGACCTGGGCTTTTCGCTTTCTAGGCAGGTGCGTTACCTCTAGACCACCGATCCACCTGTGTTGTAGTTTGTATGGAAAGAACATGAACAGGGCCTCTAGCTTTTGAAAGTGCACTTGCTTGTCTCGCTGTCCTAATAAAGACAGATGAGGGATGCTCGCTCAGCCAGCAGAGACCCCAAAGTGATGTGTCTTCTGTCTGTGATAACAGTCAGACGAATCGTTTCTCTGTCTGCCTGCCTGTCTGTCTGTCTGCTTGTCATTCCGCTAATTGACCTTCCCTGTGTAATTGTCTGTCTGTCTGTCTGACTGTGAATCGGTCTGTTGGTCTGTCTGTTTGGTTCTTATGTCGTTTATGTGCGTCTGTGTGTGCTTTCGTCTATGTCCCATGCCTGTGTTCTTTTGATTCTGTACTTAGGCCTATCTGCTACCACCGTTTGTTTATTTTCTGTCTGCTGGCAGCTGTGACTCTTGTCTGTTTGTCTGTCTGTCTGTTTGGCTGGCTGGCTGGCTGTATGTCTGTCCGGCCGTTCGTTAGTCTGACCAACTGCCCGACCGACCGTCTTTTCTTCTTCCTCTATTTCGTTATCCTCCTCCTCCTCCTCCTCTTCCTCCTCCTCCTCCTCCTCCTCCTCCTCATCATCATCATCATCATCATCATCATCATCGTCGTCGTCGTCGTCGTAGTCGTCGTCGTCGTCTTGTTCTGTCGTCCTTCTTCTTCTTCTTCTTCTTCTTCTTCTTCTTCTTCTTCTTCTTCTTCTTCTTCTTCTTCTTCTTCTTCTTTCTTCTCTATCTCATTTTTTTCCTTTTCAAACTTCAGATTGATATTAACATCCTAATGCATTATTTGAAGCAACAACGTCATACGACCAAAAAAAAGCTTTACCGAATGTTTATTTTTTTCCGTGTTCTCCCTTTTTCATGTAATTGTTATTTTGTTTGCTTGTTTGTTTTGTTGACATTACTTTGAAAGCCTGTGATGAAAACACAGAAAAAACTGGCATGCTCTCAATATTTGAAACGAACAGCAATACAATTTATCCAGAAGTAAATTCCTTGCTTTACAGGTTAATTTGTTCACAAGAATGCATCGTGCGGGCTCTGTTTCTCTCATAGATACGATCATTTTGTTGATATTACACTGTAATAAAGCAGTGAAAAGGATGGTTATAGTATCAAACAGGTATATATTGCGCCTGCCCGCACACACATGCGCGCGCGCGTGCACACGCACACACTTTTAACTTAACCCCCTCCTTTTTCCTAATTATCCTGTTGTTGTTTGTTTTTTATCCCACCATTTACACAACATACATTCCCTATCTCCCTCATATCATCCCCACCCCCCTCTGAATAAACCTCACCCTTCCACTACCCCCCCCCCCCCCCCCCTTCCCCCGATTCCATATTCTTCCACCACCTAACACATCCAACCAGTCAAGAACCCGATACGAGCATAAAATTCCACCCTCACCCCATACTGCGAAAGACCACCCCTACCCACCAAGCTCCCCAACCCCCACCCTACAACCACCCACCCCACCACCACCACTACCCCCATCCCCCACCCTCACCCCCCCCCCACACCCTCACCCCCCATCCCCAACCCCAGCATCCCTCCCTTCTTCCAGGAATGAGTTTCTGGTTCAGCTCTGGAGTCGCACTCACCTGATAGGAAGCACCATGGCAGATAAGGCTTGAGGGTGGGGTCAGTTGTAGTGACAAATCTCTTCTGTCTCCCCTCCCGCTGTCTTCCAGTCCCCAGAATGGTTTTGCTTAGGACCTCCTTTTGTGTGGATGGTTGCTGCTGTTAACTGCTGTTTGCTGTTGTTTGCTGTTTGCTGTTTGCTGTTTGCTGTTGCTGCTGCTGCTCCTGCAGCTGTTGCTGGCTACCCTGGCTGTCGGGAGAAAGAGAGAGAGAGAGGGGGGGTGGGTGGTTGAGGGAGGGGAGGAGAGAGAGAGAGAGAGAGAGAGGAGAGAGAGAGAGAGAGAGAGAGAGAGAGAGAGAGAGAGAGAGAGAGAGAGAGAGAGAGAGAGAGAGAGAGAGAGAGAGAGAAAGAGAGATTATTTTATTTATTCTTTTATATCGGGGATAATGGAGAAAAGAGAGGAGAGAGAGAGAGAGAGAGAGAGAGAGAGAGAGAGAGAGAGAGAGAGAGAGAGAGAGAGAGAGAGAAAGGGAGACAGACAGACAGAGACAGAGAGACAGACAGACAGAGACAGAGACAGAGAGAGAGAGTTCTCTAAGTAACAGGCCTGTTTTTACCGGTAAAAGCTTATATCATTGGCCTGGACTTGTGTGTTACACACACACACACACACACACACAGACGGAGAAGAGACAGAGACAGAGACAGAGAGAGATAGAGAGGTGGGCGGGGGGGGGGGGGGGGGGGGGGGGATTGCAGTCAATTCATTTTAGTTTAGAGCTGGAATCACAATCTCAAGAGAAAGGCCCAACAACAGTGAAAACACCTTTACTTTCAGCACTTCTGACTTTTTGCACCAAAGTTCAACAACCACCTGTAAAAAAATCACTTTTCTATGCAATTTATTTTCGCAAAAAAAAAGGAACCAGCTCCCCTTCCCCCCCCCCCCCTCAAATTCACCATCACTCCCTCCTCCCACCTCCCACTCCCCACCCCTCCTCTCACCCACCTCCCACGACTTTCAATTTCATATTTTCAAGCTTAATTAATGAAGCTGAGTCACAAACAACGCCCCCACTAGACGGCACAACTAATTCCACCTACCCCCCCCCCCCACCCCCACCCATCTTCCCAAATCAACATGGCGTCTCCTACCACACGCGCTGAGGATGAGGCAGCCAATAATTGGCCATTATTGACTCTTATCACCTGGGGGCAGACAACCCTACCCCTCTGTGCCACCTGACTGATCAGGTAAGAGGTGTGTGTGTTTGAGGTAAGGTGTGTGCATCATGTGTGTGTGTGTGTGTGTGTGTGTGTGTGAGTGTGTGTATGTGAGAGAGAGAGAGGTAAGGTGTGTGTGTGTGTGTGGTGTTGAGTGTGTGTATGTAGTTGTAGTGTAGTGTGTGTGCGTAGTGTAGTGTCACAAGTCAAAATTATTTTAAGGTGGTGTGTGAAGATTTGTGAGGTAAGTGTTGTGGGTGCTGGCATGTGTGTGTGTGTGTGTGAGGAGTGTGGTGTGTGGGTAAGGTGTGTGTGTGTGAGTGTGTGAGGTAGGAGTGTAGTGTGTGTGCTAGTGTGTGTGTAGAGAGTTGTGAGTAGGTGTGTGTGTGTTGAGTAGGTGTGGTCATGTGTAGTGTGTAGTGTGGGTTTAGGAGTTGTCTGTGTAGTGGGGGGGGGGGGAGAGGATGGGGGTGGGGGGGGGGGGCAAGGATCGCTGGCTCCATGAGTTGGGTGACTGCACGCTTCATTAATTACAAGCAGCAGCAGCAGCAGCAGCGGGAAGTGTTGCTAATTGCGGGCACTACCGACTGGTGTGGGTGGTTTGTATAGGTGGTGTGTGTGCATGTGTGTGTGTGGTGCGTGCGTGTGTGTGTGTGTGTGTGTGGTGTGTGTGTAATGTGTGTGCGCCTTGCATGTGTGTGTTGTGTTGTGGTATGTGTGTGTTCTGTGTGTGTGTGTGTGCCCGTGTGTGTGTTTGTTTGTTTGTGCGCGCGCGCGCGCGCGTGTGTGTGTGTGTGTGTGTATGTGTGTGTGTGCGTGCGCCCGTGTGTGTGTGTGGTGTGTGTGTAGTGTGTGTAATACCTGAGGGAGGGAGGGAGGGAGGGGCAGGTGTGGTGTGGAGTGCTGGAGGAGATGGGGTCTGTCTCCTTCTATCTTGGTGGTCATCCGGTTGGCACCTAGGCTATACTAACCAAACTTTGGTGCCAGCGGGTGGGAGTGGGGGATAATGG
>CM054139.1:36206499-36243999 GCA_028751875.1 Rapana venosa
TAGCAGCAGCAGCAACATCAACAATTACTACTACTACTACTACTATTATACTACTACTACTACTACTTCTACTGCTGCTGCTACTACTACTGCAGCTGCTGCTGCTGCTGCTACTGTTGCTACTGTTGCTGTTACTAGCTGCTTCTTCTACTACTATCACGTCTTTTGTTTTTGCTGTTGCTGCTTTATTGCTGTCTTTATTTCTATTGTTATTGGCACTTCATTTGACGCAGTCTGTTTTTCATTTAGACCCTTCACTTATATTGTTGTCTGTAATTATACAATATGGCCAGAATGGATTGGACCCAGCTCTTCCAGGCATACAATCATGATTTAATTAATGCCATCATGAAGCCTGCACTTGTTGATGATATCCCCGATAAATTGACACACTACAATCAGTCAAGCAAGCCCCATCCCTCTTAAAACATACAACATTTTAATTAAATGATTGCTATCAGCCCTATTTCAAAATGCTTTCGAGCAGTTTACACAAATGGGCTCACTGCAAAAAAAAAGCAACAACTGCAAAAGCACGATCAGAAGATTAATCAAGGGATAATGTTGTTGTTTATTATTGTATTGTTTACTGCGTAAGACTAGATTTATTGTGGTGATCCTGGGCAATAAGCTGTAATGATATGAGAGGACGAAAAAAAATTTATTTTCATTATGGAGAAACTAATTCTCAAGCGAATATGTGTTATGTTATGGGTCAGTTGAAAAATAGTGTAATGCGTGTTGTTTTATTGGGCATCAAGAGTAATGCAATTGTTCCATACAGCTGTGTGTGTGAGTGTGTGGTGTGTGTGTGTGTGTGTGTGTGTTGTGTGCGTGTGTGTGTGTGTGTGTGTGTGTTTCAGTCACGTTGACCTATGTATACAATGAGTAATCAGAATGATATATATATTAAGGACCACAAATAATTTATGTGTTGATGAAGGAGTAGAATTTCCATATTTATTTTTGTGGGTAAAAGTTTCATATTTTGATATCATTTGTTTGTTTCTTGTTTCTTTTTGTTTTGCTTTTTTAGCTTTTTATTTTTGATATTTTAACCATATGGTGTTATTTTCGCTGTTTTATTGTATTATGGGCTTTTCTGTGCTCAAGATATATGTATTTGTTTTTATGGACATGATTATATGCACACACATATCAGTGTCACTCACACTATTTATTATCTACTCTCTCATACACACACACACACACACACATATATATATATATACATAGAGAGAGAGATAGATAGATAGATAGATAGATAGATAGATATAGCTTAAACTCACTCTGGTGTTTGTGTATACAAACGCACCAATACAAACATAGAGTTAGGCACTGTAATGTGTCAGCTAAGATGACCTCAGAGTAAGAACATTTACCATCAACCTTTGCCATGTTCTTTTGCCAAACTATCGCACTTCTATTATGTATTGCAGACTGCTTCAAACTGTCTGCTCAGAATGACACCCTAATAAACTGAATGCTGTAGTTTTTACCAGGAAAATAGTACCTTACACGCCTCACTTTTTTATTGAAAAAAATCATTGGTTAGTCGAGTGTGATAATCAAAGTAATAAAATGTGCCCATGAATGGTTAAGACCGATTGACTTCAATCAATTCCATGCATCCATGAGGTTGTGGGTTTGACTCTCAGCAGGGTCTGGTGAATTAAGGGGGGGGGGGGGGGGGTAGGGTTTACAACATCCAAGATCAATTTCAAGTCAGACCTGCCAGTGTCTTTGTGTATAATACTCATAAAAGGTAACGGTAAAGGAGTCCCATAACCTATAAGGTCGTAGGGGAGCGAGGCGTCAGAGACCTCACTTCTCTAGGGCCAGCATATTGAGGGCGGCGCCCATCTCCTCTCCCTCGCTGCTTTACCTTCCCTGACCCTAAAGAGGGCAGGTACCCATTTACAGCTGGGTGAACTGGGGGAACTGTACTGAAGCCAAGGCGCGCAAACGGTCACCCATCCAACTGGTAACCACGCTCGACGCTGCTTAACTTGGCTGGGGGAAAGCGAGTGCTCCGACCACTGAGCTATCCCGTCCCCATAATACTAATACAGAAGATCAAATATGCACGTTAAAGATCTCGTAATTCATGTCAGCGTTTGGTGGGTTCGGGAAACACACGAACATACCCAGGAGATAACCCCGAAGTCGGAATGCGGCTACTTTCATGGTTGTTTTTTTTAAATAAAAAACACGGTCGCATACTCTCAATCCCATTGGTGAACCTCGGAAACCCAATACAAAACATAGGGTAAATTTCCAGTACATGACAACGCACGTTTGTTACATCAGCTTCGAATAAACACTGACCTGCTAATATGACACTAGATTTATTCCTGCGTTGTCAACCTGTCTGCTTGTTGTTTGATGTTCTGTCGCAGATCACGCAGGTGTTAAACGACGCACCACATTTCAAAGGGTCCAGCAGCAGTTTCTTCATCAAACTGGGATAGCCTTGATGCGCGTGATATGTTCACGCAAATAGCGGCAAAGTAATGTCCAATGCAGTTTTTGGCTCAGCACCTTTGCCTCGCAACGAAATGAATCAAATAACTGGGAACAGATGGCTCTAAATAAAACGCACAAAGAGCTGGACTTATTTTATACGCGGCGTATTTGCGATGGATTCGAAGTGAGGATGGTGCTGTTAATACTTAATACTCTTGTTGCAGCTATTGTTGTTGTTGCTGCTACTGCTGTTGTTGTTGTTGCTGCTACTGCTACTGCTGCTTCTGCTGCTGTTGTTGTTGTGTCTGTCTTTCTCTTACTCTCACTTTCTGTTCTTATGTCTGTTTTGCTTTCTAACTGTACCTAGCTCCCTCCACCCTATTCTAGCAAATACATATACAGGATCAAAGAGAGAGCGAGAGAGAGAGAGAGGGGGGGGGGAGAGAAGGAGAGAGAGAGAGAGAGAGAGCGAGAGAGAGAGGGGGGGGGGGAGAGAAGGAGAGAGAGAGAGAGAGAGAGAGAGAGAGGTAGCTGGCAAGACTCTCCAAACCCTGCACACAGCAAGGAAAAGAACTGTTTCCATACAACTAACCCATGAAACCATCACCAGTGCCCTCATACAGCCCTTTGCCTCAATGCATCACCACTCTTTCCTTTCTGCCATCCCTGGAGCTTAGAAAATTGTCAACAAATTCATTTTTCTTCCCTCCTTTCTTCCTTCTCCTTCCAGTGCTCCTCCTCAGCCCAAATGATAACAGCGAAGAGTCAATGGAAACGGTCCTCACTTCTGAAAGGGGGGAAGAGAGCTGGCAGAAATGATGAACTCTGCCTGATTGCCTTTCATGGGAGCTGTCATACAGCTGTCCCAGCCGGGATATTCTACCTTTTCCCTGCGCGAAACTGGTTTTTATATTTTTTTTCTGACCATTGGCCTTGTGATGCATGGGTTACGGTAATGCCTGCGGAAGTTTTACACTTAAATTAAAGAAGAGTTGTTTATAAAAGAAGCTTGACTTAGCATAATGTCATTCAGGTGGAGGTGCAGGGTGGGGGTGGGGGTAGGGGTCACCCTTCCATTTTGGCCATTCCCTTCATACATATTATTTTATCAGGGCAGGATGATGGCAGTGGCTGATGACGTGGCCATAACGGCCTCTTTGCTCCCTCAGGGCCACACACAGGGGCAGGTCTGTTCTGGAAGCTGACAGGGTGTCCAGCGATGAAGGACTGCTGGTCATCATGAGCTGCCGCTGTGTGATCTGAAGACATGCAGACAAAAAGCAAAACAACACAAAACAGAAAAGCCCAAACCATACAGGCAGAAATACAACAAGGGTTATGATGGAAAGGGCAAATATTGTTCATAACTAGAAGAACGCACACATAGCGCACTCTTGTTCCTACCATTCCCTCATCATCATCATCTCCGCACTAAGCCAGAGCCTTTTAATTAACTAAAAGAACCAGTAACACAACCCCTCTCCTCTTCTTATCTTTCTTTTCTCCATGTTACCCCCCTACAAGACAAACAACCAGAAAAAGCCAGTCCTGCTACTGCTACTGGAAAAGGAGTCCATCCCTCCCTCCCTCTATTAACAAAAGAAGTAGCCACCCAAGGCAGAAAACTATCCATTCGCAGATCAGTGAAGAAGGATGAGCTTTCAATAAAGCGCCATTCAAGTGGTGACCACAGTCTCCTCCAGTTGATAACCCCCCAACCATCCCTTTCCCATCTTTTAATTTCCGCCAAGTGTATCTGAAGAATATGATCCCTCACTTCTCCTCGGCTCTTTTTTCTTGTCAGCCCCAGAATCTTCCCCCGAGTTTGCAGTGTGGAATTGCTGCTTAATCGCTTGGGCAGTTCCTCCATCCATCATTGCTGCATGGAAACATCGCCGGCCCAGTCTTGAAGGTAATGGCAGCGTCTAATGACAATGCTGCAAAAAACCTCTTTTCACAGATGAATCGATCCTTATTTGATATTAAATGCTCTCTCTCTCTCTCTCTCTCTCTCTCTCCTCTCTCTCTCTCTCTCTCTCTCTCTCTCTCTCTCTCTCTCTCTCTCGTTCTCTCTCTCTCTGTGTGTTGCAATGTGCCTAGCAGAATGTCTTTACTTTGAGCATTAACTTTTTGAAGAGTAGTGATGATTATATCTATATTTGTTTTGAAACAAAAATAATAAGATATCGTATCAAAGAAATGTTTTGGGTTGAAGAAAAAAATCCAGATTTTTTAAAACAAAAATGTTATACTTTTCCTTGACAACAACAGCCCCACCCCCCACCCCTCTTCCTCAAACATTTTGAATTCTTAAGTCTTTTTTGGCTTCCCAAACCCAACATTTCCAACCGTTCCTATTACCATACTTTTATCTCAAGTGAATATCAATGAAGACAGATAACTCACTCAAAAATGAGGACTCTGTGGATGATCTTTGCCTCCCTCTCATAACTGATAACCCTTACCCTCAATATGGTGGAAGAGAGAGAGAGAAGAGAGAGAGAGAGAGAGAGAGAGAGAGAGAGAGAGAGAGAGAGAGAGAGAAGAGAGAGAGAGAGAGAGAGAGAGAGTGGGTTGGGGGTGGGGGAGCACTAATGTTGCAAAAAAGTGACACAGAAGCAGGAGGAAGGTCACACAGCCACAGCCGCCACTGATGACCAGCAGTCCTTCATCACTGGACACCCTGTCAGCTTCCAGAACAGACCTGCCCCTGTGTGTGGCCCTGAGGGAGCAAAGAGGCCGTTATGGCCACGTCATCAGCCACTGCCATCATCCTGCCCTAACGTCCAGTTATGTATGAAGGGAATGGCCAAATGGCAGGATTCCCCCCTATCCCCAACCTGCACTCTCACCTGATGGACTTTACCGAAAGTGGAGAGAGTAGATTGCAGGTTATGGGGCCATCATACCCCGTCCTGATAGAGAGATTTCAGAGGCCTTTTATGACAGACAGTTTTCCCACCGTTTCCTTTCTTTTCTTTTTTGTTCTGCCATCAGCTTTCCCTTGCAATGATTTGGAGAGGAAAAGTTCTGCATTTCTAATGACGTGTGGTTAAAAGTAGGCAATGTTGTAACCTGAAGATTGATTTTCTTAAGCTTTGAAGGTTGAATTGTCACCAAGATTAACATTGAATGAAATAGATGTGTTCTAAACATGTGCTTAAAACACTGAAAAAATTGCAGGTTTTGTTGTTTGTTTGTTTGTTTGTTGTTGTTGTTGTGGGTGGGTGGATTTTTTTTGAGGGGGGTGATATTATAGGGTTGGTAATTGCAAAATAATTCTCAATTCTCGTTGAAAGTAATAGTAACAGAAGCACTATACTCAAAACATTTAAAGTGTCATAACTACTCACATTCAGAGCGAAGTCATTCTACTTTAAACCCCTTTTACTGACAATAAAAACAAATAGTACTGAGGTTTCTTCATAAACTTCAGTCTTGCATGAATCACAATTTGTTGCTATAAGGGTCAGTTCAGTCACCAGCTTCTTTGCCATAGTTCTCCTCAGCCATTATCCAACACTTTCGGTATGAGTGAGGCAGAGCAAGAGGCTGGAAACAAAGAATGGATGAACCTCTCACTCGGCAGTGCCATTCCCAGCAGGTTATCAGGGCAGGATGATGGCAGTGGCTGATGACGTGGCCATAACGGCCTCTTTGCTCCCTCAGGGCCACACACAGGGGCAGGTCTGTTCTGGAAGCTGACAGGGTGTCCAGTGATGAAGGACTGCTGGTCAGCAGTGTCGGCTGTGGCTGTGTGACATTTTCTCACCTCTTCTTCAGTCAATTGCCCGATCTTTCTCTCTCCTTTCTGTATTTTTTCTCTCTCATCTAAATGCCAACAATTGAAGATGAAATATTGGAGATCTTGATAGCAGTATCTCACACAGCCAAAACTATAATGAAATAGAAACTTACTCAATAGATTGAAAAATACTTATTTATCAACCAGTCAGTCAATTTGCTGTCTTGTTCATGTCATTATCACCTAATGGGGTATGGTCAGTAATACAATTACTATGCCATCAGTCAACTGCCTGTTATTGGCACCTGGTATAATGACATAACTCAGGGATCTATGACATAGAGAAGTGCTGCTTTGACGCAGGTATACGGACTAAGAAAAGCTCAGGATAAGACCTGAAAAATTCAAGACAACGAAACCATTACTGTGATATAGAGAGAGAGGGGGGGACAAACAGATAGGAAAAATACACACAAAAATTTGAGAAAGAAAAAGAAATTGACTGGAGAAACTCAATAAGGGACACTGCATTACTATAATGATCATAGAAAACGAGCAAGCGCTACTGCGTTATAGGCAAAGCGTCTTCATCCATGAAACCTCATCGATATTTTCATACACCATCAAGCACAGTGCAAAGACAATTTTAGTGACAAGTCAGCCCTGGTAGCTCGACGGGAAGTGCTCCTCAATGAGAAGAGGAGCAGAAAGGAGAGATGATGTCCATCATACACACTGACGGAAATTGAAAGCTGGACAAGTGGCTGGAAGGAAACTCTGGGAACAATTTGAATGAAAACGTCATTGACCGCTCACCAATCTTCACGGACCCGTGAATGATAGTCTGCCTACCACTGGTGGTGTATTCTTGATGCATGGAGTGGCCTGCTCTTTTCTACAGTAGGGTCTGGGGTTTTTTTTGGCTGCCTGTTAAGTGAAGGGAGAATGGTAGGAAAAATAAGAAGAGTAAGGCTGTGTTAAGTGTTCATTAGTTAAACGCAACAATAAAACATTTAGGCTACATTCGTATCATCAAAATACCAGATTATTTCTTAAAATGTTTGAAAAATATATTTAGGTTCCTACTCCCTCCCAGCCCACATTCAAAGAGAAAAAACTTTTTAGTTTTAGTGGGTTGGTTATTTTGTCTGATGCATCACTCTATTCTGTACGTGTTGTACAGAGATTTTTTTTAAATTGCCACTCTGTCCATTGTTTTCCTGATTCATGTTCTGTCCTCAGAGATCTTGTGTTGTGGTGCACTGACAACTCTGGAAACTGAGACAGAAGCCTATAGTGTTTTAACTACTAAAAAAGAACCCCTTTAACCTTCCAGTTTTTTAAAAGCTATCTTGGAATGTTCATAACAATTTAAATGTATTTTTATCGTGTCGTTTGAGATAATTATACGTATCAATGTGTCTGTCAGTATTATAATTGCCCTTCATGGGATGATTAAAGTGTTTTTGACTTGACTTGACTTGAGTAGAAAACTAGACAGCTCACAGCACAGTAACAGGAAAAACTTAAACAAAAAGCCACACAAAAAGAAACACCACCAACATTTCACTTTCAAACATTGACAAAAATCTCCATTCAGCTTCAAATTTACAAGAAAAAAGCATTTCTATTAGATAAATGTAGACCACAGCGGGCGAACTGTCACACTTTTTAAACTTCAGTTTTTAAAACACCCCATTTTTACCGGAAGTAAAACATTTAGGCCAAATTCATATCACCAATACACCGATGATTTCTAAAAATGCTTGAAAAAGTATTCTTGCCCCTACTCCCAGCCCTCCTTCAAAGTGAAAAACTCACAGAATTTCTGTACTGATGCTGCTTATAACCCATGGCAATTTATAGAATGCAAACTATGCTATCATTTAAGAGACAAAAAAATATGAATGAACAAACTTTGACATTGGTTGAAGCATAACTGTATTAGTTGTTTCCCTTCGAGAATTTCCTTCTCTGAAAAATGTGTAAGAAAAACAAAAAAGAATCTGGGAGTATCTGAGAAAACCGCCAGTTGATGTTGTCACTCAAACGTACAGTGTTTATAGAGAAAAGCTCAGGCAGTTATCATGGAGGTGTTTGTTTTATCATTGCTCATTACCATCATAGTGTTATGGGAATTTGCTGATAGCCTGTGCTTAAGGGTGTCACAGTTGTTTAGAGGGGTGGATAAAATGCGTGCGTTACAATCTGTAAATTAGTGTTGCTTATATTTTAAATTGCAGTTGATATGGAAAAAAACCCAAGAATGTTCATCTCTCTCTCTCTCTCTCTCTCCTCTCGCGGACCACGTGACGGGACGAGAACTGAACGGGTGTGCTGTTAGTAAGCTGCTGCAAAATTTTGCATTTTAGCTTCAAAATGTCAGTTACTGGCCTTCCAGCAACTGTAATAACAACTTTAAACGCCCTGCTGATCGACAACGTCGTATCGAGTTGGAAAGTCGCGGGGGAGAGCGGCAGCGTTGTGTTCGTCTTGGGAATGAAGCCAGCTGACAAGTCAGTGTCAACAGAAATGGCGGACCGGGTGCTGAACCCTAACTCCGTGTTCAGTACTATCGCAAGAAACCCCCTTGTCAAATACGTCGCGATGTCCAAAGAAGCAGACAACACCAAGAAAGACAGGCAAGTCGCCAATGTGACAGTAACAGTGTCTTGGAAGAGCCGGTCTTGTGTAACATTGACTCCCTGCTCGATGTGGAAACAGAAGAAAAACAAACCAGTGTGTACACAGAACTGTGTGTCAGCAGTGAATTGAATGCCTCGGCCACACCAGATTCACTTGATCTACTGTGTGATTCAGCAACAGACAGCAAGATTGGTGTGTCTTCTGAGGCGTCTGATGTGCAGGAAGAGCTGACAGTTGGCTGCACAGTGGATGACTCTGATACTGGTATTGTGAAACAGTATGTGTCTACTCTAACTGACAAACGTGTGCAGTGTCGATTAAGGGACAGCAAGAGAAACACACGGTTTCGAAAGGTGGTGGTACATAGTTCAGGGGATCAAAACATTGTGATGTGAATCAGATGACATCACCCTGGAATACTCTTGGAATGGAGATCCTGGCGAGGAATCTAAGAGTGTGTTCTGGTACATCAAGCAAGAAGAGAAAAACATTTGCCAGAAGAACGTGTCAGGCTTGCTAGACTTCGTAAAGGGAAGCAGTGTACTAACACACAACAGCCAGAGACAGAGTGCTGAGCGGGAATTACATCATCTTCGGGACCTTTTCTTACATGGGCTGACTTCGCTGGCTGTAGACTGGAAAAGGAAAGGCTGTTTTAAAATCGAGACACTTGAGACACAGACAATAATGTATCGAATCTTGATGTACATACCACTACTGCCATGGTTTCCATGTCATTGTAATCGTGTCGCGTTGGATATCGTTGTTATCGCACCGCAGCACTATATGGCTTGATTGCTAAATAGCAATAATTTTGTCAATTGTCAATTTTGTCAATTGTCTCTCTCTCTCTCTCTCTCTCTCTCTCTCTCTCTCTCTCTCTCTCTCTCTCTCTCTCTCTCTCTCTCTCTCTCTCTCTCTCTTTCTGAATGTGACTGAATGTAAAAAGCACATGGGTGTTTATTCATTAACCTCGAAATAAAAGAATTTGTCATGGTCATTGTCTGTCTGTCTCTCAATATGACATTTAAACAGAAAAATAGCTTACCTTGAAGGGTTTACCTAATAACATAAGAGGTGACTCAACCAAAACAGAAGAAGAAAGCATCGACAATTACCTGACAACACTATTACTGTTACTTCACTTTCCTGCAGGTAATCACCCCCATCTCGTTTTTCTTTCAATCTAGTAACAGATTAGGTTATACACATGTTGACCTACATTTTAGATAAAAAGAATATTTTTCCTGGGTACCATTTCTGAGGATTGGGCAATCAACAACAATATCTTTATCTTTTTTTTCGTCCTTCATTCCAATGCCTCACATGGCCAGATAACAGTGGGGAGCCAGTGCCAATGGCGTTTATTGCTGAAGGGGGCAGGGAACCGGCAGACATGATGACCTCTGCCTGACTGCCTGTTATGAGGGCTGTCATACAGCTGTCCTGCCGGAGACATTTCAGCGTTCCTTTCTGACAAACACTTTCCAGTTTATGTCTTTTTCTGCCAGATTCCTTTTATCCTAATCTCCTGGGAAACTGTTTGCAGCAAAGGTTTGGCAGTTTCAGAACTCGTGCTTAAAAGGTTGCCCAAGTATGAATGCATGACTGTGAAGGTTCGTTTTTTGACAGTACGTTGGAAATATTTGTCTTTCGTCAGAACCGAAAAATACCTTGAATAAAATGTTCTTTGCTTTGTGAACATAACATGCACCAAGGATAAGATAACATTGTTTTGTGTTGGGGTTTTTGTTGTCTTTTTTGTTTGTTTGTTAGTTTGTTTTTACCAAGTCATGGTTTTTTTGTGGTCACAGAACAGCTGTTAATTCCAGAGAAGGACATTGGCAGCTGAATTACTGATGATAATCACTGGTGACAGAAAGGTACATCTTGAATCGTGCTGGTCATACTTCCTCATGAGGGAAAAACTCAACTGGAAAAAAATATCGACGCAGAAAATAGCAAGTCTTTGGCCGACAGTGAAGTTACTTTAGTTGGCAAACACTACAAGCGTAATCTTAAAAAAAAGTCTTCATTCAAAGGGACACCCACCACAGATATTTTTCAGCCAGCATCAAATAAAGCGAAAAAGTGATTACAGCGACAATTGCAGACTGGTAACTGGGCGGAAGCCTTGCTCGATGAGAAGGCGAGCAGAAGAGAGGGATCATGTCTAGGGATCAGATACACTAGCGGAAATTAAAGCAGGGGGGAAAAAAGTTGCCATGAGGCTATTAGCTGAAGGAGACCCTGGCAACAACTTGAATGGAACTTTATTGAACACTCATCCTTTTTCATGGACCCGTGAACTGAGCGATAGCTAGCCTACCTGCCATCTTGGATTTTTTTTCTGTGGATGGAGTAACATCCTTTCACCTAACCGCCAGGACTTGGCTTTTTGTGAGTGGTTTCTGTGTGAAGGAAGGAAACATGGGGAAAGATAAGAAGAGTATAGGGTTGTGTGCTGTGTGCTTCTTAAGTTGGAGGCTCTGTTTGCGCTTTTTCCTCCTTTTTTTGTTTGCTTGGCAATGTCAGTCTGGTTTTTTTGGGGATGGTCTGTCACATTATTGTGTGCGTGTGACAGTCAGAGAGAGAGACAGAGACAGACAGACAGACAGACAGAGAGAATACCGTGAGGTTCGCCCCTAAGGCATGGACTAACAAAACAGACAACAAGCTGTTGTCTAAGTCTATTTTTATCGGTAAAACTCTGTTCAAGCATTCACTGACACTGATTATTCAGATGCAGAGGTTATAACAATAAAGAAGTCTGCACAACTGCAGAAGAAATAACGGTGAACAATAGTTATGTCTGTCAAAGGCGCTTAAAGGAAATGAAAGCCTGTGAAGAATGGGCAGGGGGTTATCTAGGAGAGGAGACCATGGCAAGAACTTGAATGGAACTTTATTGAAAGCTCATCTTCTTCAAGCACCCGTGAATAATGGTCTACCACCAGCAGTGGCTAGTTCCCTGTAAAACGGAGTGGGTGCCTCCTGTCTTAGGATTCTGTCTGCTTTTTCTGGCTGTGTGTTCTGTATTCTGTGAAGGAAACACACAAAAAATGATAAGAAGAGACAGGTTGTGTAACGTGTTCTTCAGCTGTACGAGTTTTGTTTTTATTCTCCAGATTTTGTTGCTGCCATTGATTGGCTAGCTCGTATGTTTTCCTGCTTGCATGTCTGTTTTTGTCTGTCTCGGTGTATTTTTCTGTGTTACAGGGATCATCATCATCAGACCCGTGACCTTGGCGGTCGTGGGGGAGACACGAAAGACGATGCCGTGGTAAGCCTCCTCCATCCATCTCGGTCCTCGGCTCTGCGCAGTAGTGCCGAGTCATTCATCCTGGTCCATTCTCTGATGTTGTCCATCCATGACTTGTTCTGTCTTCCCCTCCTTCTGCCACCTTCGAGTGTTCCCTGCAGTACTGTTTTGGGCAGAGTGTTGTGGCGGGTGACGTGGCCGAACCATGTCAGCTTTTTCTTCTTGAAGATGGTGAGAAGGGGTTCCTGTGGACCTGCCAGCCGTGTTATTTGACTCTTGACAAATTCATTGGTCTTTCGTTCCCTCCAGGATATGCCCAGTAGTTTTCTATGGCATTTTGTTTCGAATGACTGGATTCACTTTGCTGTTACAGATAAGATGTGAGAAATGTGGTACTGTGTGGCCCTTATTCTTTGCAAAAAAAACACCTTGTTGTTATAAGAGGCACACATGTATGCACACGTGCACACACACAGGCACGCAGGCGTGCAGAGAGAGAGAGAGAAGAGACAGAGACAGAGACAGACAGACAGAGAGACAGACAGAGACAGAGACTTTAAACTCACGAAAAAGCTTAGAGAACATTTTGGGGGCCTAACAAACCAACAGAGCTTTAAAAAAAAACACATGCGAGAGTTAGCATCTCTTTCAAACTGAAAATGATTCTTTTACTCAACACACCCATTCCATACTTCAATTTTCTCCATTAATCATATAATGATTCTTCAGGGTTGGGTTGAGCAATCGTCAGCCAATTCAGAATTTCCCAAATGCCAATTTCCCATGGACCAGGCGATAACAGTGAAGAACCAATGGAAGCAGTCTTCTCCATTCTTGCGAGGGGGGAAGAGAGCCAGAAAAAAGAAAAAAATATCATGAAGTTTTCCTGATAGGCTTTCATAGAGGAGGGCTGTCATACTGTTTTCTTTGTGGAGGCATTTCAGCTTTCCTTCTTTCTGTGAGAGATATTTTCGCCCTCTCCTTTCAAAGGCATTTATCTTTTCAGTGGTGGTTTGAAAGAGAGAGAGAGAGAGAGAGAGAGAGAGAGAGAGAGAGAGAGAGAGAGAGAGAGAGAGAGAGGAGGGAGAGAGACAGACAGACAGACAGAAACTGAGAGGCACAAAGACAGAGACATACAGACAGACATCTAGCCAGCCAGATACATACACAGATAGCCAGCCAGCCAGACAGACAGAAGACAGATAGGTGGACAGACAGAACGTGCACTCTTATGCACACTCAGCAACCACCTTTTTTGATAAAGAAAAAGGAAAGCCTGCCCTTTCAAGCTTCCAGTAATCCTCCCTCCCTCCAGCCACTCTATGCATGCAATGTTGTGGTTTCGCTCCTCCCTGCTTAATCACCCTTACAGATCGTGGGGTGGTCAACACCTTCCTTTTCTTCTGTCTGTTCCAATGCCCCACAGCCCAGATGATAACTCAAGAGTCCGTGGAAATGATCTTCAGTTCTCAAAAGGGGGAAGAAAAGGTGACAGAAATTCTCTCTCTCTCTCTCTCTCTCTCTCTCTCTCTCTCTCTCTCTCTCTCTCTCTCTCTCTCTCTCTCTCTCTCTCTCTCTCTCTCTCCCCTCTTTCTCTTCTCTCTCGCTCTCTCTCTCTTTTTTCTTTCTCTCTTTCTGTCCCTCCCTCACACACTAGCTATAGACCAAAGTCCTTCGGATGATATTATAATCCGAGGTGCCGTGTGTGCGAACGCACGCAGAACATATTTCGCAAACGTTAAAACTTGTTCTGTCTTTTGGAAGAGTGGGCCATTTGTGCTGGTTGGAATGGATAGCGACATTTACGAAATCGCATGCACACGGGGACTGGATGTAAAAAAAAGCACATAGGTGCTTATTTCATTATCCTCGAAATAAAAGAATACATAAAAATTAAAAATAACGAACCTGATTGACTGGATGACTCTCAGTTCAAATAGTTCGTTAAATAAAAATATAAGAGGTAGACACTGTGTATATGTATGTGTATATGTATGTATATATGTATGTATGTATGTATATATGTATGTATGTATGTATGTATGTGCACGCACATGCCTGCACATGTGTGTATGCAAGCATGGCTACACCACACAAACACACACAACACACACACACACACACACACACACACACACACACACACAACACACACAACAAAATATATATATATATATATATATATATATATATATATATATATATATATATATATATATATATATATATATATATTAAACTAATCAAGGAAACCAACTAACTCTTGAGCAAGGAAAATGGTCACCCCAAAAGCAGCCTGTATACTTTCTATGTACAAGGTGTGACAAAAGATGATGTGTACAAATTGGTAGGTAGGTCTGAAGGAAAGCATGATGTGCTATTTATCTACATTTTTACTTCATTCCAGATAATACTTTGGCCTTTCCGAAAAAAAGCAGAAACCGGCACGCGACAGTTGCTGTTGCCACTTACACACACACACGGGTTTATGGCCATAGGCTCAGTTCGCTATCCTGAAGGCGTTTTATCATTGCCCATTACTGTTGAAGCTTTATGTCCATTTCCTGATAGGCAAGGTGACGGGGTCTTCAGCTTGTTTAAGTCTTGTGGGTAACGTGCTTGTTATATTTTGTAATTAAGTGTCACTTGTATTTCAAGTTTCTGTCAGTGGTGTAAGGAGTCAGAATAAGTGTTTGAAAGCGCGCGGGTATGAATTACGCACTAAAATCAAAAGACCAATCACAATCAGATTTCTATTTTCAGATAATACATAAAATAAGCAGGGATTTTGTTTGTTTATTTGTTTTTATCAAAGACTATATATGTATACTGTACAGATGCGACAGACACGGACTGAAATGTGTGACTCTCCTGATGAATGCTGGACAGCTTCAAACACTTTGCTGGTAATCATTGCCATGAATGAGCCGTCCTTTAGATAAAACACACAGGTTGTGGAAACACATACCCTAGATGCTTGAATCTTTCAGAACAGGACCCACTGACATACAGTTTCCTTTCTTTTCTCAGAATGTCTGCCACCCATTTCAATTCATCATTATAAGATTATTTTCCTGCGTATTACTTTTCACACAATGGCTTTTTTTGGTGGCAATCCTCCCCCAGGACATCGAGGCTGACCTGTGCAGGGGCCAAGAGACATTGGGAAGTTTCTCCATCCCTTGACTCTGTCATTCAAATCAAGGCAGAACGATGACAGGGCCTGATGATGCGGTCATATCAGCAGTTTTACTCCCTCAGGGTCACAGGCAAGGACAGAGTCTGTTCTGAAAAATGCCAGGGTGCGGGGTGATGGATGACCGGTGTCATCAATAGGCTGTGGCTGCATGACCTCCCCCTCTCCATTCTTCACTATCTTGCAACACCGGCAGTCTTTCTTTTCTCTGTCTCTCTGGGTCCCTCGATACAAGTTGTGTGTGGTGGCTATGAGCATCACTTCCTCAAACGCTTTTCCTTTTCCAGTTATTCGGTTTAGATTGCTGTGCAATTTTATATATAAAAAAGGAGATATCAGCCTATAGTGAGAATAGGCTCTAGGGAGGCAGCGTCAGAATTTTTTTTAAAAAAGGTAATAGGCACATCAGTTTTGTCTCTAGCTCTCTGTTGCAATCCAGACATTGTGGTCATGAGCAACTTCTCCCTATCCTTTGTGATCAATTGCAATCACTGGATAGTTAAAGCTGTTGCAGTTTTAATAATTTTTTCCTTTTTTTTTTGTTTGTTTCTTCTTTCTTTCTGAATTCTGTTCTTTCTTTCTGTAGAGTTAGTCTAAAACCCTCACTCTGTTCATTCTAAAGAAGCTGTGCTATTCCTATTGTCACTGGGATCAATACTGATATTGCAGTTGTTGTTGCTGTTGTTGCAATGTAGATATCCTTGCCTTTATTGTTATTGTCATTATGAACAGATTACATGTAGCTAAAAAATGTAAACTTTAATTAAAAATTTAGAAAGAATTGTTCGTACTACTATATTAATTGCATTTCCTCCACAATCTTACTTTTTCCACATAGAATATAACACATAATACAAAACCGCCTCTCTTCACCTTATCCAGTCCCTTAAGATCCTGAGCCTGGTACTCTTACTACTGGACAATCTACCTCTGAAATCATCATCGGTAGTGCCAGAAGCCATCATCAACTACTCGCCACTCATCTCTCATTCTCTTCCAGTTTATCGTTTCTGTTGGTCCGGCAATCGTCCACAAATTCATTTTTCTTTCTCTCTTCTGACGTCCTTCAAGCCCGGATGATAACAGTGAAGGGCCAATGGAAAGTGGTCCTCACTTCTGAAAGGGTGGGGTAGGGGATGGGGGGGGGGGGGGGGGGAGCTTGCAGAAATGACGAGCTCTGCCTGATTGCCTTTCATAGGAGCTGTCACATGCTGGAGATATTGCAACGGTCTCCTTTCCTTTTTTTTTTAAAAGCAGGTATCTTTCTGTCATTCCTTTGGGCATTTCGGTCCCTTTGTGTGGCGTATGGTAAAATGTTGTTGACAAAAGTTTCTGTGATAAAATATTTTACTTTACACTTTAAAGTAATTTTCTGTTCTGACAATATGCTGTGTAAAGCTTTTATTGAAGATTAAGTGTTACGCATTAAGTCTAAACATGAAGCCTGCTTAACTTTGTTGATATGCATAACACCAACATTGAAGAAAAAAATTCTATTATGAGCAATATTGTGAGCAGAAAAACTTAGAAGCATCGAAAGAACCAGTGCTACCAATGACCTGTGCTCTGAAACTGGTCCCAGCCAAAAAAAATCTCATGAGTCTCCTAGTTTTCGACTTCATTTTTTCCCCAATATCATATTTACCATAAGATCAACTTTTAATTCTCCCATGAGGCTCTAAGATAATTATCATTCTCCCTGATGCGTTTGTGATACCTTTATTAAGTGCAGGAGCAATCAAGTGAAGATTCAACACCAGGGAATTTGAAGAGGGCTCTTGAGCAACAAGGAGGAGAGGAGAAGAGAGAGTTGGGTGGGATAAGAGGAAGGGGGATGTTGTGATGTCTATCAGAGATACTGGAGGAAATTAAATTGTGAAGAGGGGTGGGGGGGAGGAGGGGGGAGAGGGGGGTGGATATCAGCTGCTGGAGACTATGGCAACAACTTGACTGGAACTTTATTGAAAGCTTATCCTTCTTTAAGGAGCCCCAATGCTCTCCCACATCTCTCACTTCAACAGAACCATCCCTACTTTCGTTTTCTTTTTTTAACCCTGTATCAGAGCAGTTGTTTCTGGTGTCCTTACACACGACAAAACCTGGAGACATTTTTAAAAAATGTGAGGTAGGGTATTAATGTGTTCCTTGTTTGCTTTGTTTTCTTGTTTGTTTTTGTATGTTTGTTTTTGTCTGTCTTCTGTCTCTTTGTGTTTATCTCTTGTACCAATTGGTTAGAGAGAGAGAAAGGAAGAGGGAGAGAGAGAGAGCATTACAGCTAACTTCATTGTGCTTCACTGCCTCATATAAATAGATGTTTCACTACTATCATCATTATGACTGAGACAAGCTCAAGATCAACCCAGACCACAGCAGATAATATATCATTTCTAGGCCACGCTAATTTCCCAGCTGCGGCAAACATGTTCACCTACTGACCTGATCAGACTTAAGGATACAGCTACAATGGCAATCAGCAGGTAAGGCATAAAACTAGAGCGGTAATGAGCAAGGATAAAAGGCCTTAGTGATAGCAGGCTGATTCCACGTCTATAAAGCTAAAGGTGAGTGACAACAGCAAGTGTTGCTAGCTCATTTCTGTTCCAAAAGAAATGTTGAGCAGGGGAAGCAAGTTCATGAAGGGAGACAAATAACACACCATACCTCTAAGGTCATTTTTCTTACACCAGAATGATCTAGCCCTCGTGGGACATCTATTAACGATAGGGCTATTTTTATGCCACAAGATATGAGGGACAAGAAATCTGAAGTGATGCTGATACTTTCAAAAAAATTTTTTTGTTGGTTTATATTTTAACAGCACAGTTGTATGCACATTTAACTAAAACCAGCAAAGTATACAATTATTGTACCTCTATTTTTAGTCTTAAGTCACGAAATCACTTAACCTATCCGCCACACTGCGCCACACTGTGGGCCAGTCATTCAGTCAGGTTCTTAAGTAGTCAATCAACCATTAAAGTGGCTGATTACTAAATAACTATGACTTTATTGTCTTACTTATGAAATCCTGTGGCTCAGTAAAAGGCTTTCTACTGGGTTATAATTATGCAATGTATGTCAGCGTCACATTGCAAACTCTTCTGGTGATTTGTAGAAATGCAGATGTCGTTTTCATGTTATTCATTGAGAGACAGATAGAAACATAAAGAGAGACGGAGACACAAAGAGAAACAGAAACATATTGTCAGGTACAGAGAGAGAGACAGAGACAGACAGAAGAGAGAGAGAAACAGAGACAGACAGACAGGCAGAAAGATAGATATTCTGAGAAAGAGAGAGACAGAGACAGACAGAAGAGAGAGAGAAACAGAGACAGACAGACAGGCAGACAGATAGATATTCTGAGATAGAGAGAGACAGAGACAGACAGACAGGCAGACAGAAGACAGACAGACAGACAGACAGAAGACAGACAGACAGATAGATATTCTGCAAGAATAAATGACAGAAAATAAAGGGGGGAGACTGAGATGGATAGAGGAAGATAGATAAAAGGCAGTCTATGCAACTTTTAAATAGTGAGAAAATGGGTAGAGAAGGTCACACAGCCGCAGCCACCACTGATGACCACTGGTCATTCATCACTGGACGCCCTGTCAGCTTCCAGAACAGACCTGCCCCTGTGTGTGGCCCTGAGGGAGCAAAGAGGCCGTTATGGCCACGTCATCAGCCACTGCCATCATCCTGCCCTGATAAAACTTTATGTATATGACAGAACGCAGTGACAAAGCAATCTTCCAATTTTGCCCTTGCCCTTCCAGAAGGAAGTTTCTGTGCCTGGGGAGAGTGAATCTGTGGGGGGAAAAATGGATGAAAGGAAAATGAAACTTTCGTCTGGAAAACTATGGTAAACAACAACCTACTTATAAGGGATATATTGAAAAACGCATGCTAATGATTATAAGCTTACAGAGGGGGAAAAAAAGAAAATGCATGCTAATATCTACTTCTGACAAATTCATAATCTACAGGGTATAATTATAACCAGTAGGTTTTTACTTAACAGTTTCTAGTGCATACGTTTTCAAGAGTTTACCATTATTTTCTAAGACAAATGCCTAGCCTGTCAGAAAATGGACATGTTAAAGCTACAACGGTTATCAGTAATGATAAAGCGCATTCAAGATAGCAATTTCTTTAAAATGTATAACTTTCCTGACCAGCTGAAAAGAACATCTGAAGGAAGGTTCAAGGGCAAGACACGGTGGGAACTATTTCAAGCAAAAGCCAAAACTGATGTTATTTACTGCATGACAGATGTGATTACCCCATAGAAGGTCATCAGGCAAAGTTAAGTTCTGTCCTCCTTTAAAAATATAAAACAACAACAACCACAACAACCAAAAACTCATTTCCATTGAAAAATTGAAGACCCTTTTCACTGGCACGTCACTGTTACCAAATGGGCTGTGGGGCATTAGGGCAAGGTTAAAACTGTATATTTGTTAATGACTGCCTTATCTCAAGAGATAGGATGTTATATTAAGATTGTAAAAAACTGTTATTTGAGTATCATTCATTCAGTAACGTGGAATCGGTGTCTAGAGGTAAACGGCCTGTCTAAAGCGAAAAGTTCGGTCGGGTGTGATGCGCGGTTCGATAATCTTCCAGTTTGGGCCCGAAATTTCTACCCCATCCTATAGACCATGAGTGGTTCTGGGCGCTAGTCTTTCATGAGACGAAAACCGAGTCCCGTGTGTTACACAAAATTTTCAGCCCGTAAAAGAACCAGGCAAAGGGAGTTGTCCCTTAAAATTCTTAAAAAAAGCCACTCTGATAGGAAAAAATACAGTTGCAGACCAGAAGAAAAAAAAAAAAAAAAAAAGGTGGCGGCTGGCTTTGTGGGCAGCGCTTCATCCCGGTAAGCAGCCCGAATTCTACGCAAGAAGAATCTCGTGTTTAAGTGTAAAAATTAATATAATAATAAATTAAATAAACTGTGGAGAGTTGTAATTAACCCTTTTCTGTTAAACTTTATGTACTTTTGGAGGGTTGGCATTAAAAAGAATGTAGATGTCTTTTCTCTGCAGCATAAGAGAGAGAGAGAGAGAGAGAGAGAGAGAGAGAGAGAGAGAGAGAGAGAGAGAGAGAGAGAGAGAGAGAGAGAGAGAGAGAGGGGGGCAGGTACCATACAGACAGATACCCAGACAGCCAGACAGAAAGGCAAACAGAAAGACAAACTACGAAATTAACAGACAGACATACAGACAGACAAACAACCAAACACACAGAGGAAGACAGAAAAAAATCCAAAAAACAAAAGAGGAAGCAAGATGTCTATGAAATGCGTATGAACATTGTCTAGGGCAGACTCTAGCATCTCTCCTTTCACCACTGAAGGAAAACCTAGGCCACAATCAACTCCTAATTTACAAAATATAACACAGCCCTTAACCCCAAGGACTAAAAGCCTGAAGACCCCGTCGCCTTGCCTATCAAAAAAAAAAACCGGCCATAAAACTACAACGGTAACGAGTAATGATAAAACGCCTTCAAGATAGCAAGCTGAGCCTAGGGCTCATAAACCTGTACGTGTGAGTGGCAACGGCAACTGTCGTGTGTGCTAGTTTCTGCATAGCTTTTTCTTCTCTCTCCAGGTAGGTCAAGGCATATCTCAAACTTGTTGAATATAGATACAGAGTGCATCAGCTTCCTCCCCCTCTCTCTTCCTAATACATTAGCCTTGCACGTTGCTAACACTTGTTCTTGTATGGGTGAAAGTCACTAAAAGAATCTTTCAGGGGTATTGTTATTAATTTTCCATCAGTTCAATATGTAGACCCAAAAGAAAGGCATACACATACACAAAGTGTCTGTCTGAAGACAAACATGGTCTATCTAAAGTTGAGTATTGTGTTTGTTTCTAACTAAATTACATATTTCTGTTATGAGAATGGTCATTCATGCTACCTCTGCAAAAGGAAACTGTGTACATTATTCACAGTGAAGCTTTTTGCAGTGATCTTTCAAATCAAAAACCTACTTTGCTGCCATCAGTTGAATATGCAACGTCTACAAGAAAAAGGCCAGTGGCAATATGAAATAGGGACGAAAAGTCTAGCAGGACAACCACATGACAGCTCCCGTGAAAGTCAGTCAGAGTTATTCATTTCTAGAAGCCAGCTCTCTTCCCCCTTTCAGAACTCTGAACACGGTGTCCATTGCCTGTTCACTGTTATCGTTGGAATTGAGGGGGCAGGGATTGAAGGAAGCATCGACTTTGTTGACGATGTTCTGATCCTCAGGGCTGATAGCATGCAGAAGAAAAGATGGCTGCACATGAAAGAGTGGATTGGATGAAAGCATCATTGTCAGTTTAAAGGGGATGATTACATTCTCTCTCTCTCTCTCTCTCTCTCTCTCTCTCTCTCTCTCTCTCTCTCTCTCTCTCTCTCTCTCTCTCTCTCTCTCTCCTCTCTCTCTCTCTCTCTCTCTTCTCGGTGCGTGCGTGCGTGTGTGCGTACGTTTGCGTGTGTGCGTGCGTGCGTGCGTGCGTGCGTGTGTGTGTGTGTGTGTATAACGTCTTTTTTTCACAGATTGACCTTTCCTTTTTTCTCTTTTAAAAAAACACCCTCTTTTTATATCCTAGTATTACACAACAGACAGACCTACGAACAGACCCCAAAAAACACACCATTTAAGCAACCACACAACCAGGCAGGTAGGTTCTCAGGCAGAGCAGACAGAAAGACTGCCATATTACCGAAAGCGGACATATCGTCTTTCATAACTATGGGGCAAAGCGCGCAACCCTCCTCTTCCCATCTTTCCCTCACGTTTCCTTCCTTGTATTCACAGAAAAGCTGACACAAGCGTAAAGACAGGATAGGGCTCCATCCCTTTAAAAGAGAAGAAGCGATCGATGGTAAGCCATTCTTATTCACGGGTCCTTAAAGAAGATGGAGCTTTCAATAAAATTCCATTCAAGTCGTTGTTGCTCTGGTCTCCTGTAGTTGATAACCTTCTGGCAATTCTTCACAAGTTTCAATTTCTTCCAGTGCTCTTCGGCTGATGTCGTTCGCTGTTTTATTCCTTTTCTTGTCAACACTGTGAAATCAATCCTTAATCACCGGGGTTTTTTTTGTGCGTTTTATAAAAGTTTCAAGAGGTTGGGGTTTGTTGCTGAAAGAAGTGCTCAGACAACACTTTCGTTACATGCTTTATTATTTTGTGGGGGAGAAGTTTTTAAGGTAGTGTCTTGTTCGATTTTCTCAGCCCTTTCCTATCTGTGTCTGCGACTGTCTGTCTGCCTTATGTCTGTCTGTCTGTCTGTCTGTTTTTCTGTCTTCTGTATGTCTGTCTGTCTAACTCTGTCTCTGTCCCTGTCCTCTCTCTATCCCTGTCTCTCTCTGTCTGTCTCTGTCTCTGTCTGTCTGTCTCTCTCAAGGTTCAAAGTGGAATGTATAATGAGTATATCCCTAAAAAGGTTTTAGGGAATGAGAGAATTGTCATGCCGCATCATCATGCTTAATGGTATTCAGTACAGTAGTTTTCAGAAGAAAAATATTATTATCGAGAATCTGAAATAAGAATTAAAAAAAAACATATCTCAGGTAGAGGAAACTACTCAAAACCCATTCAAGCATTGAGAGTGTTCTGAAATTTTTCTTTTCTGCTTATCCAGTCACTTCCGTATCATTCTGCTTTTTTTTCAAGCTGTTCAGCTTACAATGCCTAGATTCATAAAGGACTCAGGTATGGACATGTATTCTTTTTTATGGACATGCAAGCGTTTTCTTCCAAAGGTGAACAAGGGAAACCATCACCTGGAAAATGTTTCAGCCATTGATGACGATGACAGGCATCATGTAAAGCAGACAATGGAAAAATGGAGAAAAAGGGAGAAGGTGTGGAGGGAGAAGATCACGAGAGAAGAGAGAAGAAGAAGAGAGAGAGAGAGAGAAGAGAGAGACAGAGAGAAGAGAGGAAGAGAAAGAGAACAGGAGAAGAGACAGAGCATTAGACAGACAGACAGAGCATAGATAGACAGGACAGAGCAGACGAGAGAGAGAGAAGAGAGAGAGAGAGAGAGAGAGAGAGAGAAGATGAGAAGAAATGGACAGAGAGAGAGAGAGAAGGAGAGAGAGAGAGGGGGGGGGGAGAGTCACACAGCCACAGCCACATGATGACCAGCAGTCCTTCATCACTGGACACCTGTCAGCTTCCAGAACAGACCTGCCCTGTGTGTGGCCCTGAGGTAGCAAAGAGGCCGTTATGGCCACGTCATCAGCCACTGCCATCCCCTGCCCTGATAACCTGCTGGGAATGGCAGAGTCAACTGGCAGGTGCACTGAACCCAGCACCAGCGCCACCCCCCCACCGCCACCCACCACGCCCATCCCCATCCACCCATCTTCCCCCTTGCAAAGACTGCCAACAGGGCCTGCAGAGGGCAAATCATGAAATTCAATCTCTTGAAAGGGATGAAGGAGGAACACTCCAGAGCAGATAGCTATGGTAGTTTTCAGGCTGCAAAAAAATGCATTACTGCATTTTAAGGGTGAACAGTGCACGCTTTTCAATTTTCCATTTGCATCATGTCACACTGAAACTGCGGCATCCCCAACATTTATCTAGAGATTTCCTTTCTGTTTTCTATGCCATCTCATACTTTTTTCACCTTAATCTAAGAACAGCTGAAATTTTGAGTTGTGGAAATAGTTGGGTTTTTTTCCTTTCTGGCATCTGTATTGTTCATTCCTCGGCTACAGCTCCCAGGTTCATAAATGGTGAGATTTTGCGTATGCCACTGTTTTACCCTTCAAACACTCGTCAGACAACGAAAACTGAAGTGGTTTGGTCATGTCACACGCTCCTCTGGTCTTGCTAAAACAATCCTACAAGGCACAGTGAGGGGAGGAATAAGAAGAGGCAGACAAAGGAAGAGATGCGAGGACAATATTCGAGAGTGGACAGACATGAAGCTGAGAGACACCTGAGGGTGGCTGAGAGACGAGAGGACTGGAGAAAGGTGGTTGACAAAGCTTCGAAGGCGCCCCAAAGGAATCGGAATCTGAGGGATCGGTGATGGTGACGGTGACTGTTTTACCCACCATTAAGCCAGTTGCATTCTAAACGCGACACTTGTGTGCATGCGTTTTTTGAAATTTTGTCTTCCATTCCTACCCGCACGAAATGGCCTATCCTTCCAATAGGCGGTTGTTCTGCATGTGTTCATACATGGTGCCTTGGTTTATAGTCTTGTCTGAAGGACTTTTGGGGGGAGTGGAGTGAGAACAAATGTAGCTTCAGATAAAATTCTGTAACACAGGCGTTTCCAATGTGGCTCAATCCCGTAGCCATCAATCACAAGCGTAATGCTCTAACCACTAGGCTATACCGTCCCCTGACATCTTTTGATGATTAATGTACAAATCTTCACAGCCTGTAGAGTGCGTAAAATGAATATTGTTTCAAAGTCAGTTTACATACAAATATACTATTCATTACTTATCATTTTTAATCCCCAGAAACCACAAATTTGAATGAGTAAAATCAGTCTAAGCATACTTTCAAGTCAATACGTCAGTTTGTGAGTTCTTGGTCTCAGGATGAAGGAAGACCCCTGAAATGTTTTGACAGGATCTGCTATTTGTGGTTTTTTCTCTTCAACTCTCCATGGTCAGTGAATGTTAAATCTAGCAGTTCCATGATATTGCCTGCCCTCATTTTCTGTCTGATCCTTCTGCTATCCCTGACATGAAGCTCTGCAAGACAACTCTTTCAATTCCAGATGATTACACATTCTTACTGCCTTGAAATATGCGCTTCAAGAGCACGCTATAAAAGTTCACTGGATTTTGTAATCTCTAAAATATCTAGTGCTCCATAAAACTATCATAGGCCACCCCCCCCTCCCCCCCCCCCCCCCCCCCCCCCCCCCCCAACCGTATTATCGCAAATGGCTTCATGGGCTAATGAGCAAATGGAGAAAGAAGAAACGAACAAAACCCGAACTACTTAATGATAAATGGATGAACGGATGAATGAATGATGAACGGATGAATGAATGAATGAATGAATGTATGATGAATGACACAAAAAAACAATCAGGAGAGAAGGAGGCCTGGACACAACAGTGGGCAACGTCTAAGTTATGTAGTTCTGCAGCAACGAGGTTACCTACCATCAGTGCACAGTTAACCAACGGTAGCAATTTTTCTACTGTTCTTCAGTGCTCCCAGTAACCTTTTTTTCTGCCTCATCCTCTGTGACGTTCCCCGTCTTACTGTTCCCACGCCGTTCATTTCAATCACCCCGCCACAGCCATACCCAGACTTGTTATGTCTCATCCCCAGGGTCGGAAATTCAAAGGGAGCCCATCAATATCACGCCGCCGAAGGGCCACCAGCCAGAGGGGCCCTGCACTTCTGCTGGATCACTTTGGTGGTGTTCAGTGGTGCCTGTTTTGCGCTAACATACGCAGGACACCACCTACTAAGCCCCCTACTAACGACAGTATTAGTTCAGTCACGGAGCCAGACTGAGTGAGTTACCCCCCCCCCCCCCCCCCTTCCAGGTGGCAACATCCCTCCAACGACCGTCTCCCGCAAACCTCCAACCCCAAAGGCTTTGACACAAACTCACCACAGGCACAGAAGTGTATGAGAAAAAACCGAAACTGAGGTCACCATGAGACCAGAACAACCGGGACCACCGAGTCAGAGGCATTTTTTAATTGCATGATTATCAATGACAATGAGGATGACCTAATTATGTTGCTGTGGAAGTGCATATGCTTTGAGACTACTTGACAGGGTTGTACTCTACGCTAACAATATATCCCGGCGTCAACGGGGCCCGAGAGATACAGACACCTACAGTGTTGGTCAGGTATTTTGAGCAACACTCTCAAACTCGTTAAGTGGGTGAAACTCGACTGTGTGTGGTTCCAGTCTTCCCACTGAGTCCACAGCACACTCACTCTGGGTGGGTAGGAGCCAGCCGGAGTCCTAAAATTCCCTATGACTCTTATGGGAATCAAACCCGCGACCTTCCAGTCCGAAATCCAAGGCACTAACCACTGCGCTATGGCGGCTGGTGCTCCCCAGTAACCTTTGTGATTGTTCAGAAAACAGCCATGGAATTCTCATTGCTTCTACTTGTAATACCCTTGAACTGACAATCTTTTTGGTAAAATTCTCAACTTCAAAACAAATCTCTGTGACTTACATTGCCCCTACCCCCAACCCCCAAATATTCTTAAGTGCAAAACTTTTGTCCCATTCAAACTGCCATAGAGGCTAAATGTAGAAAGAAGATGGAAAGTGTTTTAGCAGAATAGAACTCTGGAATCTTTCCAGCAGGACAGCTGTATGACAGCCCCCATGGAAGGCTGTCCGGCAGAGTTGATCATTTCTTCTCCTTTTCAGAATGATGACCATTGCCACTGGCTCTTTGAAGTTATCATCTGGGCTGTGGGAGGAGTGGAGCGAGGAAAGAAAAGTGAATTTGTTGACCATCGCCTGACCCTTGGGGATGGTCAACATCCAAGGGGATGAGTTTGCAAGAAAAGATTGGCTTGAGGGACCATGATTGTTTTCAGACCACATTTGCATCAAACCTCTGTCTCTTTGCTTATTCCAGTCTCTATCTGTGTCTCTGTGTCTGTGTCTCTGTCTGTGTGTCTCTGTCTGTCTGTTTGTCTACATGTCTGTCTGTCTCTGTCTCTCTCTCTCATTTCTTCAAAAGAAATAAATCAATGATTCGATTGAATTCGATACTTTCTCTCTTGATCTGTGTGTGTGTGTGTGTGTGTGTGTGTGTGTGTGTGTGTGTGTGTGTGTGTGTGTGTGTGTGTGTGTGGGGTGTGTGTGTGTGTGTGCGTGCGTGGAGAGAGAAAGAGAGAGAGAGATTTTTATATTTCTATTTTATTCTCTTATTTCGAGGATAATGGAAAAGCACTCATGTGCTTTTTTCATGCAGTCCCCGCGTGTATGCAGTTTTTGTAAATTTTGTCTTGCGTTCCCACCGGCACACAATGGCCTACTCTTCCGAAAAGCGGAACGGGTTTTAACGTGTGCGCAAGTTGTTCTGCGTGCGTTTGGACACAGGACCTCGGTTTATAGTCTTCATCCGAAAGACTTTTGGGGGTAGTGGAGACGGCACTGAAGTAAACTCCAGAGGATAAATCCTCTCGAACGAGAATCGAACCTGGGTCAGCAGATCACGAATACATCACTGTAACCCGTCCCCATGGCGGCTGGTGCTCCCCAGTGACCTTTGTGATTGTTCAGAAAACAGCCATGAAATTTTCATTGTTTCTAGTTGTAATACCCTTGAACTAACTATCTTTTTGAATATCTTTTTGAACTGACAATCTTTTTGATTCTCGTTCGAGAGGATTTTTCCTCTGGAGTTAACTTCAGTGCCGACTCCACTACCCCGAATAGAGAGAGAGAGAGAGAGAGATGAGAGAGAGAGAGAGGAGAGGGAGAGGAGAGAGAGAAGAGAGAGAGAGAGAGAGAGAGAGAGAGAGAGAGGACAGACAGACAGACAGACAGACAGACAGACAGACAGACAGACAAGAAGAGAGACAAAGAGACAGAGACATAGAGAGGTGGCAGCAGCAGGTCACACAGCCACAGCCCCACTGATGACCACAGTCCTTCACACTGACCCCTGTCAGCTTCCAGACACAGCCTGCCCCTCTGTGTGCCCTGAGGAGCAAAGAGGCCGTTAGGCCACTCATCACCACCCCATCATCCTGCCCCTAAACCGCTGCGCAAGCAAGTCAACTGAAGGGCAACTCACCCCCCCCCCCCTCCTCCCTCCCCCCACCCCCCCCCCCCCCCCCCCCCCCCCCCCTCCCCTCCTTCACATTCAGTTAACTCTGCAGTGTTGGTTAACATCGTCTCAGCAGGGCAGCCCAAGGAAGTCAGTGCTTGAGAGAAGAAGCTGTCTTAGGCTAAAAGAAGAGCGTTTAGCTCAGAGAAGGAAAAGTATGGTAGATTACAATCTGCAAAAATTGATATGCCCACGTTGTATGCACTTCTTTTTACCTTGAAAAAAGTATGAAGATTGACTTTAAAAAAAAAGTTTTCATAAGAACAATGTGGCATTGTAAAAAAAACAACAACTAAAACCCCCAAAACAAATAAAATATAAAATCTCGACAACAACTTAATCAAAATATGAGATTTTATGAGCTTACAGATGAATAGAAAAGAAAAGAAAAACAAACAAACAAAAAACGTTTCAATTCCATTGATTCCATAACTCTCTCTCTCTCTCTCTCTCTCCTCTCTTCTCTCTCTCTCCTCTCTCTCTCTCTCTCTCTCTCTCTCTCTCTTCTGTCTCTCTCTCTCCCTCTGTGTGTGAGTGTGTGTGTGTTTGCGTGTGTGATGCGTGTGTGTGGGTGTGTGTGTGCGCGTGGGTGTGCGTGTGTGTGCGCGCGCGTGTGTGTATGTGTGTGTTTGCACGTGTGCATATTAATTTCATTTTTTTTTTTATATTGTATTTTAGTCTTATATCGAGAATAATGGGGAGAGAGAGAGATAGAGAGACAGAGACAGACAGACAGACAGGCAGACAGGTAGACAGACAGAGAGGGAGAGAGCAAAGAGAGAGAGAGAGAGAGAGAGAGAGAAGAGAGAGAGAGAGAGAGAGAGAGAGAGAGAGAGATGAGAGAGAGAGAGAGGAGGAGAGAGAGAGAGAGAGAGAGAGTGTGTGCGTGTGCGAGCGTGTATGTGTGTGTTTTCAAACTTTAAAACTGTCATTTCAAAACGCATCTTCCTAATTCTACCCTTTTTTAAATGCAAGATTCCTCAATACAAAGCTTTTGCCTCGGCAAACGCACCATAATTATACCACCACCATATAAACAGCTGGATTTTCATAGAGAGAAAAAAAAGGAAACAGAAAACTGTGTAGCAGAAAGGAACTCTAAAATCTACTCTACAGGACAGCTGTATGACAACAGCCTCACATAAAAGACAGCCAGGCAGAGTTCATCATTTCTGCAAGGTCTCTTCTCTCCTTTAATAAAAAAAAAAAAAAAATAATAATAATAATATATGGAATTTATATAGCGCTGAATCTTGTAAAAACAAACAAATCGAAGCGCTTGCACTAAAATCTTTTACACGCACGCAACTCTCCTTAAACGTAATGAACAACATATTTCAATCCATGCGCGCGCACGCACGCACGTACGCACGCACACACGCACACAAACACACACACACACACACACACACACACACACACTCGCGAACACACTTAGGAGGTGAAGGATGCTGTTAAAAATTAGGAACAAGTCTCAGGTAGGAAATAAGTGTGTTTTGAGGCTGGATTTGAAGGTATCAAATGAAGGCTTTGGGTGAAGTGAAAGAGGGAGGTCATTCCAGGTGGATGGACCAGAAACAGAGAAAGAGCGACGGCCAACAGTGAACTGAAGACCATTTCCAATGGCTTTTCCCTATGATCGTCTCGGCTGAGGGTGATTATTTCATACAGAAAAGAAAAATGAATTTTGTTGAGGATTTCCCTATTTTCTGGAATGGTGCATAGTGGACTGATGCAGTTGAAGAAAGAAAATGCGTGGTTTGAAGGGTCGGTGTCGCTTTGAGAGGGTAGCGGTGTGAAAGCTTTTTTCCTTATTTCTTAAACCCTCGTTTGTGTTTCGTTCACTCTAAGGTAGTTGGTACTTGAACTGTAAACAACTTTCTCGATATGATTTATCTGTTTATAAAGCCACGCTGAGAGAAGAAAGCCAGAGAGACAGGTCCCTGTGCGGACAGAGAGACAGACACACAGACAGACAGACAGACAGAGATGGACGTAGAGCCTCAGAGAGTTTCAAGGTTTCAAATGTTTAATGTGTTTTGGCCGTAGGCGTACATACACATTGAGAGAGGGTGAGATGGGGTAGTCCATTAATATATGACAACTGAAATTATAGCATTTTCCCAATCAGAATACAAAGGTACAACGCATTTATTGTGGCACAATACATACCCCTCATTCAGAACTGTGCAACTGAGAGAGAGAGAGAGAGAGAGAGATAGAGAGAGAGAGAGAGAGAGAGAGAGAGAGAGAGACAGAGACAGACAGACAGACGGACAGACAGATGGACAGATAGACTGATAGACAGAGACAGAGAGAGGGAGAGACAGGGACAGAGATTTCCTTTACTCATTATTTGTTTTGGATTTGATTCATATTGCACTATATAAACTCAGCACACATTTTTTACTAAAGCGTACACAGTTATTTTCTTTTTATAGCAATCCCCCCACCCCCACCCCCACCCCCCACCCCTACCAATGAATCCGTCATTACCATCGTCAGCATCTTTTTACATTAACATCCCTATAAAAAAAGCATTCGTGGAAAGCTATACAATAATTATTCCAAGGCACCTTTACTTGTGGAAAGAACACACGCTACACTCTCATATAGTTTTATGATGATACACACAATCCACAGAGACGACATAAAAAGAAGAAAAAAAGCATTAACATGCGCGGGTAACTTCATCCCCTGTGTGACTGTAAGTGCATCTTATTTCATCTTCAGGCACAACTCCAAACAACCCCCCCTCCCCTCCCCCCAGTCTTTTGCCAGGTAAAATATATATATCACGAAATATGTCAGCCATACCGCCCATGTCAGTAAAACAACAGACAACCCCTGAAACCCTTTATCACAAACAGGACCCCCTGGGGAACACGGCAATAAAGAAAGAGGAGTAATATTTGCAGCTCCAATAATTGCTGAGATTCTAACCTACATTTGTATCCTAAGTCACCAGCGAAAAATCTTTTCTGGTGTATTTTGATAGACAAATGTTGTTGTTGTTGTTGGGTTTTTTTTTAACGTATCATTTTGTTTTCAGCATGTGACGTTCTTTCATGAAGGTTGAATTTAATGTGAAAGACTTTTTTTGTTTTTTTCAAACTGGCATGGTATGTTTAGCTTAAAATTTTTTTTAAGTACGACCATGCATATCTCCCTTCTGACACACTGCCCTCCAACTCCGATGATTGCATACACGAGCGCGCACGCACGCACGCACGCGCGCGCGCAACACGCACGCACACACACCACACACACAACACACACACACACACACACACCACACACATACACACTCACACACTCACACACATACACCACAACCCCAAAACACACACACACAACCACACACATACACACACACACCACAACACATACACACACCATACACACACACACACACACACACAACAACACACACACACACACACACACACAACACACACAACACACACACACACACCACAACAACACACACACACCACACAAACAATACCTTCAACCCCCATTTGCGCAACATGTCGAAAACAGAGAAAGGCGTTAAAGCCAAGAACTGTTATACATTCATTTTATAATTACAAATACAGCCAATCCCTCTCCTTTTCCCCAACACAAGAAATGAAACACACAGAGAGTAAACGCGCTTACCATTACCTTAAATAACCCCCCCTCCCCGCCCCCATCCCTCCCCCCCCCCCCCCCCCCCCCCCAACCCTAACACTGCATCACCACCCCAAACCCTCCTCCTCCTCCTTCTCCTCCTCCTCACCTCTCCTCCTCACTCCTCACTCCTCCTCCTCACTCCTCACTCCTCCTCCTCCTACTTCTACAACTTCTTCTCCCTACTTCTTATACACTTGCTTTCTCGCTCACTTTTCGCTTACCCCCGACCGTTTCCGTCGCTAACTCAATTTACTCCAGAGCCCTTTTCCACTGAGCGTTCAAAATCTGGAGTTCGTCAGGCGCTGTTCAAGCTAATCAGGGAATATTGGGCTTTAGAAAAGGTTGCTGCCTCTCACTCTCGCAAAGCTTTCAAACAGGAGCCCGTTTCAGGACTCCCCCCCTCCCCCCCCCTCCCGCCCCCCTCCCCCGGCACCCCCCCCCCCCTCTCCCCTTTCTTGCCCCGACCCTATAGGCTTTAATTGCCATCATCTTGACTGCATTAGCTGTCATAATGAGCAGGCCGGGAGCAGCCGACAAGCAAATAGGCTCCCTGTAGGTGATCATACACGAGCTAATTGGGTTTTGTTGGCCCGTGGATGGAAGCCGGTGCTTTGGAGTGGAGGATGAAACATCAAACTGTCTCCTCTGGCATGTAGGTAATTATCTGGATTATCAGCCATTAGCTGTAAGAAACGCGCCAAGATTGCTTTAATGGCGGCGGGGGCAAAAACATTCTCTGGCCATGTTGTAGTTTTTACTCCTCCTCCTCCTCCTCTTCCTCTGCCTCCTCCTCTGCCTCCTCCTTCTTTCTCTTCATCCTCCTTCTCTTCATGCTCCTTCTCCCCTTCCTCCTTCTCTCCTTCCTCCTTCTTCCCTTCCTCTTCTTTTCCATGTAGAAAGCGAATAGAGAAGAACAAAGGGAAAGGAATAGGTGGGGCATAAAAAAAGAAGAAGAGCGAACGAGAAAGGGAGAGAGAGAGAGAGAGAGAAAGAGAGAGAGAGAGAGAGAGAGAGAGAGAGGGAGAGAGAGAGGAGAGAAGAGAGAGAGAGGGGAGAGAGAGAGAGAGAGAGAGAGAGAGAGAGAGAGAGAGAGAGAGAAAGGAGAGAGAGAGAGAGAGAGAGAGAGAGAGAGAGAGATCATATTCACATTGATTTTCAAAAAAAAAGAGAAAAAAAAGAATAAAAAAATTAAGGGTTAGAAACTAGAGCCAAACAGAACAAGCAGCCCAGAGAGAGAGAGAGAGAGAGAGAGAGAGAGAGAGAGAGAGAGAGAGAGAGAGAGAGAGAGAGAGAGAGAGAGAGAGAGAGAGAGAGAGAAAGAGACAGAGACAGAGACAGAGCAGAGAGCAGAGAGCTGAGAAAGCAGATAGAGCAGAAAGAGACAAACGAAGACAGCAGACAGACAGGCAGACAAAAAGACGGAGACAGACAGACAGAGAGACAGACACAGACACAAAGACAGATAAATACAGGAGAGAGACAGAAACAGAGTGAGTACGTGTGCATTTTAGTTTTTGTTTTTTGGTTTTGGTTTTGGTTTTTTTGTTTTTGTTTTTTCTTAAGTTCATGATCTCGAAGAGAATCAGGTTATCTCGGATCAGCTCGCTTCCAAGCTCTTAGGGGCTTTGTTCCTTTGTTTCACTTGGTAGTACCAAGGTCGTGTCCATGTCAACTGATCGTTTCTAGACACATTTCACTAGACGAGTGAGTCCCTTCAAAGCCAAATGAAATTGTATAGCAAGCTGTTTGATGCATGATCTTTCATAATTATTATGTTTTAGAAAACTATTTTTGTCAGTGATGATGCCGATGGTCGTGGTGGTGGTGGTGGTTCTGGTGGTTCTGGTGGTGGATGTGGTGGTGGTGATGGTAGTCGTGGTGTTTTTCGTGGTAGTGGTGATGGTGGTATGTGCGTGAGTGTATTTGTGATTGTGTGCATAAATAAGATTAAACTTTACCTACGCACGGAATTTCTCTCTTACATTTCCCACATTTGTTTTTGTTTTGGTTTGTTTTGTTTACTTTTCCTTTCCTGAGAATTGTTTGCAATGAAATGTTAGAGTAATGAGCACAACGTTAGAATTGCAAACACAACGTTAGAATTACAAACACAACGTTAGAATTACAAACACAACGTTAGAATTATAAACGCAACGTTATAAAAAAACATAATCGATTTTAATTAAGGGCAGAAAAACAACGGCCGTCAGCAGAATAGACAGACTATTGTTGCTGTTGTTGTTGCTGTTGTTGTTGCTGTTGTTGTTGCTTTTGTTGTTGTTGTTGCTGTTGTTGTTGCTTTTGTTGTTGCTGTTGTTGTTGTTGCTGTTGTTGTTGCTTTTGTTGTTGCTGTTGTTGTTGCTGTTGTTGTTGCTTTGTTGTTGCTGTTGTTGTTGCTTTTGTTGTTGCTGTTGTTGTTGCTTTTGTTGTTGCTATTGTTGTTGTTATTAGGAATTCCCCGGCTTACGCACCGCACCCGGGGGGGGGGGGGGGGGGGGGGGGGGGGGGGGGGGGGGGGTTGCGGGGGGGGGGGGGGGGGGGAGGGGGGGGCATCCAGAATATGCACCCAGTCTCACTCATCGCACCTGGGAAACACTGTGGGACAATAAGATACACTGAATGATCCTTCGGATGAGACTATAAACCGAGGCCCCGTGTGCGAACACACGCAGAACATCTTGCGCGCACGTTAAACCCTGTTCCGCTTTTCGTAAGAGTAGGCCATTGTGTGCCGGTGGGAACAGATGACAAAATTTACAAAACCGATTACACACGGGGACTGGACGTAAAAAAGCACATACGTGCTTATTCCATTATCCTCGATATAAAAGAATAAAATAAATAAATAAATAAAAATAAAATAAGTTTGCGTGTGTGACTCTATCCAAGTACCTCGCCACATAGGCAGACTACTCTGATATTAGAGGAGGTTTTCTCCTGCAAAGAGTGTCAAAAGCTTCTCATGAATACAGACAATCTAAACATAACATTCCAAAGTATTATTATCAACATACCAATGTCAGTCTTGGCACTTAGTAACTGGCAAAGCTTTTGGGGAGAAAAATAGGGCATACAATCAGCTGAGATTTTTATTTTTTAAATAAATTGCAAGAATTATTGTACAAATGCAATCTCTTTCTTTATTTTTTTTTCCCTTCCATAAAGATCTTGCCTACTTAGACTTGAAACCTACTGATGACTAACAAAACCAAAATCTACAAGCCAGGTCCAAAACTACCATACAAAGGATCACGAAACAAAACAAAAGCTAACTTATTAAACAAAAGCTTTATCCATTCGTTAATCAATGCATAGAGAGGAGGGGGGAGGGGTGTATTCCAGTCAAGATATATATTTATATTGAAAGAACGACCAAGTGGAAAAGGTCGAAAAACAACAAAAATCACGAAGATATATATATATATATATATATATATATATATATATATATATATATATATATATATATATATATATATATATATATATATATATATATATATTTTGTGTGTGTGTGTGTGTGTGTGTGTGTATGGATATATATATATATATATGTATTTATGTATGTATGTATGTATATAAGTATATGTATTATACGCACACACACACAACACACACACCACACACACACACACACACACACACACCACACACACACAACACACACACACACACACACACACACACACACACACAACACGAGCAGGGCTTGTAAGATACAAGCTTATCATTAACATTGAAAAACTCAATGACAAAACCATAGAGATTACTTACAACGCATTTTTTCATGACAGAGAGAGAGAGAGAGAGAGAGAGAGAGAGAGAGAGAGAGAGAGAGAGAGAGAGAAGACAGACAGACAGACAGACAGACAGACAGACAGACAGACAGACAGACAGACGACAGACAGAGAGCAGTACAAAAGGAATGAATGAACAGGCAGACAGATAAGCTAAATAAACAAGCAAGTAAATAATAAGTAAATAACTCAAGAAATGAATAAATAAATGATAAATAATCGATAGACAGTTGTAGAGTAAATTCTCACCAACGATCTTTGAAAGACCAATACGATAACACGGTAAGGATGTCAACAAACTATAACCGCAGCCAAAAAAAAACAAAACAACTAATCTACAACAAAATTAAAAAACGCTACAGGAAAACAGAATTTTAGTAAACAAAAAATAAGTAAAACAGCAGAAGCAACAACCACAACAATATCAACAGAGAACAGACGTGTGATCAAAATTAACACACCAAGCAAAAAAACAAACAAACAAAAGAAAAAAAAACCTGGAATAAATCATCAAAATAAGTCAATCAATAAACGATAAGATAACAAAAAGAACGACAACAATGATAGAAAAAAATAAGTAATAATAATAATATGATAATAATAGAAATATTAATAATAATGATAATAATGATGATGATGATGATGATGATGATGATGATGATCCTGCTGCTGCTAACAACAACAACAATAATAATGATAATAACAACAACAACAACAACAACAGAAAGAAGAAGAAGAAGGATGATGATGATGATGATGATGATGATGATGACGACGACGACGACGACGATATAACAACAACAATAGAAATAACAATAATAACACCAGGAACATTGTGAAGAAGGGAAGTACAGGCCAGGTGAGATTCTACCAGCCCAAGCAGGTCTCTGACTGACTTGACAGACCCTCTTTCCCCTCAACTCTTCTAGGACTCGTTGCATGGGACACTTGACTGCATTTTTTTCCCTGCAGTGTGTGTGTGTGTGTGTGTGTGTGTGTGTGTGTGTGTGTGTGTGTGTGTGTGTGTGTGTGTGTGAAGTCAAGTCAAGTCAAGTCAAAATTTTATTTCTAGATGGTACATGGAATAAGCAATGCATTTGCTTTTTTTCATCAAGCCATCTATCTAAGAACAAATTTCTTAATGATTATACTGAAATACTACATTATTGCATCCTTTACCATTAAATTAAACCAGTAAAAAGAGGAAAATCGATAAGAAAATACATTGAAAAATACAAATTACCACATATACATATACACGCACACACATACTCATACACACCTGCGCGCTTGCGCGCTCACGTCCACACACACACTTAAATAAAGAATGTTTTAAGAATTAAAAGAAAGAAAATCATAAAACGTCAGGACAAACAAATTACTTCACCTACTGTTTCATCCATTCTTTCACGTTTATACTTTAGATAATAAAAAGGTACAGGAACAAAACGTTAGAAAATACTAGGCATTCGTTGCGTCATTACTGACAATATTGCCTTCAATGACCTCCCTCCTCTCCTCCTCCACCCAGCAAACGTGTGCTTATATGCGCTCATACTCTTCAAATAGCGCTTTTTAAAAATAATATATTCACACAATAACTATTAAACAAGCAAGATAACTCAAATAAGACAATGATAATGACTATTATAATAGTGACAATAATAACAACAATCACCCATCACCATGAGACAACAACATAACGATGATAACAGAAAAGCATTGGAAAGGATGGGGGGTGGGGGAGGAGTATCAAGGGGGAAGGAAAAAACACATTCAATCAAATAGAAAAAAAAAAATTATTCAAACAAGTAAAACCCCTATACGATACAAAATTCAAAAGCCCATGATAAACTGGACTATCAAACTAAACTGTGTGTGTGTGTGTGTGTGTGTGTGTGTGTGT
>CM054139.1:36248999-36266499 GCA_028751875.1 Rapana venosa
TTCTGTTGTTGTCGTTGCTGTTACTGTCGTGTTGTAATACAAATGCAAATATATATATATATATATATATATATATATATATATATATATATATATATATAGACATATATAGATATATATATAAACACCTGACCATCACCACAACCAGCAAGAGAGCAGCACAGGCAGAGAGGACGGGGACCTTTAGAAACCAAACAGAGAGAGAATTTAAGCCCCTCATAAATCAATGTCCACTCCGTCCATTCAACTCAAACCCTGTCAGCGCCTCAGCGGGTCGGACAAGCAGGTCGGGTCAGATCTCCAGCAGTGACCAACGGTGACCAGCGGTCAGTTTGCAGCTAATGACACGATCATCCTTTAGAAAGGGGTCTCCGCCTCCTGGAGTGAAATGGACAACGGGAATTCCCGTTCCCCTTCCGCTTTAATCGCCACTTTAAAGAGAATTTCCATTTTTCAAAAACTGTCGAGAATAAAGGAGTTCAATGATAGGCTGTTGAAAATCTAGAGTCTGGAGAGAGACTGGGGTTTTTTAGTTTAAACATGTAGATTTGGGGAAATGGTGGCGGTGGTTGTAAAAATGGACAATAGAGAGAATTCTTGGGGTTTTTTTGATCTTCGGGCGAGAAAAGTTGAACTTAATCTGTGTGTGAGAGAAAGCGGTCCAGTAAGTTAAGGGTTGTTGGCTTTTAATGTTGTGGTGAAGGGATTTGGTGCGGTGGTAGGCAGTGTTACAGGGGTTTGAGTTTTATTGGCTTTTTAGCGTTGAATTTTTGTCTGGAAGTGAGATTCGGGGGGGGGGGGGGGGGGGGGGGGGGGGCGAGGGGGGGGGGGGGGGGGGGGGGGGAATGTTGTCTCTTTCTTTCTTTCTTTTTTTCTCTTTCTTTTCTTTTTTTTTCTCTTTCTTTCTTGTTCTCTTCTTTCTTTCTTTCTATATTTCTTTCTTTCTTTCTATCTTTCTTTCTTTCTCTCTTTCTCTTTCTTTCTTTCTTTCTTTCTTTTCTCTTTCTTTCTTTCCTCTTTCTTTCTTTCTTTCTCTCTTTCTTTCTTTCTCTCTTTCTCTTTTTCTCTTTCTTTCTTTCTTTCTCTCTTTCTTTCTTTCTCTCTTTCTCTTTTTCTCTTTCTGTCTTTCTTTCATTCTGTTTCTTTTCTTTTTTTCTTTTCACTTTCTCCCCTCTCTTTTTCTATCTGTTGTTGGGTTTTGTTTGTTTGTATGTTTTTAAAAAATAATATACACCTTCGTTTTTTACTGTTCGTGTGTGTGTGTGTGTGTGTGTGTGTGTGTGTGTGTGTGTGTGTGTGTGTGTGTGTTGTGTGTGTTGTGTTGTGTTGTGTGTGTGCGTGTGTGTTCCTTTTTTTCTCTCTGTGTCCCTGTGTCCATTGTCTTTTGTTGTTTAACTTACTCACGAGCACTAGTGGCCGTTTGTTTAGTTAATAATTTATGTGTTATTGTTGTCGCTGTTGTTGGTGGTGGTGTTTGTGTAAACAAAATAGTCGAGCTATTTTATGTTTCCACAAACTCACAGGCGGATGGGCAGGTGAGGTGAGAGGGTAAAAAAAAAGGGTGTCTCGAAAATTATTATATTGTTTTCAAAAAGTTATTCATTAAAAATCAAGACAAAGCAAAACAAGTAAACAAACAAGCAAAATATCAACAAACAAACATCCCAAGAGGAAACGATTTAGAAATACACAACAAATAATAAACCAACAAGCAAACCAGGGCATTTTTTATGGTTGCTTTTATTCAACAAACTATGAGCAATAATAAAAAGGTTACAATGCTGTGTATCCACTCTTACTCGAAACGGAAACAAACAGAGAAAAACAAAACCCAAACCCCAAAACAAACATAAAAGAAAAGGGAGACAAAAATCACCCACGAAACAGAATGTCATCCAAAGATCACCCTTTCAATCTCATAGGAGGGAAGACGAGTTGAAATTTGAAAGGAGACAAAATAAAACGACGTAGCTGTAGAAAACATCAAAGGATAAGGGTTGAAAACATCAAACCACGCCCCAACAAAAGCCTGCTTGTGTCAACTGATCCCTCCAATCCCCTCCCCATAATCTGGTCATGGACCATCAAACCACGCTCAGAGCCTGAGACCCGTTGCTTTCCCCCAAACTTGCTGGATTTTTTGGTGGCCTTAGGAAATGCATGTTTTAGTCTAGCGTTTCCTATAGCGTCTGCTGTGGCTCGTTCAAGTGGGAAGTACGGAGATATTTGCCAAAGTCGTTTGTTTTCTATTGGCATGTATGATCGACCCCTGATTGACTATGCTAAAGCAAGTTGTGAATAAATCTTGATTGCAAGGTTTTGAGTACTCCATGAATAATCATTTTCAGTGGCCCAGTAAATTCATTAGGAGGAAAAGAATAAGGAAAACAGAGTCGAAGTAAAAGAGAGCACCCTGTTGGATAAAAAAAAAAAAACAACCCAACCCAAACAAACCAAGGGTTATTCAACAGGCGGTGCTGCAAATTTTTGCCAGTGACTGTTATTTGTGGGGAAACCCCTGCCTCGCAGTAGCTGAATTGTCCAGTAGTTTGTTTTTGTTTGTTTTGCTACTTTGTTTTCCCGTCGGTTTCAAACTTTTTGGAATGGTGAGATAATAGTTTTTTTTCATTTTTGTCTCATCACCATAGTTCGCTAGTAATTTTTACATTAAAAAAAAATAGCAACCGTCTTCTTCAACCCCCAAAAATATTATAGTGCAATAGTAGCCAAATTTTATACCACTCTTTTGAATAAGCGTACCACAAACTTAAAGCATCTCCTATGGCAATAATATGTCGATAAACTTCACGCCTATGGCAATATCCATGCAACGCAAAACACAAACCCTCACTATACACCCAGAGCAACGAACCTCTATAGGGCCTAAGCTATGCCAACAGCCTCTACACCACAGCGCCAACTTTCACCTCTAGACAGGCCTCGGCTAGGCCTACTGGCGATCTCCGTCGATGATAAGCTTCACACTGGAGGTGGTCAACTCGGACGGTAACTACTGGGCTTGTCACCGGAGAATTATTTCCCTTCGGTGTAGGCTAGCAGCCAGGTCGCCGTACTAGAAGAAGAGGCCGCTAATGGCCGAGAGTGTGAGAGTTTTTGTGCCTTTAATGGGGGAAGTCCCGCAGTTGATGAAGCCCGCGTTAGGCTGTTGGGGGTACCCAGTGTGTCTGAAATGGCCCAACAATAAAACTAACGGGTGTAACCGAGAGAGCGTCGCTCTCTGTAGGGGAGGTTGGTCTGTGGGGTGATTGGGGATGGCCTGGCCGGTGATAACATCGATAAAACTGTGGTTGGCAGGGCTTCAGGAAGGGTCCTAGGCCTAGCAGAAGAATCTGGTGCATCTGGGTTTGAGTGTGGAGTGGACGTCTTTGTCTGTTGGAAAGGGAGAAGGCAGAGCAGGGACTGGATAGTGTGAGAGAGAGAGAGAGGAGAGACGAGAGAGGAGAGAGGAGAGAGAGAGAGAGAGAGAGAGAGAGAGAGAGAGAGAGAGAGACTCTGTGTGTGTGTGTGTGTGTGTGTGTGTGTGTGTGTGTGAGTGTGTGTGTGTGTGTGTGTGTGTAGTGAGAGAACAAACATCAGATTTCGGAATGGATTTGAACCACAAACCACCCACATCTAAAAGAAAACCACAACATTACTTTTTAGGCATCCAGCTTCTTCAACCAAGATAGTCATCTGCATGTTTGTATCTGTGTGAATGAGATGGTGAGATCTCAGCAGGATGTTTGTGGGCTAGATCTGGATTGTTAGCGAGTTTCAGAGAATTGCAGGAGAAACAGAAATACTGTAATAAAATGTCCACAGATACGAGGTGCTAGACTGCATAACTGATATATGGATGAATGGCTGACTGGTTAAATGGTTGATAGATGGATGGATGGATGGACAGATAGCTGGCTGGCTGGATGACTTGATAGCTGGGGGGATGGGTGGATGGATGGATAACTGGCTGGCTGGATGGCTGGCTGAATAGCTAGATGGCTGGCTGGCTGGCTGGCTGGATCTGTCTTGGCAAAATAGAAAATTAATATCGGTGGGTAAAAACAGTTCTAATTAAGAGCTTAATGCTGTGCTTCTTTTTCTTCTCCCCCATTATCTTTCAACGCCTTTCCTTTTTCTTTTTTGTGATTGTCTGTTTTGGCTTTGCTCTACTTCCTCTTTCTTCTCTTTTCCCTGCTTCTTTCTCTCTGCCTCCCGCCTTGTTGTTGTTGTTCTTCTTCTTCCTCCTCCTCTCTCTCTCTCTCTCTCTCTCTCTCTCTCTCTCTTTCTCTCTCTCTCTCTCTCTCTCTCTCTCTCTCTCTCTCTCTCTCTCTCTCTCTCTCTCTCTCTCTCTCTCTCTCTCTCTCTCTTTCTCTCCCTCTCCCGCTCCCGCTCCCGTCTAATCTTCATCTTTCTTCTGGTTCTTCCATTTCTCTTTCTTCTGCTTTCTTCTCAGTTTTCTTTTTTTTTTTATAACCCGTTCTTTCCTCAGCAACGTAACGTAATATAAGTATGACAAAGACACAAAGAGAAAGGTTTATAGAATGGAAGAGGGGTGTATGTGTGTGTGTGTGTGGGGGGGGGGGGGAGGGTCCCAGAGACAAAAAAAAAACATTAAAAAAACATATAGATTGAATGGAAGATGTGGGTGTTCTTCCATGCACACACATTATGAGCATTACCCGCAGTAATAAATTATTCCCCCGAAACAAAACAGAACGGGAAACAGAACAAACAAAGAAACACACAACGAGAACAAATCTTTTCAGTGGGGAGAAAATAACAAAAGCTCAACAATAAGACTCTTGCGGTAGGATTGATGTAAATAATGTTGTGAGTAACAGTTGTTTTCATTGTCATTCTTTGTTTCCCCCCTGTGTCTAATAATATCACCTTTTTGTGTGAAAAGAAGTTAATTAAACAAAAGGTCATTCATTGCAGATTGGAACATTTTCATATTGAAATTTTAATAGCGTTGCTGTTGACATTGTAAACGAAAGCGCGTGATTTATTCAAGTGAGTGAGGTTGCACAAGTTATTGTGTGTGTGTGTGCTCAGAAGCTTTGTTCTGTTTGTGCAATATTCCCATTTATTTTGGCACAGAGAGAGAGAGAGAGAGAGAGAGAGAGGGGGGGGAGATGGGTGGGTGGTGGTGGTGGGGGGGGGGGGGGCGCTAATTGACAACTGGTTTCTGGCGCCCCCTAGGCTACGGTCAAGAAAACTACATAGGCCTAATACGTAATGTAAGGTAACGTAATGAAACGTAACCTAACGAAACGAAACGTAACATAAGGTTTACTGCTCTAAACAATCAGGGAAGACAAGACACAAATTAGAACGAGAAGGAAGAACAAAAGTACGAAGAGGAAGACAAGGAGAAGAAACAAACTGAGAATCTGGAGGAGGTGAGGAGAGGATGATACTACGGGGCAAAACAGAAGGAGAAGACGAAAGGGAGAACCAAAAAGAGGAGGATCTCTCTCTCTCTCTCTCTCTCTCTCTCTCTCTCTCTCTCTCTCTCTCTCTCTCTCTCTCTCTCTCTCTCTCTCTCTCTCTCTCTTCTCTCTTTTTTTAAGTCATATTTTTGGGAACTGGTTTTTATTGTGGTAGTTGTGGGTATACAATAACAGTTTGGTTTTTTTGTGTTACTTATTTTTCTCACTAAAATACTAAGCAGTTTGGCACCCCCCCCCCCCCCCCCTTTCCCCCACACACACACACACACTTCATGTATGGGCCAAGGGCCTTTTTGTGAATAAATCTTTCGAGTTCGAGTTCGAGTTCTCTCTCTCTCTCTCTCTCTCTCTCTCTCTCTCTCTCTCTCTCTCTCCTCTCTCTCTCTCTCTCTCTCTCTCTCTCTCTCTCTCTCGCTTGCTTGGATTTCCCGCTTTATCCAGGCCGAGAGAGAGAGAGAGAGAGAGAGAGACAGACAGACAGACAGACAGACAGAGAGAGAGTTTAAAATATAGGTGCAAGTTCACACTCCTCTTTATTATCCATAAAACTGTAGTCAAGTTTTTACAAAAACAAAAAACAAAAACAAAAACCCGGAGCACATGAAACGAGTATAAACTGGGAAAGGAAAAAAAAAAGTCGATTTACTAAATTTAAATAGCTCTATTATTTTGCCTGTGTAAGATGGCATAATTCTGTTCACGAGAAGAAAGATGCCCCCTCCAATGACGCTTCACAATAATTTGCTAGCCCCCCTTTTCGGTCTAAAATTCAATTATTGCTAACGTACGCTGCTTGTGAAAGAAGGAACGACAGGTTTTTAATCTAATATTGTTGGCTTTGTGATGGGCAGTTTTGGGGAAAATGAAGTAATATGTCGTTCGTTCTGTTGGTGCCTATCTCTTTAAGTCTTTATGGGGAAACAAATTTGACGGTTAATGATACTTTCTTTGTGTCTATCTTTGTCGCGGCTTTTATTTTTTACCCTACCAGACAACTTCCTTGTTTCTTCTTCTTTTGTCCTCCTTTTCTTACTTTTTTTCCCTTTCTTTCCTTCCTTTCCCTTTTTTTTGGCATTAGTATGTAGCTGGGTTGTTTTTTTCAAAAGGTTATCTCGTTCCCCACTTTCTGCCTCAACCTCTCTCCTCACCTTTAAATCACCCTGTGCCGTGGGCTTGTGCTTGCACACTCACGCACACACGCGCGTGCACAGAGAGAGAGAGAGAGAGAGAGAGAGAGAGGAGAGAGAAGAGAGAGAGAGAGAGAAGAAGAGAAAGAGAGAGAGAGAGAGAGAGAGAGAGAGAGAGAGAGAGAGAGAGAGAGAGAGAGAGAGTGAAAAAGAGTAAAATCCTCAATCAGGAACTCCAACTCCCTACACCCATCCCCCGTCCCTCCAAAACAACAACAACTACAAACAAACAACTAGAGATTGAAAGGATGTGTTTGCTCAAACATATAATGATGCAAATATTGCTTCATTCTTAAGGTACAATTCCTATGGATCGCTGGGTTTTATGATAAGAAAAGTGCAGAAAAGAATTATACACGTAGTGTAAAAAAAAGGCAACAACAACAGCAGCTCAGTTTATATGATAGCGCATTACCGTTGAACTTCGTAAGAATACATTGATGATAGATTGGAGCAAAATATGTGATCGCTATAAATTTTAAACCCACGTGAGTGAAAAATGCGTTGCGCTGCCGTTAAGCGCCTGGCAAGTCAGGCCCAGCGCAGCCGACTTCGGCGTGGGAGAGAATATTTACCTTTTTTTTTCTAATCTTAGTCCTTTGTTGCAACTTCCCTTCCATTGAGATCATTGGAAATTGATCCAGGCCATAAGCTGTGTCAGTTAGTGATGTCAGCCTACACTAAAATGTTGTTATATTGTAAAATGTTGTGTTGAGATTGCCTTCAGCCATGACAAGCTCTTAACATGACAACCTGCACTCTCCTTTACAAGAGAAATAATCCTCTGAAATCGAAGTATAGCTGCAAGTATGGCGAGGTACTTAAAAAGAGTCATACACACACACTTCTCCTTCAGTGTGTGCAATTTCAATCTCACAGTGATTTCCAGGTAGGATGAGTTTATTATTATTGTTCATTTATTCTTTTACATCGAGGATAATGGAATAAGCACGTATGTGCTTTTTTACATCCGGTCCCCGTGTGTATGCGGTTTTGTAACTTTTGTCATCCGTTCCCACCGGTACACAATGGCCTACTCTTACGAGTGAGTCAGAATGCACATTCTGGGTGACCCCCCAGAGTGTTAAGCTGGGGAACGCACGACAACAACAACAACAACAACAACAGCAACAAGAACCGATCGTTGGAAAGACTACACGCGAATTACCCTGGCTCCTGCTCTTCACCCCCAAAAGTTCAGCCAAATGATGGTTAGGCTTTAGCTCTGGCCCCTGTCCAGACTGGGACAGTTTTATAGGAGTTTATGATCCCTTCTCCTTTTTTTTTCTTTTTCTGGTGGAGTGATGCCAGTGTCTGGGGTCTGTCCGTCTGTCTGTCTGTCTGGCTGTGCAGTCAGCTGCTGTGGTTCCAGCTCCTTCCTGTCTGCTGCTAGTGAGGGGGTCTGTTTAGGGGATTCTTTGAAGTGCCATCTCTTCCTGATTTTTACCCCCTCCTCCCCCTCCCCCTTTTCTTCTGAGCTGTCTGATTTTGTGCATTCTGCTGCTCTAGAGCAGGCTCCTTAAATCCTTGTTCAATTGGCTGTTTCTTTTTGTGTGGTGGGGGGGGGGGGGGGGGGGGGGGAGGAGGGTGAGTAGGTGTGGGGGTGAGGAGGGGGGTGGGGGTGGGGGGTGGGAGGGGTGTGTGCTACTTTGTAAGCAGGTGTTTGGTCGTTGGAATATGATTATTTTGAAGTCCTTCGATACAAAAGTACCGTCTTTATGAAAGAAAGTTATTGCTCAGGTATACGCACTAGCAAGAATATGAACTGGTCTTTTTTGTTAAAAAAAATCTCAGACACACATACATACATACATACATACATACATACATACATACATACATACACGCACGTACGCACACACATTCACACACGCACTCTCTCTTTCTCTCTCTCTCTCTCTCTCTCTCTCTCTCTCCTCTCTCTCTCACACACACACACACTCTATCTCTCTCTCTCTCTCTCTCTCACACACACACAACACACACACACTCTATCTCTCTCTCTCTCTCTCTCTCTCTCTCTCTCTCTCTCTCTCTCTCAAAAACACACACATATACACACTCTCTCTCTCTTTCTTTCTCCCTCTCTCTCTCTCTCTCAAACACACAGGCACACACACACACAGACAAATTAGAAAACCTTACACAGCGCAAACAAAGCTTTCGAAAACAATGAGAGAAGAGATAGTATCAAAGAATGAAAACAATCTATTTTGGAAAGTCATGACAGCTTTAGTTGTTGGGGAAAAACACATCATTCATTCATGGGAGCGAAGCGTATGAACTATTCGCTTGAAACAACTTGACGCCCCCTTTTCCTTTTACTATTCCATTTCAGTGAATCATTGAGGACAGGATAATTCTCTCTCTGTTATTTGTTATTGCAGTGTGTTGAAAAAGCTCTAGTAGTGATAACGAAGTGATTTCTTTTCGGCTAATAAGAGCCCTGTGGCAAAATCTTTCATTTCTTCTTTCTTTCTTCCTTTTTCTTTTGTTTCTTCAGTTTTCTTGTTCTTCTTCTTCTTTTTTTATTTTATTTTTTTAAACAAAAAATACAGAAAAGGACATTTTTATGATTGAAGTTGTTGTAGGTAACTTTCTCTGTCTTTCTGTCTGTCTCGATCTCTCCTGTTTCTCTGTCTCTCCGGGTTTTTTTTCTTTTCTGTGCATCCGATTCTTTTTTTTCCCCATAAGACTAGAGCTCCGAGGATGTTTTGTTTACCATCAATGGTGAGATTTTGCGTGTGCAACCGGCACCGTTGTTAACCCACCAGTAAGGTAGGTAGCCGCATTTTGGCTTCGGGGATAGATTCTGTTTAGCTTTCTTTCTGTCTTTGTGTTTCGATCTCTTTTTTTTTTCTCTTCCCTCTTTCTCCTGGTTATGTCAGTCTACCTATTTTTCTGTCTGTCTCTCTGTCTGTCTGTCTCTCTGTCTGTTCCTTCTCGTTCATCTGTCTGTGTTAAGAGCTCTTCTATAGTTGCTTTTGTTAAATCATTTGGCAGCGCACAAATGGTCGGAGTGTGTGTGTGTGTGTGTGTGTGTGTGTGTGTGTGTGTGTGTGTGTGTGTGTGTGTGTGTGTGTGTGTGTGTGTGTGTGTGTGTGTGTGTGTGTGTGTTTAATGACAATGACAATGTGTGTGTGTGTGTGCGTGCGTGCGTGTGTGTGACTTGACTTATGCCTTTTGGTTCCTTGGGGAACATAGGGTTGCAACAACACCCCTCCAACGAACTCGGTTTTGGGAGATCCTCTTCAGCTCGGCCCATGTCATTCCGGCTGCCTTCGTTTCTTCGTCAACACTTCTGCGCCAGGTCTGTTTTGGTCGGCCGCTTCCCTTGTGGATTCCAGTCAAGGGCCTGTCTGGTGACACTTGACGCAGGCTTGCAGAGTGTATGGCCGATCCATCCCCACTTCCTTTGTTTAATAATGGACTCGATTGGGGTTTGTCTGGTCCTGTCCCACAGTTGTTTGTTGGATATGACTTCCAGCCACCTGATGTTGAAGATGTTCCTGGGGCATTTGTTGGTAAAAGACTGGAGTTTGTGGGTGTTGGTTTTTGTTACCCGCCAGGTTTCTGAGCCATAAAGTAGGACCGATTTTACATTGGTGTTGTAGATCCGAATCTTGTTTTGAAATGAGAGGGCTGTTGACCTCCAAATTGGCCGAAGGGTGTTGAAGGCGTGACGGGCTTTGTTGATTCGGCACTTGATGTCTTCATCTGTTCCCCCATCTTTACTGACGACACTGCCCAGGTAAATAAACTTGCTGACTTCCTTGATGGTTTCTTGCTGCAGTCGCACTGGGTCATGTGTTTTGTTGTTCACCCTCATGACCTCCGTCTTCCCGATGTTGATTTGGAGGGCAGTCTTTTCAGTTTCTTCAGCAACACGACAGAGCTTCTCTTGTGCATCTTGTTGCCTGTGGGAGAGAAGGCTAATGTCATCTGCGAAGTCCAGGTCTTCCAGCTGCTTCATGAGGGTCCACTGTATGCCGGTTCTCCTGCCTGCTGTGGCTTGCCGCATTATCCAGTCAACCACCAACAGGAAGATGGTTGGCGACAACAGACAGCCCTGACGAACACCGGTCTGTACGGAGAAGGGTTCCGTCAGTTTCCCTTCATGGATGACTTGACAGGTGGCATCTTCATATAGCTGCTGGATGATGGTGATGAACTTTGGTGGAAAGCCATAGTGATGCATTAGTTGGTGGCGTGCGTGCGTGTGTGTGGAGAAAGAGAAATATAATAATGATAATATAATAATAATAATAATAATAATGTATGGAATGTTATCTAGCGCTAGAATAGAGAGAGATTGAGAGACAATGACATGTGTGTATGTGGAGAGAGAGAGAGAGAGGAGAGAGAGAGAGAGAGAGAGAGAGAGAGAGAGAGAGAGAGAGAGAGAGAGATTGCTAGAGTAGAGACAGACAGAAACATTAGAACACACAGGAAAAGAAAAACAAAAAAAACAAGAGAAAAGGAAAGATGAAGGGAAGAGAGAGAGAGAGAGTGAAAGGGGAGGAAAGGGAAGTGGAAAGGGGGTGGGGACATCAGTAAAGAAGGTTTGGTTGTTTTTATGTAAAAGTAGTGTCATTTTGCACTTGTATAATACGTTATCTTGAAAGTGAAATCAAGTTTCTTTTACCAAAGAAAAGAAAAGAGGTCAATCAAGTTAAAATTTGTGAAGAAGAAAACCCGGTTAATGAATCTGAATGTCTTTGTTACTTGCTTGGTACGAAAACAAGCTTGACTCCTAACTGTAAGGTTTATGTTAAAGCACTCTGTAAACTTTCCCCTCTTTTTGGTCCAAAAATTCAGTTACTGTTGTGTAACAGGTAGAAAGAGAACAGCCGTTTTTGTTTTCTTTTAGATTTATCCTTGTTGTGTGATGGGAAGTTTTGAGGAAAATGTGATTTCTTTTTCGTAAATTGCCAGCATACGTTTTTATTTTATGAAAAGATAAAAACACTTAATAATCCCCCCCCCCTCTCTCTCTCTCTCTTTCTCTCTCTCTCTCTCCCTCTCTCATTTCATCCCTCCCCCCCCCCTCCTTTTCCCCCTTGAGTCAGATCTTGTCCCCTCTTTCCCCAAGATCTTGTCTTCCTCCCATCCTCTTTTCGAAAACATCATCTCTCTTTTCGCTATCAACTAACAGGAATGATAGTATGTGTTCATGCCCACGAGATCCTATCTTTCGTTTTGTTTTTGCACTTCCTTCAACTGAAGCAGGCAAACAGAGAGATACAAAGATTTTTTTTTTAAAAACCACACAAACAAAACCAGTCATACATACTGACATAGTCAGAAGCACAAGAAATTCCATAGAGATTCTGAGAGACCTTTGCAAGCACTGTCATAGCAGCGTGCTTAATAAGAGGCCTGTAAGCAAGGATACTTTATTCATAAGATAAAATTGGTTTCAGTGCATTTTGGCTTTCAAAACAATACAGAAACTAAAACCTCGCAAAAAAAACCGAATAATGTGTATACTGATGTGATCAGGAGGAATAAAACCAATCTTAAATCATGACGGCTTTGCTATTGTGTATTGTTGAGACGAAAAAGTAAGGCCTAGTTTTTGCTTGTTGGAGCCAAGTGCGTGAAGAATTACGCTCTGTGCGTTCTGCACTCTCTGATGTATTGTCTGTATTAATGTCAACTCTACATCACTGGTGTAGGGGGGAGGAGGGGGGAGCATAACTTTGAAGTTTCTTGTTTCTGTGTGAGATGGGTTTGGCCAAAGAGATCTTTTTTCTTTTCTTTTTTTTTTTTGGGGGGGGGGGGGGTCAGGGGGGGGGGGGGGTTACTTCTTGAGTGTTTAACAAGTTTGGAATATAGTTGAGAGAGAGAGAGAGAAGAAAAAGTGATGTCATATCTGTCTGTCTGTCTATTTGTTTATTGCATGTCTGTCTGTCTGTTTTGTCTGTCTGTCTGTCTGTCTGTCTCTCTCTCTCTCTCTCTCTCCTCTCTCTCTATCTTTTCTCTCTCTCTCTGTGAGTGGTGTGTGTGTGAGTGTGTTTTGTGTGACCCCCATATTATTCCAGTGGAGTACCCTCTAACCATGTAATATCAAAAACAATTCTTGTCACATGAGCTCATTAGAGCTAAATGAAAGCTGCAAATACGTCTTCTTCTTTTCTTCTTCTTCTTATTCTTCTTCTTCTTCTTCTTCTTTAACTTCTTCTTCTTCTTCTTCTTCTTCTTGTCCTCCTTCTCCTCTTATCGTACGTAGTACCGCGATTTCTTTCGCCACTCTCATCATCACCAACTGTTTTTTTTCTTTTTTTCCTACTCATCTCACACTGCAAATGAAAAGTGACTGAGAGTTTTTCATCCTTTGATGTTTTGTATCAGACAACAACGGGTAATACTATAATCAATGTTCATGAAAGTGTATAAATTAACGCCAGTAGCGTGAAGGGTGTTTGCGATGTCAACAGGTACATGGTAAAGGGTTATTGTTTCGGTTTCTTTGTATAAGGGTTTGATTGGGTTTTGTTTATGCTCTTGTAATTTAAAAAAAAATCGAGCACAGCTTTGTGATGTGTCCATTCACATATGGAACTTTCCACCTTGAAAGTCTCGACGAAAGGGATTGCAGGGGAATGGAGTTTGGAAGCAAACTTCAAAATTCAAAAGGGACAGCTCAGGGGTATCTTCATTCTGCGCCCTTTGAGGATTGAGATCACTGGGCCGACCTTCTGACTGCACTGTTTGTTTCAACAGGGTTTTTTTAATTCTGAAAACTGTTTGACCCTGTTATTCCTGTCCTCAATAATTACTGATTGGAAGTTTGTCTTTCAGAAGTGGGAAAATATGTATAATCCTCTCCTACTACATCATCAGTTTAGGTTTATATTTTAGATAATCCTATTGTATTGCAATATCGGTTGAAGTGATGGCATTTTGAAATAAATGCGTTCTAGTGCAACATTATTTTGAAGTCTAGATCGTAAATTATTCCTCTCCTAATGCAGTACTGGTTAAAATTTATGTGTTGAATATCCAGTCCTGGTGTAATGATGGTTAAAATCTATGTTTAAGATAGTCCGGTTCTTATGCAATGTTGGTTAAAATCGATGTTTAAGATATCCTGTTCTGATGTAATGCTGGTTAAAATCGATGTATAATCCTGTTCTGATGGAATGTTGGTTAAAATTTATGTTTAAGACATCCTGTTCTGATGCAATTTGGTTAAAATCGATGTTTAAGATATCCTGTCCTGATGCAATGTTGGTTAAAATATATGTTTTAAATAGTCATGTTCTGATGCAGCACTGGTTAAAATCGATGTTTTGGATAATCCTTTTCTGTCACACTATTGGTTCTAAGTCTATGTTTTAATCAATTCTGATATAATGCACTATCAGATATTATGGTAACATTGCATGTACTTCTGTTTAATGCAGTACTAGTGTAAGTCTGGTTTAGTTAGATCAACCTATTCCAATGCAATATCGGCTTAAGTCCACGATCTAGTAGCTTATTCACGACTCTTCTGCTACTCTGGCTCTTTCCTTTCTTTCCCCCAGATTAATGATATAAACAGGTACAAAATCCTTGTCTGTTATTCTGATCTCACTTCAAAAAAAAAAGTGCAGCTTGCAGGAAGGTCGTTAAGGTCTGGCCCTTTTTCAGAAGGGGACAGTTTTATAGGAGTTTATGATGGATTCTCTTTTTCTGGTGGAGTGGTGCCAGTGTCTGGAGTCTGACTGTATCAGCTGCTGTGGTTCCAGCTTCCGTCTGCTGCTGGTGAGGGGGTCTGTTATGGATTCTTTGAAGTGCCATCTCTTCCTGATTTCTGCGGTGTGTTTGTCAGATTTGTGCTTTTGGCCCTGGTTTCTTTGATTGCTGGTCGGGTTGGTGTGCACTTCAGTGCTGGAGTTTTGGTATGCAGTTTGCACGTACTCATTGGTCGGTTGCTCGTGTTATTTGTTCAGGTGGGTATGTATTTATGTATGTATGTAATATACATGTAACAATTTTTTGCCAGAATGCTAGTACCTCAGAACAGGTAAGTAGGTAAGTCACTGTCTTGTTTGCTTACTTGTTGGGGTTATTTTTGCTGTCGTTTGGGATTGATTTATTCATTTACTCGTTCTCTTATAAAATAATATTTCAGTCTCTCTGAGAAGAAACGACACACGCTAAAATATGTCCTCGTTAATACCCAGAGAACTGCGAAAATATCAGCCACTTTGACTAGGCTTTACAAAAAAAAAAAACCACCATCAAAATTAAGTTGCTTATGTGATCATGGCTACATTAATGTCAAGAAGAGATATACAGTCAATTAAGAAGACAACAGTTTCATCTATCAAAAAGATATGTTTCCCACATGTTAGCACTTGAAACAAAACAAAAAGCTAAATTATCATAATCTATTTAAACAAACAATGACAGTCTTGGGAAGTTTTCCTGTGTGATTGCTTATAAGCTAGCTCACGATGTAGGCAGCCATACCCCTACTTCAGATGATTTTTTTTCTCTCCTTTAAAGGAGAGTGCAGGCTGTTATGCTGAGAGCTTGTCAATGGCTGAAGACAACCTCAACATAACATTAATTTGACAAGATAACAACATCGTAATGTAAGCCCTTAGCTCTCATCAATGACCGTCAAAGTTTTCGGCCTGCACCAAGACTGTTTGAGTGATAATCTTTATTTTCCCCCAAGAGTGACAGATAAGTATAGACATACTTTTCTTCACCCGGCTCTTGCCCTGAGTAGCGACTATCATTAATAATTTCAAAGAATAATTTTCAAGAGAGAGAGAGAGTGTGTGTGTGAGAGAGAGAGAGAGAGAGAGAGAGAGAGGAGAGAGAGAGAGAGAGAGAGAGAGAGAGAGAGAGAGAGAGAGAGAGAGAGAGAGAGAGAGAGAAAACAGGCAGACACAGAGACAGTGAAAGATAAAGACAAAGAGAGCTTCAAGCACCTTTTGTTTCCCTTTAAACACACACTACTTGCTAGAAATTCGTGAAAAAGAAATCGCTTCATTATTGCCTAACCTTTCTCCATCCTGCTGCTGCTGCTGCTGCTGCTGCTACGGCAACAACAAATTTAAAAGCCGTTCTTCCTCACTGGTTACGGAGCTGTAATTGAATTGTGGAGGAAAGGGGGGTGCAAAGTTGGGAGCGTAATTGTTTACACACCTCCGCCCCATGAATGAATCATGGCGTTTCTTACAAAGCACAACAGGAAAAACCGTTAAGATTTTAATTGATTTTTCTTCTCGGGCTGTCTTCACGTGCATATTATACGTTTCGTGGTGGGGCTGGGGTTGAGGGTTTGTCATTCTTACAGTTTTATTTTATTTTCTGGTTTTGTTTTATTCATGCTATGTTTTTTATTGTCTTTTAGTTAGGAATGGTGGGAATTTTCCAGTGCATGTTGGGACACCTGCATTCTACATAAACTTGTGAAGTCTCTGTCTTTCTTCTGTCTGTCTGCCTGTCTGTTTGTTGTTATCTGTCTGTCTGTCTGTCTCTCTCTCTTCTGTCTGTCTCTCTCTGTCCTGTCTGTCTGTCTGTCTGTCTCTGTGGTACACGGGTCACTAAACGTTCTCACACACCGCCAGTAAGCCTAAATTAGCGGATCATGAAACAATGGTTGCTTTTTGAAAGCCTTCCAACCAAACACACACACACACACACTCACTCACACACACACACACACACACACTTCATGAAATATTGCCACCCTCGTACTCCACAACTTGACAAAGAAGAGATTGAAAGCTGATCATAACCCGATACAGTTCAGAAGGTTCAAACCGGCCTGCTGTCAAGCGGAACAATTACATTTAGCTCATGAATGATGCACACCCGTTAATCGTTCATGCGAAACTGTGTGGAAGAGAACATAATACAACAGAGATCTATGAATCCTCACTGTAGGATGTTGCCGAGTGCTGGGCTTTGTTTGACAAGGAGAACATGAACTTTGGCAATTTACGGTGGAGGAGGAGCGGGGAGGGACATTGCACGCCTGACCTGGCATGCTTTTAAACACTGTCGAAACAGTTACAATTACTGCGATGGTTATAGATAGGGATGAGGTTGTTTTTGTCGGCAACTTAATTAGATAGGGTATTATGATGGCTATCTGTTTGAAGATTGTTGGGGATATTCCTATTGTTGCATTATTGTTAGTGTGGGTGTTTTTGTTCTTAGTAGTAGTGTTTATTTAAAATGAATGCGTTGAAAGGTGTTGAAGGGAGGAGAGTAATGAATCATTGTTGTTGAATGGCTGGGTTTTTGTAGGTGTCGTTTTGCTTGATTATGTTTTGATCTCTATCTATTTATCTATCTATCTATCTATCTGTCTGTCTGTCTATCTATCTATCTATCTGTCTATCTCTCTATATGTCTGTCTGTCTCCCTGTCTGTCTGTCTGTCTGTCTGTCTGTCTGTCTGTCTGTCTCTCTCTCTTCTATCTCTATCTATCTATCTATCTATCTACTACTATCTATCTATCTATCTATCTATCTATATATATATATATATATATATATATATATATATATATATATATATATATATATATATATATATATATATATATTATATATATTCCGGTTTTTTAATCATCAGTAATAGCGTCATAACAATAAATATGAAAAAACTTAATCATTGTCAAGGGGATCATGATGTTGACGATAAGGGTGAGAATGATGATATTGATGATTGCCGTTATGATAGTTACGTTTAAAAGGGCTCTCTCTCTCTCTCTCTCTTCTCTCTCTCTCTCTCTCTCTCTCTCTCTCTCTCTCTCTCTCTCTCTCTCTCTCTCTCTCTCCTCACTCACACACACACACACACTCACTCACACACACACACACACGCACGCGCGCGCACACCACA
>CM054139.1:36273999-36281499 GCA_028751875.1 Rapana venosa
AGAGCTGTAGCCAAGGAAAGGGAAAAAATTCTGAGCTTCCTCTTGCGTCTGTGGCGCTCGAGGTGTTTTTTTTTGTCTGTCTGTTTGTCGGTGTGTCTGACTGTGTGGCTCAGTGTTCGTGAATTGCCTGTTACTGATAAACTACTAGATCACGTTTCTGTTTGACCATGCTGATGTTAGTGTTTAACACACACACACACACACACACACACACACACACACACACACACACACACACACACACACACACACACACACACACATACATACATACGCACACACACACAAAACACAACACACACACAACACAACACAACACACACACACATACACACACACACAACACAACACACACACACACACACACACACACAAACACAACACACACACACACACAACACAACACACACATACAAACACACACACACACACACACACACACACACACACACAACACACACACACACACACACACACACACACACACACACACACACACACGAGATAGTCTAGTGGTTAGAACATTGCGCTCGCAATCTGACGACCCGGGTTCGATTCCCGTTGAAGGGGATATTTTCCCCTGGAGTTAACATCAGTGCAGACTCCACTTTCCCCAAAAGTCCTTCGGAGAAGACTATAAACCGAGGCACCGTGTGCGAACGCATTCAGAACATCTTGCGCACACGTTAAATCCTGGTCCGCTTTTCGTAAGAGTAGGCCATTGTGTGCCGGTGGGAACAGATGACAGAATTTACAAAGCCGCATACATACGGGGACTGGATGTAAAAAAGCAATAAGTGCCTATTCCATTCTCCTCGATATAAAATAAAATAAAATAAATAAAATATTTAAAAATAAAACACACACACACATACGCAGAATGGGAAGAGATGTGTGTGTGAGAGAGACAGACAGACAAACAGCCAGCCAGACAGACAAACACACAAACAGACAGACAATATTCATGCAAACCTACAAAACCTCCATTGTATAATGTGTACTTTGGTACCAACAGCTTTCAAAATCAAACCACAACAACAAACTTCCAAAGAAGAAAACAAACATAAACAAAAACAACACCACTACAAACAACAGAAGACAAAACGAAGATTCGGTTGCACACCCCACAGCCAAAACAAAGCAAGGCCAAACACCTACAGACAGGCAGACTTGTAGCCAGCCTAGTCTCAACTTCTCAAAAGTCCCAACTTAGCCCTAACGGACGAATGTCGGGAATCCGAAAGCTTACAGACAGTTTAGCCTTCCCTGATTGGCTTGTGTCGCCAGCGATCGTCACTGACAGCCTGTTTACCTTGGTGACAAATCGTCCGCGGGCCCCCACACTGGCAGGGGAGGTAATTCGAGATGATGAGTATCGTCCCATGCCTGGCTCCACGATGGCTGGAGAATGTTCGATGTTTTGTTAAACTTAGCAAACGTTTGGACATTCCGAGGAAAGATTGGTGCTTTCTCCTTATCCATCACAGGTACAGCCTCTTCCACCGTTTTACATTTAAAAAGAATGAAAAAGAGGAAAGGAAACGAGCGAACTCCCACCCAAGAAAAAAGCAACAACAACAAACAAACAACAAAAACAACCCAAACAAACCAGAAACACAACCAACCAACAACAACAACAACACCACCAAAACAAAAAGACAAAGCAAAACAAAACAAACAAACACACAGAAAACAAATTTCAGTCGCGCCACGCTATGAAATATGGTTATTATACATTGCGATTAATTTGTCTACAATTCTGCTCACGCCAGAATAGCTTTATTATATTATGTTTTATGGTTGTTCAAAGATACATAAACACAGTTAAAAATCATATCTATGGATTTGTATCCGGAGAGCTAAAATGTGGTAACTTGCGCTATGTAACCATTCCGGTTTACACAAATTAAGAGCTGATGGAAATCGAAGACAATTCGCTGGAGAAAAAAACAACTGGAAATTTCATATTTGAAAAGGCGAACAGATCATCAGTGGCGTATACTCCTTTTTGCTTCCAAATTATAACCAAAATCTTTGTCATCACAACGCACACTCTATACACAATTAATTTTCTTCTTTCAAATCAATACCAGCATCCCAGCACCACAAACACACACACACGCACACACACACACACACACACACACACACACACACACAACACCACCACATCGTGAAAACTAATGTCAGATACACTTGCTTCTCACACAAAAACAATCTTGCTTTAAACAACAACAGAAATGTCCTACCCTTACCCTAATCAGACAAAAGCAAAACAAAAAACAGAAGCTCCAACCATTACCTCGTCAGACAAGATAGTGTTAAAACTCTCACCAACCACTAATAAGCGGGTGATGAGACTTGACAAAGGCAAGGGAGACAAGCAGTGGCGGCGTGACGGCAAACATAGGAAGGGAGACAAATCGCTGTGGTGTCGCCACCGAACACGGCAGACAAGATGGAGACGGATAACGGAGGAGAGATAACTGTCACCCATCTTTGAACATGTGCCACTTTGTTCTCCAATTTCTGCTTTTCTCACCCAGCTTCTGCTAGCCTGGCGTCTTTCAAAGCGTCGTTTGTTTCCTTCATCTACACAGGAGTCTTCGCCAGTTCAAAACGACATACCTACCTACCTACCGAAAACGTTGTCGGCTAAAAAAAAGTGTGTGATGTAAAGTTTTGTGTTTAACCAAGTTGTACTTACTCATTCCGTTATTCAATAATAATAATAATAATAATGATAATAATAATAATAATGCATGGAATTTTTATAGCCCTGAATCTTGTAAAGCAATAAATCAAAACGCTTTTTTCCCCTTTTCTTTCCTTTAAAAAAAATTATGCTGTGTGTATGCGGCTGTTTTTTTAGAATTGTGTCATCTGTTCCCACCGGCACACAATGGCCTACTCTTTCGAACAGAGGAACAGGATTTAACGTGTGGGCAAGATGTTCTGCATGCGTTCGCACACGGAGCCTCGGTTTATAGTCTCATCCAAAGGATCCGAACTTTCACTGGCATGGACGCAGGATGGCCCATTGTGAAACGTTTGTTGGCAATTGGTGTATTTTCGAAAGGTTTCTCGAGAATGTTATGATTATAGTTTAGGCTTTTTATCTGGCCAGAATGACTACTTGGATTGAAGGACTGATGTCCTCAGCCTCAGGGTGGGTCTAGATATTCATTTAGATATGTGTGTTTATGTGTGTGTGGTCTGTGTGTCAAGTTTTTTGTCAAAAGAGTTCCTACAGGCACTCTATGTTTGGTTGTAGTTAGGCAAATGCGATATCTTAACAACTATAATTATGCAACATCAGATCCTTTGAGCTCGGCAGCTTGATGGAACGAAATGAAACAAAGCAGCAGGCATTGTGTTGTAGGAACGATATATATATATATATATATATATATATATATATATATATATATATATATATATATATATATATATATATACTTCAGTTGTAATCCATTCTTAAAGAGAAATCAATTCAGACATGTGACATTAGAGGCCATCTGAAAAACAAATGTGTAAAAACAAAAAAATGGGAAAGAAAAGTCTAGGAAGTAATAGAGAACGCCAGGACAATGTTCCTGGGATGGGAAGCCTAGTGGTTAGAACATTACGCTCGCAATCTGACGACCCGGGTTTGATTCCCGTTCAAGGGGATATTTTCCCCTGGAGTTAAGATCAGTGCAGACTCCACTCTCCCCGAAAGTCTTTCGGATGAGACTATAAATCCGAGGCCCGTGTGCGAACGCACGCAGAACATCTTGCGCACACGTTAAATCCTGTTCCGCTTTTCGTAAGAGTAGGCCATTGTGTGCCGGTGGGAACGGATGACAAAATTTACAAAACCGCAAACACACGGGGACTGGATGTAAAAAAAAGCACATAAGTGCTTATTCCATTATCCGCGATATAAAAGAATAAATAAATAAAATGAAATAGGCTGTACTGTAGACCTACTCCTTGCAAACAAAACAAAGCAAAACAAAACAAAACAAGGGGAGAGTAATGGTGGGCTAAGAAATTCCCCCCCCCCCTCCCTTCCTCTAAACTCAGCCTCCTCCCTTTCCACCCAACCCCCACCCCCCCAGACGCCCCCTACCCCCACCACACACACCACACCCCACACACCACACACACACCACACGCACGAACGGGTATACCCAATCTCCCAGGGTGTGAAGGGCCCTAACAGGTTGACACAAGAGGCAGAGGTGAAATGTTGCCAGCTCCAGGGGACAGAGGCGACAGAGGCGGGACACAAGGTAAGGCAACCCCCTCCTCTCACTCTCTCTCTCTCTCTCGCGCGCCATCCTTATACCTTATACTGCCTGCTGTCGTCTATCTGCCTAGAGCTGACTGTTGCTTTGTCCACTGTGAGCTGGAGAAGAGAGAGAGAGCGCGAGAGAGAGAGAGAGAGAGAGAGAGAGAGAGAGAGAGAGAGAGAGAGAGAGAGAGAGAGAGAGAGAGAGACCTACCTGTCATCCCTCCAGACTTTTTACCTGGCGCCGACTGTCCCTCCCCCCCTCCCCTTCCTCCCTCCTCCATCCCCTCCCTCCTCCTCCTCCTCCCCATCACTCCCTTAGTCTCTTTTCGCCTCCCTCTCCTTATTGAAACTAGGTGGTCTGTTCTATAGTAGTCAGATAGGCGAAAGAAAGGTCCAGGGTTCGATTTTCATGCAAAACCAGTTTCAACCTCCAAGTGTACTTAAAGTCCTTGGGTGGTGGTGGTGGTGGTGGTGGTGGTCCCTGCTTTGTGTGTGAAGTGATGAATCAAAACTTTACATGCAACAATGCACTTGGTGCATATAAGTATTTTAAACAAATTCTTTTATTCTTTTATTTCGAGGATGATGGAATAAGCACTCTTGTGCCTTTTTTTTATATATCCTGTCCCCGTGGGCGTACAGTTTTGTCAGTTTTGTCATCCGTTCCCACTGGCACATAATGGCCTACTCTTTCGAAAAACGGAATACGTTTTAACGCATGCGCAAGAGCATAAAATAGAGCCTAGATACCATTCTTAGCAGCAAGAGGGTGTATGGTCATCAGTAAACTTGTGTAGGGATATAGGTAACAAAGACTTGATGATTTTTAAACCAACTGGAGGAGGGGGGAAAAAAGAGAGAAAAAATGTGTAAAGACTAAGCAGAAACAGGTCACACTCGTAAAAAAAATCTACAATACAGCACAAATCGATATCAAACAGTGTAACACAATTCAATGTAAAACTCGAACTCGAATATTTTAATGAGGTTATAATTATGGATAAGCCAGTAGCTTCTTTACACCAGGCCCTCGTCAAAAGAGGGGTGGTGGGGGGGAGCAATGAACAAATAAGGAAACATTCAAATCAAATAACAGTTAGTATAGAAATTTAAATAACTAAATAAATGAATAAATAATATTCAAACAAATATTTCCTACATATTGTCAAGCACGTGTCTTTTCTTATCATCTAAAGCATATCTACATTATTGACATACATACAGACAACACAATGAGGCACAACAATACAAAAGAAAATGGTACAATACCAGTGTGTGTGTGACTTTTTATCTTCAGCATTTTGTTTTTTTCCTTGACATCTTTCATAGAGGTTTTGTGTTTGCTTTTTTTTTTTTTTGGGGGGGGGGGGTGTTATTTTTGCTTTGTTTTGCTGGGTTGTTTTGGTTTTGGTTCTGTCTTTGTTTAAAGCATATAACTTTTTTCTCTCTCTCCTCTAAGTCACTTCTAAGCTGTATAGTGACTGACTGACTGTCCCTACCTTCTGCTCTTGTGGTAGGTTTTACCTTTCCTGCTCTCCACAGCAAAAGGGGGGGCAGTCCCCGTCACTAACAAATGGGTGTTTAAACCCCTTTCTTTTCTGTCTCTAAGTCCCTGTCTCACGCCCCTTTCGCTCTTTTCTGTTCTCCGTTTTTCCCCCTCGCTACCTCCTCCCCCCCCCCCCCCCCCCACCCCCTTACCCCCTCTGTAGTGTCTCTGACTGGCTGTATCTTTTTCCCTCTGTTTCCCACGCGTTCTCTCTGTCTCTGCCTGTGTCTGTCTGCCTGTGTCTGTCTGTCTGTCTGTCAGCTTGTCTACCTCTCTCTCTCTCCATCTTTCTCTCTGATTTTGCTTTGTTTTGCTTTATTTTTTTAGGGGGTGGGTTCTTTTATTTGTTTGTTTGTTTTATTAAAAGTTGTCCCACCCCCCTTGTTTCTACTGTGTGAGAGTATGAGTATTGGGTTTATTATCAAGATGTACCCCTACGGGCGGGGACTGGGTGTAAAAAAAAGCACACGAGTGCTTTTTCATTATCCTCGAAATAAAAGAATTTATCATTGTCATGCCATTCTCTCTCTCTCCTCCCCTCTCCCCCCCCCCCCCCCTCTCTCTCTCTCTCTCTCTCTCTCTCGATCTGTCCCTGTCTGTGTGTCAGCTTGTCCATCTCTCTCTCTCTCTCTCTCTCTCTCTCTCTCTCTCTCTCTCTCTCTCTCTCTCTCTCTGGCTCTCTCTCTCGCTCTTTTCCCTCTCTTTCTTTCTTTGTATGTCTCCATCTGTCCCTGTCCGTGTGTCAGATTGTCCATCTACCTGTCTGTCTGCGTAATACGTTTTGTTTAATTTAAAATAGAATGGTATTCACACAAAAATGTCACAGCCAGTGTAGGCATAACTGTGATAGTTTTGTCTACATTCCGTCTGTCTCTGCGTGTTTGTCTGTCTGACTGTGTGCCTGTCTATTTTTGTGTTCTGTTGATTGTTTGTTTGTTTTTGTTGGTTGTTGGGTTTTTTTTATTCGCCCCGAGGCTAGATTTACGAGATTCACCAATTGTCACATTTTTGGCATCTGCGACCGGCTGTTGTTGTTTTTTTTTGCCTACCATTAAGGTAGCTGTATTCCGACTTCGGGGATTCTGCGTCCAGATATCTGACTTAGTGAGTGAGTGATTACTGCATTTAGACATTGGAGAGGGGAGACAGACAGAGCGAGAGAGAGAGCGAGAGAGAGAGAGAGAGATAGAGAGATAGAGAGAGAGAGAGAGAGAGAGAGAGAGAGAGAGAGAGAGAGAGAGACAGACAGACAGAGAGACAGACAGAGACAGAGAGACAGACAGACAGAGAGATAGAAAGACAAACAGAAGTACAAAGACACACAGACACACAGTTCAGACAGACGCCGATAGACAAGGAGACAGACAGGGGGGAGAGAAAGAGAGAGAGAGAGAGAGAGAGAGAGAGAGAGGGAGAGAGGGAGAGAGAGAGAGAGAGAGAGAGAGTGTGTGTGTGTGTGTGTGTGTGTGTGTGTGTGTGTGTGTGTGTGTGTGTGTGTGTGTGTGTGTGTGATGTCCTTAAGTGGTTCCTAGTCACTAACTGGATTCAGACGTTCAGCTGCGCGAACCCCGTTCAACCGAAACTGGCAAATATTTCTAAATACTCCTGAGCACATTGCTTTATATCAACACACTTGAAAACGCAAACCGAAGATAAAAGCAATTTTTAAAAAAAT
>CM054139.1:36286499-36340336 GCA_028751875.1 Rapana venosa
TGGCGACCTTCTTGCCAGGAACTCACTCAACGCGCTAATCATTGCACCGTGAAAGCTGACATACTGATCACAGATTTATTTCCCCTTAGCTGTGATGGTTGTGACAATCGTCGTCGTGTTGTTGATGTGGTGTGTGTATTGTTCAGCAGCTATGGACATTCATACTACGTGTCAAGAAGACCAGTTTGGACATTTGTATCCTGGCTAGTATGATGTCTTCTGGACTAATTGTCTTACACTAGCGCACCCGTGTAAGGAGGGGGGTTGTGGGGCTGATTCTCCGTTTGAAGCCAGTCTTTTCTCCCCATTATTATTATTATTATTATTATTATCATTATGATCATTGTTATTATTATGATCATTATTATTATTATTATTATTATTATACAAACCGTGAGTGGGGATATGGGTTCTAGTCTTTCGGATGAAATGGTAAATCAAAAACCCGTGTTGAACAACAAACATGTAGCGCATGTAAAAGAACTCATAGCAACAAGAGGGTTGTTAGGTCCTTGGTCAAAATTGTGTAGAAAAAGCTACGTTCATAAGAAAGCCAAAATACGCTCACAATTATTTTTCTGTAATGGGTATCTGTGGACACGAAGCTACACACTTTCTCTGAGAGAGCAGCCCACATTTCACGCAGAGAAATAATACCGTGACTGAGAGAGAAGAAAGAAGAAAAAGAAAAGACAGAAAGAAATTGAACGAACAAAAAAAATCAACAACAAAACCCAACACACAAAGAAGCTGATATCAAAATTTAAAAAACAGCAAATAAACAAAACCCGATTCAAAATCCTCCACTTTTTGACATCTTAAACATATCATCGGTTTTCTCCCCCTGCAAAAAACCCACCACCAAAACAAAACCAAATAAAACCCCATTTCTTTCATTTTCTTCTGTTTACTCAAACCAAGGTTTCTCATTCTAGGGTCAGAGGTATCACAGCCGGCAGGGTGTATCAGGTGTCAGCTATGGATTTCTAAGGGCTGCAAATCGATAGCTTCTCCCCTAAACCATGCGTGCACAGCGCGTAATCCTCCGTCTTTACTTTACGACCACGGTTGAAGAAGAAAGATTAGCGAACCTCTTCAAAGAGCAATTAAATTAAAACGGAGAGAGAGAGGGAGACAGACAGACAGACAGACAGACAGCCAGCCAGCCAGACAGACAGAGACAGAGCATAGTCTTTTTTTCCAAGGGTGACAGATAAGTGTGTGCGTGTGTGTGTGCGTGTGTGTGTGTGTGTGTGTGTAGGAGGAATGGGGTGGAAGTACATAAGAGATAGGGAAACTGATACAAATGTGAAGAGAGACAGAACAGGGAAAATGAAAGAGGAATGAAGATTGAGTGATTGATCTAAAAAGGAAAGTAAGATCAGAGACCAAAAAAGGTGGTACAGAGAAAAAGACCAGATGGATTAGTATACAGACACAGAAACCAAAAGATAGGGGGAGAAAAAGAATCAAAGAAAACAAAATCAAATCCGTATCTCTATTCTTGTGGCGACACGGTCTCCCCGGAAAGAGTAACCCGGACTTCACGCAGAGAAATCTAGCAATACAACACAATACAATACAACACAATACAAAACAATACAATACAATTCAAAAGAAAGACTGACAGAGACAGACTGAGACCATCTTATAAGAAACCAGACTAACAGGCAAACTAAAAAATCCACAAAACCGACAGGCAAACAGACAGCCCTAGGGCCCTTCAAACAAAGCCTCCAATAAACAGGGCTGGCAACAGCTCAAAACAGACAGACTGATAAACAGCCAGACAGGCACAACGCCCATTAAACTTCCAGGCACACTGCAACAATGAACAAGCAAATGGATATCTCGCTAAACTAGATGGTGCGACAGGATAGCCTAGTGGTTAAAGACATTGCGCTCGCAATCTGACGACCCATGTTCGAATCCTGTTCAAGGGGATATTTTCCCCTTGGAGTTAACATCAGTGCAGACTCCACTCTCCCCAAACGTCGCTCGGATGAGACTATAAACTGAGGCCTCGTGCGGGAACGCAAGCAGAACATATTGCGCACACGTTAAATCCTGTTCCGCTTTTCGAAAGAATAGGCCATTGTGTGCCGGTGGGAACAGATGACAAAATTGACAAAACTGCGTACACACGGGGACTGGATGTAAAAAAAAAGCACATGAGTGCTTATTCCATTATCCTCGATATAACAGAAAAATAAATAAATAGATCTATACCCAGACTCTACAAAGCGTTTTGTCACCCATAAAAAACCCACAACCGGCTGATGTTAATTCACCTACCTTCTCCAGCTTCCCGAAGTTAGAATGCAGCTACCTTAATGGTAGGTAAAAACAGTCGCATATGCAAAACTCTCACCATTGGCGAACCTTGGATTCTAGCCAAGGAACGAAAAAAAAACAACCAGCCCAAACAAAGCCCATCTTTTCACATGCAAATTCTAACTTTCAGCAAGGGATTGCTAGATGCTATTTATGTATGGGGGTAGAAAGGCGATCATGTCGTTAAACTATGTTTGGGAAACCCCTACTTCGATTTCGTAAAGGGTGTCTTTAACTCTTAATGGTGCTGAATTGTAGAGAATACGGGTGTGCTCACTAGTGATACTTTGTTCTGAGTGGGAACAGTCAGTGAAAAGTGCTGTCTACCGCCCCTATCTTCCCATATCAACAAACAAACATGCAACACCCCCTGCCCCAACTACCGCAATGAAAAGTGCTGTCTACCGCCCCTATCTTCCCATATAAACAAACATGCAACACCCCCTGCCCCAACTACCGCAATGAAAAGTGCTGTCTACCGCCCCTTTCTTCTCATATCAACAAACAAACAAGCAACACCCACTCCTCCCCCCAAACAAACCACAAAAATAAAGATGAAAAAACCCCAACCCAGATGGAAAGGAATATTGCCAACACACACACACACACACACCACACACACACACACACACACAGGGCAAAACAAAAACAAAAACCCGACACAAAAGAAGACCCCCCTTCTAAAAAAAACAACCAACAACCAACCAAACGACCCCCCCCCCCCCCCAAAAAAAAAAAAACACAAACAAACCCCACAACAACAACACACACAAAAAAAAAGAAGAAAAAAAAGAAAATGCCCAAAACACCCAACAAACCAAAGCAACCAAAAAGCTACCACCAAAGGAGAACGTGAAATAAGCTTACCCATGTTTTAAATTTTTGACTGAAACCAAGGGAGAACAAGAGAGATCACCGGAGAGAAATGAACAGATACAGAGACATCAAAACAGGCAGAAACGATACAGAATAGGAAGAAAGAGAACAGAGAAACAAAGAAATACACGCAGACAGACACACACACAGAGATAAACAGCTATGTTACCTTCTAAACAAAGCTGACATCCCTTCACTTTAGCTCTCAAATGTTTCAACGTTTAACTTTCCACAGGCTTCAATTTCTTTTTTTTCCCTTTATTCATTTTTCAAATTGTTGATGGGGGAAGAAATGCAATACTGTCATAAATGTATCGCAGACCTGTGCTTTGTTATCGTAAATGGTGTCATTACCGCTTTAATGGTGCTTAAAATTATACCCAATAGGGGCGTACCCCGCAGCCGATGCTATATTTTGAGTGAGAACACTGGTTGATAATGTTTTCCAGACAACATCCTCTTTCTAGATATAAATGAGGCCCCAAAACCATAAAATAGGAAACACACACCAGTATCACAGAATGAGGGAAATGGTCTTTGAAAATTTATCATGTCTCATAAAAAACAACAACAAAAGTAAACAAAAGCAAACAGCAAAAGGAAGAAAGAAAGAACAAACGAGAAAGAAAGAAGGAACAAAAGAAAGAAAGAAAAATTGTACACACCAACTAAAAAGAAATGGCCATAACGATATTAATAAAAGAAACAAACAGGGGCAAAACATTTCAATAGACAGACAGACAGGCAGACAGGTAGGTAGATAGATAGATGAATAGACAGACGCATAGATAGATAGATAGATAGATAGATAGATAGATAGATAGATAGATAGATAGATAGATATTCTTTTTTATCATTTTTTATATCGAGGATAAAAGAATAAGCATGTATGTGCTTTTTTACATCCAGTCCCCATGTGTATGCGGTTGTGTAAATTCTGTCATCTGTTCCCATTAGCACACAATGCCCTACTCTTACAAAAAGCGGAACAGGATTTAACCTGTTGGCAAGATGTTCTGCCTGCGTTTGCACACGGGCCTCGGTTCATAGTCTCATCCGAAGGACTTTTGAAGGGAGAGGAGTCTGCACTGATGTTAACTCCAGGAGAAAATATCCCCATGAACGGGAATCAAACCCGGGTTGTCAGATTGTGAGCGCGATGTTCTGACCACTAGGCTATCCCGTCCCCCTAGATAGATAGATGAAGGGACAGAAGAGCTCGATGGTTTGAGAATCGAACTCTAACGGCAATCTGAGAACATGGGATCCAGTATCAGGAAACCATCTGTCAGAGAGGATTTTCCCTCTGGAGTTTACATTGCTGTTGACTTGCTCAACTGAAGGTTCTTCGGATAAGACCTAAAGCTGAAATCCGTGAAAGTATGCATAAAAACTAATACACTCGTAAAACACACACACACACACACACACACACACACACACTACACTACACTGCACACACATACACACACACACCCGCATGCACGCACACACACACACACACCACTATACAAAACAACACACACAAACACAAACCACAAACAACCACCACACCACAACAACAATGACAACACACACACACACAACACAAGAAAGACAGACAGTCAAAACAGAAAGAAGAGAGAAACAGACAGATGCTTTTCAAACCCACAAACTAAGCACACATCACGGGGTACTTCTTCCTCCCCAAATATTTGCCCTAACTTTCCAGAGGCTTCTAAACTTTTTATTATTTATGGGGAAGAAATAGGATACTGTCATAAAAGTATCTCAAACCTGTGCTTTGATGCCGTAAATGGTGTCATTAATGCTTAATGGGGCCTAAAATTGTATTGAATACGGGCCATAGCAAACTCATTATTGCCGCCTCTCAAAGACACCTTCTCGTCCTTTTCTCTCCCCTCTCCTCCCCTCTCCCCCCACCCTCACCCAACCCCCTCAAAAGTCAAGGTATGAAGAAACGTAGCCAACAACCAAAGCAAAACATAGGTGTGCTCCCACCCCCACCCTCCCCGAAACACAACACAACAAAACAAAAAGAACAAAACAAAAACACACACAGCCTGGAGAAGGTTTTTGCTTGGGTATGTCTGGTTGGTTGGTTGGTTGTTTTTATTTGGTTGGTTGGTTGGGTTTGTTTGTTTAACAAAAGATTGGTGTGTAGGTGTTCTTAATGTGTGCGAACAAAATGACAAATGGACATTTGAACACGTAATTTTGGTTTATAGCCTCATATATCTATCTATCTATCTATCTATCTATCTAGCAAGTTGCACATGATACATCTGAGTTTTGATCCTTGTTGAAGTGACAAAACTAGCCCTGATAATTATGGCCCAGTTGTGGGTGGGGCTAGAAACAATAGGATTAGACTGGACTGCAGCTATTAACCCACCATACTATTTAAACATTATCCGTATTTTCCATGGAGGTCCCACACCAGGCAGAATAATCCTTGAACGCATGACTTACCTTTGTTAGTAAACCCGCTTCTTCGCCGAAGCCAATTTCATTGTTTTGTTTTGTTTGGGGGTTTTCTGAGGGCTTTTTTTCCTTTCATTCCTTGGCTGGAGTTCCGACTTTCCTCAATGGTGAGGATTTGCGAATGCGACCCCTGTTGCCCTCCATTGGGCCCCCGCATTCCGACTTCGGGGATGATGTTTCATTAAACACAAGGACACCAGTGTGCGTGTGGTTTTTGATAGTTTTGTCATCCGTTCCCACCAGCAAACAATGGTCTATTCTTCTTCCCAAAGGCGGCACAGCTTTTAAGATGCGTAAGATATTCTGTCATTTCGTACAAGGGACGTCGATTTATAGTCTCATTCGAAGGACTTTCTCGGAGGAGTGGAGTCAGTACTGATGTTGGCTCCAGGGAAAAAGTTCCCTGGAATGGGCGTCAAGCCTCTGGTGGTGGAGTGAACCTGGTCTTTTCAAATGGCCAGGGCAACACTCTCACTGCTGGTCTGCTCCGCCCCCTGCTGACATTATATCTGGACTGTTTATGAGTACTTATAAAATTTTTATTGAACACATTCATTTTTAACAAAGACAACAGGCTTGAACAACACAGAATATGACTTTGAGAATCAACAAGCTTAAAGACTAAAGTGAATGTACTGGTCAGTAAAAAAAAAAGTGTCTAAAACATACATGCAATGACAAATCTCCACCCCCCCTCCTCCCACCACCACCGAAGATACTGCCGTTTATGAGAACATAAATTACGCAAACACATGAAAGCAATCATACACAAGATTTTGTATCACATGAAAACCCCCCAGAAAACACAGCGACAAACATTCTATAATAAAAGCAACAACGAACACTACAAAAAACTAGCTTCTACAGATGGACAACACAATACACTTTGTCATATCCGTGCGTGTATAAACAAAGAAGACAAGGTACTAACAGGTCTGTAAACAGTAGGTGACTTGGAGGATACTGGGGGAAAAAATCTCACTTTTTATCCGAACGATAAGAAATATATATGCACACAAACAATAAACACCGCATCATTCCAGCTAAAGCCACGGAGAGAAAGTAAATATAAATCAAAAGGACCTGAAACATCAGAGCAAATCAAATTGCTCTGATGAGATTGCACAGAAAGGAACAAAGAGTGATATGATGGACAGATGTGAACGTGAGACAGAGAAAGAGAATGGGCCGCAAAGAAAGGGAAGGAAAAAAACATAACGTAGCAAAAGAGGGTGGAATACAAAATGAGGAAAAATGCACCTCCCAAAAAACATTGAAAAGCATTCCTGCATATTTATCTTGTAGATAAAAATTCTTTGAAGAAAAGGGCACCTCAGTAAGTATGCAGTTACTGACAAGTATGATTTTGGTGTCATGGGAAAGAAATGGCTTGGTAGATAGAGGATAAGCTAGATAGACAAGACAGACAGACAGACAGACAAATGGATAGAACGACAGACATGTAGATAGATAGATAGATAGATATTTATTTATTTATTTTATTTCGAGGATAATGGAATAAGCACTCATGTGCTTTTTTTCATCGAGTCCCCGTGTGTATGCAGTTTTGTAAATTTTGTCATCCGGTGGGCACACAGTGGCCTACTCTTCCGAAAAGCGGAACGGGTTTTAACGTGTGCGCAATATGTTCTGCGTGCGTTCGCACACGGGGCCTCGGTTTATAATCTCACCCGAAGGACTTTTGGGGAGAGTGGAGTCGGCACTGATGTTAATTCCAGAGGAAAATCCTCTTGAACGGGAATCGAACCAGGGTCACCAGATCACGAATACGTTACTCTAATTACAAGGCTATCCCGTCTCCCTAATAGATAGATAGATAGATAGATAGATAGATAGATAGATAGATAGATAGATAGATAGATAGATAGATAGATAGATAGATAGACCCACACACAGATCGACAGACCAACAAAGAAAAAATGTTTCCTAAAATTGATGAAAGATTACTCTGCCCCTCACTCCGCTCCACCCCCACCCCCTTCGTCGGCATATCCCCCACCCCAACCCTCAAAACATGCCGTGTTTGTATCTGTCAACAGACTTCTCTACGTTTATAATTTAAGGGGAAGAAATATAACACTGTCATACATGTATCACAGATCTGTGCTTTGATGTCATAAATGGTGTCATTAACGCTTAATGGTGCTTAAAATTATACCGAATACGGGTGTGTGCTCGTTGGCCATATTAAAATCAGGATGGGAACACACCCGTCTTTTATTCTACCCCTGAAAGGAAAGGAAATACAAACCAGACAACAACAACAACAACAAAATGAAACAAAAAATATCGAAAGGGAACTACAAAAGGAATCATTTAAGTGGATCTGAAGAGAGAAAGAAAGACATGTGAAAAATGGTGGCAGGAATAGTTGTGCGTGGAAGAGAAATGTTAAGTGAATGTTTCTGAAGAATTGCTGCTTTCTAAATACTCGATGTGTGTGGAATACCGTCTGCTGGATTATTTCAAATTTGAAGAAGAAAAAATGTGTGTGTGTGTTTATTTTTTTCCTGCAAAAAACTAACTCCCAGAAGAAAAAAAAACAACAACTGAAACAATAAGAAGAAAAATATCCGGAAACTTTTTTTTTGAGGGGGATGGGGGTGGGGGGTGGGGGTGGGGCGTGGTGTTGGAAAATTGTTTTTGTTAATACTAAACCAAGGAGAATTGGTTTCCATGAAAATCTGGATACGCTCTGTATTTCGGTATTTCAGGTAGTGAGTATGTAGACAAGTATTGTTCTGGGGCACAAGACTAACTGTAAGTACAATGTTCTTTCACTCTGGCATATTCCAGTATTGACACAGTATCCTTCGGATGAGACTATAAACCGAGGCCCCGTGTGAGAACGCATGCAGAACATCTTGCGCACACGTTAAATCCTGTTCCGCTTTTCGAAAGAGTAGGCCATTGTGTGCCGGTGGGAACAGATGACAAAATTTACAAAACCGCATACACACGAGAACTGGGTGCTAGTACTTATTCCATTATCCTCGACATAAAAAAAAAGTCATCTGAGCGCTTTGATTTGTTGCTTTACAAGATTCAGCGATATATGAATTCCATACATCATGATGATGATGATGATGATGATGATGATGATGATGATGATGATATTGACGGTAACTGATTTAAAGAACTTTACCGCTGTACAGAACACTAGCGTTAGAAATATCGATATCATTTTTTGGGACTTAAGTATATATTAAAAAATCCAATAATTGTTTTGTGACCATAGGACTTTGTGGCTTATACTGAGGACGACGACGACGACGACGATAATGATGGTAATGATGGGTGTGTGGTATGACCAGTGTGCATGGCAAAGACGATGACGACGATAATGATGATGGTAACAGGGAAGATGAAGGGGATTAGTGATGACGATGATGCTGAGTTTGCGGACGTCAAGCTTATCGACTTATAAAAATGATGACGATAATGATGATGATGATGATGATGATGATGATGATGAATAATTATCATTATTATTTAAATCTTTCACAAGTAGGTTTGGCTACAATATTCAATAGATATTCAGGATGGTGTATCCCCTTTTCCTCTCATGCTTGTGGCTATTGTCATGGCTGTGTTGGGAATATTCTGTTTCCACGATAAGCCCAAGGTCCTGTCATACTTCCTCTACCTTTCGTTACAAGATACTGAAGCTTTCTCCTTTTTTTTTTCTTCTTTTTTTCCCCTTTTGTTCCTCAGCAAGATCTCCGAGGTTCATCAACAGTGAGATTTTAAGTATACAACGACTTTTGCCCATCATTAAGGTAGCCGCGTTACGACTTCGGGGTTAATGACGATTTTACATCTTCTCTTAACTCCTTGACAGGTTATTGATGCGCTGCACTGACAGACAGTTCTAAGCAGATAATCTGGGAAAAGCCGACCCAGGTGGTGGAGTCCACTCATGTCCGTGTTATAGATTGCATGCTGAGTATGTTCGTCACCCTTACCACATTCCATACCTAGCCTAGAAACTCTTTGATAAAAAAAAGGATTTTTAACGTGTATGCCAGATGTAGTTCGTGTATTTTCGTACAAGGCTTCAGTTATAGTCTCAGCTGAAGACCTTGCAGAGGTTTGGTAATCTGAACCAATATTATTATCGCCAGGAAAAAGATTTCTGTTTAATACGAGTACAACTAGCACAGAGGTGATTCAACCATACCCTTTTGGAGATCACTTTTGAGTTCAGTGTTCTAGTCATTAAGCCACACGCACCCTCCCCTAGTATCAGAATATATTTTAATACCTACTATGTGGCACCAGTTGATTTTTAGGCAAAGCTATCATTGATCAGCATCTTACCACACAAGAAGAGCACACAAAAAACCCAAACCAAACGAACAGAACTTTCAGGCATAAGCCCCAAAGTTCTCGATTAAAAACCAAAGAAAATACACAGCAGATTCACACACACACACACACACACACACACACACACACACAACACACACACACACACACACATACACACACACACACACACACACAACCCCATCCTTGAACCCACCCGCGTAGATGACAGAGCAAAATAATAGCGTGCTGTCACAGGAATCTCACAAAAAGTCACCAGATACGCTCCCCCCACATGGGATGGGGAATAAAAGAGTCGCCCCATCACCTTCCAAGACTTGACACAAGGTTCTCCTCTTTCAAAGATGTCGCCTCCCTAATGAAAAGGCATCCCCTACCTGTGGTTTGTGATCCCGGATTGACTTCAAAACCGTCAGTACTAAATATGATGGCTATAAAACGGCAGGACACAGGCCAGTACAGACCCTGTTATACCGAAGTTTACCGGGCCCCGTTTCATGCGCTCGTAAAAAGGTTAAAAAGCTGGTAGTTTTCAAGTCAAGGTCTGTAAACTGTTAATGATTCGAAACATGGATGTGTGTGTGGTTTTTTTTTTTTAGTGTGTGTGTGTGTGTTGTGTGTGTGTGTGTGGTGTGTGGTGTGTGCGTGTGTGTGTGTGCTCGTGTGTATATGTGCGCGCGCGCGTGTGTAGGTGGGGAGGGGGGTAATGGGTTAGAGGTTAGAGCATTGTACCCATGAACTGAAGGAAACTACTGGCGAAGATTTAAGTCTATAGTTTCTTCTAAAGACTGTATTTATACCGACTCCACCCATCTGAAAGCCCTTCTGTAAGCATCCACCCATCTGAAAGCCCTTCTGAAAGCATCCACCCATCTGAAAGCCCTTCTGAAAGCATCCACCCATCTGAAAGCATCCACCCATCTGAAAGCCCTTCTGAAAGCATCCACCCATCTGAAAGCCCTTCTGAAAGCATCCACCCATCTGAAAGCACTTCTGAAAGCATCCACCCACCTGAAAGCCCTTATGAAAGCATCCACCCACCTGAAAGCCCTTCTGAAAGCATCCACCCATCTGAAAGCCCTTCTGAAAGCATCCACCCATCTGAAAGCCCTTCTGAAAGCATCCACCCATCTGAAAGCCCTTCTGAAAGCATCCACCCATCTGAAAGCCCTTCTGAAAGCATCCACCCATCTGAAAGCCCTTCTGAAAGCATCCACCCACCTGAAAGCCCTTCTGAAAGCATCCACCCACCTGAAAGCCCCTCAACCACATGTTAAAACCCTGTCCACCTTTCGTAAAAGAGTCGAGTCTGCCAGCTATGGTTGGTGGCAGAGATGATACAAACATACCCAGCATGCACCCAGCTGGAATTAGCTCCACCAGACTTCGCTTGCCCACGACACGTTGCCTGGTAGATTCAGCCCAGTGTTCCCAACAAACGACTTCTCAAAAAGAGGAAAAGAAGAAGCCCAGCGCTTGACCTACCAATGAAAACAGATAGTTCACACACAGGATCTGTCTGGAGGCCTGTCTGACACAATCTCACACCACACCTTCTCATTTCCAATGTCAAATACCTTTTGGAAAGGATCCTGTGTCCTCGGTGTGTTTTATGTGTGTGTACAGACTGCAAGTTAAAAAAAGAAAAAAAAATGTCCATAGATCAAGGTCATTCTGGTCAAGGCCCCCCCCCCCCCCAAAAAAAAAAAATAAATAAAAAAAAAAATAAAACCACCACAACCCCCCCCCCCCCCCCCAAACAAAAACAAAACAAAAACAACCCAACCAACCGACAAGTAAATCTGAATCTCCTGATTTTGTTTCAAGGACATCCTTTCTTTGAGCTGATCTTTCTGTTTAGTTTTTGTTTTAGGTTGTATTGTATTGCATTGTATCGCATTGCAGAACACTTGCAAGGAGAAGTAGCCTATTCAATCTCTGCTTTAAGACACAGAAACTTTCTTTATCTCATTTATTCTTCTGTCTAGTCGAGTTTGACTTATTATTCCTTCATTGATTCGAGTTTAACTAACGTGAACACCCCCGCTTTAAAGTGACATTGTTGTTGCTGTTGATTTGGGCTGCATTGCATTGTGCTGTATTTATTTATTTATTTATACCACTTTAAGTCACGAGATTTCTCTGCGTGAAATTCGGGCTGCTCTCCCCGGGGAGAGCACGTCGCCACATGAGCAGCGCCACCCTTTTTTTTTTTTGGTCTGCAACTGTATTTCTTTCCCTATCAGAGTGGCTTTTTTCTAAGAATTTTGCCAGGGACAACTCTCTTGTTGCCGTGGGTTCTTTTTCGTGCGCTCCATAATTTTCTGTAACACACGGGACCTCGGTTTATCGTCTCATCCGAAAGACTAGCGCCCAGACCACCACTCATGGTCTAATGGATGGGGGAAAAGTTTCGGGCCCAGACGGGATACGAACCACGCACACTTCCGACCCGGACTTTTCGCTTGCTAGACAGGCGCGTTACCTCTAGACCACCGATCCACCGTATTGTATTCTATTGTAATTGTTTCGTATGGTATTGTATTTCAAGGGGATGAATTCGGGCTGTTCTCCCTAGGGAGGACATATTGCCATGTTATGAGTTTCTTTCAACATCCTCCCCCCCCCCCCAAATAAAACCAACAACCAAAAACAACAACAACAAAAAACGAACACCAACGCCCCCCCCAAAAAAACAACAACAAAAACAAACACACACACACAAAAACATCAGCAAACAAACACCAAAAACAAAGCAACAACAAAAACACCCAGAAAAACGAAACAAAACATTACCCCCCCCCCCCCCCAAAAAAAAAAAAAACCCAAACAAACAAACACAAACAAACCAAAAACAACCCACAAAACAAACGACAATTTAAAAAAAAAACCAACAAAACAAAACCCCAGCCTTTTGTTCTTGTTGCACTTGAAACATCAAAATGGAGTGATTCGTCATGTACGGAGAAGGCTACCTAACAAGAAGCCTGCATATTCTTTGTTAGTTAACCCACTTTTCGGGAAAGGGAACCCCCATCAAACGCTAACTGCTCCACCAGAACGACACCCCATTAAAAATGGACATTGAAGGTGACAAGATGCTTCTTGTCAGACAGCTGATCTAGGACTCAAACGCACAACCTTCACATTATGAATCAGTCTAGCGCGCAACCAAATGACCCCCCCCCCCCCTCCCCATCTCACAAAAATGGCGGGTTTTTTTCAAATTCGCCATCCTGGGCTCTGATTGGCTATACCAGTGGGCGCGAACCCGTTACAATGTTTCAATTTGACAAATGGTTCGTTCTCTTTCAGGTGATGACCCTACTACTACTACTTAAACTGGGCGCCCACTATGTGTTAATAGATGTGTAGAGAACCAGGTGTGGACTTGATGACTGATTCAGTGAGACAACGGGGGACTGTGTGAGAATCAGATAAGAGAGAGAGAGAGAGAGAGAGAGAGAGAGAGAGAGAGAGAGATGGTCACACACACACAACACACACACTCGCGGACCAGCACGAAGATTCGAACACTTAAACTAGTAGAAGGAAGAGCACACACACACAGACCAGCTGAAGATTCGAACACTTAAACTAGGTAGAAGGAAGAGCACACACACACACACAGACCAGCCGAAGATTCGAACTCGTAAACTAGGTGGAAGGACGATTACACACACACACACACACACACAAAGTGTGAATGCTACTGATAACAACAACAACAGGGACAAACAGACCCTACTCTGTCCAGTGTAGCTAGCAGAACCAAGAGGTCTGCCTGCACCACACAGTCAATGAATGGTCAATGCCATTGGAACCGACTTCTCTCCCCCACCCCACCCCCAATCCACTTCCTTGTTATCACCAGTACTGATAATGAGTCCCCCTACCCTAGTCTGGAACTGTCGACAGATTAGCCAAGAGGAATGAGAGAGTGCCAGAGAAAGTCAAAGGGGGGTACCTGCCACTGTCTTCACACCTCCTTCCTCTCTCTGTCTCTCTCCGCTCTGTCTCTCCTTCCCTCCAGCATTTCGAGTGTCGGCGTAATCATTTCATTAACTGGATGATGAAGCAAGCAACCCTTTGTCGCGTTTGTCCGTCAACAGAGCGCTAGGGTTGTGTGTGTGTGTGTGTGTGTGTGTGTGTGTGGAAGGGGGAAGGGGGGGGGGGGGCGGGAGAGCAGGGGGAGGCGGAGGGAAGTGAGGGTAAGTGTGTGAGCGCGCTTGCTTGCTTGTGTGTGTGCGCGTGTGAGTGCGTGCTCTTCCTTACACCAATTTTACGTGTTCAAATCTTCAACGTGTGTGTGTGTGTGTGTGTGTGTGTGTGTGTGTGTGTGCGCGCGCGTTTATTTTTTTCTTTCACGGATAATGGAAGAAGCACTCATGTGATTTTTTTTTTTTTTACATCTAGTCCCCGTGTGAATGCAGTTTTGTAAATTTGTCATCCATTCCCACGGGCACACAATGGACTACTCTTCCGAAAAGAGGAACGGGTTTTAACGTATGCGCAAGCTGTTCTGCGTGCGTTCGCACACGGAACTTAGTTTATAGTGTCATCTGAAGGCTTTTTTCGGGGTGAAGAGGGGGGGGGGGGGGGGGGGGGGCGGGGCGGCAGTGGAGTCGGCACTGACTTTTTAACTAGGTAAAGGTAAAGGAGTCCCATAACCTATAAGGTCGTAGGGGAGCGAGGCGTCAGAGACCTCACTTCTCTAGGGCCAGCATATTGAGGGCGGTGCCCATCTCCTCTCCCTCGCTGCTTTACCTTCCCTGACCCTAAAGAGGGCAGGTACCCATTTACAGCTGGGTGAACTGGGGGGACTGTACTGAAGCCAAGGCGCGCAAACGGTCACCCATCCAAGTGGTAACCACGCTCGACGCTGCTTAACTTGGCTTGGGGAAAGCGAGTGCTCCGACCACTGAGCTATCCCGTCCTAACTGCAGAGGAAAACTTCCTTTTGAACGAGATTCGAACCCGGGTCAGCAGATCACGAGCACATCACTTTTTAATCACCAGGCTATCCCATCCCGTGTGTGTATGCATGCACGCGTGTGTGTGTGTGCATATGCGCGCGTGTGTCTTGTGAAAAAAACATTCTAGAGAGCCGCATACACATAATTATTGCCGTGCGCTGCGTCTATGCCAGTGGGCAGATGCTTGCTTGAGCGCTATGTCTGAAAACGGCATAAATTGTATAAAAAAGAAAAAAAACCAAAACAAGCCCCCTCCCAAAAAAACAACAAAGAGCATAAATATTGTTGTTGCGCACAAACCACATTAGACACCCTGATGGTCGGTCACCCACCAAAGTGAAACTACGTGCACGCACACACTGGATGAGAAGTTAACCTGATAATGAAGACGGTACCCTCGCCACAGGTAGTCTAAGGGAAACAACTCAAACCAAAAGCTCAGAGCAAATTCTTTCCCTTATATACCAACCGTCGAAATTATAGGCCCCTTATATACCAACCGTCGAAATTATAGGCGAGTTGAATGAAAGGCTTACATTATCGTACTGTTATACTCTCTCTCTCTCTCTCTCTCTCTCTCTCTTCCTCTCTCTCTCTCTCTCATCTCTCTCTCTCTCTCTCTCTCTCACCTATCAAAAAACCACCTGTTTTTATTGAAAGCTTATATCTAGATATTACCTGACAATTTCTAACATTTTCTTTACCCTGAGCACCATTTTACAATAGTTGAAAGCTTTATTCTAGATTATTACTGAACATGTTCTAACAGTTTTACCTTTCTACTGAGCACCATGTTTAACAATATTAACAATGACATTAATATGAAACAAAGAAACGGTTGACAATGACAAACAAAAAATGAATGATAATTATTATTATGCTTTGCTGAGAATATCAAATATACAAATAGCAGATCTAAGCGCACAAGCTAGTTATAAACAGTTGTTTATTTTTTTAAACAGTTACAAATGACAAAGTGACAGAAATGCATAGAATCTTAATCAACATGCAACTGTTGATCAAAAGTAATTAACAATTTGTACACGATTTTTACCCACTGTTTTACAACTACTTTTTTTTCTTTTTTAATTAATTTTTTTTATATAGAGAGTATATGATACTTTCGTTAGGGAAAACAAATCATACTGGCATTCAACACACACACACATTTAAAATCCTGCCCATGAGAGTATATGCTATACAAGTGTAAAAACTGAATACGACCTTTGTGTGATAAAAGGTGAATCTTTTATTTTTGTGTGAAACTAAACATAATCTTTGTAACCGATTATAAGATTTGAACTAGTTTTTTCACCAGTATGATGAAACAAACTCTCAGTGTCAAAAAATTTAGAATCTTAATGAATTCCGATAAAACTCTTAATAGTAAACAACTTCCTTAAAAGACAAGATATAACTGGGTAGGCTTTTTAATATATGGACTGTTTGTTTGGAACTGTAAAAGAATTGTTAAAAATGTAGCTTTAAAAAAAATGGACATCTCTTTTGATAGTAAAAACTGCAAGATTTAAAAATATCTTTCATATAAAAGAACTAATGTGAGGCAGAACCAAATATACATCATATGACAAAATGCAAGAATACAACAAGTTTTAGTTTGTAAATGCCCTATAGATTTAAAGAGATCTTTAAAAAAATATACAAAACATGTAAGTCATTTAATGAAGATCTCTATGATATATTTCATAGTTGGTAACTTTTGACATTATTCTGTCATACCAGTCTACCAGAACTTGCAGTCTCTCAATTCCACAATCATTCCTAAACAAAGATTGTGAAAACTTTATCCAATCCTTTGCAATGATTAATAGAAGCTGGAAAAAATAAGCCCTGAAATCCTTACAAAACAGAGCCTGAATAAAATTTAAAAAAACAAAACACAAAGAATCCCCCCCCCCCCTTTTCCTCCATCCAAAACAAAAGCAAAGAAAAAAGTCCCCCTCCAAAAAAAGCCCCCAAAACAAAACGAAGAAAAGGAACCCAAAACAAAAAATCATTGCCTACTACATAAAGTATACTGTAAACAGTAAGGAAAATAATGATTGGCTCCTGATCCCCACTTTCTGTTCATCTGTTATTGAATTTCAATCTCAAAATAACTATGTAGACCAAACAATAACTTTTACATTATACTTCATTGAAAGAGACATTCATTTTCTTTTTTCTCATGCATACAAACCTGAGATTCTTCTAAATCTCACTAACTGCTTCATCCAGTATCGGAAGATTTTTCTGCAGTTGACTCTGAGTTCACATCTGATAGGCACTCCCTGGTTTCACTTTATTCCTGTCACTAATCGTCTCTGTACAGGACCTCATAAGAATTCCAGCTCTACTGAAAGTCATTTCTGCATTTGATAAGTGCAGTTTTTTTTAAAGCAAGAGTATATAGTGAAAGTGGGGACAGGACAGGTCAGTGGTCAGAGCACACGCTTTCCCCAAGCTGAGGTTAAACAGAGTTCTTCTTCCTTTTTTGTCATGTTTCTCCCAGGGGAGGTTTGACATTGGTGAGCCTTCTCCATCTCTCTCTGTTTTGAGCTTCCTCCTTATTTATGCCCCTTTCTCTAAGATCATCTGCAACACAGGCAGCCCAGGTTTTGCTAGGTCTTCGCTTTGGTCTCTTTCCATCCACTACGAAGTTCATTGCTCTTTTTATGATGTGGTGGTCTGCTTTCCCTTGAACGTGCCCAAACCAGTGCAGTCTATTGGTACTAGCTACAGACTTCAGATTATCAACTTTGCACATTCTCCATAGTTCTTCATTCGTGATCCTCTTCGTGAAGTTAAACAGAGTTGAGTGCGGTTATCTCGTGGATGACTGTTCATGTGTCTTGGCTTCAATACAGTTTCCCAATTCATTCAGCTGTAAATGGGTACCTGCCCTCTTTAGGGACAGGGAAGATAAGGCAGCAAGGGTGAAGAGATGGACGCCGCCCTTAATATGCTGGCTCCTGGCGAAGCTGACGTCTCTGACATCTCGCTCCCCAACGACCGCATGGGTTATAGGAACACACATATGTCGTGAAAGCAATAAATATGTCTATAGCCAGACATTTTACATTCTCTCAAGTTTGCATCCCAGCGTTTGAATGAGTTTTGAAGCATACTATCAACAAGGTAAGTAATTCAGTCATTACACAAATACTCACGTGCCTAGGTAGAGGTTTTTTGTTTGGTTGATCAGTTCTTTTTCTCTTTATGTTCTATGGGTTCGTTTTCTTTTGAACTTGCCTTCAAATGGTAGTACAAAGTAGCATATACATGTGAATCATATTGCCATTACTGTAACCACTAAATGATAAGTGTAAGCAAGAACGAATGCGTGAGTACATGAATATGAAATCACATTGCCTCAGCTGATAACTGATTTGTTCTGCATGAACTGTGTACATGTATGTATATCTGTGCAGTGGAAAAGTTAGCAAGAGTGCGCCAACTACAGGCAGAATAAAAAACATACAGCATACACTTGCTACTTTTAAGTGTACTTTATAACATTCTTATAAGCTAGTAAAACAAAACAGCTGTCAGTAAAGCAAAAAGTCTGACAAATTACTTGGGAGACCATCGATTTCTATACACCCAAGACTACATCAGGGAGTTATGTGAATGAACACTGGTTTATAGATTTAATTTCTGTACATTCTTTATGTATGTATGTTTGTATGTATTTACTTACCTGTCTATCTATTTATCTTCTCATTCATTCAGCTCTTTCAAAAAAAAGAGTTCAAACATTTACAAACTACACGCTACACTCACTACTAATTCAATACACTACCTTCAATACGCTATCTACTCACACATTCATCCACATCTCTTCAGCTCTCATCACAAAAGCACAGGACATTCCAGCAAGAGGACAACACTATCCAGTAAGCACTAAAACAAACACTCGACAAAATGACAGTGGTTAACAACAGGATGACGGCAGTTAACAAAATGACAGTGGTTATCTTCTATAGTCCAGCAGACTTTCATGCCGACAGTTGGTGAACTTGGCGAAGTATCCGGAGTACCACAGATCACAGCGGGCCACGTTGTTGTCGTAGTTTATTTCTGCTACCCTCAAGGATGGATTGACTTCCAGCTGCCGACAAAAAAACAACAACAAAACAAACCAAATATAAGTTTTAGCAAAATGTGAATGTATTTTTTTTTCTTTTAGAGATCTGATTTCAGTCATTCCTGTCAGTAACTATGAAGTGATATAATCACATGCAATGTCTCAGGGATACTGACTAGGGAATTTTTGTTTTCCTACTGTTATTGTGATGGACATGAATAATTGAGCATGCATTATTCTGTGTGTGTGTGTGTGTGTTGCTTGTAGTTTCCTTTCCTTGCCTCATTCTTCCTTTTTCCTCTGTTCTGATTTTCTGTTCCTGTGGTGCTTTCATACTTCAGCTTCACAGCTCTTCTTCAATCAAACAATTGTGAACATTGTGCACAAACATGTTCAGAAGGATACAGATGTGCACAACTATATATGTATATATATATATATATATATATATATATACACACACACAATATATATATAATACATACACACACATATATTATATATATTATATATATTACATATATATTTTATATATATTATATATATATATATATAATATATATATATATATATAATGTATGTATTTATACACACACACACAAACGCATAGGAAGCATGTAAGAAAGATATAGGTGCATGACAATGCACTTATTAGACACACAGAGACGAATATCAAAGTGCACATACACATAAGCAACAAGTAACAACAAGCAGATGCAAATACACTGCTCTCACAACACACACACGCACACACACACACACACGCACACACACACGCATGCAGGTATGAACACATGCATGTACACACACATGCCCATATACACACACACATGCCCGCGCGCACATACACACACTAAAACAAACACATAGTAAACAAATACTGACCAAAAATGTGTAGGTGCCGGGTTTAATGTCAGTAATATCAATCCACTGGCAGTCAATATTCCACAGGTAGTTATCAGAACAATTCACCGACAATCCTGGAAAACAGGGGGGAAAAAAGGTCAAACCATTGTCCAAGTCTCCTGTCTACAAAATCAAAATAGTACCAATTATAATGATAATAATAATAATAAATGGAACTTATATAGCGCTATATCTTGCAAAGACAAATCAAAGCGCATGCATTAAACCTAATCTTACACAGTCATACAATCAATACTAAATAATCAATAGTTTAAACAAACAGATATTACAAACATGGTGCGCTACAGACAAATCTATGAAATAAAATTTCAATGGTCAAATGTTTTTCAAAAGCACACACACAGGTCCTATACTTTAGCAGGGTGATAGGGCATGGGTTAGTGAAGGTGGGATAGTTCTGATATGAAACAGGAGGGTGGAAATCTTAGGTTTGAAATACATATGTCTTGAGGCTGGATTTAAAAGTGTTGTAACTAGGTTTCTGGCAAAGAGAGAGAGGGAGCTCATTCCAGGTTGATGGACCCGAAATAGAGAAAGAGCATCCTCCAATGGTGGATTGGTTGAACCTAGGTATTCTAGGCACAAGGTATCTGCAGCAGAGTGGAGGGAACGTGAAAGAGCATACAGGTACTATGACACTGTCTAATATCTCTTCCTCTTTTCTTCTGTAACTCTAGGGAAATATTCTACATAAAAATATCTATACCCTTATTGAATAATTATGGCAAAGTAATGCAAGGGGCGTAACTTAACACTGGCTCTGCCGTAAATTTAACCTGGTGTAGTTGTTTCCCTTAGTTTGATCTTGTCCTGTCTGCATAATGGAGGTAGTGCATACAATTTCCAAACCTTGCACATCGCACGCTAGGAAAACTGACGAATTCTGTTCTGTTTGCGTGCATATAATAAAAAACGACAGGGTTGTCTAGTTCTAAGGCCAAACAGCGAATGATCAGTATACTAATCACGGATACAGAGTTATGCTATCCAGAAGACAAATTAATGAAGATTGTAGGGTCACCAATTGTGAACATCTTGCTTTGACGTTACAACAACTCCCCCCCCCCCCCCCCCCCCCATCAAAAAAAGGAATGAGATTTTCCGTAGAAAGATAACCCTTCTTCTGTCTCTCCCACCCTCACCCTCCCAATAAAAACACGAACAGTGTGGCATATACAGATATATAAAAAATAAAGAACAGAGTACATTCACAACAGTGATAATTTGACCAACTAATACTAAAAACTCTATACATTAAATATCATTGCACACACACACACACAGACCAACAAATTACTTGGAACCAAAGTAGGTATATGTGAAACATACCCTATTCATTACTATATACATATACCATAACCGTGTGGAGTTTGCTGAAATTGTATAAACCAACCTTGATCGCCAAAGCCAGCACACTGGAAGTTTCTTGACACCCCTCGGTCACAAGTGGTATCTTCCAGACAGAAGCTGGCCTTGGACCCCTCTGCAAGGCGCGTTCCATTGTCATCCATGATGTCGTAATGAGCAAACACCTCCATGCTGTGATAATGCCTGTTGAAAAAAACATGGAAAAAAAGAGAAAATATATATAAAACCCACCTTTTCAGAAATTAAAAAAAAAAAACAACCAAAAAAAATCATGCCCCATCACTTCAGAACTCACGACCTTCAGATGGCTTTGATTCAGTGATTATGAGACTGACGCGCTACCTACTGCTATCGAGGCACTGAAGATCGAATGCAATCGAGTGTATGCAACTCTGGTTTACAATAACCAAAAAAAAACGCCACCACCAATAATATACATACACACACACACACACACACACACACACACGCGCGCGCGCGCACGCGCACACACGCGTAGGGATGCTTGCCAGTGCACGCACACACACATACACAGAATGATCATCGGTATGCTAATCACCGTTATGGATTTTATACTATGAAAAAAACCCAACAAAACAAACTAAACACCCCAACTCAAGATGAAAAAGATCGAAGGGTCATGAGTTGTGCACCAGTCTGCCTGTGTGCTTTTATTTCATCTATTTTTAAATTTTTATTTTATTCATTTATATCGAGGTTAATGGAACAAACACGTATGTGTTATTTTACATCCAGTCCCCGTGTGCATGCGGTTTTGTAAATTTTGTCATCTGTTCCCACCGGCCCACAATCGCCTACTCTTACGAAAAGCGGAACAGGATGTAACGTGTGCGAAAGATGTTCACACACTGGGTCTCGGTTTACAGTCTCATCTGAAGGACTTTTTGGGTAGATTGAAGTCTGCACTGATGTTAACTCCAGGGGAAAATATCCCCTTCAAGGGGAATCGAACCCGGGTCGTCAGATTGCGAGGGCAATGTTCTAACCACTAGGCTATCCCGTCCCCCTCTGTGTGTGTGTGTGTGTGTGTGTTTATTCTTTTATATCGAGGATAATGGAATAGGCACTTGTGTGCTTTTTTACATCCAATCCCCGTGTGTATGCGGTTTTGTAAATTTTGCCATCCGTTCCCACCGGCACACAATGGCATACTGTGTGTGTGTGTGTGTGTGTGTGTGTGTGCGCGCGCGCGCGTGAGTGCGCGTATTGATTCTTTTATATCGAGGATAATGGAATAACCACTTATGTGCTTTTGTTTACATCCAGTCCCCGTGTGTATGCGGTTTTGTAAATTTTGTCATCCGTTCCCACCGGCACGCAATGGCCTACTCTCTATCTGTGTGTGTGTGCGCGCGCGCGTGCATGCGGGAGTGACACTTGAATGAAGCTAAGGGTCTATCCACCGTGGCCCCCACTGCACTTACATGTGGCACTGGTGCCACTCCCACTGCCCCTTGGCCACATTAGGCCTGAAGTCGGCGTCCCCCCTGTTGTGAACTATGGTGGAAAACCGCAGCAGACGCCTCATGTTGTTACGCCAATCTGAAACATCAATGGAAATGCATAAATAACTTAATTAATAAATAAATAAACAATGATAATAAAAGAAAAGCACACGCCAGTGTATACACACTTCTAATATCATGTAACACATCACACACAAAGAGTACTTTGTGTTGATTGTTACTAAGTATAGCAAGGAAAATGACTCCAATTTACTGCAAGGGTAGTTTTCTACCGATGAATTATTTCCCTTGGGTTTAAACTCCCACCTTTCTATTTTCCTCCCAGAGGGTGGAAGGGTAAAGACAATGATTTTCCCCATTAAGGTACGGTTGCTCTTTTTAAGCTAACCTAACTTAATTTTAAAAAGGGTTGGAAAGGTTTATGAGGCATTTGTCTAATTTTGTGTTTGAAGGTTTCAAGCTTGTGAATTTAGAAGTTATTATTTCGAACAAGGGAGCAAGTGGCAAATTCGAACTTAGTCATTGTCTTTGTTGTACCAGATTCGATTTGGAGCAGAATATTGTTCAGCTAACAAAATGCTAAATACAAACTAAGGCTTATCACTCTGTATAATATATGTGTGTAAAAGCCTAGTGTGGTTTTGTAATGATTGTTATTATTAAGAATGCAAACTTCTATTTTTTGTGAGGAATAACATAGTAATGTTTAAACTGGTGCAATGACTTGGGAATGTCATTGGGGGTTCATCGAATTAAATTAATGTGAGTTAATGTTTACACAGTTTCATAGGATAGACCATCAGCTGTCCTCAAGTAAATGAAACATGTGTAAGACTAGTTATTGTACTGGTGATTTTAGTGGATACGTTTGATTTGTTGTGAGGATAATTATTCTCATAAGAGTTGGGAAATGGGTAAGCTGAAAGCACATTTTGAAGCTTTGTTTTATTGTGGCAAACTCTGGCAAGTGTTTCAGTTTTAAGTTGCCATTAATATGTTATACCTGAAAGTGTGGTTCTTTTGATGATTGGTATCCTTGATCCTGTGATAAGAGTGTGATTTCATGAAGAGATCAAATGGTTTATTGTTCCTTTTATTTCAGGAACATCGATAGCATCGTCTCGGTAGCATCTCTCATCGAGACATCCATGATTGGTTGCATAGTGAGGACTGGACAAAATAATTAACAGAATAGTTTGTGTTTTAAATTGTATTTGTAATGCAATTGGTGATGTGTGTGATTGTAGTTTAGTAGTAGTAGTAGTAGTAGTAGTAGTAGTAGTAGTAGTAGTAGTAGTACTAGTAGAATAAATTTGTGAACCCAACTTGCTTGGCCTGAAGGATTACATTGAATGAATGTTGTTGTTTGTGACATTCATAGTGTTTCAGTGTGATTGCTGAGTGAGTTGAGGTAATAATTTTTCACTACTATTTACTGTCTCCCTTTTATAGTTCTTTTCTATTTTTCTTCTATCCTCTTTCTATCCCCCCTTTATCACTCCCAACCCACCAGTAGGCGAGCCCTAATCCTCTTTAGGGATACTAAAGACAATAGGATAAGTTTAGAATCCCATTTCTGGTGCTGGATCGGATGGTGCTGGGAATCGGGGTGGTTACCTAAAGGATTCCTGATTAGGACATCTCTACAATCACTTAATGTAAAAAGACGTTAGATTAAAGAACACGCGCACACACATAGGTTACACATTCACACGCACGCACACACACATGCAATTTACACAACCTAGCAACTTCTATTCTTTCTTAGATTAAAGAACGCGCGCACGTACATACATAGGTTACACACTCACGCGTACACACACACACACACACGCGCGCACTCATACAATTTACACAACCTAGCAACTTCTATTCTTTCTTAGATTAAAGAAGAACACGCGCACGTACACACATAGGTTACACACTCACGCGTACACACACGCGCGCGCGCGCGCGCACAAACTCACACAATTTTACACAACCTAGCAACTTCTATTCTTTCTAGACACATTCTCTCTTTTTTTAACACCCCCCTCCCCCACCCCCGACTCTTTTTCTTTTTCTGTATGCTTTATAGTCTTTTTTTTTTCAATGGATTTTTTTTCTTTGTATTGTTGTAGTGGCAATCGGTTTACGGGGGAAAGACTTGTTACAATTAGGCTTGGCCTAAATTCGTTATCATGTGTATTTCAATGATCCATCATTCACGCACTCACTCACACTATCTTTCTTCTATCTGAATCGTTTTTATCTCTCTCACTGACTTTTGGTGTTGTTGCGGATCTCGTAGGCGGAAGAGGAGAGGCAGTTTTCTTCCAGGGCGCACTGCAGATAGTACAGAGCTCTGTCCTGAAGCCTCACCGAGTCGCTCAGGGCGCGTAGGTTGGGTATCAGGTCTGGCAGAACTGTTGAAAACAACAGACAGCAAAGTACAATCAATATATATACACCAGTGATCACTAAAATAATGCACAACAAACCAGATACAGCGGCGGCAGCGACCACCATATGCGCGTGCGTGCACACACACACACATGAGAGAGAGAGAGAGAGAGAAAAGAGAGAGAGAGACCGAGACAGATAGACGAAAAGAATGAGACAGAGAGAGAGAGAGATTGAAGAATCTCGTTTACAGAAGAATAATTTTCTTTTTTAAACACCAAAAAAATCAAACATGCCCCGAGTGAGGATCGAACTCACGACCTTCAGATGGCTCTGATTCAGTGATTATGAGACTGACGCGCTACCTACTGCGCTATCGAGGCACTGGACGTCATGTCATTTTGGATGGAAGTATTGTTCTGCCCCAGCACTCATGTTTTTCACAAGTATGGGCTCGAGTCTACTATTGATACTACCATCACTGGAAAAAACAAAACATTTTTATAAGGCAAAAATTTTGAAATGAACTTAACAAGTGAGCGAAAGAAATTGCACCGCACACAAGACTATATATAAGTGAACAGCAAAAAAAAAATTAAAAAGAAAAAAACACTGTCCAACATTTTTTTGTTAAACAGGCAAAAGAAAAAAAACAACCAGGAAATAACAAAACAGACAAGGAAACAAGCACAGAACCCCCCAAACAAACAAACAAATCCCCCCCCCCCCCCCCCCCCACTTTGGTCTTCTGCTTCAACACATCTTTTTGCACAGGAGAAATCTTATCCGTTACCCAATCCAAACCTACTTCAGTGACTGTTGATCTGCTTGCTGACCCTTTGTCTATTAAATTCTGTTGACTCCAGGGGAAATTTTTCCTTGCGCGCGCGCGCGTGTGTGTTTGTGTGAGAGAGAGTGAGTGTGTATGTGTGTGCGCGTGCGTGCGTGATTCGGCACTGATATTATCTCCAGGGGAAAATATCCCCGTTGTGTGTGTGTGTTCAAATTTATTTAACGTCTTTTCACAGTTGTGATATTAGACGGGGGGGGGGGGGGGGGGGGGGGGGGGGGGGGGGGAAGGGAGGGTGTATGAGTGTCAAGGGCGGAGGGTGTAGTTGGTACTGTACAGGAGAAGGATTTCAGGGGATCAATGCATGCGAAATGATAAACAAAATTTAAAAATAAAAATATAGAAAAACAACCAAAATTATATATTAAAAAAACACCGTTACATTACTAACCTATTGAACTACAATAAACAACAGGAAAATGCAATTCTAACAAAATCAGTAATTCCAATGAAAAATGTAAATAAAATTTCAACTACTGAATTTCACGCGAAAAAACCCAAACCTATCTTAATGTGTGTAACCCCCTCCCCTGCCCTCAAAAGAAACCCAAGAAGCAACTCCCACCCCCACCCCTGGTAGAAAAAAACCTCAACCCTTAAAACAAGAGCGAGAAACACCCAACAACAGCCAAAACCCAATTACAAACACAATATCTCTAGCCATTGAAACAAACAAGATAAACAATAGGAATGCAACAACTGTGAAACACGAGGCATATAGCAAAGAAAAAAGGATAGTGTGTGTTTGTGTGTGTGTGTGTGCGTGCGCATGCCTGCGTGTGTGTGCTCAAGAGCGGTCAAAGGCTAATTACATCTTGGTTTAAATAAGGTTTATTCATTAATAAGCATGAAACAAGCATACCATGATGAACATAATCAGCATAGCAGCAACAAACAAGTTTATGTTGTGCTCAAGTACAACATCAACATTCTCATGGCCACTGATGATCCATACACAATTACATCTTAAATTCTTGTGGTGTGCATTTACTTTTGTTCATTTCTTTACTTTTTTTTTTTTGGGGGGGGGGGGGATAATGGAATAAGCACTAGTTCAAAATCACACGAGTTTTGAGTCAGAGGCTAGTCTTTCACAAAAAGTGGTTTTTATTTCTGTGGATGTCTTAGTACGTGTGGTATGAATACGAGTCACATACAAAAACAGAAGGAAAAGAGTTATTTTTTAATGCCGTTGTGCGGCCCATGGTCTACTTTTCCAAGAGGCGGAACTGGTTTTACCGTGTTCGAAAGATGTTCAGCGTGCGTTGGCAGACTGGACCTCTGTTTACTGGGGCAGTGGAGTCGGTACTGACGTTAACTCCAAGAGATGAAAGGGGGAGGGGCTTTAAACGGATATCTCGGTGTTGACTCGAGCCTGTGCTCGAACTCTGGCCCACAGATCGCGAGTGCAACGCTCTAACCACCGGGCTATACCATTCTTTAGCTACTATAAATGCACGAGAGAGAGAGAGAGAGATTGATTTTAGTTGGCAGAACCACATTGAACAGTGCCTCGATAGCGCAGTAGGTAGCGCGTCAGTCTCATAATCGCAGAAACAGAGCCATCTGAAGGTCGTGAGTTCGATCCTCACTCGGGGCATTTTTTCTTCTTCTTCTCATGATCAGTATAATCTTCCCATTATTTGCTCAGAAAGTAACTTCTTGTCGCCATCAAATCATTTATCACCATGATCATTGCCTACGATTAGATTATAGCGGGCTCGGCAATGATTGTGGGCACACCTCTTTTATGTGCGTTTCATTCGAAATGAATACGTCTGCTTGTTTGCTTATTTTGTCTGCTTGACAAGAGCATAAAAGTGTAATATGTTCTCTCCTGTGCATCTTATGTAATCTTAAGAGAGATAACTTTAGCAGATTAATCTGAACAAGCACGAAAGACTTTAACACGCGTAACATTCTGTACATTCTTTTGACCTTTTTGAGAGGAATAAGTGATCCAGATCCACAACGTATTATGATTTTAAACTGGCTCCGCGCTATTTTATAGTTTTTTTTCTGGAGGAATGGGGAGGGGGATACACGGAGGAGTTGGAGAGTATAATTCAAGATCAAATAAAACTAGCAAGATTCAGAATATACCTGTTCTTTGTATTTCATTCACATTCAGTTTTCTTGCGTTATATAGTTTCAATAATAGAAGATGCCAGCCGAAGAAGCCTATTGTTCATCTCGCCCCCACCCCAACTTTTTTGTTTACACAATACCAAAAGCCAACACCAGAAAATAAGGGGGGGGGTGGGGGGGGGGGGGGGAAGCCATAACAAAGAAAGAAAATAAAAAAAAGATGAAATGAAATATAAACAAATGAAAAACGACATATAAAACTATGTGATGCAAAACGTCATGCCCTCGAGTGAGGATCGAACTCAGTCCTTCAGTGGGCTCTGGCTTTATGTGATTATGAGACTGACGCTGCTACCTACTGCGCTATCGAGGCACTGGACGGTCATGTCAATTTGGAGGAAGTATTGTTCTGCCCCAGCCATCATGTTTTTTCACAAGTATGGGCTCGATGATGTGTCTACTATTGATACTACCATCACTGGAAAAAATATCATTTTTTTTAAATGGCAAAATAAATGTTGTTTAGCAAGCAACTGTTTGGTGCTGTTGTCTTGCGTGTGTGTGTGTGTGTGTGTGTGTGTGGGAGGTGGGGGGGGGGGGGGGGGGGGCCAGTCGTTTTTCGTATAATTTATTTTGAAAGAAAGTGTGTGTGTGTTCCAATACTGACCGGTTTTGGTATGTGTGTGGTGTTTTTTTCGTATGTTTGTGTGTTGGTGTTTTTGTTTGGTGTTTGTTTTTGGTGGTGTTGTTTTTTTGGGGGGAGTGGGGGGTGGCAGAATGCTGGAGGAGAGCAGGGTGGGGGGGGTTGTAATTCAGAGATCAAATGAAAATGAAGGCAACATCTAGAAATGTACCAGCGTCAGTTGTAACTTTCAATTCATTTCAGTTTTCTTGCGTTTATGGTTCAAAATAGAAGATGCCAGGCAAAGGAGGACTTATCTGTGTCTGACCCCACCCCACCCCACGTTGGTTTTCGAACAAAACAAACCAAACCAACAAAATGCAAAACAAAAAAAAAAAATAAAAAAAACCAACAAAAAATGCCAAAGACAAGGAAAAGAAAGATTGTTTAAAAAATGAAGTGGAAAATAAAATTTTAAAAAGATGTCAAGATGATCTACTGCAAAAAATCATGCCCCGGAGTGAGGATCGAATCACGACCTTCAGGTAAGTCTGCATTCAGTGATTATGAGAATGATAGCGCTACCCCGCACTGCGCTTTGTTCTGCCCCGGCACTCTTGTTTTTCAACAAGTATGAGCTCCAGTCTTACTATTGTACTACTACACCATCACTGTGTTTTAGTGTGCACTTTGCGCACTATAACGTTGGAACGTTTCAACCCCCCTTTCCTTCCCCCGTACAAAACCCCCCCCCCCCCCCCCCCCCCCCCCCCCCATCCCCCCCCCCCCCCCCCCCTTCTTGAAAGAACTGTTTCAAACCTGTTAGACTCAAGTTACAGTGTGCTGTTTGGAAAAACAAAACCTCTCACTGATTTGTCTACCATGGTTGTGGGCGGGGAGACCTTAGCATTTCATCAGCCGGTGTACTGTGGACACCTTCTCGCATGTGAGTGTACAGCATGTCTCTGTGAGCTAGAAGGCAACTAGGGTGATGGGTAGCTAAGTTGTTTTTTCCCTTTCCAAAATGTAGCCTATTAGAAGCTGGTTTGGTCTCGCCTTTGTCGCTACAGGGAGTCCTCTCTATTCAGCGCCTGAGTCCTTGTTGTAGCTCTAGTAGTGTCCTGTGGAACAGTCATGTACATAAACACTTCAGGAGCTTGCTACAGCTAGTCTTAGTTAAGGCTAGTAGGCCTCTTGCTTGTTGTAGTAGCATCCACCTTTCCCTTCTCTATTACCCCTCACCCCCCCCTCTTCATCCTCTATTGAACAGCAGATTTGTCATGTAGAGGACTAAGATTGGTTGTTTAAATTTGGTTGTCAGCTAGATTGAATGTGTTGGTGAGGATTGCCCTTAGTTTCCAAAACGATGCATGGTCAGTTGGTCTGCAATGAGACCTCAACATAGGCGAGGGGTCCATGAGGCATTTTAAAAGTCTTTCTCATTGTCTGGCTGTCTGAGGAACTTTCTTCTTTGAGTTAGGCTGCGTGTTGTTGGTGAAACGAGACTGATTTTATGACTTAGAAGGAAACAGCATGTTTTGTTCTCCTGTTGAGCTGCTAAGTAAGAATGGCTCTTTTTGATATAAGTTGTGGCTTAATGGTCTGTATTAAGGAAAAAAGCTGATTTGATAAAGTAAATCGTATTTGTGTGTTCTAGCGGAATTTAGCTTTTCGATTCGAATATTGTGACTAGTCCAGTGATAGTGTGGGTAGTTGCTTGTTAACATGAAGTGGGCCTATTAAGTCATGAGAGTTTTACAATTATTTAATTGTGTGATCTTTGGATTTATTCCATATTGGTTATGTTCATGTTAAAAGGGATTCATGAGTAAGTATTGTAATCATTTGATTTCGTGTATCATGTATGAGATGAAGTTTTGTGTGAAAATTAACTGATCAACAATAAGTGCTTTTGGTAACAGAGCTCTGGGATAGACTGCCATGGCAGTTGAATTGAGATAAGTGTTGACTGTCCTAACAGCGAAAAGAGCTGAAGACTTGAAGGTTAGGACCTGATGATGAAGATATAGGACTAGGCCTAACTTAGGCCCCTGTGGTAATTGCTATTCAAAGTAAGGCAAGTCTTGCATGTAGGTGTGACTTGGTGTATGGTTAGTCATTGGTGTCAAAAGTGGTTAATTTGTATGTGGTTTGTGACATTCTAGATTGTGCCTGCTCTCTCTCTCTCTCTCTTCTTTTCTCTCTCTCTCTCTCTTCTCTCTCTCTCTCTCTCTCTCTCTCGCTCCCTCGCTTGATTCAGTGATTATGAGACTGACGCGCTACCTACTGCGCTATCGAGGCACGGGGACGTCATGTCATTTTGGATGGAGTATTGTTCTGCCCCGCATCATTTTTTTTCATAAGTATGGGCTACTATTGTTTACTACCATCACTGAAAAAAAAATCATTTTTATAGGCAAATATGTTTGCTTTAGCAAGCAACTTAATGTGTGTTTTCTATGTGCGTGTGTGTGTGTGTGTGTGTGTGTGTGGCAGGGGGGGGGGGGGTGGGTGTGGCAGTCGTTTTTCGTATAGTTCTTTTGAAAGAAAAGTGTGTGTGTAAAATCCTTAACAAGTTCCCCAACAGACGGGTTTTTGGTGTGGTTTTGTGGTTTTTTGTTTGTTTGTTGTTGTTGTTTTTGTTTGTTTGTTGTTGGGGTTGTTGTGTTTTTGGGTTTGTGGTTGTTTTTTTTGAGGGGGGGGGGGGTGGGGAATGCAGGAGGGGGGGGGGGGGGGGTTATAATTCAAGATCAAAATGAACTAGAAATTATTTAGAAATACCCAGGTCAGTTGTACTTTTAAATCGCTTTGTTTTCTAGCGTTTGTAGTTCAAATAGAAGATGCCAGGTGAAGAAGCCTTATCTGTCGTCTGCCCCACCCCACCCCTTTTTTTTTTTCCAAACCCAAAACCCAAAAAAACCAATAAAAAACAAAACCAAAAAAAACAAAAAAAAGCCAAAGAAAAGAAAGAAAATAAAAAAAAATAATGAAATGAAAATTTAAAAAGATTAAAAAGATACATATCAAAATGAATGATGCAAAAATCATGCCCGAGTGAGGATCGAACTCACGACCTTCAGATGGCTTGATTCAGTGATTATGAGACTGACGCGCTACCTACTGCGCTATCGAGGCACTGGATGTCATGTCATTTTGGATGGAAGTATTGTTCTGCCCCAGCACTCATGTTTTTCACAAGTATGGGCTCGAGTCTACTATTGATACTACCATCACTGAAAAAATATCATTTTTATAAGGCAAAAATGTTGCTTTAGCAAGCAACTTAATGTGCTGTTTTCTGCGTGCGTACGTGTGTGGCGGGAGGGGGGGGGGGGCAGTCGTTTTACATATTTTAATATAAGTTCTTTTGAAAGAAAAGGTGTGTAGTGTGTGTGTGTGTGTGGTGTTGGGGTGTGTTGCGTGTGTGTGTGTGTAAAATCCTTAAATCCCTTAACAAGTTCCCTAAACAGGTGTGGGTTTTTGTTTGTTATTCTTTGGGAGGGGGTGGGGGGGGATGCAGGAGAGGGGGGGGGGGGTATAATTCAAGATCAAAATTGAAACTAGCAATATATGAAATACCCAGGTCACTTGTACTTTCAATTCACTTTTGTTTCCTCGCCCTTTATAGTTTCAAAATAGAAGGGTGCCAGACAATCTGTCATCCACCCCACCCACCCCTTTTTTCTTTTTCCAAACAAAGCAAACAACCAAAAGAAACAGCATATAAAAAACCCTAAAGAAGACAAAAAAAAATAAAAAAGAATGAACTGAATTAAACATTAAAAAAAACACCAAAACAATATCAAGTGATACCCCCCAAAAAAAAATCATGCCCCGAGTGAGGATCGAACTCACGACCTTCAGATGGCTCTGATTCAGTGATTATGAGACTGACGCGCTACCTACTGCGCTATCGAGGCACTGGACGTCATGTCATTTTGGATGGAAGTATTGTTCTGCCCTAGCACTCATGTTTTTCACAAGTATGGGCTCGAGTCTACTATTGATACTACCATCACTGAAAAAAAATATCATTTTTATAAGGCAAATATGTTGCTTTAGCAAGCAACTTAATGTGCTGTTTTCTATGTGCGTATGTTGTGTGTGTGTGTGTGTGTGTGTGTGTGTGTGTGTGTGTGTGTGTGTGTGTGTGTCGCAGGGTGGGGGGTGGGTGTGGCAGTCGTTTTTCGTATAAGTTCTTTTGAAAGAAAAAGTGTGTGTGTAAAATCCTTAACAAGTTCCCCAAACAGACGGGTTTTGGGTGTGTGTGTGGTTTTGTTTGTTGTTGTTGTTTTGTTTGTGTGTTGTTGGGGTTGTTGTGTTTTTGGGTGTGGGTTTTTTTTTTTTTTGGGGGGGGGGGGGTGGGCAGAATGCAGGAGGTGGGGGGGGGGGGGGGTTATAATTCAAGATCAAAATGAAACTAGCAATATTGTAGAAATACCCAGGTCAGTTGTACTTTTAAATCGCTTTAGTTTTCTAGCGTTTGTAGTTTCAAAATAGAAGTGCCAGGGTGAAGAAGCCTTATCTGTCGTCTGCCCCACCCCACCCCACTTTTTTTTTCAAAACAACCAAACAAACCAATAAAAAGCAAAACCAAAAAACCAACAAAAAAAAGCCAAACAAAAGAAAATTAAAAAAAATAATGAAATGAAATAAAACGATTAAAAAGATACAATATCAAAATGAATGATGAAAAAAATCATGCCCCGAGTGAGGATCGAACTCACGACCTTCAGATGGCTCTGATTCAGTGATTATGAGACTGACGCGCTACCTACTGCGCTATCGAGGCACTGGATGTCATGTCATTTTGGATGGAAGTATTGTTCTGCCCCAGCACTCATGTTTTTCACAAGTATGGGCTGGAGTCTACTATTGATACTGCCATCACTGAAAAAATATCATTTTTCTAAGCCAAAAATGTTGCTTTAGCAAGCAACTTAATGTGCTGTTTTCTGCGTGCGTACGTGTGTGGCGGGAGGGGTGGGGGGGGGGGGGGGGGGGGGGGGGGTGCAGTCGTTTTACATATTTTAATATAAAAAAAGTTCTTTTGAAAGAAAGGTGTGTATGGTGTGTGTGTGTGGTGTGTGTGTGTGCGTGTGTGCGTGTGTAAATCCTTAACATCCTTAACAAGTTCCCTAAACAGGTGTGGGTTTTTGTTTGTTATTCTTTGGGAGGGGGTGGTGGGGGGATGCAGGAGGGGGGGGGGGGGGGGGTATAATTCAAGATCAAAATGAAACTAGCAATATATAGAAATACCCAGGTCACTTGTACTTTCAATTCACTTTAGTTTCCTCGCGTTTATAGTTTCAAAATAGAAGATGCCAGACAATCTGTCATCCACCCCACCCCACCTTTTTTCTTTTTCCAAACAAAGCAAACAACCAAAAGAAACAGCATATAAAAAACCCTAAAGAAGAGAAAAATAAAATAAAAGAGAATGAACTGAATTAAACATTAAAAAAAAACACCAAAACAATATCAAGTGATACCCCCCAAAAAAAATCATGCCCCGAGTGAGGATCGAACTCACGACCTTCAGATGGCTCTGATTCAGTGATTATGAGACTGACGCGCTACCTACTGCGCTATCGAGGCACTGGACGTCATGTCATTTTGGATGGAAGTATTGTTCTGCCCTAGCACTCATGTTTTTCACAAGTATGGGCTCGAGTCTACTATTGATACTACCGTCACTGAAAAAAATATCATTTTTATGAGGCAAAAATGTTGCTTTAGCAAGCAACTTAATGTGCTGTTTTCTATGTGCGTATGTGCGTATGTGTGTGTGTGTGTGTGTGTGTGTGTGTGTGTGTGTTTCGCAGGGGTGGGGGGGGGTGTGGCAGTCGTTTTTCGTATAAGTTCTTTTGAAAGAAAAAGGTGTGTGTGTAAAACCCTTTAAAACAAGTTCCCCAAACAGACGGGTTTTGGTGTGTGTGTGGTTTTTTGTTTGTTGTTGTTGTTTTTGTTTGTTTGTTGTTGGGTTGTTGTGTTTTGGGTGTGTGTTTTGTTTTTTTTTTGGGGGGGGGGGGGTGGGCAGAATGCAGGAGGGTGGGGGGGGGGGGGGTGTTATAATTCAAGATCAAAATGAAACTAGCAATATTTAGAAATACCAGGTCAGTTGTACTTTTAAATCGCTTTAGTTTTCTAGCGTTTGTAGTTCAAAATCGAAGATGCCAGGTGAAGAAGCCTTATCTGTCGTCTGCCCACCCCACCCCACTTTTTTTTTCAAAAACCAAACCAAACAACCAATAAAAAGCAAAACCAAAAAACAACACAAAAAAGCCAAACAAAAGAAAATTAAAAAAAATAATGAAATGAAATAAAACGATTAAAAAGATACAATATCAAAATGAATGATGCAAAAAATCATGCCCCAAGTGAGGATCGAACTCACGACCTTCAGATGGCTCTGATTCAGTGATTATGAGACTGACGCGCTACCTACTGCGATATCGAGGCACTGGACGTCATGTCATTTTGGATGGAAGTATTGTTCTGCCCTAGCACTCACGTTTTTCACAAGTATGGGCTCGAGTCTACTATTGATACTACCGTCACTGAAAAAAATATCATTTTTATGAGGCAAAAATGTTGCTTTAGCAAGCAACTTAATGTGCTGTTTTCTGCGTGCGCGTGTGTGTTTGTGTGTGTGTGTGTGGCAGGGGGGGGGGGGGGGGGGGAGGGTGGCAGTTTTTTTTTCGTATAAGTTCTTTTGAAAGAAAAGGTGTGTGTGTAAAATCCTTAACAAGTTCCCCAAACAGACCGGTTTTGGTGTGTGTGTGTGGTTTTTTGTTTGTTTGTTGTTGTTGTTGGGTTTTTTTCAGAATGCAGGAGGGGGGGGGGGTATAATTCAAGATCAAAATGAAACAAGCAATATTTAGAAATACACAGGTCAGTTGTACTTTTAAATTACTTTAGTTTTCTAGCGTTTGTAGTTCAAAATAGAAGATGCCAGGCAAAGAAGCCTTATCTGTCGTCTGCCCCCACCCCACTTTTTTTTTTTTCGAAACCAAACCAAACCAATAAAAATCAAAACCAAAAAAACCAACCAAAAAAGCCAAACAAAAGAAAGAAAATTAAAAAAATAATGAAATGAAATAAAACAATTAAAAAGATACAATATCAAAATGAATGATGCAAAAAAAAAAATCATGCCCCGAGTGAGGATCGAACTCACGACCTTCAGATGGCTCTGATTCAGTGATTATGAGACTGACGCGCTACCTACTGCGCTATCGAGGCACTGGACGTCATGTCATTTTGGATGGAAGTATTGTTCTGCCCCAGCACTCATGTTCTTCACAAGTATGGGCTCGAGTCTACTATTGATACTGCCATCACTGGAAAAAATATCATTTTTCTAAGGCAAAAATGTTGCTTTAGCAAGCAACTTAATGTGCTGTTTTCTGTGTGCGTGCGTGTGTGTGTGTTGTGGGGGGGGGGGTGGGGGGGGGGGGGGGGGGGGGGGGGGGGGGGGCAGTCGTTTTTCGTATAATTTATTTTGAAAGAAAATGTGTGTGTGTGTAAAATCCTTAAAAAGTTCCATAAACGGGACCGGTTTTGGTGTGTGTGTGTGGTTTTTCGTATGTTTGTTGTTGTTTTTGTTTGTTTGTGTTTTGTTTTTGGTGTTGTTGTTTTTTTGGGGGGAGGGGGGGGTGGCAGAATGCAGGAGAGAGAAGGGGGGGGGGGGGGTTATAATTCAAGATCAAAATGAAACTAGCAACATCTAGAAATACCCAGGTCAGTTGTACTTTCAATTCATTTCAGTTTTCTTGCGTTTATAGTTTCAAAATAGAAGATGCCAGGCAAAGAAGACTTATCTGTCGTCTGACCCCCACCCACCCCACTGTTTTTTCGAAACAAAACCAAACCAAACCAACAAAAATCAAAACAAAAAACAAAAAACAAAAACAAAAAACCAACAAAAAAGCCAAAGACAAGGAAAGAAAATTTAAAAAAATGAAATGAAATAAAATTTTAAAAAATCAAAATGAATAATGCAAAAAATCATGCCCCGAGTGAGGATCGAACTCACGACCTTCAGGTGGCTCTCATTCAGTGATTATGAGACTGACGCGCTACCTACTGCGCTTGTTCTGCCCCTGCACTCATGTTTTTCACAAGTATGGGCTCCAGTCTACTATTGATACTACCATCACTGAAAAAAATATCATTTTTATAAGGCAAAAATGTTGCTTTAGCAAGCAGCTTAATGTGCTGTTTTCTGCGTGCGCGCGGCGCGCGCGTGTGTGTGTGTGTGTGTGTGTGTGTGTGTGTGTGGCTAGGGAAGGGGGGGGGGGGGGGGCATCGTTTTTCGTATTTTTACTATTAAAATCTTTTGAATGAAAGGTGTGTGGTGTGTGTGTGTGTGGGTGGTGTGTGGTGGGTGTGTGTGTGTGTAAATCCTAACAAGTTCCTAAACAGACGGGTTGTGTGTGTGTGTGTGTTTTGGGGTGTTGTTGTTGTTGTTTGGTTGGTTTTTTGGGGGGGAGAAGGGCGCAGGAATGCAGGGGAGGGATGTAGGATGCAGGGGGGGGGGGGGGGGGAGTTACAAATTCAAGATCAAAATGAAACTAGCAATATTTAGAAATACCCAGGTCAGTTGTACTTTTAAATCGCTTTAGTTTTCTAGCGTTTATAGTTTCAAAATAGAAGACGCCAGGCGAAGAAGCCTTATCTGTCGTCTGCCCCAACACCTTTTTTTTTTTTTCGAAACCAAACCAATAAAAAGCAAAACCAAAAAACCAACCAAAAAAGCCAAACAAAGGAATAAAATTTAAAAAAATTATGAAATGAAATAAAACAATTACAAAGATACAATATCAAAATGATATGATGCAAAAAAAAAAATCATGCCCCGAGTGAGGATCGAACTCACGACCTTCAGATGGCTCTGATTCAGTGATTATGAGACTGACGCGCTACCTACTGCGCTATCGAGGCACTGGACGTCATGTCAGTTTGGATGGAAGTATTGTTCTGCCCCAGCACTCATGTTTTTCACAAGTATGGGATCGAATCTACTATTGATACTACCATCACTGGGAAAAAAATCATTTTTATAAGGCAAAAAAATTTGCTTTAGCAAGCAACTTAATGTGCTGTTTTCTGCGCGCGTGTGTGTGTGCGTGCGTGTGTGTGTTGTGTATGTGTGTGTGGCAAGGGAAGGGTGGTGGTGGGGGGGGGGGGGGGGGGGGGGGGGGGGGACAGTCGTTTTTCGTATTTTACTATAAGTTCTTTTGAAAAAAAAGGTGGGGTGTGGTAAATCTTTAACAAGTTCCCCAAACAGACGGGGTTTTTGGGGGGGTTTTGTGTTGTTGTTTTTTTTTTTTGTTTGTTTGGGTTTTTTTTTGGGGGGGGGCGGTTTTGTAGGGTTTTTGTTTTTTGGGGGGTGAGGGATGCAGGAGGGGGGAGAATGCAGAAGAGAGGGAGGGGGTAGTTATAATTCCAGATCAAAATGAAACTAGCAATATATAGAAATACCCAGGTCACTTGTACTTTCAGTTCACTTTAGTTTTCTCGCGTTTATAGTTTCAAAATAGAAGATGCCAGACAATCTGTCCATCCAGCCCACCCCACCCCACTCTTTTTTTCCAAACAAAGCAAACAACCAAAAGAACTAGCCTATAAAAAACCCAAAGAACAGGGGGAAAATGAACTGAATTAAACATTTAAAAAAACAAAACAATATCAAATGATACCCCCCCAAAAAAAAATCATGCCCCGAGTGAGGATCGAACTCACGACCTTCAGATGGCTCTGATTCAGTGATTATGAGAATGACGCGCTACCTACTGCGCTATCGAGGCACTGGGTGTCATGTCATTTTGGATGGAAGTATTGTTCTGCGCCAGCGTTCATGTTTTTCACAAAATAATATGGGCTTGAGTGTACTATCAATACTACAATCACTGACAAAGAATATTATTCTTATAGGCCTAATGCACAAATCTTGCTTTAGCAAGCAAATCAATGTGCTATTATGTGTGGGTGTGTGTGTGTGGGGGGGGGGGGAAGCTCAGTTGTTTTTCATATTTTACTATGAATTCTTTTGAAAGAAAAGGAATCAATGGGTGGTGGTGAAGTTATAACCAGGTCCCTCTCCTTTCCTTCTGAATGATATTATTGTTTTAAGTTTGTATTCATTTTCTTTTAAATCTGAACCTTGACATAAAGTGAAGGTAAAGGTGTCCCATAACCTATGAGGTCGTAGGGGAGCGAGGCATCAGAGTTCTCAACTTCTCAAGGGACCAGCATATTTAGGGGCGGCACCCATCCTCTCCCTCGCTGCTTTACCTTCCCTGACCCTAAAGAGGCAGGTACCCACTTACAGCTGGGTGAACTGGGAGACTGTACTGAAGCCAAGGCGCGCCAACGGTCACCCATCCAAGTGGTAACCACGTTCGATGCTGCTTAACCTTAGCTGGGGGAAAGCGAGTGCTCCGACCACTAAGCTATCCCGTCCTCATACCACGACATGGTCTTACCTTTTATCTAAGAGGGTGTGTGTGTGTGTGTGTGTGTGTGTGTGTGTGTGTGTGTGTTTATTTCTTATTTTATTTATTCTTGTATATCGAGGATAATGGAACAAGCACTCATAAGCTTTTTAAAAAAATCCAGTCCCCGTGTACATGCGGTTTTGTAAATTTTGTCATCGGTTCCCGCCGGAACACAATGGCCTAATCTTCCGAAAAGCGGAACGGGTTTTAACGTGTGCGTAAGATGTTCTGCGTGCGTTCGCATGCATGTGTGTGTGTGTGTGTGTGTGTGTGTGTGTGTGTGTGTGTGTGTGTGTGTGTGTGAGTGAGTGAGTGGAGGGTGGAGAGAAGAGAGAAGAGAGAGGAGAGAGAGAGAGGGAGAGAGAGAGACAGACAGACAGACAGACAGACAGACAGAGCCCGTTGGCAGATCGTCATAAGAAGATAGGAGAGAATAATGATCATGATCAATATTTGCGTCACCACCCTATCCCACCCTATATTCACCTCTGTCCTCCAAATACATGCACATTAAAGTAACAAAGAAAGCTACTTTCCAAGGTGAATACATTCATAATTTACGTGTACATTTAAACCAAATTTAAAAAAAAAATCAAATGCCCTGAGTGAGGATCGAACTCACGACCTTCAGATGGCTCTGTTTCAGTGATTATGAGGCACTGGTGTTAGTATATCCTTATTTCTTTGATTATGTTAACCTAGAGTCTCAGCGTAGTTATAAATTAATCAGAATTTAGAGACTGTATCAACCAGTCACCGCCACTACCAAGTAGCTCTCTTATCGAAAAGTAGTATCAAAATGTACCAGCTCTCACAATCTGATTTTCCCGCACAAGCTGGTGTGTGTGTGTTTTGTGTGTGTGTGTGTGCGCCCCGGCGCTGTGTGTGTGTGTGTGTGTGTGTGTGTGTGTGTGTGTGTTTTTGTGTTTGTGTGTGTGTGTGTGAGTGTGGAGTGGGAGTGTGTGAGAAGGAGGTGGAGGTGAGAGAGAGAGTGTGTCAAATCAAATAAAATTCTTTTATTTCGAGGATAATGAATAAGCACTCGTGTACGTGTGCTTTTTTTTTACATCCAGTCCCCGCCGTTCTCAGATATAACATCGTGATAGAAAAATAAAGCCCCAAACCCACACACTCATATAGAGAAAAAAAATAATAGAAAAGAAACAATAATGTGCAAACAACATGGGGGAAACCCCAAACAAACCACCACAACACCGAAATCAAGCAAAATACGAACACGTGCGCTTGCCTGCTTGCGTGAAAACAACCAACGAACCAGCCAAACAAACCTACTTACAACAAAATCTACAAAACAAACCATACAAATAATGTTGTGTGGTAAATGGACAAATAAACTTCAATAAATTCATCATTATAGGAAGAAGCAGTAGCAATAGCAAACACACTAAAACAAATGAATAGATTCAAAGAAAATGAAATTACGCATAGACTACCTCCCCAGCCCCTCCCCGCGTGCGCGCACACACGCGTACACACACACGCGCGCGCGCATGAAATGGCAGTGGCTACATGCTAAGTAAAAATTATACTTTACATTTGAGTACAATTATATGACAATAAAAAACAAGGGAATTGTGAGGGAGAAAGAGAGACAAACAGAGGAGAGAGAGAGAGAGAGAGAGAAGAGAGAGAGAGGAGAGATGAGAGAGAGGAGAGAGGAGAGAGGAGAAGAGAGAGAGTGGGAGAGAGAGAGAGAGTTAAATGGCTATGTAGTGTACACTAAAGCAGATAAAATCAAATACAATTCTGAAAACATGAATACCATCATCATTCTGTGCGATAATAGTCGTAAAAATGAGCACAACCCTACTATAATAATGATAAATATGATTACCACACTAGTAAAAAGGTAAAGGTAAAGGAGTCCCATAACCTATAAGGTCGTAGGGGAGCGAGGCGTCAGAGACCTCACTTCTCTAGGACCAGCATATTGAGGGCGGCGCCCATCTCCTCTCCCTCGCTGCTTTACCTTCCCTGACCCTAAAGAGGGCAGGTACCCATTTACAGCTGGGTGAACTTGGGGAAATGTACTGAAGCCAAGGCGCGCAAACGGTCACCCATCCAACTGGTAACCACGCTCGACGCTGCTTAACTTGGCTGGGAGAAAGCGAGTGCTCCGACCACTGAGCTATCCCGTCCCCTTACCACACTAGGTAATAGGATAATGAAACAAAACATTCATTTAAAAAAATCAGCTGCAATTATCACACACATTACAACAGAGGAAAATATAATTTTATGAATGGAACGTTAATCCAAAGATAACAGTGAACACAACAATAAACAATTTTAATTAAAAAATTAAAGGGTGGGAGGAGGGGAGAGAGAGAGAGGAGGGGGGGAGGAAGGGGGGAGAGGGGAGGGGGGGGAAGGGGGGGGAGGGGCCAAGGGGGAAAATTTTTTCAGGGTTTTTTGGGGGGGGGGGGGGGGGGGAAAAAAAAAAAAAAATGTATGTCCTTTTTCCCCACACCGCAAATCCCCCTTTTGCCACTTTTCGATGCCAGTTTCACCATTTTCCATGCCTCTCACATGCGATACCATCTCTGTGGCCATGACCTTCTGGCTTACCACGAAGACAGGTTTGTCAATTTCCGCATTCCTTGTCATCTTCACGTGCAATCCCGTGCTGTGGCCTTGACCGTCTGGTCGGGGATGTCAGTTTCACCTTTTTTTTTTCATTCCGCGTCACCTTCACGTGCAATTCGTGCCCTGTGGCCTTGACCGTCTGGTAGGGGTTGTCAGTTTCGACCATGTCTGCGTTTGCCGCCTACTCTCCACGTGCGATCCGTGCTCTGTGGCCTTGACCGTCTGATAGATGTCAGTTTCGATCATGTCTGCATTCCTCGTTCTTTTCACGTGCAACTCCTGCTCTGTGGCCTTGACTGTCTGGGGTTGAGAAAAAGAGGGGAATCCCCGCCCCAACCTAACTCTTCCACGCTGCCTTGACTGCAGCGACTTGCCTTGTCCACATAATATATCGGACTGTTCAGGGCCCATTGTAGATGGCTGTTCAGAGATCACAATGGTTCCTGCAGTGACTCAGGTTATGGCATCAGTGAATTTATTGCAGAGTGGCTGAGAGAGCAAGACGCGAGGAGAGAGAGAGAGATGAGGAAGAGAGAGAGAGAGAGAGAGAGAGAGAGAGAGAGGATGAGAGAGGAGAGGAGAGAGAGAGAGGAGAGAAAGAGGAGAGAGAGAGATGAGAGAGAGAGAGAGGAGAGAGAGAGGAGAGATTATTAGATTGATAATCTTTATTCCCAAGGGTTATTTAATTATAAGTATTGGCATACTTTTTTTTCATCCGGCCCTTGCCCCCAGAAGGAACTATCATTAATAATCATAACTAATAATTCAAGGCAAAGTTATTTTGATATGAGAGAGGGAGGTGGAGAGAGAGGGAAGGGAGGTAGGTTTCTTTTTCATCAAAGAAGAAAAAGCCTTTTAAACAATTAAAAGATCTATGAAAGTAAAATGACAAGAATCAAAACCACTTATTCAAAATAAACAAGCCCAAACTGGACACGAGAAGAGAGAGAGAAAAGAGAGAGAGAGAGAGAGGAGAGAGGATGAGAAGATGGAGAGAGTGAGTAGAGAGGGAGGAGAGTAGAAGATGAGAGAGAGAGAGAGGAGGAGAGACTGAGAGACAGACAGACAGACAGACAGACAGGCTGACAGACAGACAGGAAAAGACAGAAACAGCTCAAAAGTGAAAATTCGTTCACAGTTTTATTGAATGTTTAGTCTTGGCCAATGAAACTTAAGCCCAACATCTGTGCTATTCTGCAAGCCGAATCACAGAATTTGTGTGCCAGTGCACACCATTATGTAAACTGGACAATGCCACCACCCCCCACCACCCTCTCCGACTTAAAGCACTAGAGAGGTTATGTATAATTATGTAAACAGGAATAATTACACTGCTTACATGCAGAGCTTGCTGTTCAGCATATGTTGACAGTGATCATAAGGCTACTGACGTGTTTCAAACTGGCGAAAGAAAAATACATTCCCATCTGTTGGAGACTGTCAGCCAGATATATATGGGTCACGATCTTTAAAACAATAACAACAAAAAAACATGCCCCGAGTGAGGATCGAACTCACGACCTTCAGATGGCTCTGGTTCAGTGATTATGAGACTGACGCGCTACCTACTGCGCTATCGAGGCACTGGGGATAGAGTCTCTGCCAACTGTAAACAAGTGACTTCTCTGGTGTGTGTGTGTGTGTGTGTGTGTGTGTGTGTGTGTGTGTGTGTGTGTGTGTGTGTGGGTGCGTGCTGTGTGCGTGCGTGCGTGCGTGCGTGAGTGTGTGTTATTCTTTCATTTCAAGGATAACGGAATAGGCGCTCATGTGTTTTTGTACATCGAGTCCCCGTGTGTATGCAGTTTTGTAAATTGTCATCCAATCCCACGGGCACACAATGGCCTACTCTTCTGAAAAGAGGAACAGGTTTTAACGTGCGCGCAAGATATTCTGCGTGTGTTTCGCACATGGGCCGGTGCCTCCATTTTATAGTCTCATCCGAAGGACATTTTGGAGGAGTGGAGTCGGCACTGATGTTAGCTCAATCCTCTTGGACGGGATTCCAACCTGTTTCAGCAGATCACGAGCGCAATGCACAACACTCTAACCAACCAGGGCACCCCCCCCCCCCCCCCCCCCTCTGTGTGTGTGTGTGTGTGCGTGTGTGTGCGTGTGTGTGTGCGTGTGTGTGTGTGTGTGTGTGTGTGTGTGATCCAAAGGACTAGGACTATTGGGGTAGTGGAGTCGCACTGATGTTAGTTAATCTACCCTTGAACGGACATATCAGTTGTGATTCGAGCCCGGGCTCGAACTTAGGCCCACAGATCGCGAGTGCAACGCTCTAACCACAAGGCTATACCGTCTACTAACAGACTGAAAATAAGACAGAGGGGAGAGAGAGAGAGAGAGAGAGAGAGAGAGAGAGAGAGAGAGAGAGAGAGAGAGAGAGAGAGAGGAGAGTGAGTGAGGAGGTGAGTGAGTGAGAGAGAGAGAGAGAAATACGACATTTTAGAGAGAGATTGAGAGTTTCAAATCAAATTATTTTTATTTTGAGGATAACGAATAAGGATTCATGTGCTTTTTTTTTTTTTAATAACATCCAGTCCTGGCCTTTATTAGGGATAACATTATGATAGAAAAAGAAACAACATCCCAAAACATAACACACACACATAGAGGAAAACAAAAGATAATGGTTAATAAAACCAAAGGAGCAACAAACAAGAAAAACAGACACTCCCCCCCAAAAAAAACAACAAAAAAACAAACACCCCAAAACAAAAAACAAAACAAACAAACAACACGAAACAAAAACAAATACCAACCAACAAGCAAGCAGACAACAAAACCTTTTATTTTTGTAACCCTACCACCAGCAATCAAAACAAACCATACACATCTGTAATATCTGTGAGAGAGAGAGAGAGAGAGAGAGAGAGAGAGAGAGAGAGAGAGAGAGAGAGAGAGAGAGAGAGAGAGAGAGAGAGAGAGAGAGAGAGAGATGTTAGTTTGCAGAAACAAGTTACTCATTGCCTCGATAGCGCAGTAGGTAGCGCGTCAGTCTCATAATCACTGAATCAGAGCCATCTGAAGGTCGTGAGTTCGATCCTCACTCGGGGCATGCTTTTTTTTTCTTTCTTGTTCTCGGTATATCTTCCCATCAGTCGTTCAGAAAGTAACTTCTTGTCCGCATCAAATAATTTGCCACTGATACATCTTAAGAGGGAAAATTTTAGCAGATAAATCTGAACAGCACTAAGACTTGCCCCCTGAATTCTGCCACATCCGTTCGACCTTTCTGAGAGAAAAAAAATCCAGATCCACATACATACTATGCATTTTACATGCACCCAAGCAGAACTTATGTTTTTTCTCTTTTTTTTTTGGGGGGGGGGGGAAGGGGGGGGGGGGGGGTAGCAAAACCAAAACGAAACTAGCACTATTTAGAATTACCCATGTGATTTGTCATTTCATTCTGCTTCAGTTGTTTTGCATTTATAGTTTGAAAGTAGAGAATGCCAGGCGAAAAAGCCTTATTAACTGTCTTCTCCATCAACAATGACAATGACGAGAATTACATCTGAAAATACACTGAAGTCGCAGAGTTAGTGGAACAAATCTGGTTCATCATTCCTTGATGTTTTTAGTATACATCATGGACCATACATTCTAATGTTCACTTGCATAACTGTTAAACTGCTGACAATTAATTATGAAGTTTAGCAAGTGCATACTGCAAAGCAGTATTCTAACGAGAGTGGGAAAGAAATATTATGTGATCCTTCAATTGTTGTTACTCACATCCCACCTCCATCCCGACACATACATCCCTGCCGTCCTTCGCGCCCCCCATCCCCCCCCCCCCCCCCCCCCTCCCCCTCTCTTTCAAAAACAAGAGAATGAAAAGCAAGGATAATAAAATGAAGTAAAAATAATGATTACAAAAAAACAATAGTGATACAAAAATCATGCCCCGAGTGAGGATCGAACTCACGACCTTCAGATGGCTCTGATTCAGTGATTATGAGACTGACGCGCTACCTACTGCGCTATCGAGGCACTGTACATCATGTCATTTTGGATGGAAGTATTGTTCTGCCCCAGTGCTCACGTTCTTTATAATCATGGGCTTCAGTGTGCAACTAATACTACCATCACTGATAATAATAATATCCCTTTTGTAAAGCACAGATATTGCGTGAGCAACTCAATATGCTATTTTGTGTGGTTTTTCCAGTTAAAAAAATAGTATTCTTTTGGAAGAGGAGTGTGTGTGTGTGATGGTGTTAAGTTTTAACCATGTTCCTCCCCCCCCCCCCCCCCCCCCCCCCCCCCCACCCCCCTTCCCCACTCCCAAATGCTACTATCTAAGTCTTATGTTTAAATATGTTTAATCTATACATTGACAAGGCCCTTACCTTTTATCTAAGGAGGGCGGGGGGTGGGGGGGGGGGGGGCGAGGCGGGTGAGAGGCCGGGGGGGGGGGGGGGGGGGGAGGGGGCGAAGCGGGCTCGAGTGTGGGGGGGGGGGTGACGAGGGGGTGCTTCGAACAAAATTTTAAGTAATGGAGTTGTTTTCAATTTCATTTGTTTAAATACTGACATTTGTTTATCGATTTTGTTTTACTTTGTAGGAGCACAACTATATTTTTTAGAAACTTTTGTTTTTCTCCTTTAGTTTTTCCACCTTTGTATGATCAGTTTCATGGTTTTGCGGATGTAGAATTTCTTTACTAGTACAAGCTCAGCACCTCCCCCCCCCCCCCCCTCCACCCCCCTCGAGTTTTCCACTGCCTTACAGGTAATCAGTTTTCCCTTTTTCAAAACAAACAAAAATCCCCAAGATTAATGAATAAATGAATTCACTGATTGACTATTGGCTCATTTATAAACCAACTTTTCAATTAACTAGTTTTTAGTCACAGTTCACCATTGCCCTTTCTTTTCAATGTATGTATTAACAAGACTTTTAAAATCAACTGCTTTTTTTTTTTTTAAAGCTCACGCCTTTCCCGTTTTCTGGGATTTTTTCTTTTTGTTTAACGAGTACGTTTTAAGAATGATGTGAGTGTTGTATTTCATCTCATTACTTCTTTTTATCTACCACCATTTATTCATTTAACTATTCTGATTTTCTGTTTTGTTTGGTCGACAAAAATTTGCTAGCGCAAACACTCTTCTTTCACATCACAGAGGATGGCCAAGCAAGTTAAGTTAATCAATTCAAGTCACTTTAGATAGCTTATTCTCCGTGCCCCCCCCCCCCCCCCCCTTCCCCCCCCGCCCCCCCCCCCCCCCCCCCCCCCCTCCTCCCCACCCGTAATTGCCCATTTGTAATAGTTGGGAGACGGACCCAATAAAAAATTTAAAAAACGCACAGTAAGTGTTTAAAAAAATTTATTTTTACATGTATTAATAACATACTGGGTTAGTACATACCAAAAGATTGAGGCTCTCATCTTAATATTGGACCTTTGGCTAACATGAAGAAAATACTCTCAATTTTAAACTCCTTGAGATTTAAAAAAAAAGCAAGAAAAAAAAAGCTGATCTTGTTGGGTACTCTGAATTCCAGACACACAAACTGCCAGACAAAGCTGTACATTTGACCTTGGACACGTTCACAAATCTACGCTTAGCTGCAGCCGCCACATGCAACAAAACAATAAAACAAACAACAACAACAAAACAAACAAACAGTAGAACAGCTAGGCCTATAGCGTCCTGTCGGAAAGTGTGGCTTAAGACTGAACACTATAGGGGTCCTTCGTGCTCTGTGAGTGTGTGCAGTTTCATTATGATATGACAGGCTGCTCCTAGCAAATCCAAAATTAACGTAATGCCTAAGAAATTATAATAAAAACAAAACAACTATGTAAAAAGACATTAAAAAAAAACACCCGTTGATATGACCGTGGCTAAGAAAGTTGACATGACTTGAGAAGGAAAAAAAACAACCCATGGACAGCGTTGTGGGGGAAAAAACAACAATAAAAGCGCATGCAGTCTAGACGGTACGACAGAAAGAAAAAAAAAAAAGTTACGCCCAATAAGGGACTCGAACCCTTGACCCTCAGATTAAAAGTCTGATGCTCTACCGACTGAGCTAACCGGGCACTGTCCAAAGGGCCTCGATTGAAAGGTTTTAAGCCCATGAGATAGACGTTTCAAAATACAAGAAAAAAGCAACAAAACAACAATCAAAACCAATGTTTACTTCACATACAATGGATGGAGCTTGTAATGAATCTTCCTCATCATCCTAACCATAAGCTTACAAACTTTAAGAATTTCTACCGTAAGTTCAATGCAGACGGAAGACAGACGATCAATAAGGAACAGGGACACATGACATTCAGCGGAGCGTGACAAGCCGGCTTGTGGACACCCACATGGCCGCGCTAACATACCTGCTGTATGTACACTTCCTTGAAGGCTTTCTTTGTTTTGTATTTTTTTTTCCTCCTCAACACTGTGGAGCACATCCCATTCTTTCTTTATTTAGCACTTTTGCCCCCGGGTGCCCCCCCCCCCCTCCCCCCCTCCTTCTATTCGCTCATTACTTGTTTGTTTACTACAGTTTATTTTGTCTCCATTTTGTCCACTGTGTGTGTGTGTGTGTGTGTTGAGAGTACGCTACTGATAACTGATTAATAGTGTTAAGCCCATAATGAAATTCACCTTCTCCACCCTTCACATGACACAGTCCTGCATGGCAAAATACGTTGCTTGACTATACTATATGAAGAAACACGAGGCCCACCATCAGAAAAGTTCAACTAAAAACGTATAGTTCATATGTGTAAGTTTTCTCAGTGGAAGGGTGATGTCATATGCATTTCCCGTAACAAACAAACAAACACACACACACACACACACACACATGGATACTTACAAATGACATCAGACCTAACCCACATCAGCTTTCCCCGTCTGATATGAGTGAAAGTGTTATAGTTGATCACTAAGTGAAAAGTTGTTTTAAGGAATATAATGGTTTTGGTTTTATCTCATTTCATGTGTGATTGATGTGGGGTTTTTTACCCCCACAACGCGGTGCCCTCCTGGGTTGACCCTTATGGTTGATCAGGGTGTTGATACAGGGAATGACAGTAGAGTTGGTTTTATGGCTGCATACTTTTAATCCGAGATTAAAAATTTTACCAAGTGACAGCCCTGATATGGCCTCTGTGGTCGGCGGGGCTATAAATAACAGGATAGGATTGGATTGGAGGGGGATTTGAACTTAACGACCTTTTAATTTCTGACCACATGATTCCCATTCAAATGTAGTGTCTTTTTCTCACTCGTCTACTGCTCCACCTATTCTTCTTATCATCATTATCACCATCATCACCATTCAATTCTCCTTCTTCATTATTATCATCATTAGGATAGTTTCTTCTTTAACATAAGTTTTGTCAAGATGGGAGGGAATCAGGCAGAACCTAAATTTCAGATAGAACCTTAATTTTGTTTTTACTGGGGGAGGGGGTTGTTTGTTTTCTTAGCTTTTGTTTTGAGAAAGGTACATTTCCCGTTTGTTTGGTGATTCAAAGTCAGTCTAGAACAGAAGTTCTCAGTGCCTCGATAGCGCAGTAGGTAGCGCGTCAGTCTCATAATCACTGAATCAGAGCCATCTGAAGGTCGTGAGTTCGATCCTCACTCGGGGCATGATTTTTTTTGTTTTGTCCTTTTGTTGCATGGTGGACTTTTTTGTTTGTTGCATGGCAGACTTTTTTGTTTGTTTGCGACGTTAAAAAAATTATATTGGTCTGAATTCCTCCGAGGTTTTCTGTCAAGCCTTGCAAATGAGTTTGTGGATGCTTTTGGCAGGGATTTTAGTAGGATTCTTAATCAATATAATAACAAATATGAAAGTTATGCTGAAGCCAGACTTTGAGTGGAAAAAAGATTAAAAAGACCAAAGAATAACAAAGTGAACTATAATATATATTTACAAAATGATTATCATTCAGTCTATACTAGAAACAAGGAATATAGCTCCTGGATGCAGGTGATAGTTTAAAAAAAATATATATTTCTTTATTCTTTTATATCGAGGATAATGGAATAAGCACTCATGTGCTTTTTTTACATCCAGTCTGCGGTTTTGTAAATTTTGTCATGTTTCCACCGGCACACAATGGCCTACTCTTCCGAAAAGCGGAACAGGACAGTGTGCGCAAGATGTTCTGCATGCGTTCGCACACGGGGCCTCGGTTTATAAATTTATCCGAAGGGGGTGTGTGTGTGTGATGACCTTGGCTTTTTGGGCCAGGGATGCACAATTATATTCAAAAGCAGAGAGAGAGAGAGAGAGAGAGAGAGAGAGAGAGGATGGGGGGTGTAACTGCTGAAATAGATTAATAAAAACTATAAAAAAAATAATTAAAAAAAATACATGCCCCGAGTGAGGATCGAACTCACGACCTTCAGATGGCTCTGATTCAGTGATTATGAGACTGACGCGCTACCTACTGCGCTATCGAGGCACTGAGATAAGTGCCGCTAATACTATATATAATGCTGATTTCTTTACCGTGCTGCCGTTCAAAGTGAATCATTTTCTTGAATTATTTGACCATGTGCTTGCCACCACATGCATACACATCCGCATGCATACACATCTTTAGTGGCTTAACTAAGCTAATCTCCAAAACCTATGCTATCTGAAAACTTACCAGGGAAGGATTAAAGCTGGGATTGTTGGACAGATTGGTAGAAGTTGATTTCAACTGGTCTATATCATGCTGATCATGATGCATGACATGACATGTGCAAGGGAAGGCACAGTCTCTCTCTCTCTCTCTCTCTCTCTCTCTCTCTCTCTCTCTCTCTCTCTCTTCTCTCACACACACATACATACATACATACATACATACATACATACATGCACGAACGAACATGCGTTGGCAATGAAAGATCGAGAGATACAGACAGAGGCAGACAAAGAGAACAGTCTACATGGATAGCTCAGTGGCCTGCAGGCGTTTCTTGGTGTGCTATACCACACCACACCAAGCAACGCAACCCAACAACACACACCTACCAAGAGAGATAAAAGAAAGAAAGAAAGAAAGAAAGAAAGAAAGAAAGAAGAGAGAGAGAGAGAGAGAGAGAGAGAGAGAAGAGAGAGAGAGAGAGAGAGAGAGATGAGATGAGAGAGAGAGAGAGAGAGAGAGAGAGAGAGAGAGAGAGAGAGAGAAAGAGAGTATTAATAACGCCAAATACAGTGATCAAATTGTCGAAAACAGATGTTACAAACATGGTAATCTGCAGACCAAAATTAATCTATGAAATAAAAGTTTCGTTAGTCAAAACCAGTTATTCAAAAGTACACGCACGCATGCGCGGGCGCGCACACACACACACACACACACTTATGCTTAAGAATTTCAGACATATGCAAACCGAGTTTCAAGAACAACACACATAAAAAAACAACAACAGTGAAACAAAGAAATGTAAATAACAAAAAACAATTTTTTTTAAAAACCAGCAAAATCTACAATATAAAACTTAAACCATATGCAAATGTCAATATTCATCATCAACAGCCATAAAATTATGGAATAGAAACCAAATAAACAGAAGTTGAGTATGCACACATATCAAATTAATTACCATTAGTATGGAAATCATATAATTATAAGGACTTGCACCGAAATGGAATGCACTGGGCCTTATCAGGTGCTCAACAACAGTGCAATGCATCATCACAAGATACAAGTACATAATTATAAGCTATTGATAAAAGATTTAATATATTTGCATTGTAACAGTCAGTTTGGTACAACGCAAATGGAGAGGACAGACATGTAGATAGGTAGACTGAGATACAGACAGAAAGAGAGAGAGAGAGAGAGAGAGAGAGAGAGAGAGAGAGAGAGAGAGAGAGAGAGAGAGAGAGAGGAGAGAGAGAGAGATGAAAGTGACAAGACAGGACAAATTTTTTATTTCCAGGATAACGAATAAGCACTCATGTGCTTTTTTACATCCAGTCCCCGCCCCTAGGGATACGTCTTAATAATAACCCAATACTCATACTCTCACACAGTAGAAACAGAGGGAACTAACCCTTTCCACAAAAAAATAAATAAATAAAAGACCCCCCAAAAAAACCAAAAACAAACACACAAACACACACAAAAAAGAGCCAGCAAAAGGGAAAAAATGAAAAGAAAAAGAAAACACCCCCCCAAAAAACACCCAAAAAACAACAGGAGAGAGAGGGAGAGGGAGAGAGATTGATTCATTGTGCTCACCATTCTCTCATGAGAAAATATTAGATTTAATGTGTTAGTTCTTTAATTTAAAGTCTTTTCACATTATGTGATATTAGACAAAGGGTGGGGGAGGGGGGGGGGGGGGGGAGAGAAGAGGGGGGGAGAGAGAGAGATGAGAGGGGGGAGAGAGAAGGGAGAGAGAGAGGAGGGGAGAAGAGAGTGTGTTTGTGTGTGTGATTTTGCGCGCAAGTGTGAGTGTGATAATTAGTTTAATGTTATTCAAATTTAGTGTTTTGACGGATAAAATTGTGATGTGAGAGGTTGTGTGTGTGTGTATGGTGTGCGTGCGCATGCATGTGTGTGTATGTGTGCCCGGTTTGTGTGTGTTTTTGTGTTGTGTGCAGTGCCCCCGGGAGGTGTGGTGTGTGGGCTAGGTACTGTATATTACACAGCTAGGAATCTGTAGTTGGTGATTAAACGTTAATGTAAAATAAACAATTAATACACACTTACTCCCCTGAGTAAAAACGTTCTTTTGAGTTTTACCATACGCCTTTCTGGGATTTCAAAGAAAAAAACAAAAGCTCAAACTTCCGCTTTTAAACCTAAAGTCGGTTGAATGTTTATCATGAAAAAAAAATTTTTGCCCTTTGAAAAACGATCACTGTCAAGTGGCTTTTATGATACAACAGCATACCATTTTCCCTAGGGAGATAACACTGCTGAAATTCTCAACTATCCCCGCGGTCGAATCAACCGTCGAAGCTTACATTTTTCATTTCAAACAGACTCAAAGAAAATTCATTGTCTTAAAAGTTTATGCAAAAAAATAAAATTTTTAAGTTGCATTATTTGAACGCGAAAGACCAGGCACAAAAACAGAAAATCAAAGCACATTCATGTACATGAACTGTTTTTTTTTTTGGGAAACTATTTTATAAACAAACCAAAAAAAAAGGGGGGGGGGGGGGGGGGGGGGGGAAAAAAGAGAAAAAAAAACAGACATTTAGGGATCCCCAAAAAATTTTACAACTAACTCAAATAAAAATGATATAGGAAATACGAGCATTTATGTATGAGGGAAAAGGGAGAAGAAAGCAAAAAAAGAAAAAAAAAAAAAAAATCTTTCCCCGAGTAGGTCGAACTCACGACCTTCAGATGGCTCTGATTCGTGATTATGAGATGCGCGTACCTACTGCGCTACGGGCACTGAGGTGGGCATTTAAGTATATTTTAAACTTGTTCTTAATGATAACCATACTTTTTTATTGTTCATTATTTAAATCATTTTAGGGGACGTTATCAAAAAAAACGTCGATATTTCTACAGGTCATATTGCACCGCTTTTTTTTTACAATTAAATTTAAGAAGATCAGCAAACTAAAACTTTAAAGACTTTTAGACTATGTGCTAGCCAAACTTGAAAGTCCGCAAACCCCCCCCCCCCCATCTCTCTCTACCCTCTCCAAAGGGTCACGTCGCGCCCCACACACCAAAAAAACACACTCACAAACACACACACATTGTGATCGAAAGTTTACAACTCATTTTTAAAAAAATGCGTTTCAAAACTGCTCTGAGGTCGGGGGTTTTTTTTTGTAATTTTTTTCACGGCTGAAAAATATATTTTCACCCTTCCTTTCCCCAACTCCCTTTTCAACCCCCTGCTTATATTATGGACCTGTCTATTAATTTTTATCTGTCAGTCTGTGTAGCTCCCATTGTCAAC
>CM054139.1:36340836-36343336 GCA_028751875.1 Rapana venosa
GGTCTGATGCAAGGGGTCAGGTTTGCAAGGAGTGCTGTGGGAACTGCATGACTGTGTTCCACTCGGGAAGTCTGCCGTGTGTGTGACAGAGCCAGGTGGTGGTACAAAAATGAATGTGAGTGCATGGCCAAGGAAGGCTGTGGCAGTTATTGATGCGAGCCAAATGTCATTGCCCACCTTAAGATGTTACTGTGCGATAAAAAAAAAGTTATGTTAAGGTAGCCTTCAGACAGTAGTATGATAAAATGTATTCTTTTGTGGATTTTTTTTTAAAGAAGAAGAAGAAAATATCTTCTGAAATCGGAGTATAGCTGCATATTATAGAATGGTGAAGTACCTGGAAAGAGTCATAATCACTATACTCAAACTTCTCATCTAGGGTGAATTTGCAGGTGTTCTGTGATCCAAAGGTGTGACGAGTTGAGACAGAGTACACATTCCGGGTGACTGCCAGGATGTTTAGCTGAGGAACGTGCACCACCACCACCATCACCAACAACAGCAGCAGCAGCAACAACAATAAATGTTAGAGCAATAGACAATAATTTATTTTTATTTATTTTATTTTATACCACTTTAAGTCACGAGATTTCTCTGCGTGAAATACGGGCTGCTCTCCCCGGGGAGAGCGCGTCGCCACAACAGCAGCGCCACCCTTTTTTTCTTTTGGTCTGCAACTGTATTTTGTTTCCCTATCAGAATGGCTTTTTTCTAAGAATTTTGCCAGGGACAACTCTCTTGTTGCCGTGGGTTCTTTTACGTGCGCTGAAAATTTTGTGTAACACACGGGACCTCGGTTTATCGTCTCATCCGAAAGACTAGCGCCCAGACCGACCACTACTCATGGTCTTTTTTCCAGTGCTTAATCCTTTTCTTCTTCTCTTTCGTCAAACGTTTAGATAGCAACTATCTATCTGTACTGCCGTTAAGCGACTGACAAGTCAGGCCTAGCGCATACCACTTCGTGTTGGAAGAAGAAGAAGAAGAAGAAGAAGAAGAAGAAGAAGAAGAAGAAGAAAAGGAAGAGGAAGAGGAAGAAGAAGAAGAAGAAGAAGAGGAGGAGGAGGAGGAGGAGGAGGAGGAGGAGTAGAAGAAGAAGAAGAAGAAGAAGAAGAAGAAGAAGAAGAAGAAGAAGAAGAAGGTAAATGTGAGAAGAAGAAAAATCAACTGAGATTAATGAAAATTATGTAGCCACAGTGACGACGACGACGACGACAACGATAGGAATGATATGCATGCTTTCATTAAACAAAAATCAACGACAATATCTTCAACTGCAGCAGCATCAGAAATCTGCAGTTGCTGCAGCAGAAATCTGCAGTTTCTGCAGCAGGAATCTGCAGTTGCTGCATCAGAAATCTGCAGTTGCTGCAGCAGGAATCTGCAGTTGCTGCATCAGAAATCTGCAGTTGCTGCAGCAGGAATTGCAGCCACAGCAGCGTGCTATCACTACAAGAGGTGTCCTGTAAGACACGTTTTCATGGGGCTGCTCCTCTAAACACGACATTTTTTCCCATGCCGTCGCGAGACCAAAGTCTGATGCTGAGTGGAGTCAGAAGAAAGACTCTCTGTCTCTGTCTCTCTCTCTGTCTCTGTCTCTCTCTCTGTGAGTGTGTGTGTGTGTGTGTGTGTGTGTGTTGCACGTGTGTGTGTGTGTGTGTGTGTGTGTTGCCCGCGTGTAGCGCAATCTGTGTGTGTGTGTGTGTGTGTGTGTGTGTGTGTGTGTGTGTGTTGTGCGCGTGTACGCACACACCGACACGTGTGAGAGAGCGAGAGTATCCATCCTCGCTCAGACAACCGTCAGTCGCGCGCGCCGCCTGTTGTGTCGTAAAGTGGTTGGTGTCCGTCAGTAGTGAACATGCTCAACCGAGATTAGAACTTGAACACTTCCCAGGGTCTGGAAACATCCTGTGGAAACTTTATCTTCCTCTTCCATTCACCAGGTGGGCTAACACTACACAGACTGCAAGTCACAAGACAAACGATTCCAGATCTAGCCTGACAATCTCTGCCGTCTTTTGCGAGCCTGCAAATCGGATAAAACAACAGATTTCCCTGGGAAAGTTAGGGAATCCTCGTTTTAGGTTTCACAGTCTCGACTGAGCTTTTATTTATGTTCATATCTTTTTTTTTATTGCCATTACATTGGGTCATGTTTACACGTGTGTTGATAGAAAACGATGTGTTCAGAAGTTTGAAGGTAATTAATTTATTGTTAGGTTTGGATCAGGTTCGCACAGTTTGAAGGCAGGCCTTAATCCAGTTAGGGACATGAAAACCAGTTAAGGACACCACAGTCGCCTGCAAGCGCCAGCCACGCTTCTGTCGTTCTGTGATGTTGACTGTCTCGTGACTCCACCCCATCCTACCCTTCCTTCTGCCCCCACCCCACCCTACCTCCACCCTCCCTCTTTTACCACACACACACACATCATGACCTTATTTCGCTCCACATTGCACTAGACTTCTGTGGTGTATCAGGAATTAGCTTCACCCGGGG
>CM054139.1:36363336-36365836 GCA_028751875.1 Rapana venosa
GCTCCTGACAGCATAGCAAATATAAATAGAAAAGAATGCTTAACCGTTTAATCCTGAGAACAGCGCTGGGATGTATAGATCCGAAAGTCAATTACTGGAACAGGTATCTTGTATGGCATTAAATGTATGTGGTATTCTTTCTAAACTGAAAAACCCAGATTTTCTTTCATTCATATCTAAATATAACATTGTTTTGTTTTGTTTTGTTTTTATCTTGGAAAGTAAGCTAGACGATATTGATGAAATCCATATTCCAGGGTATGTAGCTTTTTATAAAAATCGGAAAAAGTACAAGCGAAAATCTGGAGGTATACTTCTATTAGTCAGAGAAAAAGTTCGTACACTACATAACAGTCTTTGAGAGAGAAAGTACAAAATGAAAAGTAAGTGATTCTGTAAAAAAACAAACAACTATTGTTTTGTTAGGAATAGTGATTGTGTGTGATTGCATTGTTCTTCAAATGTAGCAAGAAACTGATTAAGCGAGATGTTCTCTTTGGGGCTATCTACCTTCCTCCAGAAGGCTCCCCCTTTGAAAATAGAGACTTTTTTGATGAGATAGAAGAAGCAATGCCTCATGTTGATCACGAATGTATCTGCTTACTGGGTGGTTTTAAGGTCAGGACTGGTACAGTGAATAGTAGGGCAATTGAGGTAGATAATACTGGTTGGACTTGGCACCCAGATGGGGCCTCTGATGAAAATAATGGAAGCCAATTTATTTTGCCAGTTCCTCTCAGAGTTTCACAAGATGTCGCCATAAATAACTGGGGAAAGAAGCTTGTAGAATTTTGTAAAACTGTAAATGCCTTAATTATAAACGGATGTATCGGAGAAGATGCCAAATTTGATAAATGTACATGTAAAAATGTCAGTGTAGTAGATTACGCTATTGTATCATTGGATATGATCTATGCTATTTCAGATGTCTGATGTGCATAGCCCTATTGTGCTTACTCTATGTGTAACCGCTTCTAAGGATCTGGAGCCACAGGTTAGGAGGGCGTGTTGTGCCTCTGGTGATTGTACTTCAAACAGTGTGCTAAAAGCTTCAGAGTTCCCTAGGGGTAAGCCAAGGTGGCCCAAAGAAAAGGAAATTGATTATATATCTTCATTGGATAATCAGGAAATGTTTTAGAGTAGAACAGGTAATAGCCTGTTAAGGCTCCACAGAGCCAATTTCACAACCTGAAAAAGATGGTGTAGTTTGTAATGTTACCAACATTATGAAAGACAGTGCAGTAACTAATGGATTGTTTAAAAGAAAGTGTAAGTCTAAAAAAACACAGCAAAGAACAACTACAAGGTGCACATGGTTTAACGCAAGTTGTGAGCAAAAGCAAAGGCTTTCTTTAAAGCAGTAAATCAGCATGCTCACTGTAGAGGAAGCAAAAGTTTGTACCTTGAGAGAGAGAGAGAGAGAGAGAGAGAGAGAGAGAGAGAGCGAGAGAGAGAGAGAGAGTATGCAGTTGATTGCTGGTTATGTATTCAGGCATCATGTTAATTTGCCGTGCCTTTCCTGTATTGTGTATGGTCTTTTGCTTTTTATGTCCATAGTTTGTGCTTTCCTTTCTGCTTTCCAATTTGGGGTGAGTTTGTGTTGCGAGTTTTTTTCGCATGCCCACGTCCGCAAGTTGTGGCTTTGTTGGAGTTCATGTGCCCATGTGTTCATTGGAGTTTTCTTGAAATATATCTTGATTCTTGAGAGTAGAGACAGAGAGACCTCACTCAACAAAAAGGCATTCCTGCAAAGGGTATTTCTAATGATCTCTCTGCCCTTGCTGTTGACCTTGACAAGAAAAGAGGGTGAGGGAAATGGGAGTGGGGGGTAGGGGGTGGGAGGGGGGGTGAGGGTGGAGGGCTATTGTTGTTAATCAGCTGTCAGTACCTTTGGCCTGTATAAATCCTCAGACAGGCCTTGAAAAACTCTTTACCTTAAGCTGTGGAATGTGCCCTCATGTGCCAGTTGTAATATTACAGTTGATACTTGCTTCGTTATGGAGTGATAGGTAAGCCCTCAAAATACTAGTATAGTATGTTTGTGGTATAGTATGGCCTTGAGGGAAAACCCCCCAGAATTAGTAGGTTTCCTGCTGTGTGTGTGTGTGTGCGCGCGCGCGTGCGTGTGTGCGTGCGTGCGTGTGTGTGTGTGTGTGTGTGCACGTGCGCGTGTGTGTGTGTGTGTGCACGTGCGCGTGTGTGTGCGTGTGTGCACGTGCGCGTGTGTGTATGTGTGTGTGCGCTTGCTTGCTTGTGTGTATGTGTGTGTGTGTGTGTTTGTGTGTGTGTGTATGCGCACGCGTGTGTTAGTTCTTTAGTTTAATGTCCATCTGCTAAAAAGTTATATTAGAAGGGAAAGTATGTGTGTGTGTGTGTGTGTGTGTGTGTGTTTGTGTGTGTGTGTGGATGGGTGTGTGTGTAGATGGGTGGGTGGGTGGGTGGGTCTGCTTGTGTGCGTGTGTCAGCGTGTGTGTGTGTGTTAGTGTGCGCGCGCGCATAC
>CM054139.1:36373336-36380836 GCA_028751875.1 Rapana venosa
CACCCAGACAACAATGTATAGAGTTGTTTCCAGCCCTCTTCGTGACAAGTTCTGTAGGATAACTTTCTGATCTACTTTACTAGTTGCAACTTCTTTCTCGATTCTAAATCAGTAAGCCAGAGTGAAATAAACTACTGTTGTGACAGTTTTTGATGCAGCATTGTTTTGTTTTTTATATTTCACACCAGTTATCTGATTTCCGAGAAGAAAAGGAAAAGGAAATTGGAAAAAACCCACCAAGCAGAGTACATAAGTTGAGGAGGAAGAAAAAAACCACGATAGTTGTTTTGAAGGGAGTACCGCGGAGAGAAGAGGAGAAGGAAGGAGGGAAGGAAGGACAACAAATCAAAGGAAGAGGATTGGGAAGTTTTGACAAAAGCACACGTGAGTAGTCATGGATTATTTGACTGGCAGCTTCAGTGCTTTGCTTGCTTCTGTTCTCCTCGCTCTGCGTCTTTGCTTTCTTTTGTGCTTTGGGGATTTTTTGTTTGTTTGTTTGGTTGTTCGTTTTGGCTTGTTTAACTATGGTGGTTTATTTGGTTTGTTTATGTTTTATTAGTCTTTCTTTCATTACGGTTTTTGGTTTTGGTTTGTTTATGTTTTTGTTTCATTTTTTTCTTCCTTTCGGTTTTTTTCTTTCTTTCGTTTGTTCTTTCTTTCTTTTTTTCTTTCGTTTTTTTTTTTCTTTTTTTTTCCATTTTTTCTTTTATTTCTTACTTTCTCTCTTTTTTGTTTTATCCCTTTCAATTTTTGTTTCTTCTTCTTATTTATAAATTTGTTTGGCGCTTTTATTTGCTTCGTTTTGTTTTATTTTGTTTTTGCTGTTGAGTTTTTGTGTGTGTGTTTTATTTTATTGGTTTTCTTTCGTTGTTGTGTTTGTTTTGCCCTTAATTTCAAATCATCCTTCTTTTCTTGGCTCTGTTTTCTATACTTCCATTCCCTTTTTTTCGTTTCTTCTTTTTTTCCTTTCTTTTCGTTTTTCCCCTTTTTTTTTTGTCTTTCTATTGTTTAGTTCTTTCTTTCTTTCTTTCTTTCTTTCTTTCTTTCTTTCTTTTCTTTTTTTTCTTTTCTTTCTTCCTTCCTAATCTACTTCCCTGTTTTCTATTTTGTGCTTTTCCAAAGGAACTTAATACTTCTTCTACAAATGATTCAGCGTGCATCGTATATTTTCACGTTGTTGTTCATAGGTAAAAACTAATGGTTAGTTTTATTTTAGGTACCAGCCTTTCCCTCCTGAATTTTGTCAAAGTAAATAGAGAGACGGGAAGATAACCATATGATTCACACACACTAAGTATTTTCCCCATTTCCCCTTATGTAATTTAGTAATTTGGAATGAAGGGGACCTAGTGGCTTGAGCGATTTCACGGCCCGGGATCGAGCCTGGGTTTGAACCACCCCGCGATGATGATGATAGTGGTAGTGATGGCATTGACGTCACCGACGACAGATATGACGACGATGCTATACTACTGCCTACCATATCTAGCAACAGATACCATTTTCACAGCACACAACCATTTTTATATTTCATTTTTAGTTCATTCTTTTATCTCGTGGATAATGGAATAAGCACTTTTCTACATCTAGTCCCCGTGTGTATGCGGTTTTGTAAATTGTCATCTGTTCCCTTCGGCACACAATGGCCTACATCAACATCAATGTACCCCTCCCCTCCTCTTCCTATCGTCTAATATCACTTTGAGTGAACAGATGTAAAAGCGAAGCAACAACAAATATGACAACGATAACAACAACGCAGCTGCTGCTGCTGCTGCTGCTGCTGCTGCTGCTGCGAATAATGATGGTGGTGATACAAATTGTGATAATGATAGTGATGACGACGACGAGAACTACGTCAACGACGATGAAATTGATGATAGATAACGCTGATAGTTATGATGATGAAAAAACTGGAGAAAAAGAGAGAGAAAGAGAGAGAGAGAGAGAGAGAGAGAGGGGGGGGGGGGGAGGAGAGAGAGAGGAGAGGGAGGGGAGGGAGGGAGGGAGGGAGGGAAGGAGAGGGAAGCGTTGTGACATGGTATAGTTGTGTCGCCAGGAGTGTGCTGTGACGTCTGAAGGATTGTGACGTCAGCATGATGCACGTGCCGGTGGCTGTCATCACAGAGAGACTGCGTGCGCAGAGCTTGGAGGATGACACACTGAAGGTGACCCACAGTCTTCTGTCTGACTGTCTGTCTGTCTGTCTGTCTTTCTCTTCTTGTTGTTGCTGTTGCTCTTGTTGTTGTTGTTGATGGTGGTGGTGGTGTTGTTGCTGTTGTTCTTCATCATCATCATCATCATCATCATCATCATCATCATCATCATCATCATCATCTCATCATCATATCATCATCTCATCTTCTATCTCATTTTTCTCTTTTCTTCTTCTTCTTCTTCTTCTTCTTCTTCTTCTTCTTCTCTTCTTCTTCTTCTTCTTCTTCTTCTTCCTTCTTCTCCTTCTCTCCTCTCCTCCTCCTCCTTCCTCTCCTCCTCCTCCTCCTCCTCCTCCTCCCTCCCTCCTCTCTCTCCTTCCTTCTTCTTTCTTCTTTCTTCTTCTTCTTCTTCTTCTTCTTCTTCTCTTCTTCTTCTTCTTTCTCGATTATCAATTTTAAAAAAAAATCTTCGGTTTTTGGTGGTAGTCGACAGTTTCTTATCCATCTTATGATCATCGCTATTGTCAATTCTCTCCCTACCTGTTTATTATCTGTCTGCCTGTCTGTCTGTCTATCTCTGACTGAGGCTCTTTTTTCTTCCTTCCCTTTTTCCTGTGTGTATTGTGTCAAGTTGTGTGTGTGTGTGTGTGTGTATAGGAGGAGGGTGTGTAGGGGGGGATGTGAGTACGTTCATGCGTGTGTTACTTCTTGCAAGCATGCGAGCGTATGTAACTGTATATGTTGCTCTCCCTATTGCACATGAAAACGCACACACAGAGACACACCCAGACACACTCCCACCCCACCCACCCACCCACCCAGAGAGAGAGAGCGAGAGAGAGAGAGAGAGAGAGAGAGAGAGAGAGAGAGAGAGAGAGAGAGAGAGAGAGAGGAGAGAGAGAGAGAGAGGAGAGAGAGGGCACACGCACTCACACAGGCACACACAACACAACACACACCAATACACACAACACAACACCAACACAACACACCAACAAACAACACACACACACAACACAACACACACAAACAACACAACACACACACACACACACAACACACACACACACACACACACACACACACACACACACACACACACACACACACACACACACACACACACACACACACACACCACAATACAACACACACACACACACACACCACAATACAACACACACACACACACACACACACACACACACACACACACACACACACACACACACACACACACACACACACACACACACACATCGATAGAAATACAGCAGACAATAAAAGGGCTGGAGAAAAGAAGGAAGAGAGTAGGCATAGAGGGAGGAATGGGGGGGGGGAGGGGGGGGTGAAGGGAGGGAGTGGAGGTGTGGAGGTGGAGGGGAGGGGGGGAAGTAATCAGACCAACAGGATTGATCACACTCCCCTGCACACTGACCGTTTTCTATGGCTGCTTGACCAGTCATGCAGAAGCTGTGACGATGTCTTGAGCAACCAGGTATGAAGTCTTTGGGAGGTTATGTATACTTGTCACGCTAGTTTTCTTCTTCTTCTTGTTGTTCTTGTTTTTTGTTCTTCTTCTTTTTCTTGTTGTTGTTGTTGTTGTTGTTCTTCTTCTTCTTCTTCTTCTTCTTCTTCTTTTCTTCTTTTCTTGTTCTTCTTCTTGTTCTTCTTGTTCTTGTTCTTGTTCTTGTTCTTGTTCTTTATCATCATCATCATCATCATCATCATCATCATCATCATCATCATCATCATCATCATCATCATCATCATCATCATCATCATCATCATCATCATCTCCTCCTCCTGCTTCTTGTTCTTGTTGTTGTTCTTGTTGTTGTTCTTGTTGTTCTTGTTCTTCTTCCTTCTTCTTCTTCTTCTTCTTCTTGCTCTTGTTGTTGTTGTTGTTGTGTTGTTGTTCTTCTTCTTCTTCTTCTTCTTCTAGTCTCTGCTGTGTGTGTGTGTGTGTGTGTGTGTGTGTGTGTGTGTGTGTGTGTGTGTGTGTGTGTGTGTGTGTGTGTGTGTGTGTGTGTGGGTGTGGTGGGAGGGGACGGGGGAAGTTGTGTGTGTTGTGTGTGTGTGTGTGTGTGTGTGCGTGAGAGAGAGAGAGGCAGAGACGGAGAGACGCACACACACTGTGTGTGTGTGTGTGTGTGTGTGTGTTGTGTTGTGTGTGTGTGTGTGTGTGTTGTGTGTTTCAGGCTTCTCTCTCTCTCTCTCTCTCTCTCTCTCTCTCTCTCTCTCTCTCTCTCTCTCTCTCTTTTGTTTTTGTCTTCTAGCAGCCTCTCTCATCTAAACTTTTTACCACTACATTATAGAATGAATTCTCTGGAACTGTTAATTTCATTCATTTATTATTATTCGTTTGTTTTGTTTTGTTGTTGTTTTTTAAACTGTATACACAGATCATAAGAGAACACCCTCGGGGAATTGATTTTGCCTCCAAAATTGGTTCTTTTCCTTTCTTTTCGGAAATTAGGGAGAATGATTGCCTCATTTTTAATATATGTGCACATACATACATACATACATACATACATACATACATATACATACATACATACATACATACATTCATACATACATACGTACGTACATACATACGTACATACATATGTACATACATACGTACATGAATACATACATAGAAAAATTTATTCATCCATCCACGCACATGCGCGCGCGCGCGCGGGCACGCACACACACACACACACACACACACACACACACACACACACACACACACACACACACACACACACACACACACACACACACACACACACAGAGACAAACACACACACAATGGAATGATAAAAAAAAGTTGTGTAAACAATCTTTTACCCTCAATAAAGATCGTTTTGACTTGACTTCTCACACACACATACACACAACGCAACACACAACACACACCACACACACACACACACACACACACACACACACACACACACACACCACACACACACACACACACACACCACACACACACACACACACACACACACACACACACACACACACACACACACACACACACAACACACACACAACACAACACAACACACCACACACACCACACACATCCTGCGCAGTAGGTTTAGAAAAAAAATGCTCTGGATCGATTTGTATATGAAAGGATTTTACCAGGGGGAGCTTCAGAGAAGGGGAGAGGGGTCATTATTGAGGAGTGGGGTGGGGGAGAGTTTTCCAATGTGGTGGTAGTGGTGGTGGTGGTGTAAGCGGTGTAATAGCAGTAGAAGTAGTAACACAGTGCCGTGGTTTCTCAAGCGTGCACAATACTGGTTAAAGGCTTTTCTGCCAGCTGATTTGCTAGGTGGAACACCCACGTTTGCTCTCCTGCTAGATTGTTCCAGACTTGACTGCCTCGGCGATGGGAGGGTGGGTGGGTAGGGAAGAGGGAGGGGGGATGGGGGGGGGGGGGGGGGTGGTGGGTGGTGGTGTGTGTGTGTGTGTGTTGTGTGTGTGTGTGTGTGTGTTGTGTGTGTGTGTGTGTGTGGTGTGGTGTGGTGTGGTGTGTGGTGTGTGTGTGTGTTGTGTGTGTGTGTGTTGTGTGTGTGTGTGTGTGTGTGTGTGTGTGTGTGTGTGTTGTGTGTGTGTGTGTGTGTGTGTGTGTGTGTGTGTGGTGTGTGTGTGTGTGTGTGTGTTGTGTGTGTGTGTGTGTGTGGTGTGTGTGTGTGGTTGGGTGTGTGTGTGGTGTGTGTGTGTTGGTGTGTGTGTGGTGGTGTGGTGTGTGGGGTTGGGTTGGTTGTGGTGGTGGGTGGTGGTGGTGGTGGTGGTGGTGTGTGGTGGTGGTGGTGTGTGTGTGTGTGTGTGTGTGTGTGTGTGTGTGTGTGTGTTTGAGTGAGGAACGGGGGTCGGAGTTCGGGGGTCGTGGCAGAGACTTTGAGAGACAGTCAGACAGACAAAGAAACAGAGAGACAGGAACACAGACAAAACAGAGACTGGCGGAAACAGGCAGACAGAAACAGAGGAGAAGACAGACAAATAGAAATAGAGACTGAATGACAGAGATACAGACAGAGGGACGGGGAGACTGAGAGACAGAGGCTGATCGATTTATTGTAGTGCTGTTTTAGGACGACAGGTTTTGTTGTTGTCGTTGTTTTGGGTTTTGTGTGTGTTGTTTTTTGATATCCTGTAATGTTTTGATGTTGCAGGCACAGAGAGAGGGAAGCCTTCAAATTGAAGGTAATGTTTCGTTCCATCCATCTGAAATACTGTCTGTCTGTATCTGTCTGTCTGTGTCTGTCTGTATCTTCTGTCTGTCTGTCTGTATCTGTCTGTCTGTCTCCACGTTTCTGTCATACATACATATAAACATACATACATACATATATACATTCATACATACATACATACATGCATACATACATACACACATACATACATACGTACATACATACATACATACATACATACATACATACATACATACATACATACATACATACATACATACATACATACATACGTACATACATACATACATACATATGCATATTGAATTTTATTACTTTCTCTGATAAATGTTCCTGTATATCATTTTTATGTAGAATATTATGGATTGCGGCCACTTGAATTCTTCTTTTTATTGAGACGATAAAGTGCTGGTAATGGTACTGGTGTAGGTATTATCTTGTAATGTGTGCGAGGTGATGGTCGTATACTGTGCTGTGTTATTCTTCTGTGATCAATGTTTTTTTCTATTTACTTTTTTAGGCACGGCTTGTAACCTACATGAATTTTTCTGTTTGCGAGATAACAAACATAGGGATTGAACTGAATTGAATGCATGCACAAAAGGGAGCAAGATTCTGACCTGTCTGTGCTCAACTTGACCTTAGAAATCGTAAACATTCCCGGCTTTAATCCACCAAGATTCAAACCCACCCACAACACACGACTTCAGATTTCAAAAAGAGTGGGAGTCCGTCGTCTTATTAGTTAATTACGCGATTTGCATTATTGGCATTTATTACTTACGGGGGTTATTTCTGTATAGACATTCATTATTCGCGTTGTTAATGTTAATGGCATTCGCTAAATCATTGCGTCCTTGACGTTCATAAACTATGTTCTTACAATTAAGGACATTTACTATTTATAAACTGAGATCTTACAATTAAGGACATTTACTATTTATAAACTACGTTCTTCCGTTAAGGACATTTACTATTTATAAACTACGTTCTTACGTTAAGGACATTTACTATTTATAACCTACGGTCTTACAATTAAGGACATTTACTATTTATAAACTACGATTTCACAATTAAGGACATTTACCATTCATAAACTACCTTCATACAATTAAGGACAT
>CM054139.1:36388336-36395836 GCA_028751875.1 Rapana venosa
GGAAAGATAGCATTCTTTACCATCTGAAAGGGAAAATATTGAAATGCCTTGTATGGTCCGTCATGTGGTATGGCTGTGAATCCTTGACAGCAAGGAAAAGATGGTGACAAAAGAACTGAAGCATTTGAGATGTGTAGTTTTGTAGGAGGCTGCTCAGGACCAGTTGGAGAGATAGAAGAACAAGTGACAGCATACTCCACGACTTGGAAACAACGAGAAAACTTCTTTCATTAATAAATGAAAGCAAACTAAGGTACATAGGCCACAAACCATGAGTCACGTTCTGAAGACTGCCTTTGAAGGCAAGACCGAGGCAAAAAGGAAAAGAGGCAGACCACCAGCTTCTCTCACTGGTAACATCACCGAATCCAGCGGCATGAGAATCCATGAAGTCAGCAGGGCCAGCGAAGACCAGAACAAATTGAGGAGAATAAACGTTTCGGTGTCATTGAATGCAGCAGCTGACACCGCACCCAGGGTGCCGACAGGTGAAGAGGTGCAAATACTAGGTTCATCTGCCTAAGTGTATTGTAAATGTCCTCCACTTTGGCTCCCCCCCGTCCCCCAACCTCCCACCCTTACTCCCACTCTTTCAAGCTTTTACATTTTCAGATGAGCTTTGGTTTAGATTGACCAAAGTTCTTTGCTCTTCTTCAGCGTACTGTTAGTCCTCACAGTGTGGTAAGTGGTCGGAAGGATTCAAGACTCAAGCTTCAAGACAACTTCACTGTCTCATTCGAGAGAAAGTCTGGCAGATGCAACACTTAAGCACCAAACTAATTTTAATAAACACTAATTCACGACTCTTTAGATATAAATATCAATTTATCTGTAACACCAAGTAGCACACATTGAGCAGACAATGGAGACAGAAAAAGCAAACCACTAATAATGAGCATTGATCGTGATCTCAGACGTAGTAAACATGTAGCACTGCAATGAATGAAGAATCATATCACAATTGGCTATGTGCTGACAGGAGTGCTGTGTTTCTAATACCATGCCGCTGCTGTTTCAGAGGAGACGTTGGGGCTACGAACTGGACGGGGGAACATCCATCGGTGGCCTGATGCCCATCGCCAGCTCTCCACGAGACTCTGACCTTCCCTCCACCACCCCGCTCTCCAGGACCTCCGACCTTCACCCTGCACGCGTCCCTGACCTTCACCCCGCTACACGCGGCGTAAGTGACCTTCACCCTGCTGCCCGTGACCCTGATCTCAACCCGTCCGCGGCGCACGCAGGTGACCTCACGGTGAGCGCCCCTGGGGTGCCTGACCTTGACATTGCTGCTTGTGCGCACCTCCCCTCCACTCCTCCTCCTAGTGACGTCTCCAGTGGCATTGACATCCGGGAACCTGTGAAACTGATCGGTGAAGAAGAGGAGGAGGAGGAGCTGGAGGAGTTGGAGGAGGAGGAGGACACGAACTGTGACTGTCACAGAGACTCCGACAGGGATGACAACCACGGACTGTTCCCCTTAACCGACCTGGACCTTGAACAGATTGAAAACCATTGAGTGTGGTGTTGGAAGACGGATTGTGGCGTCCTCCTGTGGCGAAACATTGCTCCGGCAGGGACATGAATTGTGGAATCTCGATCACAGGAAAACTCAGTTCCTTATTTTTTTAATCTTTATTTTTTGGAGGGAGCAGTCTCTGTTAGACAGAAACGCTGTGTTCTCTGGGGAAAAAAACCATGAAGAGCCTGATTCCAAGCCAACTGATGCAATGCTGCATTGATTTCCTGAGCAGCTAGTGTCGCCATACTGTGGTGATGCTTGTTCTTCTTTGAAGAAAAAAAAACGAGCTAGAGGGTATATTGTCTCACTCATATAAATACTGTGGTGACTTTAATTTTTAAAATCATAAAGTTTCCATGACATTTGAAAGCAGGAAAACATTTGTTTTAAATCAATGAATTTGCGATTTTTCAGCAGCATTTTGTAACAAAGTGTGTTATCGATTTTTTTCACTGCTTTATTTTATGCGACGAACGTTTGTAGAGTCGTTAAATGAGGATTTTATATTTTACTATCTTAAAGAAAGGAAAAAGCAAAAACAAAAGGAAAGAAAAGAATGAGCAGAAACAGTGAAGCAGTGAAGAAGCAGAGAAAGTAAAAAAGAAAGAATAAAAAGAGAGAAGAACTTGGAAATGGACGAAAGCAACAAAGAAAATAAAGACAAGACGAAGAAAAGAACATGACTGACTAGATGAATGACCAGCCGAAAAATGAATGAATGAAAGCGGTGGGGAGTAAGAAAAAAGATAGATAGATGGACAGATAGAATGAGTAAATCGATAGTTGCATAAATAAAATGATTAACTAATCAAAGAAGAGAAATTTAATAGAAAGAATAAATTTAAGGAAAAAGCACATACCAAAGAAAGAACAAGAAGCAGATGAACTACAAAGACATGATAGTGGCAAAGTCCATTTAAGGGTACCCTCACAAAAAGGTGATCACTTATGCAAGTTAAAGAGCCACTGATCCACACAGAGAGAGAGAGAGAGAGAGAGAGAGAGAGAGAGAGAGAGAGAGAGAGAGAGAGAGAGAGTGTGTGTGTGTGTGCATGTGTGATGTGTGTGTGTGTGAGTGAGTGTGTGTGTGTTGTGTGTGTGTGTGTGTGTTGTGTGTGACACAAACCAACTCGTAAACGTAGGCCTGCAAGGGTAGCACAGTTTTGAAAACCGTTTTCTTGAAAGAGACAAGTAGCTTTACACAAAAAAGAAAGGAGACAAACTTTTCAAAACACTGACATTTAAGGGAAGGCAGGGGAGAGAGAGAGAGAGAGAGAGAGAGAGAGAGAGAGAGAGAGAGAAGAGAGAGAGAGAGAGAGAGAGAGAGAGACAGACAGACAGACAGACAGACAGACAGACAGACAGACAGACGGACAGACAGACAGACAGGCAGACGGACAGACAGACAGACAGAGAGACAGACAGACAGACAGACAGAGGGATATACTTGTTCTAGCCATTGACCAAAATTACGGGTAAACACAAGTATCAAGATAAATTGTGTACTAAAGATCAGTTACTGATGTCTAGACTCTTCAGCTGACATAAATGGCACACACTGTACTGAGGCCAGAAAAACTACACAGGTAGGCAAAGTAAAGGTGTCCCAATACCTGAGCTTTTACTTTAGGAAGGTAGGTGTCAGAGACCTCAATTTTCTCTAAGGGCTAGCATTTTGAGGGTAGCACCCATCTCCTCTCTCCCTCGCTGCTTTACCTTCCCTGCCACTAAAAAGGGCAGGTACCCATTCACAGCTGGATGAACTGGGGGGGTGGGGGGTGGGGGGGGGGTGGGATTGTATTGAAGCCATGGCGCACGAATGGTCCACCCATTTGCAAGACAGGCACCCTCAACATTGCTTGGGAATTGAAACCAGACTGGTGCTCTAACCACTGAGCTATCCCGTCTGCCTGACAGACAAAAAATGCAAAAGCATATTTTTATATTTTTTGGGGGGACACACGGGTTGAACTTGTTTACCTAGAAGTAAGCGTCTAGACGGGACAAACAATGCTGAAATGCATGTCAACCTCGAAAGGATTCGGCAATAGTAGGCCTACAAAGCTGCGGGGAAGCTAAGGGATTGAATATTATGAAGTTTACGCTTTCTGTACGCGTTGCAAGAATAAGGCATTATGGTTTTTTTCCATACGTGTTGCGAAAACGAGAAGTTAAGTCTTTTGAGCCAAAGCTTTGTATGTCAGAGGATTCCATTGACTAGATCACGACAGGCATGCTGTGTGAATCCTAATAGCAGAAGGCTGACTGGTCGGTTTGCTTTATGAAAAGAATTTTACCCAGCAGACATGTATTAACAAAACTAAAGTAAAATGAAAAAAAAAAGAAAAGAACGTGCGATATAACCTTTTAAAGTTGAGTCATATAATCATTATTAAAAAAAAAGGGGGTAGGGGTGGGAGGAGATACTCCTACAATAACAAAACATAAATTATATATTGACTTGTTCAAAATGTGAAGTTTTGGTGTCAGATTGTTCCAATGCAAACTTTTCAGGACTGCATTTTGTAGGGATTTTTTTTCTGAACGTGTTACACAAACATCCCAACAATATGTTTCCACGAATATGGCAGCTCACAAAAATGAGCCACACAACATTCAAAATATTGAAGGCTTAATCCGAATACCTGTTACATAAATAAAATATATAAAAATATACAAGACAAGAATGCAAATGCTCAAACAAGGTTTAAGTTGGGTGTTTTTTTCTCAAAGAACTTAAGCCACGTGCGAATCATTACACATGTCACAATAACCTGCCAAAGAAAAAAAAATCCACTTAGCAGGTACTTGACATAACGCATAACTCGGTACACATATTATTAATTGTAACATCTCTGCTACTCTTTTATGTAGACCTGAACTTAAGGATCTTTAACGTGCATTCTTGACTTTCTGGTGTACATATAATTATACATGAAGGACAATGAAACATCACCACACACTTAGGGTTACACAACTCATTTCGGTTTAACTCCCTGGTGTGTGAGCAAGGTGGGAAGAGAAGATGGAAGACGGTGCTTGGTCGGGATGACAACTGATGGTATTTTTGTGTGTGGTCCTTTTATTCACATCAGTGGACAGAAAATACTTTTCGCGGAGTTTTATCATAACCTTGGAGCGGTGTGTATATGTGTGTGTGTAGGTGTGTGTGTGTGTGTTGTGTGTGTGTTTGTGTGCGTGTGTGTATGTGTGCGCGCGTGTATGTGTGTATGTGTGAATGCGCGCGCGCGCGTGTGTGTGTGAGTGTGTGTGAGTGTGTGTGTGTGTGTTTCGTAAACAGCATATAACGGAGGCATTGTTTACTAAATTGCTTTCGATCTGATCCATTCTTTCAACAGAAATGACCCTCTTTGGTTGATGATACATTTGTGAGGACTACTGAGCGACATACTAAGCAAGGCCAGTATCTAACCAATTCACTGCACTCAGTCTGCAAACTGCTATATTGAAGGAAGGAGTGCGAAGGCCCAGCTTCATGTCTTATCCTCCAAGGCTCTGCTGTCAGCATAAATCTAATTATACAGAATGCTTGGGTATGCAAGACAACCTTGATAGACACCGTCACTATTGCGTGACCAGAGTTATTGAGGTTTTTTTTTCTTGCAACATTAACTGAGCGTAGACATTGAGAAAAAAAAAGTGTGAACACTTTCTTGGGAAAGCGATTAGGAATAAGTCAAAGAAGGAGAGGAATGCGAAAGTCAAAGAAAAAAAAAGCCAAAGTAGACCAAAACTTGAGATGATGGTAGAAAAGACATAAACGGAAAGCGTGATGAAAAAGAAAAAGAAAGGTATTTCTGAATATGGGGATCGTACTTTGTTCTGTAACAGCTCCTAGCATCTAATCGAAGAAGTTAAAATCAATGGATAAATTTGTGGGATAAAACACGCAACGTTATTATCACTGAATGATTAGGGTCTTCTTTTACTGTAGTAGTTGTGACACTAAAATTTAAAAAAAAGAACATTTTAATGCATTTACTTTCCTGCAGTGAAAACGTGTGAAGACCATCAAATGCAGTAGAGTTTAAACAATTAAACTATCTCTTTAATTCATCTGGTTTTATATGAATGTTCAGAGTTTAAATGACAGTAACATTTCCTCTAAGGGGACCAAGATTGTAGCAAAAAGAACAACTGTATTATGAATATGAAGTTTGTTGTGTGTTTTGATATCAACGGTTTGAAAATCGTTCTGTGCCATCTTAAAATTTGATATGTAATATAAACAATGAAGATCTGGATATGATTACCCCATCATCATTGTGTGCTGAAGAAGAATATCACCAGATATGAAATAATAAAAAAAGACGTGACTATACACTGGAGTGGTCTTGGCTGTTCCATGATGAAGATTAATGCTGATGTGTTATATGCTGATGTGTTATACCTCAAGTATTATGTTTGGTGTTTTATGTGTTCACGTTTTCTTTTTTTCTTCTTTTTGTTGTTCGTGTTTTCTCTCTCCCTCTCTCTCCCCCCCCTCTCTCTCTCTCTCTCTCTTCTCTCTCCCTCTCTCTCTCCCCCCTCTCTCTTCCCCCCTCTCTCTCCCTCCCTCTCTCTCTCTCCCCCCTCTCTCTTCCCCTTTCTCTCTCTCTCCTCTCTCTTTCTCTCGCTCTCTCTCTACCCCTCTCTATCCCCCCTCTCTCCCCCCCTCTCTCTTCCCCCCTCTCTCTCCCTCCCTCTCTCTCCCCCCCTCTCTCTTCCCCTTTCTCTCTCCCCCCTCTCTCTCTCTCCCTCTCTCTCCCCCCCCTCTCTCTTCCCCCTCTCTCCCCCTCCCTCTCTCTCTCTCACCCCCCTCTCTCTCTTTTGGTTTATTTTTCGTTCCACGGCTAGAGCTCCGAGGTTCACATAATTATGGTGAGATTTTTTTGTATGTGCGACCGTTTTTGCCCACCATTAAGGTAGCCGCATACCGACTTCAGGGATTATACACAACAACAACAACAACAACAGCATGCACAAGCTTTTGTATATATTTTTTTCTCATCCCTTCTTACCAGCACGAACGACATACTCTTCCCAAAAGCAAAACGGGTTTTTAACATGTGCTCAAGATGCTCGTTAGCGCACTGGGCTTTGTTTGTAGTTTCAATCGAAGGACGTTCAGGGGAGTAGAGTCAATACTGATGTTCACACACACACACACACACAGACACGCACGCACGCGCGCGTGCGCGCACGCACGCACGCACGCACAATCATACACACATATTGGGCCTCGGTTTATAGTCTCATCCGAAGGATGGAGTCAGTACTGATGTTTACACACACACACACACGCACGCACGCACGCACGCACACACACACACACATACACGTGTGTGTGCGCACGCACGCACCGTGCGCAAGCTTACTCATTTTGCGCGTGCACATTATTCTGTCTGTCTATCTCTGTCTCTCTCTGTCTCTGTCTTTCTGTCTGCTCTCTCTCTCTCTGTCTGTCTGTCTCTCTCTCTCTCTCTGTCCCTCTATCTGTCTGTCTCTTTCTGTCTCTCTCTATCTCTGTCTCTCTCTGTCTGTCTGTGTCTGTCTGTTGCTCGGTCTGTCTGTCTGTCTGTTTCTGTCTGTCTGTCTGTCTGTCTGTCTGTCTGTCTGTCTCTCTCTCTCTCTCTCTCTCTCTCTCTCTCTCTCTCTCTCTCTTCTCTCTCTCTCTCTCTCTCTCTTGGTTTTATTTGGTTTTTGTTGGGGGGGGGGGGGGGGCTGTTTTGAAAAGGGTTATTTCCCCTTGTTTCTACTGTGAGAGTTTTTAAGTGTTGGGTTATTAAGATATATCCCTACAGGCGGGGACTGGATGTAAAAAAGCACATGAGTGCTTATTCATTATCCTCGAAATAAAAGAATTTGTCTCTCTCAGTGGAGAAGATGAATCAAGGATTAATCCAGGGTTAACGGGCCAGGGGAAGCAAATCAAAAATCCTTACCACAGCGTTGGGATTGGTACTAGTTATCGCCCT
>CM054139.1:36400836-36405836 GCA_028751875.1 Rapana venosa
GCCCTTGCCATCATTTATCAGTGCAGCCAGCACTGTGCTGGGCTAGAGGGTACCCCTAGGAGAAATCGGTCTTCCCGGGGAGAAAAAAATCCCGTAGAGTCCGAAAACATTGTATAATTAATCATAAGGATCGATTTGACTCTGTTTCTTCATACAGAATATCTATCACTCCATGTTTGTACCATCATGCATTACATCGAAAGTTGAAGTAAAAGCCACGCAAGAAGAGGCACACCCTGCAGTCTAAACGCATTCCATTGGCTGAACTTATTCTGTATGTAACAATGCCTACAGCCCGTGAAACTGCATGCGCGCACCAATAAAGCAGGAATTAACGTAGTTCTAATTCCACTGTTCTGGAACTCCTAAACTGACTGAGAGCCTGACTGGATTTAAAACTAAGCTCCTGTGTGTACGAACAAACGTCTTGCACACACGTTAAAAGTCTATCCATTTTTTTCTTTGTAGAAGAGTAGCCAGTAATGGCCAGTGGTGTGGATGATACGAATATCTCTGTCATACTCTCTGCTGCCGGGAAAGATATAGGTTACGCCAGTTTCAGTTTACCCTAGCCATTTTTTTTTTTAAAGTCCTGTGCAGAGCCCAAAGACTTCGCAGGGAAGAGAGAAGTAGGTTGTGATGTATCCTGTTCATTTCTTTGCAGTGCCCCAAAAGACTCCTCAAAAAGTTAAGAGAGAAGTGCTTGCTGGTTGTACTCATTTCATGTGTTGGTACTACATTGTTTCTGAACTAATAAAAATGTTGTTGAAACCAAGAGAAGAAGTCGGCTCTTAACGGCTGTGTATCCTGTAAAACTGTGAGGGAAGAGAGAAAGAACAGGGGATATGAAAAAAAAAAAAAAGTGCCCAGGGAAGAAAGAGTGTGAAAGGAGGGGCAAGTCTGTGACCAATTACCACCACTACCCCCAGACACTTGTGCTGCGGCAGTTACTGCTGCTGTTTGTCTGGGGCAGAGGAGCACTTAGCCAGAGTGCCGGCTTCACAACACACTCACTGCTGGTCTGATCCTCCCTGTAGCATAATAGGCTGCTGTGGATTCCTGGCCAGACGCGCATTCATAAGCACAGACTGTCTGCATAAGGGGACGGAGGGATGGAGGACACAGTGCGTGTGTGTGTGTGTGTGTGTGTGTGTGTGAGTGAGTGTTAGCTTCCCTTGTTTGGCATCCATACGAGGTATAACCATAACCATCCAATGTATAACTCTGCAGTTCCCACAAATTTGGCAATTTTCTCATCGCTTTTGTTATTGTTTTGTTAATTAGAATGCCCATTGAAGTCCTCTCCATCAACTTTAGTGGACATGCTGAATTCTGTGCTGAAAGATGGTTCTCTGTCCTTATAAAGCTAAAAGGCAGAGGCACTCAGACTGTCGTCACTCACCAACTGTCACCTTCAACTTCAAAACCAACGTCCTTCAAAACACGCCACAACATTGTCTACAGAGAAAAATAGCCCTCACAAGTCAACAGAAGCAGGAAGAGCTGAAAAACACAGGACACATAGAAAGACAAAAAAACCTGAATCATCACTTTCTGTTTGCCCAGTCAAGAGTGATATTGCAATGTGATTTTGCTAATCACTAAGTGTGTGCTGCTTGTGTCTTTTCTGTGTCTATGTCACTCAATGCACTGGCACTACAACCAATGACAAACAAGAAGACAGAGGAATGGCTATGCCACATTGTGGAGTCAACTCTATTGCAGTGACAGTGGCCATAAAAATGCTCCATGGTAATAATTCAGTAGATGGTTAGGAAATGGGTATTTTCCATTTTCATTTCTTTACTTGTTCCCCTACCACTTTTAAGACACAGCAGGTTTCTCTGCTTGAAATTTGAGCTGCTATCCCAGGGGAGAGCCTGTCGCCACATAAGCATCGCCACCACTACCACCCATTATTTTAATTATTTATTTTTCTAGGGAGAAGAGGAAAGAGGAAATGTGAGGTAGCCTTATTGAAGAGGCAGAGGGCTCAATGCTGAACAGTGATTGGCTGGAGGATAGGAACAAAACCACAGTGTATTCCAATTGGTCCAGTTCACCCCCAAGCTATCCGGCTGTTCGAGACAGGTCTGTGTTTACTAGGCCTACAGAACCTTACAGACAGTCTTTGCTGGGATCTGGTTCTCCCCGATATCCTCGATCAGATCAACCCTACGTTCCTTTCTCACCGCATTAATGTTACTTAGAAATGCATGTACAACTTCTTCCCTGGTTTCTATACCAAGGCAGCAAAGTGTAAGCGGCGGGTACACACCCGAGCATAACATTACCGTGTGTACCAACTACCCCCGCGCTTTTCAGGGGTGCAAATCCCTTGTAACACAATCTCCTGAGTCAACACAATAGTGTCACTTTCACAGTCAAAGCTCCATCCCCCCCCCCCCTCCCCCTTTCCGCCCACCTCTCACCCCTTCCTCACCTTCTTTTCTTTTCTTTTTAAAAAAAAAATTCAAAGCTCGTTCTAGTGTCGTATTCTGAAAGCATTAATTCGAAACCTTCTATATCAACATAACTTGTACCACCCCTGACCCCCTTTAATACAGGGAGGGTGGGGCTGAGTCTTTGTTAAACGATTTCGAGAGATGAAAATGAGCGATAATAAGGGCACAGGGAGGTTTTAAGTGTTTTCCTTTCTTCTCCCTCCCCCTTCTCTTCTTTCTCTCTCTCTCTCTCTCTCTCTCCCCCCATCCTCCCGTACACACACGCTCTGCCCATAGTCCCAAGACTTGTCAGCCTCGAATCGTCGTTTCGCGCTCGCCAACACGCGTTGGTCTTCAAGTCCTTGTGCCCTTTGTTGCTAATGGGCGGTTTTGGCTAGGGGATAATTGTTTTTGAATAAATGATCTATTGGTGAGAGGGGGAAGGGGAGGGGTTAAAAGTGGGGTGGGAAGTGTGAGGGGTCGGGTGGCAGTGAAGGGGGTTGAGTGGGAGAAGGTAGGGGTGGGGGTTGGGGAGTTTGGTCTGAAACAAGGAAAGGGTTGCACACAGATACAGTCATAGAAGACATGTACGTAGTATACTCAAGTAGTACTAGTGTACGGTATACATGTACAAACACAAGCCTGTGCGAGTGAGATTGCACACACACACACACACACACACACACACACACACACACTTAGCAACAAATTATTTAGCTATATATCCAGCTGGCTACTTTTTTAAGCAAACCACATCAATTTTCGTAGGACGTTTTTCTCTGTCTATAGTCTATGACTGAAGGGTCAAACACTGTCTTTAGCTTTGGAAATGATATTGTAAAACATTGAATGGGCACCAGATGTCCGCTCTGTGGTGTTGTCTGCCTGCATAACTGTTTAATGTGGTTTTTGTTCTTTTTATGTTGTTCCAAACGATCAGACAGAAGAACAAATGAAAGCATTTAAAAAAAAAAAGGAACTCTTAAGTGCAAAGACAAAATGCTAGCTGAAATTGGTAAGCGTGGACTAAGATGTTGGTCATGCAAACAGAAACACACAGACAAATCTGATGATGGACAGTTCTCCAGGGTAAGGTTGAGGGCAGAGGAAAAAAAGCCAGACCACCAACATCCTACATCGCCAACATCAATGAAGTCAGAGGTCTGGTAGGGAGGGCTACAGGAGATCATAGAGCGTCGCAGAAATAGAGAAAGAGGGCAAAACCGGGTGGCATTATGTGGTGAGCTCCTACCCTCGACAGCAGTGAGTAAAACTGGTGACAGGGGAGATTTTGTTGTTGTTGTTGTTGTTGTTTGTTTTTAATTTAGAGACAATGAATTGAGTGTGATGCTGAAGTCCTGGACTTCAGCTGGTGGTTAAGTCGATGACGTCCTGCACTTCAGCTGGTGGTTAAGTCGATGACGTCATGGTTGTGTATAGTACCTTAAGTAACTGCCAGTCAAGGCCCCCGATGATTGAAGTGTTTTTGAGTTGACTTGACCTGACTTGTTTTGCAGGTTATTTTGATAGATCTTACAAGATTTTACTATCTGATGGAACTTTACTCAAAAGAGCTTCCAAGATGGTATATATGGATATATAGATATGTATATATATTTTTTATACCTAATTTGTTATTGTGCAATAGGGAGTTAACGTGGTACCAGTCCTGATGTAGTCTTAACACGTCTGGATGGCTATTCAAAAGAAACGAATTAGATCATTATCAGTTACATCTACTAAGACATTAATGTAGCATTAATGAAACAGTATTTGTCAGATCGAACACAGAATAGTTGTTAAGGAAGAAATATCTTGCCCAAAAGCAGTATTTGTTGGTGTTTCACAAGCCTCCGTGCTTCGACTCCTTCTGTTTCCTGTTTTGCATTGACGATATCGTCGATTTTTTTTTTAAAATGTCAAACTTTTGCAGACGGTACAAGTATGTCTCTATCTGTTCATAATCCATAATCAAGAGATGAAACATCGAAATGAGATCTTGGAAAAAAGTAAATGATGCTCACTAGTTGATACCAAAATTCAACTACGCTTACAAGACATCAGACCGACAGACAGACTGAGAAAGTGTCCACACTTCTAAAACTGATATCATATTGCTTGAAAAATGTCAGGCAACAACTTCCAAATCTGCATCACAAACAAAGATGGACACAAATGAACCGAGAAAGACACTACTTTAGGAGACCTGATAGGGGAGGAGGAGTCCCATAACCTATAAGATCGTAGGGGAGCGAGGCGTCAGAGACCTCAGCTTCTCTAGGGCCAGCATATTGAGGGCGGCGCCCATCTCCTCTCCCTTGCTGCTTTAACTTCCCTGACCCTAAAGAGGGCAGGTACCCATTTACAGCTGGGTGAACTGAGGGAACTGTACTGAAGCCAAGGCGAGCAAACGGTCACCCATCCGACTGGTAACCACGCTCCACGCTGCTTAACTTGGCTGGGGGAAAGCGAGTGAGGAGACCTGATAATGGTCAACAAAACAGAATTTGAGAAAACCAGCTGCGCTTGTTCAGCAAAGACTGTGCAAGGTCCCTC
>CM054139.1:36410836-36425836 GCA_028751875.1 Rapana venosa
GAAAGAACATTTTAGGCCGCAGTTTACAGATTAAACTCTAGTGCAGTGATCTGAATCCTCGTTTTTTTTTCTTTTTGAGTATGACAGCTGCAGCTTTTTTTCCTGTTGATCGTGACCTAAAACTTGGACTGATACTTCCCCCTAGCGTTCAGCGTGTCCCTTTAGGACAAAGCTGTCCTCAAAGACTATACAGCGTTCATTAATAATGCTGCTGCTCTTCAGCAGTATCGTTTTTCATAGATTGATGCAGCCTTTTGATCTTGGAAATGCTGTTTTTTTTTATAGTGATTTATGGTTCGTTTGTACATTGCATGCCTCCGTAATCTTCCCGATCATAGTGGTGCCATGGAGGACTTGACAACCGGTCTTCTCCTTCGGATGAGACTATAAATCGAGGCCCTGTGTGCGAACGCATGCAGAACATCTTGGGCACACGTTAAATCCTGTTCCACTTTTCGAAAGAGTAGACCATTGTGTGTCGGTGGGAACAGATGACAAAATTTACAAAAACCGTATACACACGGGGACTTGATGTAAAAAAGCACATGAGTGCTTATTACATTATCCTCGATATTAAAAAAAAAAAAGTCCATCTTTCTCTGTCTTCCTTCCGCCTCTGGCAGTGCTTCCTTCACTCTGCCTCAGGCCTGTCCAGTCTGAGATGTTGTCCTCCTCCTCCTCCTCCTCCCATCTCCTTTCTGTCTTCTGACTCTCCCTACTTGCACTGTGCATTGCAGGTCTGTCCTAGAAAGCTGTTTAGATCGAGAGACGTTCCCATAGAGACCGAGCAGAGCAGACCTGAGCGTGGGTATATTATGCACATGTATTAAATGACTAGACTTCTTTCCTGGACAATCTTAAGCTATGAAAACAAAGTAACTTTTTAAAAAAAAGTTGTAGCCCCAGTTTAACTGTTCATTGATACAATAACAAGATGAGGTTAGGAAATGATGTATAACAAATTCACAAGAGAGATAAGTCTTCACTACCCCCCCACCCCCTCCTCCACACGCACACACACCACCACCACCAACAACCCCCCAACCCCACCCCAAACAAACAACATAACAAACAAACAAAAACTGCAACAGACAGTCGAGTATCAGAACAAATAGTTGGTAGGTCACATAAAGCCACACCAGGAAATAAATACATTCCCTGTTTAAGTATCACTGTGAACAAGATAAGACAGACCAGTACAACAGTCTAGAAAGACTTCAGCCTTCCTTCTCTTTACACAAGCAGGAAGACTTTTTCCCTCAAGTCTGGGTAGGACTGGAACAAGTCATGCTTTGTTGCTGCAGTTCTGAAGTCTACGCGCTAATAAACAGAACAGACTCCAGACAACAGCGCTTGTAGATCTTGCAGGATGAGTCCGGTGAACCCAAGTTCCGTGTGTCTGTAACAGAGCATCCTGCAAGTCTGATCATGGTCGTCTGCTGTGCTGTTCGTGCCCCCAAATGGTTATGCACTCGTCTGTAGGCGTTCTCAGCATTATACGTTTTAGCTAGGACACATCACAGACTTCGTATAAACTCACACGCACACGATGCGCCTAGGCACCACACACACACACACACACACACATATACACACACAGGCACACACACACACACACACACACACACACACATACACACACACACACACACACACACAGAATCGCGCGCGCACGCACGCACGGAAATGCGCCCAGGCCAAATTCGCCGGACACTGACACTCAGCAAATAAAAGGGTGGATCGCGTGACAATGCCATGTCCATTTTCCGTTGTCTCTTTTCGTTGGCCAACATAGTGGCACCGCTCGTGTGACGTTGCCGGAACCATCCCACCTGAAAACCATCCCGTAGGAGTTATTGAACGTCTTGGTTTCTTTAAGTGTAAACTGGAGGCAAGAAAGTAGAGCAAGACCAAATAGTTTTGGAAACTGTATTTTAAGATCTCTTGGCATCATAAGGGACTGAAAATTTACACGTAAGTACTTGATTATTGTCCTTGCCTGTTTTTTCCCTTTAAGTTCTTGAATCTTGTTTCCTTTTTTTTTTCAGTTGCTTTTTCTGTCTCGTTTTTTTCCAGACCTTCTTTCTCTTCAAAATCGTTCGTAACACATGCTTTTTCTTTCATATAATATATATATATATATATATATATATATATATATATATATATATATATATATTATATATATTATATATATATATATAGGGGTAGAGAGAGAGAGAGAGAGCGAGAATATATATATATATATAGTATGAGCATATGATATATATATAATATATATATATATATATATATTACATTTTGTGTTGTTGTTCGTTCTTTATTCCTTCAGTTATCGTTTATTCTGTCCCTTCTTGATTGGCCCTAAAAAGGTAGCCTTTCCAAATATTTCTTCACCTATGTCCAACTCTTCTAGTGTAATGTTATATAAAGAGACTCTCCGATTATACGTTTATTGCATGCTTTGTTTTGATCGTATTGTTCATTTTCTGATTTGAAAATGGTGTTTCATTTCTCACGGGCAAAGAAAACAGTTTCCCAACAAAAATGTCTCCTTACAAAAACAGAAAAGAAAACAAAGGAGCCCCCCCCCCCCTGTTCCCCAAGAAAACCGCAAAACCCCAACACTAACATCAACAAACCCCCAAAACAAAACATAAAGTTACAACAACAAAAACTAAACAAGAGCCACCCCAAAAATTAAAAGAACTAGAAGAAAAAACAAAAAGCAAAGAAGCAAAAACAAAAACAAAATCACAAAGAAACAAAACAAACAAAAATACAAAACTGGACGGGGGGGGGAGGAGGAGGGGGGGAAAGAAGGGGGGGGGGGGAGGAGGAGGGGGGGAAAAAAGGGGGGGGGGGGGGGGGGAGGGGGGAGGAAGAGGGGAGGGAGAGACAATTTCTTTAAAAAAAATCAAACCATTTTAAATGTACAGAAAGAGGGTTTACCTTGTTACCTCAAGAAACAACTTCTTGTTGTTGTGGTTGTTGCTGTTGCCGCGGCAGCTGCTGCCGCTGCTGCTGCTGCTGTTGTCATTGTTATTATAACTGTGGTTGCAGCTGCTGTTGCATTAAATGGGTTAGTGTTGCTATTGACCTCGTTGTTGTTGCTGCTGTTGCTGCTTTCGTGGCTGTTACTATTGTCATTATTGCATTTGCTGGAGCTGCTGCTGCTGCTAGTTGACCGGTTACTGTTGTTCATGGTTGTAACGCATTGCTGTCCTTTCAAATGTTGTTGCTGCTGCCATTTTGTTGTTCGTATAGTATGTTCTTTCGAGCCAGCAGGCCCATAGAGCCGGAGCTTATCCCGGTTTCTGTAGCGTTAAGCGAACTGATGGTTTTTCACCACCCCTGTGACAGGACGCTAGTCTGTCGCCAGATACTTCCCCAGCAGAGCTGGTACCCACTTGTACACCTGGGTGGAGTGAGGAAAATAGGAGTAAAGTGTCTTTCCCAAGGACACAACACCGAGCCGAGCGGGGATCGAACCCGCGACCTCTGGATCACGAGTTGACCGCCTGAACCACTCGACCACGGTGCCTCCTTGTTGTTCTTATGACCGATGTTTTTTTTCTGTTGTGGGTGTTGTCATTATTGCTAGTGCTGTTATCGCTGTCAAAGTTATTCTTGTTGTAAATTGCTGCTGCTGCTGCTGCTGCTGCTATAACGGTGTTGTTGCATTGTTGCCGTTGATGCTATGATTATCATGACTGTCACTTTTCTTGCTACTATGGCTTTTTCTGTTCAGTGCTAGCTCTACAAGGGTTCTGCATATATTGTACTTTTTTAAAAGAAAAAAAAAGATTAAAAAGCAAACGATTACAACAAGCAAAATCTAGCAGTCATATAAGAAACCTTAAGGTGTCCAAAAACATGACGTACTTGTGTGCGCGCGCATGCGGCGTGAGAGAGAGAGAGAGAGAAGGGGGGGGGGGGGGGGGGGGGGGGGGGGGGGGTGTCGAAGGGATCAAAACAAGATCTCGAAAACTATATTGTAGGTTTCCCCACGGAGATGTCAGGGGTCTGTCAGTATAAACAGCATCCCCACCTTGTGGAAATTCTGTGCCAGGGATTCCCTCTTTTCTACCCCTCTCTTTGTTTCCGACTAGTTCCTTTTCTCCATGTCAGATCCTTCTTGCCTATTTTTTGGCTTTCGTGGTCCATTCTCTCAGCCTTTTTCTTCAGAAAGACTTAAAAGACAACAATTCTTTCCCACACGGAAGCTGGATGCGCTGGGCCTGACTTGTCAGGTGCTTTTGGGGGGAGGGATGGTGTTGTTAGTTTGAAAAAAAAATTCCAATGTCCCCAAAACTATACCAGATGCGGAAAATTTTTGGTTAAAAAGTGGTAGTAACATAACCTAAAAGCAAATGGTTGAAAAGGGAATAAATCTACCATCATGTTAGACTCCAGATGTTGGAAGTGAACTTAAGTACGTAACGCAACGCACGTATTGCATCTACAAAAGCAACGCAACCATTTTTACAGGCATGGATCAAAATGCAACGGGGTGCGGCACTCTAAAACCCTAACACCGGGTGAGCAGAAGCTGGCAAGAGCACCACAGTCCCTCCCTCCCTCCCTCCCTACGAAAAGGCCACCGTTAGCTCCTCGCTTTAATTGGCCTAATCACTGTATAAATAGCCTACCTCAGGAGGCAGGCTTCCCCCCCTGTAATTACTGCCTCCGGATAGAAAGCTTGGCAGAGAAAGGGGACTCAGGGTGAGAGGTGTTTGTTGCCAAACGACCGGAAATCGGAAATCATCATGGCGGTGGTCACGTGACGTCCAGGGCGCGCGGCAGAGAGCGGCGCGGCACGGCACAGCACGCAGGGTAGTTAGGAATTAGGGTGTAGTTAAAGAATGGGGATGAGGTTTGATCGTCTGTTAATTGAAAGGCATCAGAGACGGGGCTGTATTTTTTCCCCCCTGTTGTAGAGATAATGAATGGTCTGGTCCTTGCGGCCATTTTGTGTGTTTGTTGCAGAGCAGAAAAGGAAGGAGTGCTTCTGTGGCGCTGCTGCTTGCTGCTGCTGCTTGCTGCTGCTGCGCTGCTGCTGCTGCTGCTGCTTGGAAAGCGAAAACAGTGCTTCAAATCAGGGATGCTTAGGGTTACCCCCATATTTAATCAGTAGCTCCTGTTTGAAAGTGATAATGGTAATGATAGTGATGGGCATCCTGAGGGTGAACGTGTCTCTCTTTCTGTCTGTGCTTGTTGGTCTGTCTGTTCATCTGTCTGTCTGTTGTTCATCTATCTGTCTGTCTCGGTGTCTGTCTCTCTGTCTGTCCCTCTTTTGAACTTGGTCAAACTGTGTTTCCTTTCATTATCCCACACCTCTTTATGCTTTTTATTTCTTAACACTTCTAGTCCTACAATAGTTAACAAGTATATCCAGCAAATTAACTTACATGTTTCCTTATTTCTTTGAACTACTATACATAGTGAAGCATGTATGGCTACGAGGTATACGATACAATTTGATGCCAGTGGGACAGACATAGAAAGATAGAGAAGGTGTCTCCTGAGACTGCAACACTTAGAACACTTACACACAAGTTCCCCTTTACATGACAGAACATGAAGAGGACGGCTAAAAGCTACTAAACCAAACTGACCCTCAGACATGGACACAACACCCAGAAAATAGAAACAGTAACACTTCAGTTGTTTTTTTTAATTTTCATACCACTTTAAGTCACGGCAGATTTATCTGCGTGAAATTCGGGCTGCTCTCCCCTCCTCGGGGAGAGCGCGTCGCCACAAGAGCAGCGCCACCTATTATTTTCTTTTCTTTTCCTGTCTTCAACTTATTTTGTTTCCCTATCAGAATGGCTTTTTTCTTCTCTCCAGAATTTTGCCAGGGACAACTCTCTTGTTGACGTGGGTTCTTTTACGTGCGCTAAAATAATTTTGAGTAACACACGGGACCTCAGTTTATGGTCTCATCCTAAAGACTAGCACCCAGACTACCACTCATGGTGTAATGGATGGGGGAAAAGTCTCGGGCCCAAACGGGGATCGAACCACCGCACACTTCCCACCCGGACTTTTGGCTTTCTAGGCAGGCGGTGACCTCAAGACCACCTTCACACTTCAACAATTCCTAACCTTTTGTCCCTGCTGTTTTCCCCCACCCCACCCCGCCCCCTTTTCCCTCTGCCTCAGAGAAACAAAGCCACTCCCATTTCATTGTCATCCTCATGCCAAGTTTGCAACAACAACAACAACAACTCAGACGATCAAGATAACATAAACAATCCGTAACCAATGATCACTGCACAATTTATTTAGCAATGACAGAGAGGGATTCAAAGAGAGAAACGGAGAGGGTTATTTTCCAGACCCTTTGTCTCTCTCTCTCTCTTTACCGTTTTCTAGGCAAAAAAAAAAAATCATGGTGTATGATCAATTCTGTCGAAGTTGGACACTTTTGACGTCACCACATCCCCCTTTTTTTTTGGAGGGGGGGGGGGGGGGGGGGGGGGGGGGGGGTAGATGGTGATATATTTCCCCTTCCACTAAAAAAGCTTACATACCATAACCATCCATGTTTGCCTGATTCCTGTCAACTGTTTTCTGTGGAGTGGGGGTGGGGGGAGTGGGGGTATTGGCGGTGACGTCACCACTTTAGGAGGATTGAAGTTGAACTATCCCTTCACATTTAAGGCAGTGACGTCATGTGCAGTTAGCCTCACCCCCCCCCCCCCCCCCCCCCGCCTTTTTTGTGTTGTTGGTTACTTTGTATCAGTCAATGGTGGGCTAGAGATACAAAACTACTATCATTAGAGTTGTAAGCAAAGTACAAGACAAAGTAAATGAAAAAAGAAAAAGAAAAGAAGGTTGTAGTTCTGAACAGAGAGACAAGCACAGACAAAACAAAAAAAAGTCTTGAAAAGATCAGTATCTCAATCTATGAACATCCTCAAGGACATCCTTCATTAAAAAAAAAATTGCTTCCCTGAAGTTTTGTACAATCCTTTACGGGCAAATAGGACAAAGGTAGAAAAGCTGTTACCAGCAATGATTGCAAAAATTTACCGGGCAGCAAAAAACACACAAAAAGGAAACAAAAACAAACAACCCCCCCCCCCCCCCCCCCCAAACAAAGAAAAAAGCCCCAACTATATGCTGACAAGGAGAGAAAAAGTCTCTCTCTCTCTCTCTCTCTCTCTCTCTCTCTCTCTCTCTCTCTCTCTCTCTCTCTCTCTCTCTCTCTCTCTCCACCTCCCCCTACCCCACCTTTGCAAGCTTGTGAAAGAAAGACTGTTATGAGACAGTGACGTGTTATTAGCTCCACAAAGACACCCCACCCCCTCATCCCTTCCTCCCACCCCTATACCCCCCACACTGCCTTCTCCTTTTTTTTTTCCTATTGTCTTATTGCAGTCAGAGATGTAGTTATCAGCCCTCAATGACTGGCAATGGGAAAGTGCTGTTTCCTACTCCAGTGATACTTTGTTTACTTTTCTCTTCGCAACAGATAACAACAGACCGTCAATTAAGCGAGCAGGCAATTGATGGCAGTATGCCAACCATCTATTTTCTCCCTACAGCCGGCCGGAACAGCCGGTTCCTTTATAAGAGACTGCACGCAGAGGACCTTGGGCATGCTTTCCCCAACAAATCTCCTATCTGTTCAGAGTGATGGCTGGTATCAATCAGTAAAGATAGCCTCAGAGAGAGAGAGAGAGAGAGAGAGAGAGAGAGAGAGAGAGAGAGAGAGAGAGAGAGAGAGAGAGAGAGAGAGAGAGAGAGAGAGAAAGACAGACTCTGAGAGAGAGAGAGACAGACAGAGACAGGGACAGACAGACCCTGAGAGAGAGACAGACAGAGACAGACAGACTCTGAGAGAGAGAGGGAGAGACAGACAGAGACAGACAGTGTGTGTGCGTGTGTGTGTGTGTGAGAGAGAGAGAGAGAGAGAGAGAGAGAGAGAGAGAGAGAGAGAGGCGTCTATCCTTTCTGTCAATACCCATGGAGTTACACACACATACTCTCTCTCTCTCTCACACACACACATGCACGACACACACGCAAGCGCACACCTCTGTACCCACATATACAAACCTTGACAATAAAAGATAAACCTCTTTATTACACTTTCTTCTGCACATATCCACTCATAACAGAACTTGTAGTAACAAACAAACAAACAAACCAGCAGGCAGCAATTTGAAATCTAGCAACAGCAACAGAACAGTCTGCTTTCCCTCTCTGCAGCCACCTCAGCCCTAAAAAAACAAACCCACAACATGTCTGTACTGGGACAGTCCCCTGCTATCAGCCTCACAATCACTTGCCCCCCTCCCCCCCCCCCCCCCCCTCTCTCTCCCTGCTCTATGGGAGTCAGGGCTGTGGCTAAACATCCCCAATTACTGGCCATCAGAAAATAACGGTTCCTGCTGCACTGGTGCTTTGTTTGCTCTTCTCCTAGAAAACAGCCAGACAACAGGCCATCACTGAACAGTCAGCCAACCCTAGTCCCCCATCCCATCACTGCTTCCTCTTCCTAAAGCCAGAGAACAGTCTTCCGCATACATACAGCTAGCCCTACACTGCACTTCACTGCAGCAAGCACAGCAGTGCAGCAGACTGGGTGCTGTGTGCTTCTCACCAGATCACAGTCCAGGGTGATGGTCGGCAGGTGCTGGCCACAGGTAAGTATCAACATTTAGTGCATTGATTTTAATATCATGTGTGCAGGAAACAAAAAAGAAAAGTATATAGTTCAGACAGAGTAGATAACTTAAGAAACTGTTTATAATGGAATGATCATAGGCAAATATCCACACCCATATGGATATACTTATGCCTACATAATTATGTTCCTGCATGTCTGCGTGCGCACACACACACACACACACACACACACACACTCTCTCTCTCTCTCTCTCTCTCTCTCTCTCTCTCTCTCTCTCTCTCTCTCTCTCTCTCTCTGGATAATAAAAAAAGATAACCTTTTTATTACATTCTCTTCCTCACCAACCATTTCATGAAAGTCCAGACACAGAACTTGCAGAAAAACAATCAGCAGGCAGCAAAAGAAACTCCAGCAACAGGAACACAACAGATTTCCCAGACTGTCTTTCTTTCTCTCTCTCCAGTCATCCCAGCCCTACACAAAAAAACAACAACAACCCAAGTCTGCAGTGCTGTGCCATCAGCCTCAGAATGACTACCCCCCCCCCTCCCCCACACCCCATCCCCCAGCCCCTCAGCCTTGCTTTATGTCAGTCAGGGCTGTGGCTAAACATCCCCAATTACTGGCCATCAGAAAATAACGGTTCCTGCTGCACTGCTACTTTGTTTGCTCTTTTCCTAGAGAACAGCCAGACAACAGGCCATCCATCCATCCACTGAACAGTCAGCCAACCCTAGTCCCCCATCCCATCACTACTCTCTCTTCCTGAAGCCAGAGGAACAGTCTTCTGCATACATACAGCTAGCCCTGCACAGCAGTGCAGACTGGGCATTGCCAACAAATCACAGTCCACAGTGATGGCTTGCTCCCCATGTATGGTGGTGGTTACAGTTGGTGTGCAAGACGGGTGTGTGCTGGATTTATTGAAAGGAGATTATAAGTTTCGGGGTAACTGGGGTGGGGGTGGGGATGGGAGGAGGGGGGGAGGGAGAGGTTAGTGTGTATGTGAGGGGGTGGGGTAGGGGGTGGGGTGGGGGTGGGGTGGTGTCTAAAAAATTCTAAGGCAGCTAGGTGTGGTGTCATTTATTGATTAAAGGACTGAGGTTTTTTTTACCTTCTATTTTCACGCTTTTTCTTACAGTTTTTACTCAGATACTTTTCTTTTAAAAAAGTATTGATTGATATAAGTACGTTTCTTTATTTATTAGCTATATTTGTTTGTTTCGTTGTCCCACCACCTGTTAAAGTGTTTTTTCCCCTTCCCCCTTAATGCTGCCATCGTGCCATTAGGTGTGGAGGGTTCTATGTGCTTCCTAAATCATATTATTCATTTGTTTATTTGTTGATATCTCAAATTCAAAGATGTCTTCTTTTCTTCTTCTTCTTCTTCGAACACTCAGACAGCAACTATTGTCTGTTTATTTGAGCGAAAATTCGTCACGCTGCCGTTAAGCACCTGACAAATCAGGCCCAGCCAATCCCACTTTGGCATAAGACAGAATTGTCATTTTTTAGTCTTTCTTGAAAAAAAAGGCAGGAGAATGGACCAAGAAGGCAGAAAATAGACAAGGAGGAGGTGACAGGAAGAAAAGGGAAAAGGCAGAAACAAAGAGAATGATAGAAAAGAGGACATTTCAAGCACAAAATTTCCAGAATGTGGGGATGCTATTTATACTGATAGGCCTCGGCATCCCACAGGGGGGGGGGGGGGGGGGGGGGGGGGGGGCGGAGGGGGCTTCAATGATGTCTTAATGCAGCAGCTTATTCAAACCTTTAGTCATTCACAGAACTTTACTCTTTCGTGGTATTCATAGGGAGCTAGGTATCAATGATGGGTCACAACTATCTAAGCCTTTGATTTTTAAAGCACTTTGATTTGCTTGCTTTCAAAGATTCAAATTCCATATAATTATTATTATGGTTATGATGATGATGATGATGATGATGATGATGATGATTTCAGTAACCAGAACTAACCCTCCATTACATACAAAATAATGGAGTTCGTGGTTGATGTTCTGGAACTAACATAGGTTAGAAACAGTCTAACTAGATTGGTTTAGGAATTAACAACAACCCACCCGCTAGTTATGGAGCAGAAGTGTGTGCTTGGTTGGCGTTGAGCATAACTATATGGGCATTGGCGGAAATTAGCGCCCCCCCCCCCCCCCCACACACACACACACACATAAACACATTGGTGGGTGTTTGCACCTCAGATATGGAATTCACCTAGACTAGGGCTAGCAAGCACCAAAAACCCTTTTTGGTAAATAACTAAGCAGGGAGAGGCCTACTTTCTATGTTCTCTGACAGCAAAAATGGTTTTGTATATTATCGCCAAAGTGACTCAGTTAAACACAGTGTAGGGTTTGGTTTTTTGTTTCCAGTTATGGCCTCTTGGTTGCTAGACAATGATAGCTGTTTGTAAACTTATGGGGTTGGAACTTTTGAAGAAGAGATTTCTGAACCTGGAGTAAGGGACATGCAAACTATGGCTCACACACATGCACGCACGCACAATGTGCCGTCTGGAATACAAATTTGACTTTGACTTTGACTTTCACACACACACACACGCACGCACGCGCGCGCGCACAATTCTGGAAAAAAAACCCACCAACCCAGACTACCCAGACTCTGTTATTTCTTGGTCAACTGGTGAAGATAAATAAGCTAATACCACGCTGCAGGGAAAAATATGCAGGAACCATGTGGTACTTCTTTTTTGACTGGTTCTCTGCCTTCCACTTCGGCCATAAATCAGTGCCTGCAGCGTTCAGTTTTCTTCCTAGACAGTAATTTCCCAACTGTTTTTGTTCACGTGCGTGTTTCTGAATTCCAGGAATAATTCGTCGCGTGCGCGGCCCGCCGTGAAGTGGTTGTTCCAAATCGTCGCTAATCGACGAGCGCTGACTTTGAACAAGGAAATAGGGCCGATATTTATGAGGCCCTAAATGATGCGGGTAAGGGACATAACCGCGATACGGGTCAAACTAGATTTAGCCTGATTATCCCCCTCTGAAAGAAGGGAGACAACTATTACGGAGGAAACCGCTGACTTCCTGTGTCGCCCGGATGAAAGAAGTGCGGCATTGAAGACCCGGATGGTCGGCATCCCGTGTGGTGTTTAGCTGCATATGGCAACAATTGTTTGGCTTCTTTTCGGCCAGGAGACTACTTGCGTGTAATCGTTTGTAATTGGGTGGTATAGGGAAAATAAAGGTGCATGCGCCCAAACACACACACACACATGCACACACACACACACACACACACACACACACGCGTACAGGGAAAATATGAGTGGCATAGGACATGGTTTAGGAAGGACGGAACTGTTCAACTGAGTCTAATGTTTTCAGGTCAATGTTTTTTGTGTTTTTGTTTTCTTCTTTGGAGCAAAAAATTCTCACAACTCACAACAACGACAAAGGGGTCAATTCAAGGTGACTTGCCAAGTTGGCCAGTTCTTGCTCTTGTCCAGCTAAGCCATCTATGTCATTGGCAAAACCTAAATTTGTAATTATCCCGCCTCCAATCCTGACTGTGTTTATTGTTTTTAAGTGTATCAGCCAGTATTCTCTCAAAGAGAAAGGGGGTTAGCAGACATCCTTGGCGTACTCCGATTGTGGTTCTGAATCATTTTCCTATGTTGTCCTAGTGGACTGCGCTGGTTGCTTTGTGGTAGAGGCAATCTATGGTTCTGATCAGGTTGGCATTGATGCTATACAGCCTCATGGTTGCCTACAAAGTTGTATGCCAAAGTCTGTGGAACGTCTTCTCAAGGTCCACACAAAGACGTGGTGAAGATCTTGCTGGTGTTGCAGTTGGTTGAACATTTGCTCTGCTGTTGCTCCACTGAGTCGTAGTGACTAACATTGCCCATTCCAGCAAATCTTGGAGGCAACAAGCAGATTAATTAAGAGGGATGGATTCCTACTCTTTCCCAGGTCTACTTTTCTGCGAACTTGCCAGTGCCTTCACTGTCTACAAGAATGCAGAGGAAGAACAATACCCAGCTAGAGATACCATGATTCATGACAACGTTGGATGGTTGTGGGAACCTGAATGATCTGCATCTGAGGTTTTTAGCAAATGGATGAGGCAGCTGCTTGAATAAATAACGTGCTTGTTCGGTAGATTTCATAGGCAAAATGTGATGTAGCGTTTATGGGATATTTGGCATGCCGTACCATCTTAAAACTGAAATCAGAATCTGGTGAATGTGATCATATTAAACAATGCAGGTGACTACGACATGCTTTTGTAATTATCTGTAAGAGAAAATGGAATGGGCAGCTACTGATAGAAGTTGCCTAACATGTCTTCCCATTCCTTCTTTTTAAATCCTTATTGGCTTTGTTTCTTTCGTCATGTTGTGCATATGTCATTATTTGTAAATATTGATTGGTTGGTTGATCGATTGATTGACTGATTTCTATTCATTTTTCATTTTGTATGTATGTCATTATTTGTAAAATTGATTGAAAAGTTGATTGATTGATTGATTGACTGATTTATATTCATTTTTTTCTTCTCATTTTTGTGTGTCATTATTTCTAAATATTGATTGGTTGATTTCTATTTACTTTTCTCACAGTGGTCAAAGTTCAAACAAAGAACCCTCCTAGCCAACACTTGACCCTCACTCTCTCTCTCTCTCTTTCTCTCACTGTGTTATCAGCGAGGAGCCAATGCCTGTCAGTGTCCTGGCTGTCACTCACACCACAGGAAGAGGGCGGGGCGGAGGGCTTAGGAGGGCGTGGCTAGTGGTCACTCAGTCACCTCCCCCATCGCACGCAAATCGAGTGACTTGCTTGTCTGCCAACCTCGGCGCCAGGGGCGGCTAACTTCAACCCTATCTTCAATAACAAGTTGTCGTTCTTGTTGGAGAGGAGCTATTTTGTGATGTGTTGGGGCCTTTGGTGGTCATTTCTTTTCTTTTCTTTTTTTCCTTTTCTTTCTTTCTTTTTTTAGGGGGGGGGGGGGGGGGGGTTCTGCCTCTTTCCCCTCCCTCCTTACCTCCCCCCCTACCACCCACCCCCCCATCTCTTTTCCTGAACTGTGTGTCTCTTTGTACGGTTTTCCCCTCCTCCTTGTAATTTTTCGCCCCATTGTCTCTAAAGGCTTATCTTCAATTCATCTGCTTCTTATAGTCAACCTTTTTTTATGTGTGAAATAAATACCATTTTTGTAGGTTTTATTCTCCCCGTTTAAAAAGGAAGGGTGAAGGACGGCTGAGATCTTTCACCTTGCTTAACAAGTAAACCGTGAGGTTCTGGGTTCCACTCCCAGCCTTGCCCTTTCTTTCCAGTTTGATGAGAAAATCGAACGGAATGTCCAGTCTTTCGGAGGAGACACTAAACCAATCAGACCCCTGTACTTTAAGAACTTGTGCATGTCAAAAGAATCCACGACAGTTGAAAATCGGAAAGAGCGGGGAGGTACCTCCCGACTGTCCGTCCCCTGGCAACATTGGTAGGTTCAATTCCCAACTGAATCCCCAAGTCGGAATGTGGCTACCTTAACAGTAGGCGTGGAAACATCAGCAAAAATCTCACCATTGGTGAACCTGAGAGCTCTAACCCAGGAACGGGACAAAAATTGGCCTTCCCTATATAATTATATGTTCAGTATTCTATGCTTGTTCCACTTGTTCATTAATTTGTGCACACGTTAAAACCCGTTCCGCTTTTCGGAAGAGTAGGCCATTGTGTGCCGGTGGGAACGGATGACAAGATTGGCAAAACTGCATACACACGGGGACTGTAAAAAATGCACATGAACGCTTATTCCACTATCCTCTAAATAAAAAGAATAATTAAATCAATCAATCAATCAATCTAACTATGCTTCTGTTTTATCATTACTTCTGTTTAAGACATCTTCGCCTTCTTCACCTATCCCGTAGTCCCATGGACGTGGGGGCACCAATGAAGATTTTGCAACCAGCTTCCTCCACTCCCTGCGGTCCTCTGCTTTCCGTATTTTAAAACTGTTATTCTCAAAAAAGAAACAATAGAGTAAATAGGCCCTAATTACGTTAATATTTCCGAGTTTCTTCCTTTATGTTGGTTCCTATGCTCGGTTATTGAGCTTTCTGAATTTCTATTAAATCGATGTCATGTTTGGCTCGCGATTAAGTAAAACACGCGTTGTGCGTGCGTGCGTATGCGTGTGTGTGGTGTGTGTTTTGGTTGTGTGTTGTGTGTGTGTGTGTTGTGTGTATGCGCGCGTGTGTGTATGTGTGTTGTAGATGTCTGTGTATGTATGTATGTATGTATGTATGTATGTATGTATGTATGTATGTATGTATGTATGTATGTATGTGTATATATATATCTGTCTGTCTG
>CM054139.1:36430836-36435836 GCA_028751875.1 Rapana venosa
TCTCTCGCTCAGCCCGCACTCTATCCTGGCATGTCCCTCTCTCCGTCGTTACTCCCTTTTCTGTCCCCCTCTGCCTCGTACTCCAGTCGCAACCCTTTCTCCCCCCCCCCCCCCCCCCCCCCCCCCCCCCCCCCCCCTCCCCACCCCCGCCCCCTCCCCCTCCCCCCCCCCCCCCCCCCCCCCCCCCCCCCCCCCCCCCCCCCCCCCACCCCCCCCCCCCCCCCCCCCCCCCCCCCCCCCCCCCCCCCCCCCCCCCCCCCCCCCCCCCCCCCCCCCCCCCCCCCCCCCCCCCCCCCCCCCCCCCCACCCCCCCCCCCCCCCCCCCCCCCCCCCCCCCCCCCCCCCCCCCCCCCCCCCCCCCCCCCCCCCCCCCCCCCCCCCCCCCCCCCTCTAGCTTTGCTTTGCCATTGTTGAGAATCGCTGTCATTACACTATCAATGATCAACACTCGATTGATCTTTTGAAGATAATCAGGTGTCAACACGCGTGTATTGAAGTCATCTTATTGAAAAGGTAACAGCTGCCGAAGGCGCCACCCTCCCCTCCCCTCCACCCCTTCCTGACTCTCTCATCCCTTCCCTCCCCCTCCCAGTCTATTACCCTCCATCCCCTACTCTTCCCTAACCCTCCCTGGGGCAAAACCTAAACTATTTTGATGATCATGTTGCCGTTCAGTGATAGAGACTACCATCCAATCCATGACAGTCTCGACTGAATGAAACTGCCATCAAACAATCTTTCGTAATATCGTCCTGAAACAATTGATCGAGGACGTGTCGTCATCAAAGGGTGTATCATAACATCTTCATCAGACAGTCTATCGCTGAACAGCAGCTAACAGTTACCCGAAATATCCCGGGAAGAAAATGGAGTAACTATTACGATAGTGCTTTAGAGTCTGTGCTTGAGATACCGTTCTACTTTTGCTTTAGGTTCTTTCTGGATGGTTTATCAATTTTTGTGATCAATCTCCACGTTGTTGTTGTCGAGTCAGTTGTTACGACTTTCTTGTTGTGTAGAGGGGGTTTTGGCGATGTTTAACGCATGAGGCAGCCATAACTCACGGGATGAGATGGGTCAGTTGTCAATTGTTCTGACGTCACTCTAGTTCTTGGGGGTGCTTTTAGAGGTTTTGCTGAAGGATACTGCTCACGCAATTCCGCTGTCCTCTTCCTCTTTGTCCTGAAGGTGTCCACCAAAGTCCCTCTTTACCGGACAGAAAAGAGAAAAGTGAACGGCCGGCCCAGTCAGTTCGGCAGTGTGTGTGTGTGTGTGTGTGTGTGTGTGTGTGTGTGTGTGTGTGTGTGTGTGTGTGTGTGTGTTGTGTGTGTGTGTGTGTGTGTGTGTGTGTGTGTTGTGTTGTGTGTGTGTGTGTGTGTGTGTGTGTGTGTGTGTGTGTGTGTGTTGTGTGTTGTGCTGTGTGTGTGCACTTCTAAAATCGGTACAATTTTTGACTCCATTGATGATGATGAAGTCGCTTTGTTTCAGGTCTTGGGTATTTCTAAGTCAACCTGAGTCTTCCCATGGGATGCCGGGTGCCTGTCAGTATAAACAGCATCCCCACCTTCTGGAAATTCTATACTAGCAATTTCCTTGTCCATCCCTACCTTTGTTTCTACCTTGTTCCTTTTCTTCCTGACACCTCTTTCTTGTCTATTTCCTGCGTTCTTGGTCCATTCTCTCTCTCTCTCTCTCTCTCTCTCTCTCTCTCTCTCTCTCTCTCTCTCTCTCTCTCTCTCTCTCTCTCTCTCTCTCTCTCTCTTTACAGAAAGACTTAAAAGGTAACAATTTTCTCCCACGTTGACATCGGATGCGCTGGGCCTGATTTGTCAGGTGCTCAGAGGCAGCTCAACGCATTTTCGTTCATGTGATAGACAACAATAGCTGCGGTTGAGTGTTCGAGGAAGTAGAGGAAGACAACCCGAGTCGAAAGCGTCAAGCTTCTTTCTTTTGAGCAACTTCCAGTTGTTATGGTTTGCAGATAAACGTGGTTGACAGGATATTTGAGCAGTAAAATCAAGCTTGACCACACTTTTTGCTTAATCTTACTTTATCATGTGGGTTAAAGTGACCCAAACGATTCTCTACGAACACACTGATTTTCCTCTATACCTACAGTATTTAGTCGTTTGATGAAACTTGGTGAAATAAAGGTTTTTTTCTTTATACAATTCCCCAGGTCATCGAAAAGTGCAGATCTGACAGTATCTTTAAATTAACTTCGTGTACACGGCACGCAGAAGGTCAAATATGCATGTTTTGAAGACCCTGCAATTCATGTCAGCTTCCAGTGGGTTAAGAAAACATACACATACCCAGCATGCATACTGTACCTGGAGAGAGAGAGAGAGGGGCTCCACCAGGTTCAACTTACCCAAGAGACAGAGACTGAAAAAGTCATCAGCTCAAGGAACAAGGGAAAGAAGGAGGAAAGGAAGCATCCCCATATTCCCGCTTCCCCAGCGAAATGACAGTCCTGGAGTAAAACGTTAGAATAAGCTAGTGGTTTAGGCGGTCAACTCGTGATCCAGAGGTCGCGGGTTCGATCCCCGCTAGGCTCGGTGTTGTGTCCTTGGGAAAGACACTTTACTCCTATTTTCCTCACTCCACCCAGGTGTACAAGTGGGTACCAGCTCTGCTGGGGAAGTATCTGGCGACAGACTAGCGTCCTGTCACAGGGGTGGTGAAAAACCATCAGTTCGCTTAACGCTACAGAAACCGGGATAAGCTCCGGCTCTATGGGCCTTCTGGCTCGAAGTAGTTTGATGCCTTTGTGCCGGCTGTATGGCTGTTTCCTAGGTCTTGTCACATACTTACGTAAATAACGTAGGTTTCAACCTAAACTTCATCTCTACTTAAACAACGCCATACGTATACACACACTCTGCAATCACTCAAGTTTCTCATGCCACAACATAATATTATACAACTCTCTCTCTTTCTCTGTCTCTGTCTCTGTCTCTCTCTCTCACACACACTCACACACTCTCTCACACACTCACACACACACACAACACACACACACACACACACACACACACACACACACACACACACACACACAACATTCAACAGATAAAAAGAACGTTACAAGGTCTTAACTTTGAACCCAAGAAAAAAATCACTTACATGCACCCTCCCCCTCCCCCCTTCCTTCCCACATCTCCCCTTCCTGTGTCCTCCACCCATCAATCCACCATATACCATCACCACTACCACCACCACCTCTCCACGCCCCATCCCCCTTTTCCATCCCCCCCTTTCCCTTACAACCCCTCCTCCAATAAACGTGTCAGTCAGGGCCAGTTATCGTAACAAAGCATGTGTCCTTCCTGCTACGCAATCTTGATCAAGACAAGACGAGTTTGACTGACCCGTTACTTACAAAACATCTCAGGGGCCTGCAGGTAAAGAGCCAATATTGAGGGGGTAGATCAGGTGTATCAGTGGACAATCTGTCCACCTCGGCTTAATGGTCATTGAGAAGTGACCCGTGGTTGGTTGGGCGGGGCGTTGGGAAAGTGGTGGGGGTATAAGGGCTGGGAAGGAAGGTGGGTGGGGTGGAGGGCAGTGAGAAGAGACAAGGACATGACAATGATGTTGATGACATGGTTTATTGTCCCATTGATTTAGCACCTGGAGCTATGTAGACAAGGAAGTGCGTGCGTATGTGTGTGTGTGTGTGTGTGTGTGTGTGTGTGTGTGTGTGGTGTGTGTGTGTGGTTGTGTGTGGAGTAGGTGGTGGGTGGTGGTGGTGGTGGTAGTAGAATATCAATTAAGAGAGAGAGAGACAGAGACAGAATGATCGATCATATCTATGGAGAGAGAGAAGGGAGGGGGATGGCATGGTGGAAGGGTTGGTGGTGGGGAGGAGGTAGACGATAGTCAAGTATAGAGACACAGCAGAGAGAGAGAGAGAGGAGAGAGAGAGAGGAGAGAGAGAGAGAGAGAGAGAGAGAGAGAGAGGAGAGAGAGAGAGAGAGGACTGTGTCTTGTTTGGACCATCAACAGTAGCTGGGGGCTATGTTTCTGGATTGTTCTTATCGAAATGAACTATCTTGTTTTAAGGGCTGAGCTGGAAAAGTGTCGTTTCCGTTTGTGAAGGTGTGGGTGAGTGCAGAGTGTAAACACTCAGAGAGAAACATGACTGCAGAGAGAGAGAGAGAGAGAGAGAGAGAGAGGAGGAGGAGATGAGAGGGGAGAGGGGGGGGGGGGGGGGCCGAAAGAAAAAAGAGAGTGGTTATGCATGCGCAAATGCACACACCACACACACACACACACACACACACATGCACATACATGTAACACCCCTTCCCACCCCCCTTCACCACACACACACATATACACACTGCAACACGTTTGTTACAGAAACTGAAGGCCTCATTGTATACAGAGTTTTTGACAATGTCCTGTAGTATTTGGGGACGGGATAGCTCAGTGGTCGGAGCACTCGCTTTCCCCCAGCCAAGTTAAGCAGCGTCAAGCGTGGTTACCAGTTGGATGGGTGACCGTTTGCGCGCCTTGGCTTCAGTACAGTTCCCCCAGTTCTCCCAGCTGTAAATGGGTACCTGCCCTCTTTAGGGTCAGGGAAGGTAAAGCAGCGAGGGAGAGGAGATGGGCGCCGCCCTCAATATGCTGGCCCTAGAGAAGTGAGGTCTCTGACGCCTCCCCCCCCCTACGACCTTATAGGTTATGGGACTCCTTTACCTTTACCTTTACCTGTAGTATTTCCCTCAAAGCTTCGAGTGCATTGTTAACTCTCTGAGTGAACGTTGCTGTTTTGTATCATCTATCAGACTGCACGCCAGTTTGGCATCACACATTATTTTGTACAACACCATTTGAATATATTGGTTCAAATAGGATTCATCCATTTAAGGCAGGAACATGTAAGTTACATGGAAAGAATTATGATAAAGCAGCTGATTCACTTTTGCAGGTACGGTCTTCTTGTCTCCTTATTTCTGCACATGGTAGAAATCTTGAATAATATTTTTGCT
>CM054139.1:36438336-36463336 GCA_028751875.1 Rapana venosa
TGTTCGATTCCGAAACGTAAGACAAATGCGCTTTTTAAATAACAACAGCAACAACAAACCTAGGAACAAAATTTGCACTCTTGAAAAATAAACTTGCTCGAGGTCTTAACTAAGATTGGAGCTGGATTTTTTTCTGCAGGGAAGCATCACTCTTGGTAGAATATTCCAAATACGCAACATTATATTTACAAGGAATTAATTCAGCCGATGCTCAGACGGCTGCATGAATCAATTCGCTATTGAAACCCTTGAGGTGAAAGACGTTTATCAGGACAAAGAGAGGTTTGCAATATATCAATTTTGGGAATTAGAAGGCTACAAGGGTAATGATATTTACCTATTGATAACTGCTACTGCTCTGTTGTTTTTGTGTAATAAAAAACAGTTTTCAAAAGAGATGATTATGGATGTGTCGTCCTTTCAAAATTTTTTGCCTGCCTAAAACTTTGCAAAATCACTATCCAAAAAAAAATCTTTCCCAACTCTCTCTCTGTCTGTGAATGTGTGCACGCGCACGTTTGCACATATGCGTGCATATGCTCTTTACCTAAATCCACTCACTCTACCTGGTTCTGTTTCACGCTCTGCCTAATAAAGACTACATGACAAAGCAACCCTCAAAAGTAGGCTAATGTGGGGAAAAAGGCAATGGATTTTAGCCACAAGGATAATCCCCTTAGTGCTGTCCTGCTCCAGGTAATGCCCATTTGGAAAGTCTTGCTTTCCACCTCTTTCAGTCCTGTCATTCTCCAATCCAGAGTTGACCGTTCTGAACTGCAGGCTGCTTTTAATTAAGAAATATGGCATACCATAATGCACCTTTCTCCTGCATCCATCCATCCAGTCATGCTGCTTGTAAACCAGCCAAAAATGGGATCCTTTTGTCTCTGAAAAGATGGATAAGTGTGTGTATGTGTATGTGTGTGTTTGTGTGCGCGCGCTCGTACTACTGGTAGTATGCACACACACACACACACACACACACACACACACACACACACACCACACACACACACACACACACACATCTGTGAGCTTAACAAAAATTGATAACTAAGGAAAAAACCCACCAGAAAACCCACCCAAAACTTTCATCAAGCTGAAATGGCTGAAAGCGTTTCCCCAATACCAATTTGCCCCCCTGTAATACCCCTTCACCATAAATCACACGTGGGCTTCCGTTCAAACCCCCCCAACCCCACTCCTTTCCTCCCTTTTCTCTGCCCCAACTTTTATTCCAGGGACCAAATTGACACCGATTCGTTTAACTATTAGCTCCAGCCATCGATTGGCCCATCCGACTTTTGAGGCAATAAATTTCCAATTTTGGATTGTGCGGGGCCAAAATGAAGTCGCCAATGGCCCCATTAGGTTAGGTGAAGCTGGCCAAGAAATGGCCAATGTGACTTGCACAGCGGGAGGGAGGGAGGGAGAAGGCGGGAGCGAAATCAGGTATGTCCGGTGGCAGCTCGGGAGGGGTCGGCAATATTGCATCACAGCATTGTTAGCCAATTAGGCGCGGGGATCAAGAGCTTTGGGCGGTGCCCAGTCCTCAGGAAAACAGATTGCACGTGCAGGCTGAGTCTGCCACGTTACGTTGTTTTCGGGTGGTTTGTTTAGTTTTGGAGGGCCTCGGACATGTCGCAGTGTAACGTGTGTGTGTGTGTGTGTGTGTGTGTGTGTGTGTGTGTGTGTGTGAATGCTACATCAACGCTCCCCATCTTCAAAATCCCTTTTGTGTGTGTGTGTATGTGTGTGTGTGTGTGTTTGAATGTCAACACTATATACACTCCCCATCTTCGTCAAAATCCCTTGTATGAGATGATTGAAGGCAAACAAAGCAAAGAAGTATAACATTTGATCCTGCTGCCATCACTCGATTTCTATCCTAATACAGCCACAAAGCCTGTTACAGCAAGTGTTGGTTTGTGTGGAAAGTCAGGCCATCAGCTCCTGTGATTATTGCTTGCGCCATTTCCATTAATGAGGAGCGTACGACGGATGCTGTCAGTTTGTGTTTCCGGTTTTCTTTGGCAGAGAAAAATGAGGAATTAAGTTTGATTCTAAATATCAATGAAAGGCAGTGGGGGGAGAAGAGGAAGGTGGGGGTGGTAGTGCAGATGAGTCAGGAGAGTGAGAATGATTTTATGACAGGAACTGAAGTACAAACATATGCCTGAATTCACTTCAGTGCACTTGAAGGTACAATCTACAAAATACAATCAGCCATTTCTGTTACCGTCAGTGAGAATGGAGGATTTGTCAATCTGACAACAACAAGCAGATTACTGCATCGTGATGCTGATAGGAAGTGAGACTAATGCCCCTTCAGTGTCCGCAGAGGGTTAATAAACAGCCCTAGTTCCAGGAGCGAAATCTACCATCAGTATTACACTTCTCATTTCACGTGCATCATTCAGTTCCAGATAGAAATTTGAAGCCTCTGACGTTGCTGTTAATCTTTATTCACATGGCTCCAAATGAACAGGCCACACACTTCTTGATGACAATGAAGTTAAGGCAATTTGGTCTGATCTTGCCGCAAAGAGATTTGCATTTCTGCCTTTGTAATAACGGGACTGGTCATGGACGCTTTTCCACAGGCTGTAAGTCGCGTGCATTGTATTCTGCAAAATGTCTGGCTAGCTTGATAGAACACCAGGGCAGTATTGTGACGGTTGGGAGTTCGACTCCCAGTTACCCCCATAGTAAGAAATTTTAAGTGGCAAAGTATCAGACAATGCATGACACAAAGTAGATGCAACAAGAAATATTCCAGGAGGATTATTCTAAAACAGAAATCACAATTTGAAGTATTAAGATAATTCTTTTCACAACTTGACCTTTTTACCTATAGAGGAACAACATTGTGAAAGATGTTTCATATCAACAAAACCAGAGTATCTTAAATGTTGGCATAAGAATGGCTGTTGACCTACCCACAGTAAAGCTCCTTTAGAAAATTCAACCATGCTATAGTGTAATTGTTGCGAGTTTAAAGAAAAGAAGCTGGGTAGGCCAAATGCTCACACAACTTTATCGGTTACATTTGTGAACCTCTATCCATCTGTGTGTCTGTTTTCCTGCTTTTCTCTGTGTGCATGTGTACTCTCTTAAGAAGACAAAAGTATGTTTTAAAAAAGATCAGCATGTAAAATCATAGAGAAAATAAAAGAACTGGTTTGATGGTAATAATGATGCTTAAAATTAATGCCTGGAATGACAAGAAGCGCCAGCAAAAACTGATCAGTCGAGATCCAGTACCCCCTTATTGTTATTTTATTGACAAGCAAAGAGTTTTGCTGATCTGAACACAACAAAGAGTAGATTACTGTGTCGTGACGCTGATAGGAAGTGAGACTAATGCCCCTTTAGTGTCGACAGAGAGTGCTTAAGCAGGTTTAAGAATGAGACCTTTCATCAACACTGTTTTTCTATTTTCACCTGCATCATTTAGTTCCAGATGGAAATTTGAAGCCTCTGGGGTTGCCAAGGTAGCGTTAATCTTTATTCACAGTGGTCATAATGAACACATCACACACTTTTTAATGACAGTGAAGGCAAGTTGGTCTAATCTTGCCATGAACAGATTTTCATTTCTGCCTATGACGTAATGGGATTAGTCATGCACACTTTTCCACATGCTATGAATCGTGTGCATTCTATTCTGCAAAGTGCCTGGATAGCTTGGTGATGAAGGAGAATATATATTGTAAAGGATGGGAGTTTAATCCTAGTTACTCCAAGATAAACATGCCAGCTTCCCTGCCCATCTTCATCTGTTGTTACTCTAGAAGTGTCGTGTAGTATCAGACAGATTCATTTCCCCTGTCGCTTACTACTAAGACTATCTCCACCAACAAAAGTAACGACGTCTATATCAGTTCTATACTCCAGCTGAAGAACCGGCTGCATAGATATTTCAATTGTCTGAGCACAGGAATCACATTCTAAAGACTTTAGGTTTAGATCTCTTGGTGATTATCTGTAAAATACAGCATTTTCACTGTTCATTGTAATGTCTTGTCCATTTTGTGCATTACCATGTTAAAAACAAGGCTAATGTCTCAAATCGAGATATTTTAAGAGGGAAATTTTCCGAGGTCGTAAGAAACAAAATGGATGAAACCAGAAGTATTCAAGTACAAACATTCTAAACAGAAACTACAACGTGGAGTATTAAGATATACGATTTACAGAAAGAAATGCCAATACTTTACCATCGTAACAATACAGACATCCACGTGGGTTACAAGCCAAATACAAAGCAGTAAGAGCCAAAACATTGATCACAGAAAAATACATGAACACAGTCTTGGAATATCAGAAGAACTGCCTTTGCATTCTCCACACAACACAGCCTCCCAAGCATCCGCGATACAAACAAAGCCAGTCACAGGCTCACCAGTGCAAAATTACATGCACATGCCCTAGTGTGCGTAGGCACACAACCCACACACAACAGTTACATGTCATTTCTCTGAAGATAAACATCATAGTGAAGGCTGTTTTAGATAGATTGAAAAACAGAAAGCATCTGTTAAAACGCTGGCGTAAAAATGACCCTTGATCCAACACTTTAAAGCTCCTTTAGAAAAATGAACAATGCAACCATATTTATTATTGTCATTATGTTTGAAAAGAGACACTGGGGAGACCATGTACACACACAACATGATTACTCATACCAGTGGAACTCCATAAGCTGGTCTGTCTTTTTCTTGACCTGTCTGTTCTTGTGAGTGAGTGCCCACAGACAGGCACACCAAAGCTGTGAAGGAGATCAAGGTGTGATCTTATATTAAAAGACAGCTAGTTGTCTGGTAACTATGATGCGTAAATACCAGGAATGATATAAAACACCAGCAACAATTGATCAGGCAAAATCCAGCGTGTCCTTTTTGTGAGAACTAATTGACAGGCAAAGATTATTGCTGATCTGGAAACAACAAAGAGTGGACTATTGTACATTATGTGATGCTGACAGGAAACACGGAAACAACAAAGGGTGGACTATTGTACATTATGTGATGCTGACAGGAAACACGGAAACAACAAAGAGTGGATTATTGTACATTATGTGACGCTGACAGGAAACACAGAAACAACAAAGAGTGGATTATTGTACATTATGTGACGTTGACAGGAAACACGGAAACAACAAAGAGTGGATTATTGTACATGATGTGACGCTGACAGGAAACACGGAAACAACAAAGAGTGGATTATTGTACATGATGTGACGCTGACAGGAAACACGACAACAACAAAGAGTGGATTATTGTACATGATGTGACGCTGACAGGAAACACAGATACAACAAAGAGTGGACTATTGTACATGATGCGATGCTGACAGGAAACACGGAAACAACAAAGAGTGGATTATTGTACATGATGTGACGCTGACAGGAAACACATTATGTGACGCTGACAGGAAAGAGACCTGATAGATAGACGCCCCTTGGTGATTGCCGGAGGGTGCCTATTCAGAAAGGGAACTTAAATCTACCATCAGTATTACTATTCTCTTTTGACATCCATCATTCCATTCCAGTTGGAAATTTGAAGCCTCTGATGAAGTCAGTGAAGAGTTAACCTCGATTCACATAGCTCGAAATAACATGTCACGCACTTTTTGATGATAACGAATTTAGGGCAGTTTGGTCTAATCTTGCCACAAAGAGATTTGCATTTCTGCCTTTGTAATAACAGGATTGGTCATGCACGCTTTTCCAGAGGCTATGAAGTCGTGTGCATTGTATTCTGAGCAAAATGCCTGGATAGCTCGGGGACAGAGCACCAGGCTCGTATTGGTAAGGTTGGGAGTTCAACTCCTCGTCACCCTGATTTAAACCTGCCAGCTTCCATCTCCGATGGGACGTAAATACAATCACAAGAATAACATGCCCATCTTTGTCTGTTGCTATTTTGAATAGCAGGGGGACTGGATAGTTCAGTGGTCAGAGCAATCGCTTTCCACCAGCCAAGTTAAGCAGCTTCAAGCGTGGTTACCAGTTGGATGGGTGACCGTTTGCACTTCTTGGCTTCAGTACAGTTCCCCCAGTTCACCCAGCTGTAAATGGGTACCTGCCCTCTTTAGGGTCAGGGAAGGTAAAGCAGCGAGGGAGAGGAGATGGGCGCCGCCCTCAATATGCTGGCCCTAGAGAAGTGAGGTCTCTGACGCCCCGCTCCCCTACAACCTTATAGGTTATGGGACTCCTTTACCTTTTTTTTTTTAACCTTATTTTGAATAGCAGCGCGTATGGTATTTTTAAAGAGGCGTCTTTTCCCTCCTTCCTGGTGTCAGATTCCATGCTAACCAAATTCTTTAAATCAATGCCCCTGTTCTACTCCAATAAAAGAATACATAAAGACTGCTGCATGGGTGGGGCAGAGAATGGCATTCTCTGAGGACTCACTCACTCACTCACTCACTCAGTCCTATGTCCCAAAGGACGTAGGGGGGACATGAGAGAAGACGCAAAATCTGTTTCCATGCTTCACGATCCTGTGTGGCTAGTAGAAGGTGTTGCAGGGGTTGGGCGGTCCAGTCTTTGATGTTGTCAACTCATGATTTCTTTTGGGGGCCTCTTCTTCTCTTCCCTTCGACTGTTCCTTGCAAGATGGTTTTTGCTATGGTGTTGTGTCTTGTGGTGTGACCAAACCACATCAGTTTTCTCCTCTTTATGGTGGAGAGCAAAGGTTCTTGGGGGCCCACAGGCTGAGGACTACTGGTTTGGTATTGTATCACTATACATATAATTTAACCTTTTCTCTGAGCAGTTTACTGTGTTGCCAATTTGAAGATATGTCTTTGATGGGCTCTCTTCCTTTATTCCTCTGTCCACTTAGTCACAAAAAAGGATAAGATATAAAACCCCAAAAGGCTCAAGACACAAAATTAATGCCTATGGTTTTTCTATTTGTTTGTTTCTTTCTTTTTCTTATCTCAAGATAAGATTTCGAGCTGTAAATCATACTGCCTTGCATAACATAAAAACGGCTGCAACAAGAGCTATTCAACTCTAAACACTCTACAATGAAACGGCAATCTAAGGTATCAAGATGTACCTCATAACTTACGCTCAACCAGAAAGGAATTTTAATCAACTGAAATATAGATAAACGAAATTGTAAGTGATGATTCAGATTAAGAGACGGAGGAGATCTTTAAAGTTGGCATAAACACGGCTCCTGATACAACACTTTAAAGCTCGTTTGGAGATTGCAACGACTCTGTGATGTGATTGTTGCGTGTCTAAAAAGAGAGACTGGGCGGACAGAGCAGATACACCATCTGATTAATCACATCCGTTGGTCCTCCCCCCACCCCACACCCTTCCATCTCTCTCTCTCTCTCTCTCTCTCTCTCTCTCTCTCTCTCTCTCTCTCTCTCTCTCTCTCTCTCTCTCTCTCTCTCTCTCTCTCTCTCTCTTTCTCGGTTTCTTAAGCCATATTTTTTAACTGATTTTTTGTTGTGGCTGTTGTGGTTATATCATAACATTGTGTTTGTTTGTTGTGCTTTTCCTTATTTTTCTCACTAAAATACTAAGCAGTTCGGCAGTCCCATTCATGAATGGGCCAATGGCCTTTTTGTGAATAAATCTTTCGAGTTCGAGTTCTCTCTGTCTGTCTGTCTGTCTGTCTGCCTGTTTGTGGCTTTCTCTCTCTCTCTCTCTCACTGTGTGTGTGTGTGTGTGTGTGTGTGTGTGCCCGGGCTCCTGCCTGTGCGTGGGCTCTTGCATGCTTGCATGCCCAACCAAGTGTGAAAAGAAGATTGAAATACAATGTCCCTAAGTGGATAAAGCGAAACTGGTTTGACAGCAGCAGTTATTACTCAAAAGCCTGGAACGAAACTGAACACCAGCAAAAACTGAGTAGATCAATCCAATGATCTTCGGCTGGAAGCCTTGCAAGCAATGATATTGCTTTATCTATTGTTCTTTAAACTAATCTGGTATGAAAACAACAAAACGTGGTGTGTGTGTGTGAGTGTGTGTGTGAGTGTGTGTGTGAGTATGTGTGTGTGTGAGTATGTTTGTGTGTGTGTGTGAGTGTGTGTTTGAGTGTGTGTCAGTGTGTGTGTGTGTGTGTGTGTCAGTGTGTGTGTCAGTGAGAGAGAGAGAGAGAGAGAGAGAGAGAGAGAGAGAGAGAGAGAGAGAGAGAGAGAGAGAGAGAAAACTGATAAATCCTACAGCTTAACAATGGTATCATTTTGGGGTTGCAGAAGTGTGATTTTTTCACAGAAAACAATGGTGGTGATCTGTTAATATCCCGTAACTGATAAGTGCGGGCATTGTGGGCATTAAGGGCCACAATTCCCACTTCTTTTTGACGTCCTGTCACAGTGGTCTGCCCTTTTGTTGTTGTGAGACAGTCAGATTCTTGCTTGAGTGGCGGTGCTGTTGTTGCTAAGCAAGGGAATATATATATATATATATATTTTAATATATTTAATTTTAATTTTATTTATATATATAAATATATATAAATATAAAATATATATATATATATATATATATATATATATATATAATATATATATATATATATATATATAGAGAGAGAGAGAGAGAGAGAGGAGAGAGAGAGAGAGAGAGAGTTCTAATAGTGCAAGATCAGACAGACAGACGTAGAGACAGACATATTGTCAAAGATATACAGAAAAATTCCTAAATTATCCATTTACATCTCACAGTTGTGAGTCACCAGCCTATAATCATTTCCGTTCATGTTTTCAATAATCATTATGAATTATCAAAACACATTCACTGACACACACTCATTTGACAAATGAATGTTGAAGCATTTTGTCACAATAGTAGTTTTTGTTTGTTCATTTGTTTGTTTGGTTGTTGTTTTTTTTAAATTAGCCAGCAGCACAGTATCTGTGAGCATCTTCAATCCCTAACTTCAGAAGACAGAATTCACAGCACTCTGAGTTTGCTGCTTGTTCATGTCCAGTGAAATGAAGACACACCTACTGATTCATTAATCATGTTATTGGTTTGCAGTTGCAGCTGGATATGTGGAGGGTTTTTTTCCCCTGCAGAAAACAGAGAGGGTGGTCAGCTGATAGCCTGTAACTGAGAAGAGTGCTTTGGAGGAGGGGGGGGGGGGAGTGAAAGGGGGCATGAATTAAGGGAGCACCGTTCTCTATTCCTGTTAGCGTCATGACACAGGGATCTGCCCTTTTGTTGAGGGAGTTCAGACTGTCAGATTTTTGTGTTTGAAATAACCTGTGCTGTTGCTGGTTAGCTATGGAATGCAGACAGAACTGAGAGGTACTTGCTTCTTTCTGACAATACAGGTCATAAACAGATGGAGAGAGAGACAGACAGACATAGAGACAGAGATAGAGGCAGGGACAGAGAGACAGACAGACACAGATAGACAGACACAGACATCATCATAGTATCATCATCATCATCATCATCATCATCATCATCATTGACGTCGTCGTCGTCATCACCGTCGTCGTCATCGTCGTCGTCGTCATCATCATCATCGTCGTCGTCGTCGTCATCGTCGTCGTCGTCGTCGTCATCATCATCATCATCATCATCATCATCATCATCATCATCATCATCATCATCATCCCTTTGCCTTTCACACACCTGAGACATTGTCCCAAATCCCCTTTTATGTGTTCAAGAAATAGTATTTTTCATCAAATCACATCTATTGAAAAAATGGATGTTGAAGCACTCTATCACAAAATAGCTTGTTTTCTTTTTAAACTAGCCAGCAGCACTGTATACATTTACAAGCTTCATAAATCCTCAGCTTCCTCTGCCCCATAGGATGGACATAGTTTACAGCATTCTCGAAATCGCACACCACCAACTCCATTGACACTTTGCAGATCTCAATGGAAATCACTTCCTAACAAGATTAAACAATATTGCCACACAGTCCTTTTCATGCCTGATTTTGTGACGTGTGTTCATTTTGAGTGAAGTGGATAAGTCTTATGGCTCCATTACCGATGTTATGATTTTGCAGTTGCAGCTGGAACCGTATGTTTTCGCAGAATACCTGGAGGGGATCAGTTAATATCCCGTAACTGGTAAGTGCCTGCTTTTGTGGGCATTAAGGGAAGCCATTCTCACTTCCCGTTGCCGTCATGACACAGTGGTCATCCCTTTTGTTGTATTCAGACCATCAAATCCTTGTTTATAAAATGTCAGTAACAGGACTGGAGTGAGATAGGGGTGGGGGGTGGGGGTGGGGGTGGGGGTTCCGTTTTTATGGAACAATGAAAATCAGATATGCATATATAGTTTCAGCCTCATTCTGTTGCCTTTAGGCTCATAAGTCAATGCCCAAAGTCCCCTTTGATGTGTTTAACAATCATTACCACTCATTAAGTCATGGTTTGCAGACAAATGAATGTCCTAGAATTCTGCCTTTATTTTCCCTTTACATTTTTTTGTAATCGGCCATCAGTGCAGTATTTGCAAGCTTCTTAAATCCTCAACTTCCTTTGCCAAATAGGAAAAGCACGATTCACAGCACATGGAAAACAATACAGCACCAATTCCATTACCATTGTAAAGACCTCAGCCATAATGACTTCATAACAAGATTAAACAATATTGCTTCATAGCCATTTTCATCACTTCATCAGTTGTGTATGACAGTGTTCATTTTAAGCAATGCGGATAAATCTGATGGCTTCATTGACAACGATGTTATTGCTTTTCAGTTGCAGATGGAATATCGAGTGTTCTCACAGAAAGCAGTGAAGGTGATCAGTTAATATTCCGTTACTGATAAGTGGGCATTTTGTGGGCATTAAGGGCCACCATTCTCATTTCCTGTTGGCATTCTGACACAGTGATCTACCCTTTTGTTGTGTTCGGACAGTTGGATTCTTGTTTCTGAATGCCAACAGCAGGACTGGAGATGCTCTTGTAAAGCAGTGAAAGTCTGAGTGTACTGAGATACATTTGGGATTTTTTTAATAATCAAGGCTGAGACCAATAAACATACCTGGAGACAGACAAACAGAGACATACACCCAAAATTTCGTCATAATTATATTATTTTCACAGTCCTGAGTTAGTGACTAAAATTCCAATTCATGTGTTAAAGAAATAATATCTATCATCAAGTTATATTCATTAAGAAGTAAATGTTGCCACATTCTGTCACAATAGCCCTTTCTGTTTTATTTAAACTAACCAGCAATGCAGAATTTACAGCCTCGCAAATCATCAGCTTCTTTTGCCAGATAGGACAGACACAATTAAAACAGACACAGACACACACAGACACACACAACAGACACACACACAAAACACACCCCACACACACACACACACACACACACACACACACACACACAACACACACACACACACACACACACACACACACACACACCAGTACAGCACCAATTCCATTAATATGATAAGAACCCTAATGAAAATCCCTTCATTACAAGATTAAACAGCATTGTCTGACAGTCATTTATATCACTGAGTTTGTGACATTCATTTTGAGTGATGGGGACAAACACACTCGTGAAGCTGTGGGTTTGCAGCTGCAGCTGGAATTGTGTGTTTTCACAGAAAACAGTTGAGGTGATCAGTTAATAACCCGTAACTGGTAAGTGCCTGCTTTGTGGGCATCAAGGGCTATCATCCTCGCTTCCTGTTGGCCAGTCATGACACAGTGATCTGCCCTTTTGTTGTGTTCTAGCAGTTAGATTTGTGTTTTGAATTGCCAGCGACAGGAGTACTGATGCCTGACCGTGAAGCTAGAATAAAGGTTCTTCAACTGTTTTAGCAGATATTTGATTTTTATTATTAATCTAGCCACACAGATTTATCTGTTCCTTCTCATTCTAATGCAGATTCTGATTTTTGAATAATGTACAATGGACTTATAGTTCATGATAATGGTGAATTAAAAACAAAAACAAAAACCTGTTTTGTTTGACCTTACTTGCATTAGGAGTTTAAATTTAAGGTAAAGTAAAGGTTGAGGTCCAGCTCAATCTGAGCAGTTCTGTGAAAAATTAAACATGAAGGTCCACATGGTATCTATTGATGTCAGCTTTAAAGCCATCTAAAAAATTAATTATCTGTTTATCTTCAATCCACACACACATACACACACACACACACACACACACATACACACACCTTTTTTTTTTTTGGGGGGGGGGGGGGGGGGGATGTAGATTACTCTTCAAAACTTGGCTAGAAATCTTTATAATAATTATGGGCTCTCTCTCCGATTTCAGCACTATGATGCTATAAGTATTCTTAGGTTGTTTTCGAATATTATGAAAACCGTTGACTACGCGTACGCTTTTTGTGAGTCTCTCTCTCTCATACAAAATCACTTTCATCAGTGAGTTATGTGAGGTCCTGCTGATTGGCTGGTAAAGCTTTAGCAGAAATAACATTTCTCCTTTGTTTTTCGCCCTGCTAAAACTTATAATAATCATAGTTTACAATGTATGGTGTTTGTTGCAGGTGTTTAAACCACGATATGGAATCCATGTCATGATGATTATTTGGGCAGTTGTGTATTGTTTTTACTTATTGGTTAATATGTGTTAATGCCCAGTCCTCTTCCCACTGTTCCCCTTGTCAATGGGGCTAGTAAGCTTACCACAATAAACCATTGTCATTGTCATTGTCTCTCTCTCTGTATGTGAGTGCGTGCAAGCATGTGTGAATGCGCATGTGTCTGTGTCTGTGCATGTGTGTGTACACGCGCATGCACATGCGCACATAACATGTATCCAAGTCTATGCAAAGAATTAAAGGGCTTGGTGATGCCAGATTGAGGGGCAAAATGAAACCTGTCTGATATATCAATGGTGCTCCAGTACCATGCACAAACACAACATTGGAGAATCACGGAAATATGGTCAGACTAAATCCAGTAATGCCAAACTGAAAACTACACCAGCAATAATGTGGCCTTTCCATTCAGTGTTCTCCATTTATGAGAGAGAGAGAGAGAGAAGAGAGAGAGAGAGAGAGAGAGAGAGAGAGAGAGAGAGAGAGAGAGAGCATACACACATCATATTGCGCAGGCATACACACACAAAACACATAGACAGCTGATTGTAATAATAATAATAATATATGGAATTTACATAGCGCTGAATCTTGTAAAACAAACAAATCAAAGCGCTAAACTGGCGCTTGCACAAAAATCTCATTAGTTATCCTTTTATGTACGCTTCTGAGTCGTCGGTCTTTGTTCCCCCTCTGAGATAACTTATTCCAACTTCATTGGCTGGGCTTTAGTCATGGGCAAAGGACGCTTGAAGCGTTTCCCCATGATGGCATTTTACCAACCAACAATGTTCTATAATGCAAGCTCCCTCAATCCCCAGCTTCCTTTGCCAGATAGGATAGATATAATTCAGTGCACGTGAGAAATCGGGCTGTATCAATTCCAGAGTATCTTTTGGTGTGTGTGTGTAAAGATCTGAATGGAAATCACTTCATAACAAGATTAAACAATATTGCCAAACTGCCATTCATTTCATCACCACAAGTTTGTGACGTGTTCATTTTGAGCGAATTGTGTAAATCCTACAGCTTCATTAATGATGCTATTAGTTTGCAGTTCCAGCGTGGCACAGAATCATGCCTATTTACAGGGAACCGTTGGTGATCAGGTGATATCCCATAACTGTTGACAGAGGTCTCTGACGGCACTAAAGGGCTTTATTTCCGCTTCCTGTTGGCGTCACGAGGCAGTGATCTTCTCTTTGTCAGATCTGTGACAAGAAGAGAACTACTGACGGTGCTGTGATTGTAAAGTGAAAAAAAGATAAAAAAAAGAAACATAAAGAAACTTGCGATGAAACTAATTTATTTGCTAAATGGTCGTTCTATCAGATGACTTACCGTGTTTCTAAAGCCGTAGTGTGCATGCATGAAAACAAACACACACACACACACACACACACACACTAACACTAACACACACACACTAACACAAACACACACACACACTAACACACACGCACACACACACGTAACCACACACACACAACACACACACACATAACACACACACACATACACACACACACACACACACACACATACACATACACACACACATACACACACACACACACACACTTACACACGTCCTTTGGATGCGACTATAAACCGAGGTCCTGCTGGCGACCGCACACAGAACATCTTGGGCACACGTTAAAACCCGCTCCCCTTTTCAGACGAGTAGGCTATTACGAGCCGGTAAGAGCAAAATTAAAACAAAGAAATAAACAAACCAAAACCATGCACACTGATGTCAGACATGATCCCCGAAATCCTTCGGATGAGACTATAAACCGAGGCCCCGTGTGCGAACGCATGCAGAACATCTTGCGCACACGTTAAATCCTGTTCCGCTTTTCGCAAGAGCAGGCCACTGTGTGCCGGTGGGAACAGATGACAGAATTTACAAAAACCGCATACACACGGGGACTGGATGTAAAAAAGCACAGAAGTGCTTATTCCATTATCCTCGATATAAAAGAATAAATAAAAAAATAAAAAAATAAATAAAGTTGGAATGCAGCTACCTTAAAAGTGGGCAATGATGGTCAAACAGGCACAAACCACCAGTGATGAGCCTCAGGCATCTCCTAGAGGAACGAAAAAATACACATTCATTATCTTTTTCAAAGTCTTGCTGAAAACCCTTAGCTTATGAATTTGTTTTTAAAAAAAACAACCCACCACCAACCTGACAAACAAGCCCAGAGTGACAATCAAAGCATGCAATAGCAGCAGCAGCAGTAGCAGCAGCAGCAGCAGCAGCAGCAGCAGCAGCAGCAGCAGCAGCAGCAGCAACAGCAACGGCAGCAGCAGCAACAACAATAACAACAACAGCATCAACATAAAAAACAACAACAAAATCCCTAAACAAAACGAAAACCCAATCAAACAACAAAAAATAAAGAAAGAAAACAACAACAAAAAACAATCCACACACTCTCGTAATGATTCCATCACGAAGTTACTATTGATCAGAGTGAATTTGAAGCAATCTTAAATTCAATGTGGCATCAAGCGATTTTTCCTGAAGTGCCTTTGTCATCATAACAGGATTGTGCAGCAGAGTTTTCCCCCCTACTTTGCATTGTGCCTGCTGACCTGTTTGGCAAAGGAAGCTGGAGACTCAGGAACCGCACAAATGCCAACGAGATTCATAACATTTAAAAAGGTAAAAGTGTCCCATAACCTGGGGGGGGGGGGGGGGGGGGGGGGGGGGGCACGGGATAGCCCAGTGGTTAGAACATTGCGCTGGCAATCTGATGACCCGGGTTCGATTCCCATTCAAGGGGATAATTATTTTCCCCTGGAGTTAACATCAGTGCAGTCTCTCCTCTCCCCAAAAGTCTTTTGGATGAGACTATAAACCGAGGCCCCGTGTGCAAACGCATGCAGAACATCTTGCGCACACGTTACATCCTGTTCCGCTTTTCGTAAGAGTAGGCTATTGTGTGCCGGTGGGAACGGATGACAGAATTTACAAAACCGCATACACTCGGGGACTGGGTGTAAAAAAAGCACATAAGTGCTGATTCTATTATCCTCGATATAATTTTTTTTTAAAAGTATGTGGCCGTAGGGGTGCGAGGCATCAGATAATCTCAACTTCTCAAGGGGCCAGCATATTAAGGGCGGCGCCCATCTCCTCTCCCTCGCTGCTTTACCTTCCCTGACCCTAAAGACGGCAGGTACCTATTTACAGCTGGGTGAACTGGGTGGACTGTACTGAAGCCAAGGCGCGCAAACGGTCACCCATCCAAATGGTAACGACGCTCATCTCCTCTCCCTCCCTGCTTTACCTTCCCTGACCCTAAAGATGGCAGGTACCTATTTACAGCTGGGTGAGCTGGGTGGACTGTACTGAAGCCAAGGCGCGCAAACGGTCACCCACCCAAATGGTAACGACGCTCATCTCCTCTCCCTCCCTGCTTTACCTTCCCTGACCCTAAAGATGGCAGGTACCTATTTACAGCTGGGTGAGCTGGGTGGACTGTACTGAAGCCAAGGCGCGCAAACGGTCACCCATCCAAATGGTAACGACGCTCATCTCCTCTCCCTCCCTGCTTTACCTTCCCTGACCCTAAAGATGGCAGGTACCTATTTACAGCTGGGTGACTGGGTGGACTGTACTGAAGCCAAGGCGCGCAAACGGTCACCCATCCAAATGGTAACGACGCTCATCTCCTCTCCCTCCCTGCTTTACCTTCCCTGACCCTAAAGAGGCAGGTACCCATTTACAGCTGGGTGAACTGAGTGGACTGTACTGAAGCCAAGGCGCGCAAACGGGTCACCCATCCAAATGGTAACGACGCTCGATGCTACCTAACCTTAGCTGGGGGAAAGCGAGTGCTCTGACCACTGAGCTACCCCGTCCCCTAACGTTCATAACATAGCTATAGACCTAAAACCTTGTTTGACTGTGACCAACAGCTGATGACACGTTAGTGTGCTGAATCGAAGTGAAAAGCTGGGTTGGCAGAATAGAAAGGAAGCGATCCCCCCCCCCCCCCCCCCCCCCCCCCCCCCCCCCCCCCCCATCTCCCGAATTTTTGTTTTTGTGTTTGTTGTGCTTCTGTTTGGTATGTATTTGTCTTTGTCTATCTCTGCCTGTTTGTATTTCTGTCTGTCAATCTGTCTGTCTGGCTGTCTGGGTGTTTCTCTGTCTGTCTGTGTCTCTGTCTGTCTGAGTCTGTCTGTCTGTGTCTCTGTTACACACACATAATATGCACACACGCACGCACGCGCGCGCGCGCGCGCGCACACACACACACACACTCTCTCTCTCTCACACACACAAACACACACACACACACACACAATCAACACACACACACACACACACACACACACACACACACACACACACACACACACACACACACACGGGAGGGGGGGTGGCGGGACAGGATAGCCTGGTGGTTAGAGTGATGTATTCATTAATTTATTATATTTTTATTTATTTCATTCTTTTTATATCGAGGATAATGGAATAAGCATCTATGTGCTTTTTTACATCCAGTCCCCGTGTGTATGCAAATTCTTTCATCTGTTCCAACCGGCACACAATGGCCTACTCATCCGAAAAGCGGAACAGGACTTAACACACACAGGACCTCGGTTTATAGTCTCATCCGAAGGACTTTGGGGAGAGTGGAGTCTGCACTGATGTTAACTCCAGGGGAAAATATCCCCTTGAACGGGAATCGAACCCGGGTCGTCAGATTGCCAGCGCAATGTTCTAACCACTAGGCTATCCCGTCTCCTGTGTATTCGTGATCTGCTGACCCCGGGTTCGATTCTCGTTCAAGAGGATTTTTCCTCTCGATTTAACATTAAGTGCCGACTCCACTCTCCTCAAAAGTCCTTGGATGAGACTATAAACCGTAGAACATCTTGCGCACATGTTAAAACCCGTTCCACTTTTTCGGAAGAGTAGGCCATTGTGTGGCGGTGGGAACGGATGACAAAATGTACAAAACTGCATACACACGGGGACTGGATGAAAAAAGCATATGAGTGCTTATTCCATTTTCCTCGAAATAATAGAATTAAATAAACACACACACACACACACACACACACACACACACCACACACACACACACACACACACACACACACACACAACACACACACACCACAAGCACACGACGGTACACAAACAGAAACACACACACACACGCAACACAACACACAACACACAGACAACAGGCAAAACAAACGCAAACACAAGCACAACACACACACACACACACACACACACACACACACACACACACACACACACACACACACACACACACACACACACACACACACACAACACACACACTTTGCACACCCACGTTGACACAACACAGAACACTCACTGCGGCGATGGCTATCAGCAGTTAACTTACCTATTAGACGCCCCGCACTTCCCATGGCAATCCCCAAAGTATTGGAACTCCACCAAAGGCCTTGTCATCCCATCCTTACTGATATACCTACCACCTCCTTAATCTCTTTCGTCCAGCTACTACTGCCGAATGGTTACGATTCCAGAAACACCCTTGAGATTCCGTGACTACAAGATTCCTAGCCTGAGAATGATACTCTCTTCCAAGCAGAAGCCTCTGTTACGTAAGTGTGCATACCCTAGAAGACTTGGAGTAGAAAATCTTGGCCTGAAACTATATCGTTCCTTTGAGACAGAACCTGCTTTCATGGTATCTTTAGGAATATGTTGTGATGTTGTACTGTTGCAATTGCAAATTTGCAGTAATAGTGTGTGTGTTGTGTTTGTTGTGTGTTTGTGGAGAGAGAGAGATCATTGAAGGCTACTATCTCCACAATTACAAAGCTTGGTATCTTTAGAATAATTATTTGAAGGACAGTCTTTTTAAACAAAAGGCCATGAATTTCTTTTATGTTTTTTTTAAAGAAACTCTTTCATTTATCTTTCCCCTTTTTTTGGGAGGGTGGGGGGGGGGGGGGGGGGGGGGGATTAAAAAATGGTTGTAATCGTATCAGATGATTAAAAGCTGTTGTTGTTTTTTACAGTAAGAAAATACTAAGATTACTTTCTTTTTTAAAATCTTGTTACACTACAGGTGAAATGTCACTACTTTACAAGCAGATCTGTTGAAATTGGGTTGTGGGTACAACTATTGATGTAAAACATTCCAGCTTGTTTTCTTTCTTTTTTTTTCTCTAGAAAAAAACCAAACTTTTCTATACAATTTGCACGTTTTATTCACTGTCCTTTTTTGTTTTTAAAACGCATTTCTCTCAACAAATCTTTCTCATTTCACATCAGCTGCTGAAAAATCCATGTCTGTATTATTCATAAGGAAGGCAACACAAATTCATTAAGAAAGCGAACACTGAAAAGACTAAAAACTTATCATTGGAAGAGCAGAAATCTGCTATGAAAAATGCCAACAACATTGATACCTACAGAGACGGGATAACCTAGTGGTTAGAACATTGCGCTCGCCATCTGACACCGTTCGATCCCTTCAGGGAATTTCGGTAATCGTGCCGACTCCACTCTCCCCAAAAGTCCTTCGGATGAGACTATAAACCGAGGCCCCGTGTGTGAACGCACGCAGAACATCTTGCGCACACGTTAAATCCTGTTCCGCTTTTCGTAATAGTAGGTCATTGTGTGCCGGTGGGAACAGATGACAAAATTTACAAAACCGCATACACACTGGGACTGGATGTAAAAAAAGCACATAAGCGCTTATTCCATTATCCTCGATATAAAAGATTTAACAAAAAAACAAAAAAACCCACCTAGACCCACCAAGCCTCTGTGGCAGCTACAAATCTCTTTCAGCTTTCTCTCTACTCCCCCTGTCTCTGCCTTAGTAGCAGAAAACCCCCAGACCCTTCCCCTAAATTTAAGGGAGGCAGGTAATTAGTTTGACGTCAGTCCTGGCCTCACTGAAGCGTGTCTGGGATCACCATGCCTGATTGATGTTTACCTACCACGTCAGTTCAACTGTGACGCCATGTTCAAAGCACTTTCGTCATTTCCGGCTTGACCCGGTGGATAGAGGTTGTTTCCCTTTGATAAGAGCCAATCCTCTCACCGGAAGTGTAGGGAGCAGTTTTGTGGATATTGTAAAGTTCTGGTAGTGTTTTTTTGTGTGTGGAGGTGGAGGTGGGTTAAAGTGTGTTTGTTATGCGTGTGTGTGTGTATGTGTGTGTGTGTGTGTGTGTTGTGTGTGTGACAGAGACAGAGACAGAGAGACAGACAGACAAACAGAGATAGATAAAGACAGAGAGTGTTCAATATTTCTCTGATGTAGTCGTGAGGGAGGGCAGGGGGTCTTTTTTTTTTGGGTGGTGGTGTTAGTGTTGTAAGCTTTGTTATTTTTGTTGGCGTTTGCTCATCTACTCCTTCGTATATTTGTTCATGCCTCTGTCTGTCTGCCTGTTTGTTTGTTTGTCACACACACACGCACGCACACATACACACACACACACACACACGCGCGCGTACACCTACACCTACACACACACCTACACACACACACACACACACACCACACACACACACACACACACACACACACACACACACACACACACACACACACACACACACACACACACACCAGACACGTTTGAAAAAAAGCACAACCAAGTAAATTAACCAAACGAAACAAGAAGCACAAGTACATCTGTGTAAACGCGTCAAGAATACATACATTGAGGCGAGTTAAGTCAAGTCAGTCTTTCCTTAAGTGTGACTTTTTAAATCTTTATTTTATCACACACACGCGCACGCACACACACACACACACACACAAGTCGTTCGGATGAGACTATAAACCGAGGCCCCGTGTGCGAACGCATGCAGAACATCTTGCGCACACGTTAAATCCTGTTCCGCTTTTCGTAAGAGTAGGCCATTGTGTGCCGGTGGGAACAGATGACAGAATTGACAAAAACCGCATACACACGGGGACTGGATGTAAAAAAAGCACATACGTGCTTATTCCATTATCCTGGATGTAGAAGAATAAATCAAACACACACACAACACACACACACAACACACACAACACACAAACACAACACACACACACACACACACACACACCACACACACACACACACACACACACAACACACCACACACAACACCAACACCCCACATCCACACACTCACACATCGAGGAAAGAATACGACAAGTTAAGCAACATCCTCACTCTACAGCTGCCGCATGTAGAGAAAGCACAACACTGCAAGGGCGTGCGCTATTAGGTACATCATTCACTGTAATGAGCAGCTATGAGCAGCAAACAGCAGCACCAACATGAGCAGCGAGCATGACAAGGGGGGCCCAGTGCTGCTACATTAAGCGTGGAGGCAATATTCACTGTATGAGGCACTATGAAGATGATAACCTCGCGTGTGTCATCCTCTTTATTGCGCGTCTGTCGTAGCAAAAGAGGGTGGGTTGAAGTTCGCTCGCACTTCAAACGCCTTCTGGTGATTTCTGTCTTTACTTCTTCTTTCTTTTTTCTTTCTTTTTCTTTCTTTCTTTCTTTCTTTCTTTCTTCTTCTTTCTTTTCGTTTCTGTTCATCTTTCTTTTTCTTTTTTCTTTCTTTCTTTTTTCTTTCTTTCTTTCTTCTTTCTGTTTCGTTCTTTTTTTTTCTTTCGTTTTTCTATTCTTTCTTCTTTCTTTTCTTTTTTCCTTGTTTTTTTATCTCTCTTTTTCTTTCTTTCTTTCCTTTTCTTTCTTTTTTCTTCTGTCTTTCTTGTGTTTCTTCTTTCTTGTTTCTTTCTTTCTTCCTTGTTTTTTTCTTTTTTTTTTTTCTTTTCTTAAGCTTTGTTAGTCTGTCTGTTCCTGTTGTCTTTCTTTCTTCTTCTGTCTGTCTTCTTTCTTTCTTTCCTTTCTTTCTGTCTATTTCCATTAGCAGGAACTGTTTTCTTTCTTTCTTTCTTTCTTTCTCTTTCTATTTCATGCAGGAGCTGCTTCGTGTTCCTCCTGAAAGTTTAATTTGTTAAAAAAAATTAAACATAGGCTGAACAAGCATGTGCACGTTGTATGCTGGGTAGACTAACGAATATATAATGACGATAAAGACAACGGTGATGGTGATGACGACGACAACGACGACGTCCACGACGACGACGACGACGATGATGATGATGATGATGGTAATAGTGATAGTGGTGGTAGTAATGATGATGATGATGATGATGATGATGATGATGATGATAATGAAGAGGAGGAGGAAGATCATAATCATGATCATGATCATGATGGTAGAGGTAATGGTAGTGATAGTGGTGGTGGTGATGATGGTTATGACGATGGTGATGATGATGAGGATGATAGAGGTAATGGTGGTGGTGGAGGTGGAGGTAATGATGGTGGTGATTGTGGTAGCATTGGTGGTCAGTTTTGTGGTGACATGGTGGTTGTAGTGGTTGGGGTGGCGGTGTTTTTGGATATAATGGAAATGTCTAGAGCTATTGATGTAGTATTAATGAAGACGGAAAATGTAATTTATCAGCATAACCAAAAAAAACGATGTAAATATGATGGGAAAAGAAAGAATGAACTTTCAAGAAATGTTAAGAAATAAGAAATGAAGAAAAAAAAGAAAAATAACGAGCAAAATGAAGGGGAAAAAAGAAACACATTTAGAAATAAGAAATAAAAAAGTAAGAAAGCGAGAATATACATATATTGTATATTGTATACATATATATTATAATATATATATATATATATATATATATAGCTCTATATAATTATATATTAAATAGCTCTAGACATTTCCACTACATCCCAAAAAACCACCACCTCAACCACTACAACCACCATGTCACCACAAAACTTACCACCAATGCTACCACAATCACCAACATCATTACCTCCACCTTCACCACCACCATTACCTCTAACATCCTCATCATCATCACCATCGTCATAACCATCATCATCACCACCACCACCACCACTATCACTACCATATTATATATATACTATATATATATACATATATATATAATCTATATATATATATATATATATATATATATATATATATATATATATATATATATATATATATATTCTAAAGAAGAAAGCAGGAAGAGAGCGAAAAGAAAAACAGAAAGAAAAACTGAAGATAAAGAAAGAAAGGAAGGAAGCAAGGTAAGGGGGCAAAAAGCCAGAAAGAATCGGAAAGAATAAAAACAACAGTTTTGAACGTGCAGAGAATTGTGTGCCAACACGCACGCTGCAATCATAGACAGTAAAGTTGCTTCCGCAAGTAGCTTCAGGCAATCTTAGAATGAGGTTTTTAATTAAGCTGTCCTTCTTCCTTCCTCTGTCTGCATTAGTCTATCTGTCCGTTTGGTGCAGGGTTGGGTTGGTTGGCTGGTTCTCTCTCTCTCTCTCTCTCTCTCTCTCTCTCTCTCTCTCTCTCTCTCTCTCTCTCTCTATATATATATATATATATATATATATATATATATATCTGTCTCCCCTCTATTTTACTTTATCCATATTACCTAATTATAATCAGTGTATCAGTTTTTATGTTATTGTTTGATTTATTTGAGAATTATATGTTTATCAACGTATATCTCTTTTCTCCAAAAAAAAATCTACGTATCTCTTGAAATTAATGCTCAAGTCAGTTAGGGATTATGTATTGTTAAATATATACTTTTAAAAAAATCATGTTGTCGATGTTGTAGTAATGTTTTTACCTTTGTTTTGTTGATAGTCCCTAATCAGGGCAAGGGCCAGATGAAAAAAAGTATGCGCATGCTTATTATGTTACCCTTGAAAAATAAACATTCATTCATTCATTCATTCATTCTCTCTCTCTCTCTCTCTCTCTCCTCTCTCTCTCTCTCTCCTCTCTCTCTCTCTCTCTCTCTCTCCTCTCTCTCTCTCTCTCTCTCCTCTCTCTTGTGCGCAGCCTTGCTTTATATTTGTGTAAAGCCTTTAGAATAAGAGATATCTTGGTTTCTTAAGTCATATTTTTTGTAACTGATTTATTGTGGTGGTTGTGGTTATACAGTAACATTTTGTTTGTTTTTTGTGCTTCCATATTTTTCTCACTAAAATACTAAGCAGTTTGGCAACCCCCCTTCATGTATGAGCCAATGGCCTTTTTGTGAATAAAGCTTTCGAGTTCGATTTCGAGTTCTCTCTCTCTCTCTCTCTCTCCCTCTCCTCTCTCTTCTCTCTCTCTCTCTCTCTCTCTCTCCCCTCTCTCCTCGCTCTCTCTCTCTCTCTCTCTCCCCAGTTTTTTTGTTTGTTTGATTCAGGCTTATCGTCAGCGTCCACAGCCATTATCTGACTGATTGCCCAGATAGACTTTCTTTCAAGAGGCGTTGGACAGGGATCAGATTTATTGTCATATGCATGTATGGCGGTTTGTTTGGGGTTTTTTTGGCGCGCGTGTGTGTGTTTACATTTGAATTTGTAAAAACTATGAATTGTGCGCGTGTGTGTGTTTACATTTTTGAATTTGTAAAAATCTATTAATTGTAACTGGCTGCATGTGAAAGACTAGGATGAATGAAAGCGCTTTGATTTGTTTTTTGCAAGATATAGCGCTGTATAAATTCTATGTCTTCTTCTTCTTCTTCTTCTTCTTCTTCTTCTTCTTCTTCTTATCATATGCCTCCCTCTCCTTTTCTTTCTTTTGTTGTTGTTGTTTAGAGTCTCTTTCCTTCATTCACTTGTGTCTTTATCCTTGTCCTGTTTCCTGTATTTCTTTCCTCCTATTTTTCTTCTTTTCTGGTTAAGTTTTTTTTTAATATTTTTTTTTATTTTTGGTTTTTTAAGCTGATAAATGAAGACCGATATGTACCTGGCTTGTTGTGTCTGGAAAGGGTGAACCCTGCACACAACATCAGCTCGTGGGACTACTTTGCTTTGTTTTTCCGCCTAGTTATCTCCCCCCCCCCCCCCTCTGTCTGTCTGTCAGTCAGTCTCTCTCTCTCTCTCTCTCTCTCTCTCTCTCTTCCCTCTCTCCTCTCTCTCTCTCTCTCCCTCTCTCTCTCTCTCTCTGATGTCAGGAAGAATTACATCCATGTTAAATATAGTAGACAGCCTGATTTATTTAGACTCTGTTTACTCCTTGCATCAAGTCATCCTGAGGTAGTGCACAGCCTCACTTTATATTTGTGTAAAGCTTTCAGAATAAGAAAGATATTGTTATCCTAAGTTATATTTTTGTAGCTGACTTTTTATTATACAGTAACATTTTGTCGTTACTATTGCTTTTAACCCCACCAAAATACTAAGCAGTTCGGCAACCCCCTTCATGTATGGGCCAATGGCCCTTTTGTGAATAAATCATTCGAGTTCGAGTTCGAGTTCTCTCTCTCTTTCTCTCGCTCACAATTTCTTGATTTTACTCAAGCTTTTGACATCGTTGTCCATAATCTTTGTTGACAAAATTTAAAGCCACGATTATGG
>CM054139.1:36473336-36560836 GCA_028751875.1 Rapana venosa
CAAACCGTATTCCCCAAGATTATAATTTATTTGGAAATGAATTTATCGATGTCCTTGACACGAGCCTCGCCTTCAATTCAGTGAAAAGGATCACAACAAGAAAAGATAGGGAGGAGAGTGGGGGACTAGAAGGAGGGGGGGATAGAAAAGGAGAAGAGAAGCAGGATGAACAACGCAAGGGTCATCTGACAACAAATGCGTGAAACAGTGTCACTTCTTTATCTCTGTCCCAAGATCTCTGTTTGTGGCCTCTTAAAACTGGAAATTTACACTTCACAGTCAAGCAATTTTTTATCATCGAAAATAGCCTCAGCTGCCTCTAAGCTGTGTCAAGATAATTTAAAGACTGTTCCATGCTGTATATCAGACCTGAAGATTTTGAGAAGACAGCTGTGCCGTGATTTATTATGTGTAACATGACCAGTATATGCACTGAAAGACTGCAACACTTTTTCTAAAGCCAGTCACAGAGAGCTTGTTGAAGGAGCTGTGTTTTACAGTCTGCATTTTGTTGAAATGAATAGCAACAGTTCTCCAAGATTTTAGATTGGACCTTTTCGCTTACGTATCAATAATGATGGATCTATTAGGCACCACCATTTTGTTCAAAATCATGCAAAGTCTTATGAATGTATGTGTATGTATGTATGTTTGTCCGTCGTGTCCGACGATGACCTCCAAAACAGCAGAGGAGGCAGCTGCTGTTTTGGAAACTGGGCAGAAATTTGATTATAACATGAAGCAAAGGCACTTCTTGTCATCCGTTTCATCATGAAAAGTGGAAGAATGATACCCCGTCTTTTTGTAAACGCTTGAAAGTTCGGAGTGAATATCCTCTTAAGTTAGAGTGTGAGAGTCTAACCCCAGTATTCTGACTGAAGAATATGTGTACGAATAAACACTGAAAACAGCAGGATGAACTTGAAGACGAGTAAAGCAAACAAAACACCAACCAGTGCCCAGTGTGGAAAAGGCTTTAGCTTACTGTCCATGAAAGTCTGCTGTGCTCTTGCCTGTCCCTGTCAATATGGATACGTCAGAGTTATTTGACACCACCCTGTGGCTTGCTCTGCTGATTGTAAATAATCACGCTGTTGATGTGAATAATCATCGGTGGCTGTAAAACAAGTCCACTTTTGCTGGTGATCATCCGTGGAGAAAGTTCTCCACGGTTGGTGGACTGGACAAGTCGCCAGCTCGTGTTTGCATAATCATGTTCTTCCCTTAACGTGCTCAGTTAAACAGGCTGCTAACATCGTGGAGTACAGCAGTAACCTTTTAGGGCATCAGGTAACATCTCTGATATAGCTTTGCTTTAGCTTTGGGTTTTTTCCCCTTTTTGTTTAACCAAGATACTTTTCAGAAAAAAAGTGTTTAATGCAAAGAGGGGTGACTGGAAACGCACAGAAGACCTTCCTGGATTAAAACAGAGAGAGAGAGAGGGGAGAGAGAGAGAGAGAGAGAGAGAGAGAGAGAGAGAGAGAGAGAGAGAGAGAGAGAGAGAGAGAATCGCCAGAAAGGGTATCTAAAACATATGTCATAATCATCTACCTATTCCAGATCTTTAAAACAAATTATTTGTTTACCGTGCACCATGAAATCAGAATGGAGGAAGTGTTCTTCTGCCTTAGTTAGCAGATTGAGGGAATGGAGTTTCCAAGCCAAAGGCCTCGCTATAAAAGTTGGAGTAGCGGATTTGTAAGAACATTTGCATATGATCTCATGAAACTACCTTAACTACTTGGAAGAAGAGAACCAGTTAACTCCTAAAACAACGGTAGAGGCTGCTGGAAGTGCTGTAATTGATCTGGTCAAGAAAAAACCCAAACTCAAGTTCATAAAGATTGATTTTCATTCTAAATGGCGTGTCTGTAGCAGAGTGGCTGTTGAGTCAGCTAGCTTAAAATGTGACTTGGTATTAGGCATACAGAGCAGCTGACGGGATAGCCTAGTGGTTAGAACATTGCGCTCGCAATCTGACGACCCGGGTTCGATTCCCGTTCAAGGGGATATTTTCCTCTGGAGTTAACATCAGTGCAGACTTCACTCTCCCCAAAAGTCTTTCGGATGAGACTATAAACCGAGGTCCCGTGTGCAAACGCACGCAGAACATCTTGCACACACGTTAAATCCTATTCCTCTTTTCGTAAGAGTAGGCCATCATGTGCCTGTGAGAACAGATGACAGAATTTACAAAACCGCATACACACGAGGACTAGATGTAAAAGAACACACGGGTGCTTATTCCATTATCCTCGATATAATAATAATAATAATAATAATAATAATAATGATGATGATGATGATGATGATGATGATGATAAAGAGGTGCAAGCAAAATCCGCTTGATAACATTTAGGTGTTTTGTCCTTGCTGTAGGAAACAACTTTGTGGGAAACTCAACAGATGTTATACCACATAATATATTAATTTTTTCTTATGTTTCTTTTTTACCGTCTGGCCCCTTCAATCTCTCTGTGTTTTTATGGTGTTCTGAAGAGGTATTCTCTCTCTCTCCCCCCGTCTCTCCCCCCCCCCCCCTCTCTCTCTCTTTCCCTCTCTCCCTCTCTCTTATTGTGCGCAGCCTCACTTTATATTTGTGTAAAGCCTTTAGAATAAGAGATATCTTGGTTTTTTAAGACATATAATTTGTAACTGATTTTTGTTGTGGTGCTGGTTGTGGTTATATAATAACATTTAGTTTTTTGTGCTTTTCCTTATTTTTCTCACTAAAATACTAAGCAGTTTGGCAACCCCTTTCATGTATGGGTCACGACCTTCTTTGTGAATAAATCTCTCTCTTTCTCTCTCTCTCTCTCTCTCTCTCTCTCTCTCTCTCTCTCTCTCTCCTCTCTCTCTCTCTCTCTCTCTCTCTCTCTCTCTCTCCCTCCCTCTCTCTCTCCCTCTCAGTGATAGCAATTCAATGTAAGAACGTCCTTCAAAAATGATATCTGCATTTGCAATTCGAGGGAGGGCATATTAAACTCATTGGCATTCCATTCTGTGACTTAGCATTCAGGCACCCTGAATCCTGCAGGCATGGATTCCATTCCCAGTCTAGACACATAACAGAGGCAGCGACAGAGGAGCCTTTTGAATTTAGAACAAAATCACCTGGAAGTGGTTTAGCTCTTCTGGAATGCCACATCTAAGCACTTAAACACTTGCTAGAGGCAGGCTTGTTTGAAAAAGAAAAAAAATCCATCATCTAGGTCTGTACACAATTAGTTACACTTTCGAATAAAACTTTTCCCCTTTATCCTATAGCCGTAATAAGGTTATAATTATGCTCTGAGAAAAAAAAAGGCACCCTGAATTTGTCTTTAATGACAGAAGAGATGAAAATCAATGAAATATACAGTAACATAATTATAGAAGAACATGACACTGAGAATCTTCGTGATGCTTTTTCTTACCAAAGACTGAGGTAATATGATACACTGGAGGGAATTTCACGCTCTGCTGATGAAGAAAGACCACCAACAAGATGGTAATGGCCTATTCAGCTGACACCTCTGCTTCCTTTTTCACACAGACACGAAGATGACAGTGTCCTACAATGATGAGCTATAGCTACTACTAGCACACATGTCTCCCTGTTTCAGTCCTTTAAAAAAAAAAAATATGTGAACCTTCTTTTACATACTGCCACCCTCCCCCTCCACTCTCTACAAAAAAGGTTTCTGCCACTATCTTGAATGTCATAAGTATGATACCAAGTACTTTGGCCTCAGAAGCCCTCCACTCCCCCAACTCTGGCAACATTTAACAGTAAATACAGTGTTGGCTTATAAACAAAAGCAAGATGACATTTTCTTTTGAAAACGGTAGACGAATAGCTGGCTGGGAGGAAACTGGATACTGTTGAGTGGAAGGGCTGATAGACGGCCACACTGGTGTGTTTGTCACTGGGCGTAGGGGACACTCCAAGATGGCAGAGTCAGATAGAAGGTAATGGAGGCTAATGTGCTGCCACTGTCGAATTGTCTCAAATTGTTTGGAACTGCCAGAATCAAGATCCGGGGATGTATGGTGTGCGTTGTCTCGCTCTGTTGCATGCAGAGGGAGGTGGGAGAGTTTGTAGATTCACTGATGTGTGACCACGATGGTTGTGCTTGGACTATGATACTTGTTGTCAGGCTGGTGTTGCGACTGGAATATGCTGGGCTATAGGAATAGTCTTGTGTAAGTCTTTAATCTAGTGATGGTTTTGTTTTTGTTTTGATGGCTATTAGTTTGCATTTTCTTTGTGTGCATAATACGTTGCACATCCCAGCTTTTTCAAAATGTCATATTTGGAGCTGTTTGGCTGCAGAAAAAAGCAACAAGAATGGATTTATAGAAGAAGCCAGTTACCATTAAACTACCCCATATGACAAGTCCACATAACAACCACCTCACCATTCCTCAGGAAGAAGTGCATGCAAAACCCTATCCTCACGAACCTTTCATATCACCCTCTTTCCTTCTTTCAGCCTCTGAGTATGGGTGTCCCACAGAGTTCATGTTTTGAGTCACTCTGTTTATGATGCACACTGCTCTATGATATGCTCCTTGGGTTCTTTGTAGTGTAGATGTCATAATTTTATAGACTTTATGATTAAAAGCATTTAAGTCTTCTGCATGCATCTCAGTGCATTGATGAATCTATCATAACATGCTCATTTTAACCTGGCAATATATTGAAGATCAGGGCATGTGTAGAGATTTAGCAAAGCTCTGCTTATCTCTTAATCATACACAATGAAAGAATGTTCACCTGCTTCTCATTATTGTTTCAAATTCTTTTTTTTTTTAAGCAACTTAATATACTCACTGAGCGCCTAGTGATGAAAGAATTGTTTCCTCTCCAGCTGAGACTTTGACATAAACAACATACATGAGTTTGAATCTTTTTCAAGGATAGGTGTGTGTGTGTTATGATATAATAAATACAGAGCTTTTTTTACGTGTGTTTTTGTGTGTTAAAAAAATCTTTTTGATTGGCACACATGTACAGTTCAAAACAAACAAAGTAACTTTTCACCCAGATAAATACAGAGCTTTAGTCCATACCCTGTATACACTGCACCTTAGCTCAATGTCTATAAAAGAACGTTCTTGTTTATCCTTTTCAATATGCAAATCTTATATTAGATATTACTGTGTCAATGAAACACAACGACACTGTTGATGTGAACAATTATCTATGGCTATATAGAAGCCAACTCTTTCTGGTGATCATCCGTGAAGAAAGCTCTCCATGGGTGGTGGACTGGACAGGTTGTGGGCTGTTTGCATAAGGATGTCCTCTCTTGATGTACTCATGGTGATAAACAGCATGTTGAGCATGTGTCTTATAGGCTCTAGATATAGAGACTTCCTCTGGAATGTGTGGTACTTGCAATGGCTTTCAGTCTGTGTCAAAATCAGAATGCTGTACTATTATACCCCCCCCCCCTCTCTCTCTCAGATATCTATCTATCTATCTATCTATCTATCTATCTATCTATCTATCTATCTATCTATCTATCTATCTATCTATCTATCTATCTATCTATCTATCTATCTATCTATCTATCCATCTATCTATCTATCTGTCTATCTGTCTATCTATTTACCTACCTACCTACCTACCTACCTACCTATCTATCTATCTATCTATCTATCTATCTATCTATCAAATCTATCTATCTATCTATCTATCTATCTATCTACCTACCTACCTACCTATCTATCTATCTATCTATCTATCTATCTATCTATCTATCTATCTATCTATCTATCTATCTATCTATCTATCTGTCTAACCAATTATCTATCTATCTATCTATCTATCTATCTATCTATCTATCTATCTATCTATCTATCTATCTATGTATCTATCTATAATTTAGTTTTTATGCCTGTCAACCAGTCCGCATGCCTCTAGAGCATTATTGCCCTCTTTACTATTTCTTTTTTGTATCAAGATTTTATTTCATATGCAATGCACATACTCATGTAAAACAAAACAACAACAACAACAACTCTTTCAGTCAAAGAATGGACCAATGTGAATCATACCATCTCTCAATGAGGTGATATTTAAACCCATTAATTTTATATAATCAGGGACATAGGCTTACTGATATGTGAATATGTGCATACTTACCTTTCTCAGAATAAAAAGTCAGAGAGTTACCATGAATATAAGCCATAAAGAGTTACACCTACGATAAAAACACGTTTGAAAACTTTCTCTGATTACAGAAGATCTGAAAACTATTAAAAAATATTAAAACATTACATTTTATAGAATAAAATATTTGTGCACAGGCACACAAAAAAATCAATGGAATTGAGAGTCTTTGTTATACTTACTCTGATCAAACATTCATGAAATAGGATACAGTGGAGGGAATTTCATGCTCTGATGATGAACAAAGGCCACCAACAAGATGGTAATGGTGTCTTTGTTGCAAGGCTTAGCTTCTTATTTCACATGGACATGAAGATGACAGTGTCAGACAACACTGGACACATTACACATGCCTCTGAAGCTCAGTCTCCTTGTTATCTATCAATATTCCTTTACCCTCTAAGCCAAATAAAGTCTCTCCAAATCCATCCACCCTACCCCAAAAACAATTGTCATGATCTTTAATATCGTTAGGATCAGGGGGAGTCCCTTAGACTTAGACTGTTCCTCCTTTTGAGACTTACGTGTGAATACAATGAGGTTAACCACAAAAAGCAAGATGACCGTTTTTCTTTGACAGTGAAAGAAGGAGAGCGGGCTGGGAGGAAACTGGATACTGTTGAGTGGAAGGACTGATAGACAGCCACACTGGTGTGTCTGTCACTGGGCGTAGAGGACAGTCCAAGATGGCAGAGTCAGATAGAAGGTAATGGAGGCTAATGTTCTGCCACTGTTGAATTGTCTCCCCTTGTTTCACAGCCACAATCAAGATATGTGGATGGTACGTCATCTCGCTTGGCTGCATGTTTCATACCCTTGATGTATGGGGAGAGTTCTCAGAGTCAGTAAAATGTGAACAAGATCGTGTTTCTTGGATTTGGATGAGTGCTGTCTATGTGATGTAGCAACTGAACTGTGCTACCCAGAGAATTTTACAAAAATGCGTCTACAACTGTACTTCTTTGTATTTTTTCATCAACTACCATTGCCACTCTTTTCCGTGTTTATAATCTATTGCCCTAGGTCTTTCAAAATGCCATATGTTAAAGTTTGCTTTGCAGCAAAACTTCGGAGAAAATAGTAATGAGCCTAGGAAGGCAGTAGCTTGTGATAAGAGACACTGCACTAGACAAGACCACTTGAACTACCAAGTCATATTGGTAAGTGTCATCAAGTGATATCTGCAAGGCTCCTCAATCAAGCCTAGAGTGCCACCACTGGCAGTATTCTGTCCTGCCCTTGATCTCTTTAGCTTAATGTGTGACAGGGTTCAGTGCTCCAGTCTGTGCTTTTTATGGCATATACACTTACTTTCTAACCATTGTGATTTCTTTAATATGGCTGACACTATAGCAAATATGTGAATGGCACCCATTTTGAGGGTTCTATTATTTTATGATATGTCTACATCTCTTCATAATATCCCCCATTGCATTTACTCTAATAAAAGCCTGATACTGCAAAATGATCCCCAGAAATAAGCAGCTGAAATTGAATCTGAAAGCAAAACCCTGACAAAGAATCAGTTCCTAAACTGTTGTTCTGTTTCATGTAATATCAATAATAAAATACTTAAAAACATCCACAATCTTAAGAATATTTTCTTCCTTACATATACATTTTAGTTTACAACAGTAATGGCACACTTTTGTTTCCACAGGTTATCACGTGAATCAAGTGCCATGGAACTATTAATAATCATTGTTACAGACTAATTCTAATAAAAGGAATGGCTTTATTAAGTTCTCTATCCTTTTTTTGCCATTGTCTTCTTCCACAAAGATTACAAAGTCTTCTGTGTCCATAAGACACAAACCCTTTTGGCGCATGCATCTTTGTCATGTTTACTCTCATTAGAGACTTATAGAATAGAATAACCTGGAGGAAACTTCCTGCTCTGATTGGGAACAAAGGCCACCTTCAATATGTGAATAGGGTATGTTTTTTGAAGGCTTCCTTTGTTTCACGTGAAAACGAAGATGACAGTGTCTGACAAGACTGAACTCAGTTGACATACCTTCACATCTCAGCCCTGCTTTTGATATCTCATGCTTCCTTTACACCCCAAGCTAATGAAATATCCCCACCCTACCCCACCCCCAAATTAATAGGAAAAAGTTTCTGTTGTTATCTTGAATATAAACGGTATCATGCCAAGTCCCTCGGTCTTATATACTTTTTTGGTCCATCGCAATATAAACCAAAAATATAGTGAGGGTTTATGAACAAATGCCAATTTTCTTTTGAAAACAGCAGACGAAAACCTGACATGAAGGAAACTGGATACTGTTGAGTGGAAGGACTTGTAGACGGCCACACTGGTGTGTCACTGGGCGTAGGGGACACTCCAAGATGGCAGAGTCAGATAGAAGGTAATGGAAGCTAATGCTCTGCCACTGTTGAATTGTTTCCCTTTGTTTGGAACTGCCAGAATCAAGATCCGTGGAAGGCGAGTCGTCATGCTTGGCTGAATAGTCCAGGTTCTTGTTGGTGTTGGAAAGTTTCCAGGTTTTTTGAGGTGAGAGAAAAATGGCGTTGCTTCGAAACTGAGGATGGTAGGATGGTCATGTGGACTGTGCTAAGGCTAGACTTTCACCCTGTTCCTGGTTCCTGGGCTAGAACTCCGAGGTTCACCTATGGTGAGATTTCTGCGTATGCAATCTTATTTTGCCCTCACCATTTAGGTAGCCCCGTTTACTTCCAGGATGCTAGGCTAACTAAATTGTCTCCTTTTCTTCTTTTTCAAGTCTGCATTGTTGTATGCCAGGAAGACATGGGAACCATCATCACCAGACGACGGTGGAAGAGGATTGGGCACATCCTCCGAAGAGACCCACAGTCAATCACAAGAACAGCATTGCACTGGAGCCCAGAAGGAAGGAGAAAAAAAGGAAGACCAAAAGCAACGTGGAGGAGGACTGTAGAAAGTGAGATGAAGGCCATGCAGCACTCTTGGGGGTCAGTGACTAGGTTAGCCCAGGATAGGCAGGAGTGGAAGCGCTTTGTTGCTGCCCTACACACCACTGGGTGTAATGGTTGATGATGATGATGATTGTTGTATGCATTCATTTTGTTCGGTGACTGCTATCAATACCACTTTACTATAACCCGCTGGGCCTATCTTCCTCAAGAAAGATACATAGTTCGAGCTGGTTTTTTTTGCTCTGCTGGCATTATATTAAAGTCAGCTTACTATTGAGATCGCCGCATGCGTACAGAACTGGCTCTTATTAATAACAGCTCACTTGCTTGTTTCCTGCAAGATATAATTCATGATGATCGTCATGATGATGTTGATGATGATGATGATGATGATGATAATAATAAAGATTATAAACAAGACCGGATGCTGTGCTTAGTATCGTTGATAATAGTATCTACTACTACTACTACTACTACTACTACTACTACTACTACTACTACTACTACTACTACTACTACTACTACTACTACTACTACTACTACTACTACTACTACTACTACTACTACTACTACTACTACTACTACTACTACTACTACTACTACGACGACGACGACGACGACGACGACGACGACGACGACTACTACGGCTGCTACTGCTGCTGCAGCTGCTGCTGATGTATTCTTTTTTGTCATAGTGTTATCTTAGCATGTTGATTTTATTCTTATAATTAAAAAAAAAATTCATTATGGTGATCAAAGTACCGATGATCCCGTAATAGCAGCGGCGGCAGCAGCAGCAGTTTCAGTAATAAGAGCAGTAGTAACAACTGTATGAATAGCAGTAGCTCTTGTTGGGCTTGAAGAAGACTAACAAGTAGAAGTAGTAGAAGCAACAGCAGCGATCTTTATTGTAGAAGTAGTAATAGCAGCAGCAGCAGCAGCAGCAGCAGCAGCAGCAGCAGCAGCAGCAGCACAGCAGCAGCAGTTGTTGTCATCGTCGTCGTCGTCGTCGTCGTCGTCGTCGTAGTAGTAGTAGTAGTAGTAGTAGTAGAAGGAGGGGGAGTAGGAGGAGGAGGAAGAGTAGTATCAATATTAGCAGTAGCAGTAATTGTTGTTGTAAAGGTGGTGGTGGTGGTGGTAGTGGTGGTGTGGTGGTAATGATGATGATGGTGATGGTGGCGGTGATCAGAAGAAAGAAACAAACAAAAAAAGTAAAAGATGATGATGATGACGACGATGACGATGGCAACGACTACAAAGACAACGAGAAGGTAGAAAAAACTGTGTAAAGGAGGACAGAAAACATAAATACAATGCTCTTCTATGGTAAAGACAATGTTCTTCTATTGTAAAGATAGAACAATTTGTCTTGCTTTTAATCGCAATTCAATATTATCACCAAATATTTGTAACGGATTTTAAGGCAACGATATACTGCCATTGCTGATTTCCGGTATATCATTTGCGCTCTATGAACATTTTTCAGAGATTTCCTACACTATTTGCAATTTTCAGATCGCGGGGCGGGGAATAGCAATTGAATATCAGCATATTCGTTTTCATGTGGACAGTCAGTTGAATGACGTCCATTAAATAAATCAGTGCCTGTAACGATTCCAATTACATTTCCATAGATAAGGTCAAAGGATACCATGGCCAAAAGAAAAAAGGAGAGGAGACTGAGTGCTCCTTGTCTTTCTTCTCTTCCCTCTCTCTTCTTCAAACCTTGGTTAAGCGCTGTTTTTCCAGTGGCTGAAAAGGACAATAACACAACAGACCCCGGGCATAAAATACAATTGTGCAAATAGGGCATCCCTCCTTTGTACCCCCGAAACTCCGTTCTTATCTGACACAGGGCAGCCAGGTGTGATACAGGTTCTCTTGTCTGTCCCATTCTGAAAGCCACGGCTTAATAGTGCACATGATAGTGCCATGTCACGCTCTACGCAGACATGAGGAAGATTCAATGGTGTGGTCCCTAGAAATAACCCCAGTGTGTCTACGTTTCGCCTCGGGCATGTTATTGTTATGACAGCAGTAATGAGGGAGCGAGGACATTTACGTTCATAGTACTATATTAATGAAGCAGATAAAACGGATGAAAAGAGCAGAAAAAGAAAACGTACACTTTAAGAGAAGAGTTCCCTATGAGAGAAGTTGGGTTTTTTTTCCCCCAAAAATTAGTCCACCAGTGCCAAATTCAGTCAACATATCTTTCTTTAACTTTTTTTTCTCAAAAATCAAACGTTGATTTTTCTAATGTTCACAAAGCAAAAACTGTGTCATATACACATTTGCTTTTAAAGGCCAAGGCTCTTACAATGTAATATGTCTGGATAAACTTTTTCCAAATATCTGGACACACATTTTAAAGTAAAAAACCTCTGACAATACAATAGTTCTGTGGAAATATGTGTCTTAGAAAACAAGCATAGTTCTAGCCATTCATTGAGAAAAATACCTGAATAGATGAAGACTTAATGACCCTGTAGCCTTAAAAAATACAAAAAAACCCTCACCCACCTCCGAAAAAAAGAAGAAGAAAAAATGAAGTTTAAAGTGGGTCTTGAACTTGCTGACTCTTGGCAAAGACTCGTGAAATCAAGGAGAATTTCATGCTCTAATGATAGCGAAATCCTTCAGTAAGATGGCAATGATACCCTTAATTGAAAGCTTAGCTTCTTATTTCACACGGACATGGAGACGGCTAGCTCTGACAATACTGGACTTTTTCCCTGCTCCCATCACACGTGACTCCTTACCTTAGTGCGTGTTGGGTTTTTCGTGTTTGTTTTTAAAGAAAATATTATATTATTATTATTTTTTTTTTTACACATTCAGACATTCGAATGTTTTATTCTTTACACACACACACACACACACACACACACACACACACACACACACACACACACACACACACACACACACACGCACGCACGCACAGAGTTCTTTTTTCCCGTTAGTATCATTAGTGTTCTTTAAAGGTTTTCAGCTTCACCTGGCTGTAAAAAACATGCTAACAGCGAAGGTTTGTAGACAAAAGCAAGAGGATAATTTTCCTTTTGACAACCGAAGAAAAGGTCCACCATCTGGGAGGAACTTTACTACAGTTTTAGTAGAAGAGCCAACAGACGATCACACTGGTGTGTCACCGGGGGCATTAGGGGCACTCCAAGATGACAGACAAACTTGGATAGAAGGCCATAGAAGTTAAGGAACTATCGCTGTCGTGCAGATTCGCTTGATCGCAGCTAGCTGAACTGAATGCCACGCATGTTGTCTCGATTCTTGGCAGACTTTGGGCTCACGTTGATATTTGTGAGTTTGGGGTTTAAATACATTTCATTCATTGAGCCGATCGCACACTCATTAGCGGATTTTGGGTCATCAAGATACGACAAGGACCAGGTGCCCTGCGGTATTTTCTTTTTCTTTCTTGTTGTTTTTGCTCTGACAACGGTCATCCGGAAGTTTAAAACACCAGTCTATTCTCGAAGTCGAAATGCGGCTACCTTAATGCTGGCCCAACACGGTCGCATATGCAAAAATCTCAACATTGGTGAACTCGGAGCTCGAGTAGAGAAACGAAAATGCCCCCCTCCACCCCCCCCTCCCCCCCCCCACACACACCAACAAACAAACCAAACCAAACCAAAACAAAAAGCAAACCGCCAGTCAGTTGTATCCAAGAAGAACAGCATTAGCAAGATCGTTTATTTGCTCATTCACTCATTTATCTTTTTCTTTTGCATCTTAGTTGCTCGTTTATCTTTGAAAGATACTGAAGTTGTTCATCCATCTCAGCGGTATTACTTTCCAGTTTTTGTTGTTATTGGTGGATATTTTCTGGGTTAAAAAAAATTTAAAACAAAAATTCTGACAGCCTACTCCACCATAGAGGACATATATGGGTTTGTAATATTTATCAAAGGAGAAAAAACAACAACTGATTATGGTGTACTATTACACTTTTTCAGTATTTTCGTTTTATAAAGTTATTCGAGCAACGTGGAAACCACTCTCAAGTGAAAGTCTCAGACTGCAGCAGTGCTGAGCTGCATGAACTGTTTGCATGCATTCCGCACATTTAGGATTGATCAGCCGGCATCCATTAAATGAATCATCCGTTGCAGCAATAACAATTATGTCTCCATAGATCCAGGTACAAGATATCAAAGCGAGAAATGGCTGGTGTCCAAATTTCTTTCCGCTTTCTTCCTTGCCCCCGCTCTTGTCTTCAAAGGTTTACTGAGCCCTATTTTCCCACTGATTGCAGAGAGAGAGAATGGAAAGGAAGCTAGCAATCAATTTCCACTGGTGCGGAAGGAGAGCCATACCCTTTATAGATGAATGATTTCTATCCAAAACTCGCCAGCGTGGTGTGATAACAACTGCCTCTGTCGCCTGCCTCAGTTTGAAGTCAGTTTAATGATGCGCGTAGATCTTGTAATGTCATGCTCCATGCAATTTCAAGAAGAAAAAATAATAAAGGACAGAGAAAGCCCCTCCAACTCACTTTGCAGTTATTCCTGCCATTTTTTTTCTTTCTTTATTCAATTTTCTGGGTGTTTTTTCAAAAGGTGTAACCGAGTGATGAATATTTAATATATTCTCTACCATAAAGCCAATGAAATCAACGTGGCAGATGTTTGACTAGTTGCACTATCTGTTGTACTGGTGAAGCCTCAGGCTTGGATGTTCACTTGTTTCTGCAACCCACCGAATACCTACTTGAACTACAGTCTCTCTCAGGTGCACACTTGATAATGTACACAAGCATATGTATATATATATATATATATATATATATATATATATATATATATATATATATATATATATATATATATATATATATATATATATATATCTATATATCTATATGTATATATATATCTATATATATATATATATATATATATATATGTATATATATCTATATATATATATAAAGTTACTGAGGTTACCGAAAACTTGCTGGAGCTGACATCAAGAACAGAGAAGACTTTGGTTGACATACTAAACATGTGTCTGTAACAAAAACTGGCAGACAAGAAATGGCCATTTATATGGGACTCAGTCGTTCCTTGTCATACTCACCCAGAAGATCAACCTCCAGGTTTGTCAGAACATAAATAATGATAATAATAATAATAATAATAATAATAGTAGTAGTAGTAGTGTATGGAATTTATATAGCGCTGAATCTTGTAAAGCAACAAATCAAAGCGCTCAACATCAGGATATTCAGCTATAATAATGCGATCAGAACGAAGCTGATAGCCAACAGCGAAAGTCCACCCTCAACGATGACCAGTGAGTGGACAGGACCTCCCCACAAGGAGGGAGTTCAGACACTGGAGTTCACCATCTGTGGCCAGGGGTCAAACCAGGAGTGATTTTCAGGAGTTGCATGCTGGACATCTTCAGCCACGTCACAGTTCAAACAATCTGGAAAGACAACGAGGTCAGTCTGGGAATGAAACTAAAATGTCTATACCTATTGATTCTTTCCTCTTCCTGTATGCGTATGGTTATTGAACAGCTGGCCTGCTGAGAAGACTTTAAGCAGTTGAATTGTGATACTACATGAACATTCTTGGCATCTCCTGTGGGACCATAACACAAATGTGGAAGTGTACAACTTCGTCAGATATGCTAAAGACTGTCATGAAAACCTCATCACTAGAGACGAGAAGAGAAGACTTCAATGGTATGGTCATGCAGCAAGATCTGAAAGCCATTCAAATATCACCTTGAAAAACACAGTCCAGAGAGATGAGGCAGACAAAGGAATGGATGGGTAACGTTGAATATACGAAAACCAGCAACAATAACAACACCAACGACCGCAAAAAAGAGCACTAGCCTGTATGAATGCCATAATCTCTTCGTATGGCTATCCTAATGTTAAGTAACAGATGTTTGGCTATCCCCACCCTGATGAAACATCAGTGTCTCTGAAAGGTGGACATTCCACACTCTATCTAATCCATGGTTAACGAGAAAACAGCAACAGGAGCCACATCGACAACATCTACACCAATGACAACACTGACAACAGTGTACTTTCACACACACACACACACACACACACACACACACACACACACACACACACACGCACGCACGCACGCACGCACGCACCACGCACGCACGCACGCACGCACGCACGCACGCACGCACGCACGCACGCACGCACGCACGCACACACACACACACACACACACGCACGCGTGCGCGCACGCACGTGCACGCGCGCACACACACACACACACAACTTGTACATGTGCACGGTCAACATTCAGAGTTGTGGTTGTAGGGGTTCAAACCACATAACAGGAGGCTACACACAGGGGCAGTAGCAGCTCATTAGCTTCCCTTACCTTGTATCTGTCTTTACCATCTCTGGCAGATCCCTACACCCCATGACACACCAGTGTGGCCGTCTATCGGCCTTTACCTACAACAGTATCCAATTTCCTCCCAGCCAGTCCTCCGCTCCTGTTTTCAAAAGAAAACTGTCATCTTGCTTTTGCTCATAAACCTTCATTGTATTCGCAGCCAGTGTTGCCACGAAAAAAAAGTCTCTCTAAACCTGGAGGGTTTGGCGAGATACTGATGATATTTGAGATAACGAAAGAAACTGATTTTTCTGTAAGGGAGGGATTTAAAAAGGCTTGCAGTCTAAAGAACCTGCTTAGGATCAAAGACAAAGTCACGAGATGTGGAGGCATGCATGGTGGTGGCATGAAATAGTCCAGCTTTGTAGAAGACTTGCTATCTTCAGGTCTGTGTGAAATAAGATGCTAAGCCGTCATCTTAAGGCACCATTACTATCTTGTTGAGGGCTTTTGTGTGCTTCTGGAGCGTGAAATTCTCCCTCGTGCATCGAATTTCATGAGTGTGTAGAGTCAACTAGACCAAACAAAAATGACTCCACATTTTTACCGGAATGATATGTGTAGACCTTGGCGACCATATCATCAAAGATTTATTTTATTTCTACAAAATATTATATACAAGGATTCACAAACACATATACAATAAATCTTGTCATATACATACTTGGGAATAAAGTTAAACATGAAAAAGAAACTAGCCCTTCACGCTTCATCATTGTGGGTCAGACAGACCAGCTGACAGACTGAGGCAGAGAGGGAACGATACACATGGACAGACTGGACAGACAGTCAGACAAAACAGACACAGAATTGTTAAAGTCATCTGTGAAATGATTTTAAAGCACAGCAACGAATATCACTCTGTACACTTGTTAATGTTATGTTTTATTCACTTCATCAACCAAGTGCACAAAGCTGAATGACAATAATGTTACAAGCCAAAGCTGCCATCTGGAAGTGTCCCTTATGCTCAGAAGCACACCTGTGTGGCCTTTCTATAGCCTTCCTTTCACAGTGTTGAATTGTCCCCTCGCCAATTCCTCTCCAGTTTTCCAAAGAAGCTGTACTGCTGTTTCTTTCCATACCCCCACCCCTCACCCCCCAACCCCCTTACTGTATTCTTAGCTGATATCGAGGGAGAAAACAAAAACAAAATACCCATGCATACATTAAATACAAAAAAAACCCCACCCCTTTACTTGGCAAGATGTTGACTACAGGGAAAGGGAAACACAATAAGAGAGTCAAAGAGCATATGATGTACACACAAAAAGAGCATGTTATGTGAAAAAAAGTTTCAGAAGACTTGATGTGGAAGCACTTGTGATGGCACCCTAAACTATCATTTTACACTGTCGCTTTCATGAGTGTGTCTAATAAGAAGACATATTACTGCCCGAGATGCCAGTACGGTTGCACTGAATAATTTTGTGCTTTATCAGAGTCTTAATATTTCTCTGTGTATTAATTTTCATGAGCAGTTTTTCAAATTTATGTGAACACAAGAAAGACTCACAAGCCTGAAATAAAAATAAAATGAAAGAATACAGAAATATAATGTTCTACTTTCTCTGGTTGTTTTAATCACCCCCCCCCCCCCCACGCCCCCACCCTTCCTTAAAAGTTTAAAAGAAAAGATTGATTAGTCAGTGTGTAGACTAACTTGTTTTAAAGAAAGAAAAGTGTAACACAACATTAACATATTCTGTCTGTTTCCTGAGTTCAGTGTCATGTAGAATTAAGATAAAGCTAAGCTATTTTTCAACAACAACAAAATGGATGCCTTTGCAACATTTCAGCATAGTGCTCTAGTCTATAGCATTGAATTATTTAATGAAATCGGTATAGACGGATCACACCTTGTGGGGATTCATATGTAAACATTGCTGTAGATGCTTGCTGAACTGAATGCCAAAAATTAATATGCTGGTAGAGCCTTGCTTGCATACTTAATTTTCGTGTTTGTACAATTCACTAAATGGTGACAAAAAGTTTCGAATTTGTAATGTGCCCATATGATTTGGGGTTGAGTTTTGTTTTGGTTTTTTCCATGTGTGTCTGGATGAGTGGCTGGACTGCACATAGGTTGATGTGGGAGATGGTAAAATTCTCCACACTTAACCCACCAAGCATTGCAGAGAATCAAGCCTGTCACTCCAAGATCGTTAGAATTGGAGTTATCCTACCATTTGATTGACATGCCCAATAAACATAAACAAAATTGACAGGTATTTGGTAAAGCATAGCCTGGGCAAATCCTCATTCTGGTAATTGGCACTACAGATAAGATAATAGCATTCCCATCACACCTCACTGACTGTGAAAGTTCTAAACACCAACGAGGATCTAAAGCATGCAACCAAACCTAAAGGGCAAACCATCCACAGATCTCTGATTCTGGCAGGGCCAAACAAGGGGAGGCTATTCAACAGCAACAGCATATCAGCTTCAATTACCTTCTATCAGCCTCTGCCATCTTGGAGTGTCCCCTACGCCCAATGACACACCAGTGTGGCCGTCTATCAGTCCTTCCACTCAACAGTATTCAATTTCCTCCCAGCCAACTCCTGGTTGCCTGCTTTCAAAGGAAAACTGTCATCTTGCTTCTGTCCCTCTATTCACAGCCAGTGTTGTCAAAGGGGGGAAAAAATCATCCTGGAAAAGAGCGACTTGGTGAAATACAGTGCTAACTTCAGGATTTAAAAAATGCGTGGGTTGAGAATTGAGGGAAATCACATGTCTTGGAGTACAAAGAAAATGTGTAGTTTCAATGATGGGGATTTTTAAACACAGCGGTTTGTGTACTGTTTCCATATAAATTATATAACTCCAGTACGATTGACTACCGCTGCTTTCATGTCTGAAAAAATAAGAGGGTAAATTGTCAACTGAAAGTATGGATACAATTTTAAGTCAATTTATGCGCCATCAGAGCAGGAATTTTCTGTTTGTACACAAAATTTTACACGGTTTTGATGAGATACATTAATCATAGGAAAACTCACAGTTCCATGCTTGTGTAAGTTTTATCAGATTTTCATTGGTCCTGCAGGTATCAAATTAATGGTGTTAAAATGCAGCATTTTTCTGTCATTTGCCATGTTCATTGATATAAAACTCTTTTGTGTTTGAATATATATATATATCTATATATCTATATGTATATATATTATATTATTTATATACTATATAATATATATATATATATATATATATATATATATAATATATATATATATATATATATATATATATATATATATATATATATATAATATATTTGTATGTGTGTGTGTGTGAAGAAGTAAGATGGCAAATGTAATTGCCTTGGGTTGCATGCTTGCAACTGTCCAATACAGACCAACAACGTCATATATGTTTTATATTGTTGTATTAATGCACAAAGAGACAATGTCTGGATGAATTCAATGAGGATTTTCGTCAAACTAGTGTTCCGAAATCTACAACCAATGGTGCCATTATTTTCAGTCATAGTTTGAAGACAAACTGGACTTCTATCGTTGCGAAACAATTTATAAGAAATTATAGAAGAATCATACATTATTATATGTAAGATAACAATGTGAGTAAACGAATAAGAAAAAAATGCCGTTTTTTTCTTTCTTCTTTAACCCCCCCTCCCCCTCTCGACCCTGTTCCTTGTGCCTTTATTTCTCTCCTGATTAGGAGATGTGGATAAACAGAACAATGGTAACAGCACTAACTTTCAACTACATTCAAATTCATCTGAACTAATTGATGAGAAATGGGGGCACTTTTTGGGAGGTACACATAAAAATAATGATAATGACACTACTTCCAAGTCCTTAGAAAAAAAGTAAGACATTCAACTTCATCTAAATAATTGATGAGAACTGGAACCCTTTTTTGGGGGGAAGCACACAGAACAAGGCAAAAAGGATGGATGGAAAGAAATGGTGGACGTATGATTCCATGGACCCCTTTACAACGACCGCGACAGCCATGATGCAGATCTCACCACCGTCCATTCATCCTCACAGCCAGAGAGAGAGACAGAGAGAGAGGGGGGAGACAGAGAGACAGAGAGAGAGGGGGAGAGAGAGAGACGAAGAGAGAGAGAGGGGGAGAGAGAGAGAGACAGAGAGAGAGGGGGGGGAGAGAGAGAGATGGAGAGAGACCCTGGGGGGGAGCAGGCAAGGGGCCCCAAACTTGGTGAGAAAGAAAATGTGAAAATTGACACCATTTACACGATAAAGAAAATAATTTCCTGCGCTGCGCTCCCGACCCCCGCTCACTCTTTTATCACCACTTGCCCTTATCTGTCGTCTGCTTGCTTCGGCAACTTCGCACCGCTGTTTGAATAATCTCTGCCTCCAAGTTCCCTGCTACCGCCCTCCCACACACACTCACACACACACACACACACTGGTCCCCTTCTCCAGACTTCCAAAGGGCTGCTCAAGCAATGGGGAAATTATTCACTCTCATCTTTATCGTGAGGAGAATCTTATCGGTTCAGCGAGAAGAAATTCTGTATTAATATCCGTCGTTTGATTTGCTCGCTGTCCCTGGAGTCCTGGAGAGGGGAGGGAAGCTGGGGAACGAACGTCTTGAAGGAGTCCGAAAGGGGAAGGAAGAGATAAGGCTTTTGCTCACCTCATCAACACAGCCTGGGGGTAGTAGTAGCAGTAGCAGCAGCAGCAGCAGCAGCAGGAGAGGCAAGCCTGGGGAGAAGAGAAACAGGAGGGTGGCTTATCAAGTCAGCCCGCCCGCCCGGCCCTTGTCTTCCCGGAGACTCTACAAGCAAAAAGGATGCGCGAAGCTCCCCTTCTTCAACTTTTCCTCCCCCCTCCCACCCCCCACCCTCCTCTTCCTCTCCTCCTCTCTAGCCCAGTCTTTCTTTCCACTTCCGTCGTCGTTTATCTCCCTTCGTTTGACCAATAAATTGATATTTACACGCCCCGCTTCGATAAGAAGACGTAATTCCGGGCTTCAGCGGCTTGCTGGCCCCTAAGCGCGGCCACCATGGCGGAGGAGAAGAAGCAGCGGCATTATCGGTTTGCCATTTCCTCTTTATCCCCCCTCCCCCCTTCTCCTCTCCTCTCTTCTCCTCTCCTCTCACGCATCATTTTCTACAACACAAGACCTCAGTGCTTGCTCTTTTGTTGTTGTTGTTTTTCTTAAAGCGGCGGGGGTGACTTCTTTCTTTTTTCTTTTGTTTTTTGTTTGTTTTGTTTTTGATTTTGTTGTTTTGTTTTTCTTCTTCTTCTTCTTAATTTCCCACTGCAGGTCTGATTGACGCCATCAGCGATGCAGGGCTATTAGACACACGCAAATTTCTAATTTACCGCGGCCTCCTAATGCCCCAATAACCAATCACTTTTTCTGGCGCGCATCATGATGAGAGTGTGGGGAGTGGGAAAGGAGGGATGGAGAAGAATCCCTCCCCCCCCCCCCACCCTCTTCCTCTTCCTTTCCCCTCCTCCCTCACTCCCCACCCTTAATTGGATAAATTGGCTGCGATTATTTACTGGTAAATAGCGACATTGACAAGCCGCCCAGCGCTGCCTATCAGGGCCCCCCCCTTTGCCTGATTGGTTCCTGAACTGAGGGTTAGGGATGTTTCATTTCCTAACACTGCCGCTCTTTTCTGCCTCCCCCCCCCCCCCCCCCCCCCCTGCCAAAGGCGCTTTTCTGTTCTCGTGTGTGTGTGTGTGTGTGTGTGTGTGTGTGGTCCTGTCCTTTCTTTTCTTTTTCTTGTGCTGCTGCTGATGTTGGTGGTGGTGGTAGTGATGGCGGTGGCAGTGGTGGTGTCTTTCTTGTTTCTGTCTTTTTTTGTTTTCTTTCGTTCTTTTTCGCTTGTTTTTTTCTTTCTTGGGGGGAGGGGGGTGGGGGGGGGGGGGGTCGTTGTCTTTTTTTCTTCTTAACATTTTCTCTTTCAGTGTGAATGGGGTGACGTGATGGTTGTGGGTTGTGATTGCATGCGCTAAAGGTTCTTTTTTCTCTCTCGTGTGTCTTTTTGCTGCTTGTTTTCCTTTTTCTTTCTTTCTTTTTCTTTCTTTTTTAGGTTGGGGGGGGGGGGATGCAAAGGGTGGTATGAGGTGGGGGTGGGCTAGGGTTGGAGGAGGAGGAAGAGGAGGGTGAAGAAGGGAGTAGGGAGGGGTGGGGGTTGTTTAGTTAGTTTCGTGTTGGAGGAGTTTTCAATTTTGCCGGGTGAAAAATGAGGTGGATACACAGGGACTGCTTACTGAATATGGAGCAGGCTGGATAATAGCTGCTTTTCTTCTCTAGCCTTGTCTGCTCACGCGTGCGTGTGCATGCATGCATGCATGTGTGTGCGTGTGTGCGTGTGTATGTGTGTGTGCCTGCGTGCGGGCGCACGCGCGTGCGTGCGTGCGTGTTGTTGTATGTGATGTGTGTGTGTGTGGTGTATGTGTGTGTGTGCGTGTGCGCGCGCGTGCGCGCTCTAGCGCCTGCAAGATGTTTAGCAGGAATGATTTGATTTTAATGTTCCGTCAGAAGTCTGGGTAATTGCAGATGTTAGCACTAAAATAAAAATAAAAAGTCAGATTTAATATCATCATTTTGCCATTGTTTTAAATGATATGCACAATGGATGAATGGATTTTGGATGGTTAAAACAGTAATTTGTGTGCGTGCGTGCGTGCGTGTATGTATACTTGCGTGCATGCATGTACGTATGCTACTCTAATTCTAACAAGAATGCTTGCAGCATGCACGCCTCGCTAAGTCTGTCTATGCTGTTTTCCTCGCCTACTTTTGTTATGAAATTAAACATATGACGCACATAGTTCCTCAGTCATTACTAACACTTTGTGTGTGTGTGTGTGTGTGTGTGTGTGTGTGTGTGTGTGTGTGTGACAGCCAGCCATCCAGCCAGACAAACAAACAGGCAGATAAACAGACAGACAGACAGAGAGAGAGCCACCGTGTGTGCGTGCGTGCGTGCGAGTACGTGCGTGCGTGCATGCATGTGTGTGAGTAAGTGTATGCGTGCGTGTGTGTCTGTGTGTGAGTTTGTGTGTGTGTTTGTGTGAGTGTGTGTGTGCGCTCGTGTGTGTGTGTGTGTGTGCATATGTGTGAATGCTCGCGGGCATATTGTGCGTGTGGCTATATCAATAGTCAGATAGACAAGACAGACAAGCAGACTGACAAGCTGACACACAGAGAGAAAATCCCACAGAAATGATACTTCAGGAAACAATTGAGACACATACAAAGGGTAGGGTGGAGTGGGGATGCTCTAGTGTGTCAAGCATACACAAAGACACCCCCCTCCCCCTCCCCCCACCCACACACACACTCGCATGCACGCCACTCAACACACATGCACATGCACGCACACTACACACACACACACGCACCTGTCTCTCATACACACGCGCGCACGCACACACACACACACAAACACACACCACAAACACGCGCACACATCATATGCACACATACACATACATACATACCATACACCCACTCGTACACACACACACCCACACCACACACACACACACACACACACACACCCACACACACACACACACACACACACACCACAAACACACAAAACACACACACACACACACCACAAACATCACATAAACACACACACACACACACACACAAACACACACATATTAAACACACAAAACACACAAACACACACATACACACACACCACCACGCACAGACAGACAGACAGACAGAGAGTAGATAGAGAGTGAGATAGAGACAACAGACAGACAGAAACAACCACAGACAGAGACAGACAGACAGAGACACAGAGAACAGAGACAGAAACAGAGTCAAACTGGTGGTAAAGCATTCCACTGCAACGGATGAACGCACCAATAATGATATTCCCAATCAATAGCCACCATAGCCGGCAATAGTTTTCCACTTCACTTATCAAAAAGGAAAGCTGCCTGGATTTCGCTCAATTAAAGAGGCATCTTTTGCTTTATCTGACCATCGTAGCTTGCGGGAGAAACTACCGTCCCCCCCAAGGGACAATAGGAAGAAAAAAAAAGACAATATAAAAAAAGAAAGAATAAACAAAGAACGAAAGAGAAAAGGAGAAAAAGAGAACAGACCAGAAATCTGTCATCAAACCTATCCTCAGATCAATGTTGTTCACGGTACTTGATATCACTCCTGAAATCTCAATGAAATTATATGTACAGCGCATTCCGTTCACAGCGAACTGGAGAACCAACTGCTGCGCGAGGAAGAAAAATAGGAGACAGCGCAGAAAGAAAGAAAGAAAGTAAAGAAAAAAAATGTAATAAGAAAATGAAAAGAAAGATGTTCAAGAAAGCAAGAGAGAGAAAGAAGGGAAGGAAAGAAGGAAGAAAGAAAACTGATCGAGAGAGAAGACACAAGAGAGAGAGAGAGAGAGAGAGGAGAGAGGAGAACGAACTTGAGAGAGAGAGAGAGAGAGAGAGAGAAGAGAGAGAGAGAGAGAGAGAGAGAGAGAGAAAAGAGAGAGAGAAGAGAGAGAGAGAGAGAGAGAGAGAGAGAGGGGGGTTCTTTTATTCTTTCTTTTATTTTAAGGATAATGGAAAAAGCACTCGTGTTCTTTTTTTTACATCTAGTCCCCGTGTGTACGCGGTTTGTAAATTTGTTGTCAGCCGTTCCCACCGGCACACAATGGCCTACTCTTCCGAAAAGCGGAACGGGTTTAAACGTGTGTGCAAGATGTTGTGCGTGCGTTCGCACACGGGACCCCGGTTTATAGTCTCATCCGAAGGACTTTTTAGGGGGGGGGGGGGGGGGGGGGGGGGGGGGGAGTGGAGTCGGCACTGATGTTAACGCCAGAGGAAAAATCCTCTTGAACGAGATTTGAACCCGGGTCAGCAGATCACGAGCGCATCACTCTAACCACCAGGCTATCCAGAGAGAGAGAGACAGAGACACAGACAGTGTAATGGTGATGACGACGATGATAATGATGAATAATGACGGTCAGTGCTACTTCTGCCCCAAAGTTACTGCTGCTGCTGATGATGATGGTGATGGTGATGGTGCTGATGATGATAATGATGGAAGGGGAAAAACCCAAAAGATTCTGCTTCTGCTGCTGATGACGACGACAATGATGTTGGTGGTGGGTGGTGGTGATGGTGATGATGATGATATGACATGACATCATCCCATCAAGCAAGCCACAAAAATAACAACTCATCAATTTCAATTCAGTCCTGTGCAAAGAATCAGGTGTTTGCATAATTCATGCAAACTTCCCATTTATGAAGTCAAACCCCGCCCCCCTTCCCTGCTACAACCCCCCCCCCCCCCCCCCTCCCTCCTTTTTCTTTTTCTCTCACCCCTTCTCCTCTTCCTTCTTTTCTTCCTTTCTCATCTTCCTCGTCTTCTCATGCCACATAGTGTTTGTTGAAGTATAGTCCTAAAATAGCCTTTGAAATTGTTCTCTTATTCTTTACAGTCTTCTTGATGAATACTGTGAATTTTTCTCCTTCGTTTTCTGTGTTTTTCCTTTGGTTAGCTTTCTTTGAATTGGTTTATTTTCGTTCGTGTGTTCGTTGTTTGATTTGACGTTATTTATTTATTTATTTTTATTTTATTTATTTTATACCACTTTAAGTCAAGAGATTTCTCTGCGTGAAATTGGGGCTGCTCTCCCCGGGGAGAGCACGTTGCCACAAGAGCAGCGCCACCCTTATCAGTGATATCAGACAAATATTTTTTTAGTGTAGGGAGGCTGGGGTACTGGTAGTCGACATTGGATATACTATTCAGTTATATTGAATGTAAGGTACACAAAGACTGTAGGCGACTACAATAACTGATAAAAGCCACACACACACACACACACACACACACACACACACACACACACACACACACACACACACACACACACACACACACACACACACACACACACACACACACACACACACACACACACAAACCACACACAGAGTGTATGTATGTGTGTCTGTGGTGTGTACGTATAATCTGGTAATCATTTCAATGAGGAGAATTAAGAGTTACGGTAACTTAGTCTAACTGAGTAGACAGACACACAGCTGAACAGACGGGAGTTTCATATTATATACCTTGCAAGGAACTGGGTGGGTTTTTTTTCCAAAAGGAAAAGATTGTGCGTAGCTCAGGAAAGCAGAAAGAAGGAACGTGTGTTGTGTCACAAAATGTAAAGGTTATTGTCCTAAAGTGGACAGGCTCCACGGATACGAGAACTTCTGGCTGGGCCTGGAAACTTCCTGTGGAAACTGACTTCTTTTCCTTCACCAGGTGGGATGCCAATGCATAGGCTGTAAATGGCAAGACAAACAGTTCCAGCCTGTCAAGTCAAGTCAAGTCAAAAACACTTTAATCACCCCATGAAGGGCAATTGCAGCCTGATCTGACAACTATTTTTTAAAAATTTCTTTTATATCGAGGATAATGGAATAAACACTTTATGCTTTTTTACATCCAGTCCAGGTGTGTATGCGGTTTTGTAAATTTTGTCATCTGTCCCATTCCCTATTTGCTGTGTTAGTGTGCCAATCGGTAAAACAGCAGATTTTTTCTGGGAAAGTTGGAGAGTACTCGCTTTATATTCGCATTCTCAACTGAGTGTTTACTTATGCTAAATCTTTTGACAGCCGTTATTATGGGTTGTGGTTTCATATGTTTTGAGAAAAAACCGATGCGTGATGCAGTTTAGAAATGAATAGTTTCAAGTTACTTTTTGAACGGGTTCGCGCTTTCGAATGTGTTAATCCACGTAGCCACGAGGAATCCATGTAACAACACCACCAACAAGAAATTAAAAAGAAAAAATCGATACAGTCACTAAAGTTCCCCTTGGATTTAATCTTGAAATTTAAAAAAGTAGACTTGGCATTCTTCGGAAGGACGAAAACATAATTTGAAGGCATTTATTTCACATAATACGCGAAGGTGAGTGAAATTTATTTGAAATTTAATTTATGAAGTTTGAAAGAGAAAATGCCTAAAGAAAAATTAAATCCCAAAAAAAGTTTAAAAAAAAATTCTAACATGTAGCCTACAATACAACTAGAAAGGTTAAAGAAACGTAAAAGGTAAGGTAAAGGAGTCCCATAACCTATAAGGTCGTAGGGGAGCGAGGCGTCGGAGACCTCACTTCTCTAGGGGCCAGCATATTGAGGGCGGCGCCCATCTCCTCTCCCTCACTGGTTTACCTTCCCTGACCCTAAAGAGGGCAGGTACCCATTTACAGCTGGGTGAACTGGGGGAACTGTACTGAAGCCAAGGCGCGCAAACGGTCACCCATCCAACTGGTAACCACGCTCGACGCTGCTTAACTTGGCTGGGGGAAAGCGAGTGCTCCGACCACTGAGCTATCCCGTCCGTACACACATTTAAAAGCAGTAAATACAGAAAATTAAAATAAACAGCCACAACAAAGAAAACGACCACCACAACAGCCATCTAGCATCGTTATCACTAAACAATACCAACCGGACAAACTACAGAAACACACGCGATAGCGGCAACAAAATCAGCAACAAAAGGCAGCGACAGCAGCGACAACCCTAATGATGATGGCAAGCAACAAAAACCAGCAGTCGCTGTGGCAGCAACAATCATAGGAAAACGACAACAGCACATCGGCAACAATAACAGCAACAACAATTACTAAACAACTGATGGCACAGACCGCGATTTTCTACCACCACCTCCACCACCACCATCGCAGACACAGGCCACAACCACACCACCCAAGCTACCACACAGCACCACCACACTAAGGTGTTAGACCAATGCAAACTCCATGGGTGTGGTGGGGATTCCCTATAGTTGTTCAGAATTCACACCTGCATGCCTCGCTGTCTTGTGATGAGCGAAACATTGGATCTTTGGAGGTACATGGTAGCACTCTCGTTGCTTTAGGATCAGTGTCACAGCCTGTTCAGCGCTCACCGTCGTTTGTGCATACTGCTGCTGCTGCTTTTACTGCATCAGAGAACGACGAACGGTGAACACTGAGCAAAGGTGTATGCGTAACTTAATCTTTACGACTACATTCGCACCAACACCAACAACAACACAAAAAACCCTGACAAACAAACAAACAAAAAACCTACAACAACAGCAGCAACAGCAACAACAAAACCCAGCAACACAGAGAGTAAAAGCAAAGGAAAAACCTAAACAAAATACGACAGATAAAAAAAAAAACCACACAGAAGCATTGAAAATAAAGCAATATGCTATCATCATCATCATCATCATCATCATCATCATCATCATCATCATCATCATCCCACCACCACCACCACCACCACCACCACCACCTTGCAGCAGCAGCAATAGCAGGAGCAGCAGCAGCAACAGCAACAGCAACAACAACAAAGACTGTCAATATGCCCAGCCCAGTTTGTAAGTAGCGGCAGCAGGAGCAGCAGAGGCAGCAACAGTAGCAGACGCAGACACCATTCCCAGCATAAAAAAAGAAGCACCAACAACAAAACAACAACAACAACAACAACAACAACAACAAAAGGAGCAATCAAGCAATCGTACCCCCTCAGCCACAGAACGAAAGTGCCAGCCAAATTCGCTACCGATAAATCATAATTTACCCTTACCGGGATAAAGCGCCCAAATCGGAAGGAGGCTTTGAAAGGAAGGCGGGGGAGAAGCCGCGTAAAATCGCCGATGAAATTTCGCAGGCACAAGGCAAGCTCTATTGGCGGGCTTCGGCGCGGTTTTACCACCGCTCCCAGTTTATTAATCGCCGACTTGGAAATGCAAATAGCGCCAGTCGCCTCAACAAATTGATAGTGATATCCGGGTCTTGAGCTGCTGGCAGGAATTTAGGGCCGAATCGCCGGGTTAGGAGGCAGAGAAAGTTTTTGTCGCCGCACCAATAACGATTTCGCCGACAGCCTCGTCAGAATTACGTTCGGTTTCTCAATGCGTAGCCCCCGTCCTCTTCTAGCTAGTGTGGTGCTCATTTCTAAAACGGGTCATTGGGTCCAAAAGCACCGAGAGTGCTGCATATGGTTCAGACGGTACTTCTCTGTGGAAATGGCCAACTGTTGTACAAGTTTGTGAGTGGACACTTGGCTGTTTAGCTATTGTTAAAAAAATCTACTATAAGATGAAAGGAAAAGTCCAAGTGTGTGTGTGTGTGTATGAAGAAGAGGAAGCAAATAAGTTTACCAAAAGGTTAATATCATTTTGACCTATTTATGTATCTATGCATGGTTTCAAAAATCGGTTCATTTGTTTCAACATGAAGATCAGAATTATCAGGTAAAAAAAATTGCACTTGAGCATATTCAGACGAAAGACTTCAAGTTGTATCTTCACGTACATGAGCTTAGTATCTTGGCACGTAAATTAGAATCACCGAACATCTTGCCGCACACGTTGAAACCTGTTCAGCTTTTTGGAAGAGAAGGCCATTGTGTGCGGGTGGGAAAGGATGACAACATTTTAAAAAACTGCATACACACGGGGACTGGATGTATAAAAGCACATATGTGCTTATTATATTATCCTCGAAATTTTTTTTTTTTCTAAGTGACACACTGGTGTCATCTGAGTATGATGTCAAACTGAATGTCTTTTACAATGTCGTTGATGTATGTAAGATATAATAATGGACCTAATACTGACCCTTGGGGAACACCTGCATGTACCAGTTTGAATCCAGTCTGTCTATTGCTTTTTACTACCTCAGCATGAGACCAGTTAGACAGATAATCTACAAACTAGTCTAACAATTGTCTCGTACGCCAGTTGTCTTCATTTTGCACAACAGTCCCTTGTGCCAAACGCGATCGAAGGCTTTCACTATATCGAAGAATACAACCTGTGAAGTGACTCTGTGATCAAACGAAGAACAAAGACCAAACAAAGATCAAACCGAGAGATACAAACCGAGAGATACAGACAACCTGCAGTGTTGGTCAGGTACTTTGAGCAACACTCTCAAACTCACATCTGTAAAGTGGATGAAGCTCAACTGTATGGTCCCAGTCTTCCCAATACGCCAACAGCACACTCACTTTGAGTAGGAACGGCTAGGGTCCGAAAAATCCCCATGACTCTTATGGGGTTCGAACCCGCGACCTTCCAGTCCGTAACCCAAGGTACTAACCACTGCGTCATGGCGGCTGGTCCACAACAGCTCCTTGTTCATACTTGTTTGCCTATTGTCTGTCTGTCTGGTCTGTCTGTTTGTCTGTCAATCAGTGTGTGTGTCTCTCTGTCTCTGTCTCTCTCTCGTGGTGTGAATTCTTTAGAGCTTTTAAAACAAGAGCTGGATCGGTGGTCTTGAAGTAACGCATGCACCCATCTAGAAAGAGAGGGGCCGGGGTTCGATCCCTATTTCAGCCTGAATTTTTCCCCATCCACTAGACCTTGAGCGATAGCCCAGGTGTTAGTCTTTCGTATGAAACTATACCCCCGTGGGTATGAAAGGGTTGGGGGCTGGGGGGGGGGGGGGGTCAGGGTGGGGGGGGTGGGGGTGGGGGTGGGGTGGGAGTCTGTCAGTATAAATAGCATCCCCACCTTCTGCAAATTTTTTTTTTTTTCTAAGAAAGCTATTCCAGTTTGCGTTTTAGCGCTTTTGTTGAAAAACAACCCCCCAAAAAACAACAACAAAAAAACAAAAACAAAAACAAAACAAAAACAAACAAAAAACAAAAAACAAAACCCAAACAACCCCCCAAAAAACAACAACAACAACACACAACAAAAATAAACAAACAAAAAACAAACAAAACCTTAGAGCATGGTTTAACTACTCGCTTGCATAAGAAACACCGGATGCTGGTGCGTGGTCATGCGCACTGGCATTTGCGAAGTGTGCAGTTCATGATAACTGTTCACTCATAAGGTTGAATAAAAGTGCTGCAATACTGGCCCACACTCCTCACTTGGCTGCTACAAGTTCAGAGCGACAAGCGGGAAAGAACTACGCGTTGTCGCCGTGGGCAGGTCTGACCTGAGGCTACAGGTAACTAATGTTGGTTTTACTGATGATTCTGATTTGTGTAGTATTAATTTTCTTTTTTCTTTACATGTTTAAACATCTCGAAAAGTAGAAATAGTTAATGATAAATTGAATTTAGTTTTATTACCGGTTCCAAAATGATGAATTGATTATTAAGCTGGGGCAAGATTACCGTGCGCTCCCTCTTCAGTAAGTAACCTGACTTTTGCTCAACACCTTTTAGGAGTTGCGGCAAGCAATTGACATTTTTATGTAGCATCTTGAGCAAGCTTTATATGGCGGAACCCATACCTTTTCGCAGTTTTCTGTTGAGGTAAAACAAATGTGGATAATGCCGAAATGTTTGTCTAAAGCAAGTTTCTTTATACCAGTAGTATCTAAATTGTTTTTATTCGTGATAAATTTGTTGCAGTGGGTCACTCTCGGGTAGGTTATTTCCTGGTGCCTTTTAAAGGATTCTGGCATTAACTTGACTTATCCCATACCTCCTTGAGGAGTCGGAAAGCACCACCCTGAAACTTTCAGGTCAATGTATTTAATGTAGACAAGCTGAATCTGGCAAAGCCCATACCTCTTAAGGTTGGAGGGTGCATGCTGGGTATGTTAGTGTCGTACATACCACTGGAAAAGTGGATAGATTTTTTTTCAACGTTTGCCTAAGATTTCTCATTGTTCGCATTCGACCTGAAGCAGAAAAATATAAAATGGATCCTCACTGTAGATTTAAACCCACATGACTGTTGCTATCGGATTTCGATATCAGCACCCTAGCAGCTATTATGTTATTCACTCATATATAATTGGGCTATTTTTTGTGCTGCTTGACCAGCGTATACCCATTGTTGTATGTGTGATCTGTCATCTGTTGATGGGAAAACTGGAACAATATGTGCTATTCTTGGAATATTTGTCCGTTTAGCTTCGTATAATTTCTATGTACCTATCAAGTTAGTGAGTAGTTAAAGATTTCAGAAATATAAATACACGCTCATGCACGCATATGCGCGCACACACACACACACACACACACACGCGCGCGCACGCGCGCGTGCGAGTAGGTGTACAAGCGCAAGAGTGCACACACTTTTTGACTTGCCTTGTTCAGCGAGTTCATCTCATTGCCATTATCGTTGTGTTCAATGTTAAGTTTGGAGGTACAGTCTGCAGGTGTAGCTTTTATTAAGCCTATACAATCTATAGTTATTGGATTGCCAAATATGATTATAGAAACTGTTGACAATGAAGTGACACATGGATATGGGTTTCAATCGGAGAAAATGTCGCATTTGGTTTTCGCACGCTCCTCCCAGGTTCTACAATGGTGATATTTTATGTTGCCTATATGACGGTTTATCCACCATCAAGGTAGCGGCATAGCGACTTCGGGGATGTCTAACCACAGCAGTGTGCATGCACTAAAACATCATCAGTATCTACAAGCACAAGGAGTTTGGAGGGAGTGGAGTCGGTACCGATATTAACTCCTGTAAAATTCCCTAAGACTGGCGGCTTGTGGGGAGGGGGGAGGGTCGATCATGGGCCCTCAAGTCACAAGGGCGACACCATTATCCACTAGGCTATCCCGCCCTTCTTGAGTACTATTCAACTAGAGCCTTGTACAAAGAACACGGAACTAACATAACAAATGCATGAATGCAAAAACTTCATGCACACATGGAAGCACACCCGACACAGCTGTACGCACAGGTGCAGACATGATGCGCATGCACACACACGAACATGCACATAAAGCTCGCGCATGTACACGCGCGCACACACTCATACGCATGAATGCACACATAGACGTAACGCGCGCATGCACACACCCAGTAAATGGGAGTAGAAATGAGATGTAGTAAAAACCAAGTAGAATACAAAAACCAAGTAGAATACATAGTGCTAACCACCAATTAGAACTAAGTGCTAGTCATAACTAACCGAAAACTTTATGCTCACAGGAAGGAGCATCACATCAGAAAGACGACACACACGAGCTTCAGCCTCTCAACAGAACAGAAAGCCACCCTGTGTATCAACCCGCAGACCTTGCTTAATACTTCCACCTTCCTTGGGGTGATCTGTGACTGGCAGCTAACTTGGTAGCAGAAGACTACGGGAACAGAAGCCAAAGAACGACTTGGCCTACGAAGAAAAAGCTGCTTGGAGAACTGTGGTGGTGATGACTTGCGACTTCAACGAAAATCTCATTGTAAGTATGATTAAGTTTTTCCGGGTTTTTCTTTTGTTGTTGCAGATATTGGGATATTTGGTAATCGTGTTTTGAACAGGTCTAGTTTCAAGTAGACATGGATGCTGGCAGCTGGCGGGCAGGCACCATAATGTAGTTTTGCGTGTGCATGCATGTGCGCCCGTGTGGGCGCCTGCCCCCTCTCCCCCCCCCCCCCCCCCCCCCCCCCCCCCCCGCCACCCAACACACACATTCACTGACTACCTTGCACATCAAATTTTGTTCAAAAGCCGAGAGAGAGAGAGAGAGAGAGAGAGAGAGAGCGAGAGAGAGAGAGAGAGAGAGAGAGAGAGAGAGAGAGAGAGAGAGAGAGAGAGAGAGAGAGACTTGAGCACAAATGTTAGACAAAAACATGAATATTATCATAAATTGTAGGCGTCTATAACTGTAGCGTGTTTTCTTTTGTCTTTTTGTTTTCAGAAACTTCCCAGCAACCTCGGACCTTCTTGCCGCAAACACCAGCTTGTGAAACGTATTGGCTGGGTTTGGCCTTTGTAAGAGGGTAGAGAGTGGAGGAAGGAAATGGTTTGAGAGACCCTTTAGAGTTTGTTTCCAGGTGTCTGTGTCAGGCAGATAGTCCACCTGAGTTTTCAGAATGGGAATATTCTATCCTCAAAATTCTCATTTTCATGAAGATTTATTGACGTGCTTCCAGATCTTGAGCAGGACTGAGCCAGATTAGTAGTATGAATTTGCAAGAGAGGGGATTTAAATGTCCAATTATTTCTCCAGGGGAATGAAAACAGCAGTGAAATGTCCAAGAAGATAGAAATTGAGTCCCAGTCATGCAAACTTTGCTGCCAAAGTTCTTTGTCAGACAATGTTGTTGCCATTGGATTGTCCTGTTAGTTGCCTTCAAACCATTGCTGGGCACCAAATTCCTGATTGCATCCTTGATCCTTGCTAAAAGATTAGACAACATAAAATAAGACAGAATAAAGTAAAACAAAACAAACTAAAATAGAAATAAAAACTAGCTAAAAATGACGAAATAGGAAATAAAACAGAAATAAAAACTAGCCAAAAATTATAAAATAGGAAAAAAAAAAAGAAATAAAAACTAGCTAAAAATGATAAAACAGGAAATAAAACACATAAAAACTAGCCAAAAATTATAAAATAGGATTTAAAATAGAAATAAAAACTAGTCAAAAATAATGAAATAGGAAATATAAATAAAAATAACTTGTAACATGAAACAAAGTCGGTAAAAAAAAATCCTAGCAACAAAAAGAAAAAAAGATATATGAATTAGGAAAAAATAGTGCAAGAGATCTAAGGAGAGCAATCTGGGTAACAGTGATGTCTTGGTGTCCAAAAATACCACCCCCTACAAAAGGCTTTGAGACAACATGGTTATGAGGGAGTACATTTTCATCTTTGGGACAGTGGTTGAGAGAGTGACTCCATCCTTGGGACAGTGCTTATGAGGGAGAGTGACTTCATCTTCGGGACAGTGATCATGAGGGAGTGTGACTTTATCTTTGGGACAGTGATCATGAGGGAGTGTGACTTCATCCTTTTGACATTGCTTATGAGGGAGTGACTTCATCCTTGGGACAGTGGTTATGAGGGAGTGACTTCATCCTTGGGACAGTGGTTGAGAGAGTGACTTCATCCTTGGGACAGTGGTTGAGTGACTTCATCCTTGGGACAGTGGTTGAGAGTGACTTCATCCTTGGGACAGTGGTTGAGTGACTTCATCCTTGGGACAGTGGTTGAGAGAGTGACTTCATCCTTGGGACAGTGGTTGAGAGAGTGACTTCGTCCTTGGGACAGTGGTTGAGTGACTTCATCCTTGGGACAGTGGTTGAGAGAGTGACTTCATCCTTGGGACAGTGGTTGAGAGAGTGACTTCGTCCTTGGGACAGTGGTTGAGTGACTTCATCCTTGGGACAGTGGTTATGAGGGAGAGTGACTTCATATTTGGGACAGTGGTTATGAGGGAGAGTGACTTCATCCTTGGGACAGTGGTTGAGAGAGTGACTTCATCCTTGGGACAGTGGTTGAGAGAGTGACTTCATCCTTGGGACAGTGGTTGAGTGACTTCATCCTTGGGACAGTGGTTGAGAGAGTGACTTCATTCTTGGGACAGTGGTTGAGAGAGTGACTTCGTCCTTGGGACAGTGGTTGAGTGACTTCATCCTTGGGACAGTGGTTATGAGGGAGAGTGACTTCATCTTTGGGACAGTGGTTATGAGGGAGAGTGACTTCACCCTTGGGACAGTGGTTATGAGGGAGAGTAACTTCATCCTTGGGACAGTGGTTATGAGGGAGAGTGACTTCATCTTTGGGACAGTGGTCATGAGGGAGTGTGACTTCATCTTTGGGACAGTGGTCATGAGGGAGTGTGACTTCATCTTTGGGACAGTGCTTAATAGGAGTGTGACTGTCACCTACTGGCATCTTTTAGGTAATGGGTATGAGGGAGTGTGACTTCTCCGAGACAGTGGTTATGCGGGAATGTGGCTTCATCTTTGAAACGCTGGTTATGAGGATATGTGACTGTCGCCTACTGGCATCCTTCTGGTAGTGGTTATTGGTGTTAGTGTTACCTATTGGCATCTTTGACATGGTGGTAATGGAGTGTGACTGTCATCGACAGGCGTCCTTCAGAAGGTGGTAATAAGGAGCGTGGCTTTGCTGTCCCTCACATTTTCATAACATTTCTGTATTTTCCTTCCCACCTTCGGTACTGGTCCTAACCTGGTTAGTCATGTGGATCGCATGGGAGTCTTCAGAAGTGGATCAATCATCTGGAGCATTTTTTCCCATCAAGACCTTGCTCAGTAAGTACATAAGTATTGCTATAGTTGTTATACATGATTCAGGTTTCCGCGTTTGCCTGTTAAGTCTTTGCAGGAGATAGTTTCAGTTGTTCGCTATAATTATTTGTTTATAAGAAAACACATTTTCTTGCAACACTTCACGTTTATTGTTGCTTGTAAAGTGCTCGTAAACTTTGGTTGGTATTGGAATTTTATTTGTATATAAGATTTGTCAAATTGAAAAAAATGCTTCATTGTTTGCAAATCATATTTTCAAGGACATTGTTTTAGCTCATTTAACTTCCATGCCCTTGAATGCGTATGAATGCATCATCCAATATGCTGACAGCACTTAAATTTGACCACAGTGAAAAGTGAAAGGCTCACTGAAGGAACTGTGCATCAGCTCTATATCAAAGTGATGAGATCGAATCAATGTGTGAGTCAATACAACGGTTTTTCAGTTTTACTGATGATGACGTACTGCTTCCAGGGGCTCAGAGCTGGAATCGAGTGCCAGTAACCTAACAGGTGTGATGGCAGCTGCCATGATCTGCGTTTTCTAAAAGGAGACGAGGTATTTATATGTTTACTGCCATTTTTTTCTTATTTTTAACCTGATAAGTTTTATGTTCTGTCTTTATCGTCTTTGCTGGTGAGGTCTCCATTGGTTCTACCCACTACTGCTTTTTAAAATGTGTTCCTTTTTGCTTTTTTAATTGACGTGAAGAGGCTTGAAACTTCATATTTACCAATTTTCTACTCTATTTCATTCTTTTATTACTGATGGGATCTTCTCCTGGTCTAGACTTTAGTTAAGTTTTCATCATATGTGTTCTTACTGTCCATCATTGTTTCCTTTATGGTTTGATTTTACTTAATTTTTTTCCAAGTTTTAATCTTGTGATGTACATCTGTTCTGCCAGGTGTCATGTGGGGCTGATTAAAGATTGGACCAACCTTGACAGGCTGTTTCTGCAAAAGGCTGAAGATAGACCACCGTGGAGAAAGCTGTTGACAAACGCATCCGTCATTAAGGACTGATGATACGAGACCAGAAAGCTCAATTGAAATCCGACACCATTTGGTGCTGTGACATCACGTCCAACAAAAACGAAAATCAGGTACCATTCATTTTGTCATCTTTCTGACTACCCAACTAGAATTTATCTTTATACAATGTATTTTTCTTGTTTGTCGTCGTCTGTGCTCGCCATTTTCTTTCTGAATTGTCTGTCCTTTTGTTGCTACTTTTGTCCTGTCACAGGTATGAAACTGCATGGGAAAGAAAAATAAAGCCCACCACGAGATCGAAGCAACATGGGCCATTAAATCATACTTACACTATAGTATAGCATTCGGTTCACCAACTTTGAGACAACAAAGATGTACTCCGCACTTTTTTCTTCAAAATATGCTTGGGTGTCAAACCTGAGACAGAGGCACCTGCAGAGTTGGTAGAGTAGTTTATCTAAACTATCTGTCGTGCATCTGTGAAGTGTTTGATGCTCAAGTTGGTGGTTCCAGTTTTCCCATTGACCCACAAGTTTTACTCTGGGTCAGGCCTGGCTATATTTAAAGAAGGAAAATATCTTTATGCTGTTCATGGGATTTGGACCCATGACCTTACAACCAAGAATCCAGTGGGCTACCTTTGACATTATGGCAGCAGGATGATTGTTTATTTTTGCCATATATAAATTTATCATTAGTTCTTAATGTTTGCTGCTTTGCTTTTTATTCTAAAGTTTGGGACTTGATTCTGTTTGACCAGGTGCAACAAGAGCGAGAATAATTCAAGTCTGGCGCCATCAGTCACTGGAGGATGGGAAGCATCGCCTGTGCCAAGGTTAGTACATCAGAACAGGTCAAGTCCCAACACTACCAGTCACTGAGTGATGATAGGAAGCATAACCCCTTCCTAAGTCAGTTCACCAGATTAGCTCCCGTCAGATGCAGCGCCATCAACTGAATGATGGGGAGAAATCGCCTTTACCAAAGTCAGTCCACCAGATTAGCTCCAGTCGGATCCAGCACGATCAATAAGTGAATAAGTATCCTCTGTGCCAAAGTCAATACACCAGAACAGCTCCAGTGGGATCCAACACCATCAGTCAACTAAATGATGGGAAGCATCGTCCATGCCAGTCAGTACACTAGAACAGCTCCAATCACGTCTAGTGCCATCAGAAACTGAATGATGGAAAGCATCACCTGAGCCAAGGTCAAATCACCAGAACAGCTCCAGTCAGGTTCTGTTATCAAAATTTGAATGAGGAGAAGCATCACTGCTGCAAGTTCCATTAACCTGTCTGAATGAGGCAGAGTCAGGACCCAGGTTAGAAAACTACTGATCTCATTTGTAGCAAACCATTTGAATTTTTCTTTAATGAATTGCCTTGCCTCTTTCATTGTTGATCAAAACAAGAAAATAAAATGCAGACTGAGGTCAATTTCATATTTTTTTCCTGTGCTTTACAAAACAAACATAGCTTTTGTGTAAATTTGCAGATTGATTTTGGTTAACCCACATGGTTGGCCAGGGCGTTGATACAAGAAATGACATTAGAGGTGATCTTATGCATTTTGTTTTATAATTCCTCGGTGTTTGAGAAAGAGCTTTACGAGCGCGCGCGAGGTGATAGCCCTCATATGGCCTCTGTAGTCGGCGGGGCTCAAGTCCTATGGGCAAACTTCACTGTACCCACCATATCACTATTGCAAATCACACTTAAAAGGGCAAATATGCAAAGTTGTCTGAAAAGGTTTTTAATTGCTAGTTGATTCTTTCCATGTGATATTTTAAAGTTTTGATTAATTAAGCAGAACTTTTTATGTGAGTGTTGTGCAGTGTGTTGGAAGGGTTTATGTTATGCATTCAGACTTGAAGTGTTTGTGTGAGTGCATGCGCGCGTGAGTGTGGAAAGGGTTTTGTTTTTTAGGTTCATATTTATAAAGAACCTCCATTGTCCAGGGACTGGTTCAGAAAATACTCATGGTGTGATATACCTTGATTGTGGGATGACAATTATTTTATGTCTTTATGTACATGAATGAGATCAAGATTAGTGGTAACTTGGGAAATATTTAGGTTATGTCCCTTGATAGCTTGACTAGCATTTTTTGTTTACTGAATCATGACAATTGGTTTGGGATACTGCCCTTAGCCTTACAGAAGGAACATTCATTTCAAATTGGATTGAACTTGTAATCTTTTGTGACAGTGGGTTTGTTGTTGTTTTTCTCTTTTTTTCCTCTCAAATCAGATCAGCTGGTTGAGATGATTAGATGGGCAGAAATTTGTGCCTATTTTGAGTGTCGATTCTTTTTTGTGAATCAAAAAAATTGTTTCAGAAAAAAATCTTGGTCCATGCTTGTCGGAAACATTCTTGTCCATGTTTGCAAGACGAGCACTTATTTGTGATGCTCTTTCAAAGCATTTTTGATGTATTTGAATGAATGAGATGCAATGACTAGTTGAGGAAATACTTTTATTTTTTAGTCCTTGATGCTCTTCCCCAAAGAATGTGTGGCTTTAAGATTTTGTAAAAAGTAGTCCGATTTGATGATGGTATGAGACAATGTTATTGTTGAAATAAGTTTTGTAGGGCTGGCAACTATTTATAATGCTTGCCACCCATTCCCCTCCCTTTTTGGGGGGAAACTTTTTTTTTATAAATTGGACCTAATAGTCATTGGAAAATACTTGTCATGATGCCTCTTGTTTGTCCCAATCAATCCTTGGACTGGTATACATAATGTGGTGCTTTTATGAGTGAAAAATGCAGTTACATAAATGATGGGGGCAGGTGCTAAAGGAACAATAATCATGCGTATTTGATTTTTTAGCAGCTTTTACAGCATTGTGAACCAATCTATGTGGTGATCTGTCTCTGGTTTTTTCTCACTGTAGCTGTAAAGAAAAAAACGGGTTGGATGTAATGATTTCGATTAAAAAAAAATTTGTCTGTGTTTTATAATTTTCAGTAATAGGTGTGTGTGTGTGTATGTGTGCGTGTGTGTGTGTGTGTGTGTGGGGGGGGGGGGGGGGGGGGCGTATGGGAGGGTATAGGGTGGGGTGGGGGTTAAAGGTTGTCTTAAATTTTACATCTTTACACCTAAGTTACGGAAGTTGTGCGTGCAGGTGTGTGTGTGTGTGTGTGTGTGTGTGTGTGTGTGTGTGTGTGTGTGTGAATGGGGTGGTAAAGAGCAGGGGACACCCGCTATGGTAGTAAACGTAATTCTGGGCAAAGGGTGCTAGGAGAAGGGGTTAGAATACAGGTTAGGATCAGTGAGGATAGAAGAAAAAATGAGGGCGATAGAGATGAGAGTGATAGATTTTTTTCTTGTTTTTTGCTGTAATTTTTTTAAAAATCACATGGTTTATTCTATTTTTACCCTTTTTTAAATGGCTACAACATCGTGGAATTTTGGGTTGATTCCCAGCCTTGCCCAACTTCTCAATTTGACAGGGAAATCAAACTAAATCTTAAAAGAACCCACCACCTTTGAAAATCAGAAAGAGCAGGCAGAAATCTCCTGACTGTCCTGGCAAAATTGGTTTCATTGAATTTCCAGCTGTATCCCCAAAGTTGGAATTCAGCTACCTTAATGGTGGGGAAAAACCGGTGGTATGATATGCAAAAATCTCAGTGAACTCTGTAGCTGTAGCTAAGGAAAAAACAATGGATAAAATGTATTCCAAAGTCTTTGGCCTGAATTGGCTCTGCTGAGAGCAGATGTGGAAATTTGTAAATAAAAGTAAAAAAAATATGGAAATTTGTAAAAAGTCCAAATATAAAATCCAAACACAAAAAGTTCAACAAGTCTGAACAGTTGATGGGACTGTTTTTGTGTGTGTGAATATTACTAAAAAATAAAGCCTCGACATCATTGTCTATAGCTAGGTACCATCAATTTTATATGCTGCTGTGTCCACATGCTTTCTAATACACAGACCAGCCAACCGACAGACATCCCTTGCCTTTTTTGCATGCTAACTGTTTACACTAATCCTAACCTCTGCACTAACCCTGGCCCCTCATGTGGACACAGCAGGCAGGTAGATAAGATGGTACTATGCTGACAATGGTCAAAATGGTGGATCAGTGGTCTAGCGGTAACGCACCTGCATAGAAAGCAGAAAACAGTGCGGTGTTTTGATTCCTGTTTGGGCAAGAAACGTTCCCCCATCTATTAGACCATGAGTGGTGGTCTGGGTGCTAGTCTTTCAGATGTGACAATAAACCGAGGTCCACGTGTGTTACACGTAATCCTTAAGCGCACAAAAAAGAACCCACGGCAAGAGAGCTGTCCCTGGCAAAATTCTGTAGAAAAAGTCACTGATAAGCAAACGAATAGTTGCAGACAGGAAAAGGAACAAGAAGTGGGTGGCATTGCTCTTGTGGCGATGCCCTTTCCCCAGGGAGAGCAGCCCACATTCTCTGTCATGATTTAAAGTGGGTTTTTAAAATTTGGGGTGGTGGTGGTAGAATTTTGAGAAAGAGCTGCTGGGGAAAGTGGGGGATGTAGGGTGGTTAGGGTTGTGGGAGTGTGGGGAAAGGTATGATTGGTGTGGTGTTGTGTGTTGTGTGTGGTGTGTGTGCGTGTGTGTGTGTGTGTGTGTGTGGACAGGGATAATGGTAGGCAATCATCAATGTAATGGCTTTTGATATTATTTATAGGGGAAAGTTTTTAAGGAAGAACAGTGCTTGCTCTGAATAAAAAATAGATAAGGGTACTTGTTTTAGAATGTATGTCATGAGGAGTGTGTACGTGTGAGTGGGGGTGGGGGTGGGGGGGTATGGGAAAGTAGTGAAGATGCAGTATAGGAAAGGGGTGTATAAGAGAAGGGATAGAGAGCATGTTCAGGTCAGTGGAAATGAAGAAAGAAGGCTAACTTTTGTGTGTGTGTGTGTGTGTGTGTGTGTGTGTGTGGTGTGTGTAATTCTGTGTCTGTCTGTAATCTGTGTGTGTGTGTGTGTGTGTCTGTGTGCGCGGACGCACCGGTGTCTGTGTGTGAATTTTAAGTTTACATTATAGTCACATGAGTTTTGGATGGACTTTTTGTTTACTATTAAGCACCGTTTGTTTTCCCATATCTTTGTTTTTTTAAAACTTGGATTTTTATGAAATACTTGCTCGAAAAGTTATAGTTTTGGGGTAATCCCACATTTGCCAGATTTCTTAAGTTTATACAGCAGGTAAAAACCACTGTAATGTTGTAGACTCTACTTTTTACGCTTATGTAATCGAAAGGCAAACACAGTTGATTACATCTCTGTATTATAGATTTGTAAATGACTGTGGAAATATCACAATTGTTGTTGAAGTGATCTTGAGGGACACAAATGTGTCCTTTTATATACTTATGGAAATTTGCGCACCAGATTTTGCATAAACATTACTCGGATCAGTCAGAGTGGATAATAAGAGGAGAAAGGTGATGGATAATTTTTGTTCTGAATTATCCATGAAATTAAATGCAAGAAATTCTATTGTATTAATAATATAAGCTATTGTTGTGGTGTGTAATACGTGCCTGTGTGTTTATTGACTTTGTTGGTTACCAAAACCTTGTTTTATTGTAAATTGATAAGAGAAATGTAAAAGCTTATAGTCTGAATATTGTAAGGAAAGGTTAATTTAAAAAAAAAAATCAAATCCCACAGTTTTCTTAATGGCAACGGAAAAGGGGTCTTTTTTGTTTATTTTTTAATCCCATCAAATGTCAAAAACAACAGACTAAAGTCCGTCTTGTGATTGCCATTGGCATGACTGATATGATAGGACTTTACTTTATTGTGGTGAGCACACACCACTGGCTCTCGACTACCCAACTTTATTTATCCCGAGAAAAATACAAGCTTTGCACAACTCTCTTCTTTAAAACTTCGAAGCTGATGTTTTTTTGTACTTGCCATTCAGGATGTCTGTGCTTTCTGGCCCTAAAGAAAACGTGGCCGGAATTAAGCTTTTTGTCACTTCTGTGTTTTAATAGCATATTGGAAATGAACACCATAATTATGGTGGGAGATATTTTGAAATGATTGTGTGAAAATTCAAAAGAGAACAAAAGTCAAGTGGGTCAGTCATTGTGTCACTGCTGGTCAGAGCATTGGGAAAAGCCTACCTCCCCCTTCAGCCAAAAAAGCTGGAGTTAGGGTTGGGTAGCCGGCTCGCAGCTCAAATAAGCAAAATGGAAAAGAAATATAGAATTAAAAAAAGACATTGTGAAAACTTGATAAAATTATTTTTAAAAATCGCAAGACTCAAAATAGAAACTAAACTTTGGAAAAAAAGACCCCCCAAAACTGTATTTGGTAATGATTCATGTATCATAAGGAGTTTGAAACATTTTACAGTTTTTTGTTTGGTCTCTTTTTTTGTTTTTTTTAAGGATGTATGTCGTAGTGTGATTGCTTCTTGTAGAGAGTGTATTTAAATGAATTTTATGTATTTTCAAATGTCGCAAAATATATTCTGCTGGTATGAGAAATGTTTTGATTTTGTTTTTCGGCAACTTGGTTAAGGATGCTTGCATAATGTGTGTGCGCGCGTGCGTGTGTGTGTGTGTGCGTGTGTGTGTGTGTGCGTGTGTGTGTATGTATGCGTGCGTGTGCGCGTGAGCGTGTGTGCGCGCGCGTGTGCGTGTTAGTGTGTGTGCGTGCGCGTGTAAATATACTTAGTAAGTGGTATGTTAATTAACAACTACCAGAAATGACAAGGAAAACGGGTATGGGTAACCAAATAGAACTACATTGCAAGAAGTATTTGCAAATAATAAAGGAAAGTATGCTATCAATATACAACTCTGGTGACAGCATGTGCAATAACGCACACACACACACACACACACACACACACACACACACACACACACACACACACACACCAACCCGAGAGAGAGAGAGAGAGACGGACGGACGGACGGACGGGCAGACGGACAGACAGACAGAGGCAGGGAGACAGAGGACAGACAGACAAGCAGAGCAGAGACAGACCAGCCAAAAACGTACAAACACTGCGAGATCCATTCCGCCCTTTTATTTCCAATCCAACAACTTTTCACTGACAATCTTCAGACATCAGACTACCTACCACCCAACTCTAACTCTCCAAATCTTCAAGCTTCTCTCTCTCTCTCTCTCTCTCTCTCTCTCTCTCTCTCTCTCTCTCTCTCTCTCTCTCTCTCTCTCTCTCTCTCTCTCTCTCTCTCTCTACACACACACACGCACACGCGCACACACACACACGCACACACACAAGAGGAAAAAGAAAAAAGGACGCTAACATGTAGGCGAGGATATGCACCACACAAACTTCACAACAAATTGTCAATGAAAAGGGACTTCATTAACCCCTACCCTACCCCTATTGAGCCCAGAGCTACAGGTTCCTCCTCTTCACATAAACCTATCCCACCCCACTACCCCCTGCCCCACCCCACCTCACCCTAACCAACACCCCCCCCCCCCCCCCCACCTCTGTCTCTCCCCCCCCTCCCTTCCCCACCTTTCATCCTCCCCCTTCTGGCTCTGAAGAACTTGTAGGAGGATCCACACTACACCCCCTTTCCTTTTCTTCCTCCCTCCCCCCCCCCTCCCACACACACACACACACACCTCTCTTACCTCCCCCACTGGCCTCATCACCATCTGCCTCAAGAGTTGACCTCAAAGGTCAGTGAGGGTCAAAGTTGAGGAGCCATCACGAAGAAAGGGGGGAGGGAGGGGTGTGTTACAGAGAGAGAGAGAGAGAGGGCAGTTAGGAGGCGATCCGACCCCCCCCCCTCCTCCCCCTCCCCCCCCCTCCCCCCTCCACCCCCCCCCCCCACCCCCCCCCCCCCTTAGAAAACTTTTTCTTCTTTCCCAAGCCAAGTTCTCGGAATAGCAAAAGCCATTGCCAGCTCGACCACCTCCATCCCCCCTCTCTCTCCCTCCTCGCCGCCACCCCCCCCCCCCCCATGCCCTCCCCTCCTCGCTCTCTCTCCTTCCACCGCTCCTACCCCCCCCCCCCCCCCCCCGCCCCCCCTCGCTGTGCCCCCTCTCTCGTCAGCCAACTTGAAGTTATAAAGATCGCGATGCTGTTCATTGGCTGAGAGTCCAAGCCAGGTTCTTGGGGAGGGTCCTTGCCTGCCTTCCCCTTCTCCCCCATCTCTCTCTCTCCTCTCTCTCTCTCTCGCTCCTCGCTCTCGCTCGCTCGCTCGATTTTCAGCGAGGCTTTCGAAGTTTTGAGACCCCCCCCCCCCCCCCCCTCCTCCCTGCACCCTCTTCTCTCTCTGTATTTCTCTGTGTGTGTGTTCTCTCTCTCTCTGTATCTCTCGATTTAGCAACACTTTCGAAGTTTTGAGAACCTCTCTCTCTCTCTCTCTCTCATCATTCTCTCTTCTCTCTTCTCTCTCTCTCTCTCGCTCGCTCGCTCGCTGGCTCGTTCGCTCGCTTGATTTTAGCAAAGCTTTCAAAGTTTCGAACTCTCACTCCTCTCTCTCTCTCTCTCTCTCCTCTTCTCTCTCTTACTCCTCTCTCTCTCTCTTCACTCTCTCTCTCTCTCTCTCTCTCTCTACTCTCTGTCTTGCCTTCTCTCCTCTCTCTCTCTGTCTCTCTCTTCTCTCTCCTCTCTCTCTCTCATCTCTCTCTCTCTCTCTTCCTCTCTCTCTCTTTTCTCCCTCTCATTTCCTCTCTCTCTGTGTACTTCTCTCTTGCTGTGCTTTCTCTATTCTGTTCTTCTGGCTTTCTCTATTTCTCTCTCTGTGTACCCTGGCCTTGCGTGCTTTCGTGGCTGATTCAGTTGTTCAGCCTGGTTATGGACCGTTTCTTTGATCTTGGTTTAATTTTTGACGTAATCTATCACACTAATTTGCTCCTGTAGGGGAATTAGCTCAAGGGGATCATTTAGTAGGAAGGGGGGAGGGGGGTAAAAAAGAAAGTAAAGCCAGGGGAAAAGGGATGAGGAAGGGGTAGGGATGGGGGTGGGGGGTGGGTTGTTCTTTGAGAAGATGGTAAATAGAATGACTTTTCTTTCCCCTGGTTCCTTTATAATTTCTTTTCTTTCGCGGCCTGTTTTTATATTCGTCCTTCCTTGAAAAGTTAGTTAGGCCACCTGAGATTGTGTGTAATGTTTTTTTTTTGTTTATTTACTATTATTTGTTTTTACTGCCTTTCTTATATTGTAGTCTCTCTCTGTGTGTCTCTCTCTCTGTCTCTGTCTCTCTCTCTCTGTGCGTTTATTTGTTCGTTCATTCTTTCCCTTCTCTTATCTTGTTTGTTTTGTTTCGTTTTGTTGTAATGTGGTTTTTTGTGTTTATTTCTTTGTATTTCGTATTTTGGTATTGGTTTGCATTAGGGTTTATTAAATTCAATAAGCATGGAACAAATATCACACGCGCGCGCACACACACACACACACTCACACGCACTCACACGCACACGCACTCACCCACACGCACCCACACGTGCGCCCCCCCCCCCCCCCCCCTTCTCACCCACCCCCACCTCCACACACACACACACCTACCTCACAGTTAAAGAAACAGAAGTCTCCCTCATTGCTTTTCCGAACCAGGTTTTACGAACAGGGAAAAGGAATACCAAAAATTCACCTGCGTTTGTAGCATTATACTGGAATGCAACTGGCTTTTATGAGTTGTGAAGTTTGTAGACGATTTGAAGACTCACACAAAGTGAGAGAGAGAGGGAGATAGAGAGGGACAGAAAGAGAGAGGGGGAGAGACCGACAGAGAGAGAGAGAGAGAGAGAGAGAGAGGAGAGAGAGAGAGAGAGAGAGGAGAGAGAGAGAGAGAGAGAGAGAGAGAGAGAGAGACAAGACGAAGAAGATGAAGAAAGAAAAGAAGATGATGATGACAAGAAGAAGAAGAAAAAGATGATGATGTGATGATGATGATCATGTTGCTGCTGCTGCTCCTGCTGATAATGATGTTTCTGCTGCTGCTGCTGATGATGTTGCTGCTGCTGCTGCTGCTGATGATGATGATGATGTTCCTGATGATGATAATGACAGTTTTTAAAATAAGAATGGAGAGGAAAGACGTGTGTCCATAATGTACGGCAACGATGATAATGATGATGATGATGATGATGATGATGAAAATTATGACAATGATGATGATGATCATGATGGTAATGATGTTAATGATTATGATGATGATGAAAGTTTTGGAAGTGAAAATTAAGAGGAAAGGCGTTTCTTCCTAACGTATGGTAAGGAAATAAGAACGACTTTGGTGTGTTTTCAAGTGAGACAAGCATAACGCGCTCTGCACACACACACACACACACACACACACACACACACACACACACACACACACACACACACACACACACAACACACACACACACACACAGAGTGAGGGAGAGAGAGAGCATTTCAGACAAAGTAGAATTGAGAGATGTTTGCTTTTTGGCAAAACAATAAAATACAAATGACTTTATGTTCCCCAAAACAGCCTAAACCCATCAACTTTGTATAATGAGTTCGAAAAATACAGACACGAGAACAGACAAACAGACAGACAGACAAAGAGAGAAGGAGACAAAGAGAGCTGAAAGGGAAGAGATACAGATAAAGAGTTAGCAAAGCCCAGAAGAGAGAGAGAGAGAGAGAGGAGAGAGGGGGGGGGGGGGGGGGGGGGGGGGGGGGGGGGGAGAGAGAATTGAATTGAATTTTATTGCTATTAAGCTATACAAGAGAGAAAGAGATCTATTTTGTAATCAGCCAAGGTTAAAAAAAAGAAGAAACATTTACAGGAATACAGCCTCCTACGACAAAATCAGCAGTATTATATGTTATTGTGATAACTTTTATCTGAAACATATTCAACAGTGATAACCTCTCTCTCTCTCTCTCTCTCTCTCTCTCTCTCTCTCTCTCTCTCTCTCTCTCTCTCTCTCTCTCTCTCTCTCTCTCTTCTTTCTCCCCCTCTCTCTCCCCCCCCCTCTCTCTCTCAGTGTGTGACCCCGCGTCAAGGTGCATCTCTAGGGTAAGTCCGCTTATAAAACAACCCCCGGGGAGGGGGTAAAAATTAGAAACCCCATATTCTACAGTTTCATATCTATCTGCTCTCCTGCTTTGAAGACGGTACACTTTCTAACTTGATTACAACACGCCCCTTGGGGGGAAAAAATAAGTTTACAGTTAGCTGTGTTGGTAATTAAAAAGAGGAAAATATAAGTTCTGCGTTCCGTCTTTTCGTGTTACGGCCCCTCCCCCTCCTCCCCCCTTGTCCCACCCCCCTCTCTTCCGGCTTTTGAAGTTTTTAAACGCTGAAGTTGATTAGAACCACACTCCCTGATAATCTCCCCCTATAATCATGTCTTTCCAAAACTGGAGTTGCCTCCCCTCCTCCTTCTTTTTCGTTTTTCTTTTTGTGTGTTATTTTTTTTCCCCTCTCTGACTCTGCGAACGCTCGTCTTCATCATGATCAATTTTACGTTGAGAAAGATGAAGGGAGGGGGAGCTCACTCTCGCTGTGCGCCCGCCCCCTTGTCTTTTAATGCCTCATAACGGGCGGATGAGGAATGGAGTCAATTAGCTATTCATTAAGTGCTTTGCTTTCCGCGCCCGCCGCTAGAGGTCGCCCCCCTGTGTCACGTGCAATCATGGCGGCAAGTGAGCGCCCATAAACTTGACTTCCGATCCCAGGAGTTTTAGTGTGTGGTGGTTTAGTTGTTGCACTGCCTGTTGTGTGCTTTGGGTAGGGTTAGAGGTTTTTTACAAACATTTTTTTTACGGTTTTGAAAAAGTTGCTCGGTGGGAAGTATGAAATCTAGACACTGTGTGTGTGTGTGTGTGGTGTGTTGTGTGTGTGTGTGTGTGTTGATATGCAGCAATGCATTATTTTGTGTTGCGTAGTGTGTGTGTGTGTGTGTATGCAGCAATACATTAGTGGGAGGGGGGGATATTTTTCTTGTCAATTCTGTTACTTTTGCTTATCCTTGATGAACTTACATGAAACAGTTTTTTTAAGGCATGCACTGTGCTTTCTTCTTGGGAAAATGGAATCATGCTTTTGTTCATGGGTGCTTAACATCAAACATAGCAATTCAAGTTTTTCAATTTCTAAAAAAACACACCATCTTTCATAAGATAAAACTATGCTGACTGATGCAATTGGGAAGAAAATAACATATGCGTCTTGCTATAGTCAGTTATTGCAGATTCACTTCACCGTCACCTATACCCTTGTAGACCGTTGGGGCACCACTGAAAGTTTTGCAGTTAGTTTCTTCCACTCCTAATGCAGGATAGGGCCATAAAAAACCGAGCTGTACTGACTATAGTAATAATTGCTTCGTTAACAATGCAGGATGCTAAACCTGGAGAATATCAGGTAAACATCTGCACTTGTTGGCATTAGGTCGGTCGAGCTTAGAAAAGAAAGCCCTACCAACCAAAATACAAAAACGAAATAGCAAAAAAATGGGAACAAAAAATACAAACAAACAACTAAACAAAGCAAACATAGAAATTCAGCTTGTGGACAAACAATACTGTCCACGTAAAATGAAGAAAACGGGCTTTTTATGCTATGGTGAAGGAATTATCTAACAGAAATACTCTGTTAAACGCTTTATTTGTTCCAAGTCGTATTGGAGAGTACACTAAAAGCAATATGTCATTGTTGATGGACAGCAGAGCTGATTGGGTTGATCTGTTGACCCTTATCCTTGAGTATCCATAAAGGTATGTACGTCTGGTGTACTAAAGGTGGGGATATACATATGTATGACCCCATCTCAAGTGTGAATGCAGACCTGCCAATGCCTTCATTTCATTTGTGTGTTAATAGAAATACATAAGATCAAAATATGCTCGTTTAAGATCCCATCATTCGTGTCAGCGTTTAGTGGGTTACAAGAGAACAAGGCCTGAAAAATTCAGTGCCAGCCCCGACGATTCTTCCGGGAGCTAAGGGAGAAGAGAGAGGGAGAATCTTTAATAGAGCGGTTTGGGAATAATTTGGCAATAAGTCATCACTTGCGGCCTTGGTAAATGGTTAGGTCAAGGTCATGTCTAAGAGGTTTTCTTTAGTGTCTTGTATTGCCGGTCCTCTGGAAGACCAGAACTGCCAGTCCTGAGAAACAAAGGCTGTGACATTTCATTCTGTAACAAGAGCGCTTTAGCAAAGAAGAATACCTGTGTAACCTTTAGGGACATTTCTGAAAAAAGGCACATCCTACATGGGTACAAAAATAAAGAAAACATTGTAGCCAAAACTACCTTCCCCACTCTCAAAGGTACTCATACAAGAAAGTAAGCTCTATGGTGTAGTATGAGTTCAGAGAGGGTAGAAGTGACGCAGACAATAATCAAGATGGATGGTAACAGAAGATGCCTGATGGGTCGGAAAGAGAGAGGCGAGCATGGAAATCTACGCATGGAAGACTGATGAGAACGGAATGAATTCCAAGGTAAGAACAAGGTCTCACTTGTTCTTTACCTCCTCCCCACACGACCCCCACCCTTACCTCCCTTCTGCCATCTTCTTCAGCCAATACAAAGTCTGCTTCTGAGAGGAGGAGGATGAGCGGAACACTTCAATTAACAAACTGGGAAATTGGCGACTAATTGAAGAAAGGGCGACTGGGAGCGTAAGAGGCAGACAGTAACGATTAGCGGTAAGTAGAGCCTCTCACCGGCCCTCCCTCCCTCCCTCCCCCCCTACCCACTTCCATTCCGGCACAAATCGCTCATGGATGTGAAAGCCTCCGGAAAAAGCTGTAATTTACCTCTGGCTTGCTGACTGGGTAAAGAACGATCCTACCTACCTACGTTGTTATGGCATGTGCCACTCATTTATCTTTCTTTCTTACCTGTTGTGCGCGCTCATCTACTTTGCTGATGGTTTTGTTGGTACTACTGATTTTTCTGATATTTGTCTGAGTTTTGTTTGGTTTTTTTGTGTGTGGTAAAGGTAACAGCGTTATTTGGGTGAGGAGTGTACTTTTGTTGTGTCAGTAGTACGCAGTTTGAATTAGAAATAGTGTGTGTGTGTGTGTGTGTGTGTGTGTGTGTGTGTGTGTGTGTGTGTGTGTGTGTGTGTGTTTGTGTGTGTGTGTGTGCATATCGATAGGTTGACAGATAGATGGATAGGTAGGTACCACTACGGATGTGATTCTATCAATTCGTAGATGCACAATGGAAAAACTGAAAATCTGATCTCATTAAAAGATTTTTTAAATAAAAGGATAGGTAGGTAGATGGATTACCAATACCAATACCAGCACTTTATCATCTCAATTAAAGAAACAAATTTTATAGATAGATAGATTCATAGATGCATACATACATACATGGATAGACAGATAGATCCATAGATCCATAGATTCATAGACAGCCCATCTCTTCTTTGCCTTACCTTCTTTTTCTGGCTGTCAGGTGCCTTGTTCGGTTAAACAGATCATCAAGGAAGACTGTGAGCCTAGCTTGGTGCAGCTTCCAACCCTCCTCGTACTCACTGCACCATCCCACCCTCTACAATCACCAACCCTCTCCCCACCCCCCACCCCCCATCCTCCAGCAATGCCATCCTTTCCGTACACATCACAGTTGCCAGCTAAATGCCGGGCGCGCGGCCCCATCTGTGGGTGTGATGCCTTTGTTGTGATAATGTGAAGCTGGGGCTTATTTAGTGGTCACTCTAATTGTATGGGCCACTGGCTGAATGTATAAATAAAGTGTGGTCCGCAAGCCAGGATTTTCTCTCTCTCTCTCTCTCTCTGTCTGTCTGTGGATGTGGATGTGTGTGTGTGTGTTTGAGAGAGAGAGAGAGGGGGGGGGGGAGAAAAGGGAGGGAGAGAGAGAGAGAGAGAGAGGGAGAAAAGAGAGGGAGAGAGAGAATATGATTGAATTAATTAATTGATTAATGAACAAATAAAAATGCATGAATAATCACCTCCACGCAAAGATACAGATTTTAGGTTGGTATAGTCTCACAATGTGGTGGGGTTTGGGGTTGTTGGTTTTTTTTTGTAAATGCATTTGCATCAAAACAGTTAATAGAACATAGAAATAACAAGGAGGGTGGGATGTGGGGTGGGTGGGTGAAAACAACATTAAAAAATCCATAAAAGATACTTTTGTTCTACACACACGCATACGTTGAAACAGAGACGAAGGCAGCCCGGAATGACATCGGCCGAGCTGTAGAGATTCTCCCTAAGCCTGAATTCGTTGGAGGGGTGTTGTTGCGGCCGGCCCTATGTTCCCCAGGGAATCCAGAGGCATAAGTCAAAAGTGAGTCAAGAGAGAGAGAGAGAAAGAGAGAGAGAAAGAGAGAGATAGAGAGAGAGAGAAAGCGAGAGAGAGAGAAGAGAGAGAGAGAGAGGAGAGAGAGAGAGAGAGAGAGAGAGAGAGAGAGAGAGAGAGAGAGAGAGAGAAAAGCTGCGTTCTAGGCGGAAAGATGATGGACTTCAGATCAGAGGGGGAGAAGAGAAGTGGCCAAATTCCAGCTTAAAAGGTCTTCTGTCCAGGGCAATTAGGCCCACTTGCTCAGCACCCAGTGTCCAGAGACAAAACATTGGGTGCACTACACATACACACACACAACACACACACACACATATACACACACATATACACACACAGCCGCACGCACGCACATACGCGCGCACAACACACACACACACACACACACTCTCTCTCTCTCTCTCTCTCTTCCCATCTTCATCTTCCCAAACCACTCCCCCCCCCCCCCCCCCCCCCCCCCCCCCCCTCCCAAATATCCCTTCTCCCTTTCATCTAATTCTTCTGGATGAGGAACTGGGGATGGTTGGAGGGGGGGGGGGGGGAGCATGTGTGTATCTTTGCACGCCAGAGGAGATAGATCTATATATACGTTTCTATGAGTGGCTTGTTTGAAAGGAGCTTTGTTTAAGGGGTGATATCAATACATTTTCCACCCCCAGGCTAATTCTGACCTCTGGCGGTTTTGGATTGTTTGACCAACGAATAAAAGAATATAAATGATTTGATTTTTGAAGCCGCTTCTTTAAAAGCGTATACCCAGGTTTCATGAGTAGCATTTATTTTGCTCATGTAAAGGAACCCAAGGCAATCAGCCAGGTGTTCTTAAGTAAAGCTGTGCAGAAAGGGAAACAACATGCATACGTGCGCGTAGAGAAAAAAAATGGCTTCGTGCTATGGTGACACGGGTTCCCCCCTTAGAATAGCAACTAGAATGTTATTGTTGTAAATACCATACCATACCATGCCATACCATACCATACCATACCATATCATACCATACCATACCGTACCGTACCGTACCATACCGTGCCGTACCATACCATACCATACCATACAATACCATGGACAAGAAACAAACAAAAAGAGTGTGGAATAGCCGTCTGAACTTCACAGCAGAGTAAAGAAAATTGAAGTGTATGAATAATCCAAGAATAGCCAAATGAAATGACTGATTATAATATATATTTATCATACCCTTGACTTAGCTACTGTAGCAGTAAAGTCACTAAAAAAGAACAAGACCGTGTGGACACCGTCAACGTGTCAGTAAATCTTCGACATATCTAACTTGCCTACTGTCTGAAAACAACCAAACATACAAACCAACCAATCCTCCAACATCAGGTGGAGTTTTCTCAAGTTTTCATAAACTTCAAGAGAGCCTTTAACAAAGTCAAGCAGGAGGTTGTATAGAGGTCACTGAAGAAATTGTACATAACATGACAGACTGTTTGCAAAGCAGCTAGTACAGTTCTCATAATATGGCGCTGTTGGTTTGGAGAGTGGTTCCACATTTAGGTCGGAGTAGGTCAGGGTGCCTCCTGCTTCCTAAAATTGTTAACATGTTTGTAAAATGAAGATAACGCCAAGACCACATTGGAAGAATAATCAACACAAACAGTCGTCACTTCAGACACCTCTGGTGGCCTGGCAAACAGTGACCTCGCCAAGCTTGTAAAAAGGTTGGATAGAGCATCAGTAGGATATGACATGGAAATCAACAACAGGAGATCAAGTTGATGGTCAGGTACAATGGCACCGTCACTGCTGAAATAATTGTCCATGTGTAGAAGCTAAGACCTGTTCAATAGCTCACTTTCTTGGGGATCCATCCGTGGTGTTGTGGTGGTGGGGGACTGTACTAAACCAGGAATCACCAGGAAGGCAGCAAAATCAACATTATCCAGACTGGAACCTGTACTAATGTACAAGGACATTAATTTCTATGAAACGCAAAATAAGGTTCCTGTTTGCTCTGATGTGTTCCATCCTCTTATATATCATAGAAGACGTGGACAATGACTGTGGATCTAAACAGAACCCAAACCATGAAAACAGGAAGTTTCAACAAAATGCAGAACTTCAGATGACCTAATCATGTCACCAATAAACAAACTGGCCAAACCATCAGGCAGTAAGTATATTGGGCCACATGAAGGCCTGACAACAATTAAGAACAGGAAACCAACTTGACAGGGTTACATGAAATGACCCACTGACTCATTCAGTGGATTTATGGGGACCTGACGAATAGACAGAAGGGGAAAAGAGGTGCACGTTTTACATTTCAGAATGGTCGGGTGTCCCCATTAATAGAAACTCCGGATTTGGCGCACAACCAACATAAACGGAACAATTTTATGAACAAATAGCTCAGTACACTGCCCCCAACAATTGTTCATAGAGAAAAGAAAAACGAAATGAAAAAAAGTAGCAAATGACCAGTGTATGTATAACCTAGTCAATTAATCATGCAACTACACAAATTAAGAGCTATACATCATAGACATTTGGATACTAGTAAAAGTAATGTAGCAAGTGTGATAATCGAGTGTGTTTGGTCTTAGAAGCTACATCTGTCAATGGTTTTAGTCCAGTATTCATTAAATATATATATGTATGTATGTATGTATGTATGTATGTATGTTTGTGTATGTTATAAATGAAAAAAATTAAAGAAGGTACGAAATAAAATTACTCAAGGGAACACTTACTATACAGCACAACTAACTGTTAAAAACTTAACAGATTGAGCAGAAATCCTGAGCTATTCCTCTTCCATAAAAAAAGCAAAGGAAGAAGGGGGGGGGGGGGGGGGGGGGCGAGGTATGAACTGGCTTTGCAACCAGCCCACCTTTGACACTGCTGAAATCTCTTGTTTTGGATAGAGCCTCTCCGCACGTGGGTCCAGATACCTTACCTACCTACCTGCCTGCTGGCCTGTCTACCTACCTTCCTACCTACCTACCTACCTGCTTGCATGCCTGCCTGTGTCTGTTCCCAGAAGCACTGGTCAGTAAGTGAATGAGCAGCGTTCCGCCACGATAAGCGGACACTCCTTAGGACGCCAGTTGAAGATGTGCAGAGTATTAGTATCTATTAGCATGGACAGGAAGCCACCACGATTTAGGCACAAGATTGGTACGGTAGTAGAGGGCTGAGGAGGGTGAGGGTATAGTCTATAGGCAGCAGCAAGGGAGCTGGGATAGGGGGTGGGGAAGGGGGTTGGTATCTTAGGATTAAAGGTAGAAATGTGGACTGGAGTGGGGGAGGTGGGGGAGGTCAGGGGGGGGGAGGTGGGGGGGGGGGGGGCAGGGAGGGGTGGAGGGGGTCAGTCGTGATTAGGGCTTTCAAGCTAGGTGCGCTTGGTGTTTACATTCCCAGCGATCAACGGTTATCCCTGTGATGGTCCCGTCCAGCTGACGCAGATGCACATTGTTTTTAATGAGGAGAGAAAGACAGCAGGGCGAGGTGGGGAAGTCAGCGGGGAGGGGGTATTGGGGGAGAGAGAGAGAGAGAGAGAGAGAGAGAGAGAGACAGACAGACAGACAGACATACCTAGAAAGAGACAGAGGCAGAGAGACGGAAAGAGACAGCGCTACACACACACACACACATACACACCACACACGCACGCACGCACACACACACACACACACACACACACACACACACACACACACACACACACACACACACAGAGGAACAGAGACAGAGACAAAGGCAGAGACGCAGAGACTCACACAGAGACAGAGACAAAGAAAAGACAATCAGGCAGACGGACAGGCAGAAAGATGTGTGTGTCGGTGTGTGTATGTGTGTGTGCGCACGCACGCACACACACTCACACACAATAAAGTAATCAAAACCTCAACAGAGCACAAATGAAGACCATGGAAGATTTGTTTGTATAGTAAAATTGATAACTGATTATGCTGGCATGCTTTTGCTGTCTAGCCTAAGACCATAATTGATAATGCACTTTTTGTTTCCACATGTTGATATCTACGTTATCTTCAGCTCCTGTCAACACAGGTAGGTAACCACAGAGAGAAATACCTCAGATAAACGCTTCCAGAGACAATTTAACACCAAAATAAAATTTGTGCCACATGATATTTTCCCTGAGAAAAAAAGCACTTGCTTTCCTGCAAATTGTCTATTTTGGGGGGGTGGGGGTGGATGAAGGTGGTGGTGCTGCTGCTACACCCGTGACACCCTCCCCACGCCCATTATTTCCTCCCAACACCCTACCACCACTACCACCACCACCAACCACCCCTATCCCCAACCTTAGGAAGCACCACCAAAAAAATCCACAAAAACGACGTTGACACGTGAGGCAGACGTTGGCACCTCATTGGTTCTCGCTTGTCACGTGATGGCAGGCAATTACCTTAAACAGACGACCGACCAAACCCCGCTGTTGGAGAAAAAAGCCCCTACCCTACACCGACACAAGAACGCTTTGCACACGCGCACGCGCGCTCCACTTTCCCCCAAAACCCTTAAAAGAAGGTGTGATCTTATTGGTCCCCAAGCCTCTAACGGCAGCCAATAACCGTGAAGGATGGCCACCTCTGGCAAAGAGACTATAGGGGTGAGAGGTGTTGATGGCGGATGAAACATGATTGCCTTGGTTCCTCAGCCTGACAAAAAGGGACCCCCTCTCATTGGGCTCTGCACGAACTTGGCTGGACAACCCATGGCTTCTGTCCTGACCAAACGTGTGAAAGTGTGTACAGCCTAATAGGGTTTGGGGTTGGGTTTGGTTTTTTGGTGGTGGCTTTTTTTTTGTGCATGGGTTGGGTTGGGTTGGGTGAGGCTGTGATGTGTGTTGTGCTGTGTCGTGTTGTGCTATGTTGTGGTGTGGTGTGTTGTGCTGTGTTGTGCAGCACTGAATTGTCTAACACGGTGCTGCTCTGTGTCAATTAGATGTAACTGTCTTTTTATCATTGCCAAAGTCCAAATGGGTTACTTTAATGATGTGTGAAAAAAACCCAAGTCCTGTACACAAAAATCTCGCCATTGGTGCACCTCACAGCTCTAGCTGAGGAACAGGAAGAACCTGTCCTATCACATTGTCATACACTGCCCTATGCTGTTGTCTACACTGCTCTATTCCTGTATACTGTGTGGTTTTACACTGCCCTACACTGTATTGTCTTATACTGCCCTATGCTGCATTATTTTATAATACCCTACACTGTGTTTTTCTACAGTACTACCTATTTAGTGTGTTGTTGTGCAATACCCTATGCTGCGGTGTTGTATGTCCTTTAGTTATTGTGTTGGTCTACACTACCCTTTACTTTGTTGTTGCATACTACCTGATACTGTGTTGTTGTAAACTGTCCTACAGTGTGTTGTTCTACGCTGTCATATACTTCGTTGCTGTATGTCCTACACTGTGTTGTTCTACACTACTCTATATTGCCTAGTTCTTACATGTTTGCTTTATAATGTTGTTATTTATACTGTGTCGCAAAATCTTGTCCATTCCTATAATAATAATACTAACAATTACAATAATAATGATAATGATAACAATTAAAAAAAGGAATTTATATAGTGCTATATCTTGCAGAGGCAAATAAATCAATGCCCTTATTCCCCCTTACATTAGTATGACCTTTAACAAAGTGTTAACATTTTCACTACTCCAGCTGTTTGCAAGTCTTTAAGGTCTGCAGCTGAACAAATAAGAACGGTACGGTGGACTTCAATCACTGTGGGTCCACGAAGTCGTGGGTTCGAATCTTGGCAACGGTCTCTGGTGAATTCAGAGTTGGAATCTTTGCTATCCCTATGGCTAATTCGTAGACCTGCCAGTGTCTTACGTCCCATTGTGTGTAAACGCCATGCAGAAGATCAAATACTTATGCACGTTGATGATCCCGTAATTGATATCAGCGTTACCAAAACAAACATACCCAGCATGCACCCTGTACTTAAAGAGGGGTGGGCTCTGCCAGGTTGAAATTTCCCCAGACACGTCCTGAACATTCAGTGCAGTGGCCTAACGGTCTTGGTGGCTTAAAGGAAGAAGAGAATGTAAAGGTGTATAGACAGTGACCATGACAAGAGAAAAAGACTGTCTTTTTGTATTGAAGGGCAACAGACATAGACACTTTATCTCTTGTGACTTCGTCTGAAGGTTTCCTAAGCCACCCCCTCCTCACAGCAGCACATACCCATCATTACCCTTCTGCCTTCTCAGTTGACCATGGACACAACAAGGGAACCCACAGTGAGGGAAAGGAGACAGCTGGTCAAGTCCCCATGTCTGAAATCTTCCGATGAGCGATGACCAAACTCCGCTGTCTGACATCCACACACGTGTGGCCAACGCCATAATTAAGCGTTGACGAATGAGCTTCACTGGGGAGGACAAACTGTCATTATAAACTGGACAATATTATCATTATCGCGGATCCCTAACTCAGGCGTCACAAATCAAACCCACCGCCTCGCTCTCAAGTGTCCCCTCATCATTATCATCAGCACTGAGCATCACCATGGTCACAGAAGGAAGAAACAGACCAACAGTAAAACCAATGGTCCGGAACGCTGGAACTCCCCAAACAACGGGCTCTGAAAAAAAGCGAGAGGGGGGAGGGGGGGGGGGGGGGGGGGGGGGGGTCTTTTCAATGGGTAGGGGGTGGGGATGGGAAGAGGAGAAGTGGGGAAAGGTTGGTAAGGGTGGGGGAGGGAGTTAGCTTCCACCAAAGTCCACACCACAATATGGCGGGAGGCCAGTTCTTTAGGAAGTCGCTCTGTCGTCCTCTCACGTTTGACCGTCCTCTGATGTTCAGGACAGATAGCCAGCCAAGATAGCTCTTCCCTTCAATTACTGAATTTGTTGATGCCCTCCCCAACGACCACGCCAGCGCCTTTTCACCGCTCCTCTTATCATAATTGAAAATCGCCACTTGCTATGCCAATCGTGTCTCTGATTAGGCCGTCGCTCACAACAAAACGACCTCCCTGGCCAAATTTACTGTCGCCCACTTATCGCTCCGCTTGAGTCGTCGCTGGTCCGATCGGAAATTGCGTTTGGAATTTGTCTTGGGGACGAGGCCCTGGCTGGCTTTTTTGTGGAGTTTTGCGCTGCTTGGGTAATAATGGTGTGTCTTTTTTTTCTGGACTGGAGAAAAGAAACAGACCCCTATTTTATTGATACGGTTTCGGGTTTTCTTCGTTAGTATTCTATTGGCTTCGTGAATATTGAAAGACGAAATGGGTTTAAATCTAGTAATTGTGAACAGTTTAATGTCGTGTTCATGGGAATTGCTGTTGTAATTTTTTACGAGCTGGCTGCTGTTTGCGGTGATTGGATTAAATATGGTGTTTTTTGCGTGAGAAAGAAAAGCATTTATTGAACGGTTTCGTCTCTTGATCTATGTTCGGATGGCCGATATGGTAAATCTTAATTTCTTAAATGTCGGGCGGTCTGTATGACTTCTTTGTATACTGATAATGCTGCATGCGTTATATGATTATGCATGTTGGTAGATGAAAGTATGTAGCAGTCTTGTACTGTATGGTGCTGTATGTAATGCTTATGTTAAAATTGGTTGTTGCTGTCTATGTATACTTGCATATGCATGCATGCGTGTATGTATGTATGTATGTATGTATGTATGCATGCATGTATGTATGAATGCATGTATGTATCGGAAAGCATGTGCTGTCGAGGACGTCAAAGTGGTTCTGGTGTAAGTGATACTGCTGCTTCTTTCTTCTTGGCTGGGTTTTCTTTTCCTGGGGAAGATTTTAAAAATGAAAGTTTCTTTTTGTTCGCGTCCATTTCTTCCCAAAATGACTGAATGTGATTGACAAGTTGGCTGACATACTTTATTTTATTTAGACTGTTCCTGCTGCCACTGTTACTATTACTGCTTATGTCATTACCAAGGACAGCAGGGATAATGGAACAAAAGCACCGATGATACACAAAAGCAACTTACGAAAAAAAAATCCCCAACAACTACAAAACAACATAAGCAATACATAAAAAAACCAAAAGATTTTTTTTTTAAGTCAGCAAATAACCAAACAAAAAAACAAGCATAAAATAAAAACGTAACAAAAAACAAACAAAAAACAACCAAGCATCAAACAGTAATGTGTTGGTTTTTTTTAATCCTACTGATATCTTCAGCATTATTCTTCATTTCGGACTTTGGTGTCTTTGAAAAACGCTCGAATTTCAGTAATAGAAAGTATGGAAAACAGCGCATTATACAGAAAACAACAAACCGAGACCTCATTCCGCTGACGCTAAAATTCAGAATAATACTTCACAACAGAAAACCTCTTGTCATTTTACCTCTAGAAAAAGTTATCTTAAATGATATGTCGAAAATGTACATGGAAGGTGGGAGGCGGGTGTAGGGAGGTGGTGGGGGTGGGGGTAGCGGTTGGTTATCAGGTATAGAACCATAACAAGTGATAGTACAATTCCTCCAAAAGCGGGCACAAAAACTTTTCAGCGGCTGTCTTGGGCCCAGAACAATGTGTTAACACTTCACGGTCTGGCACATCCCTAAAACATACTAGGCGCTATGGAGACTCTTCTTCTTCGTCGTCATCGAACACTCAGACAGCAACTCCAGAGGCCCTCACAAATGCTGTAGTACGCTGAAGGCCCTCCAGGGGTCCGAAAAGCTTGTCCCTCGTCGACAGGTCAGTAGGCCAGATATATATATCAAACCTAAGATTTGGGTGCGTTGGACAAATCTAGAGGAAGCGTTCCACTGTCATAGGAGAAGTACCACATGGGCACACTTCAGAATCACCAATGTTGAACTTGATGAACATGTGAGGTCTGAGTCAGCAGTGTCCAGTCCTCAGCCTCACAATTGTCACTTGGTCTTCTCTGGGCAGGAGTAAATAGTCATTCTTACTGTTGAAAGTAGGGTGCTGCTGAAGCCATCTTCTCTTTCGCTTTTCCTTCACTATTATCTTTGCTTCTTCATAAGTCACTTTCTGCTCCTCTTGAGGCATCTGACTTCCTACCCTCACAATTAGGTCAGCTTCCTCGTTGCCATGGATGCTGCAATGTGAAGGAACCCACTGAATAACTGTATGCTCAGTGGACTGCTGCAGGGCAACAAGAGCGGAGGCAAGGGCGTTGAGCACATTGTTCCTAAGTTTTGAATATCGAAATTCGAAATCAGGCTATTCCAGAAGCCATCAAGATGTAAGTCAAGAGCTTATCTGCTCAGCTTCCCTACACAGGTTATTGTTTAAAGCTCACTTTTACAAATCTGGCATGCATAGATGGGTGTATACTACGACAAACACACAACACACACACACACACAACACACACCACCACACCACACACATCACACACACACACACACACACACACACACACACAGACACACCAACACACCACCACCACCCCCCACCACAACCATTTCCATCCACACACACACACACCACACACAGACACCACACACACACACCACACACACAACACACACACACACACACATATATACACACCCCCATGACCCCCCCCGCTCTGATCCCCAGTCTTGTCCAACAATCTTTGGCTTCTGCAAAAATGCTATGGAGACGCGGAATCAAGGAACAAGGAAAAATCAATTCAAGGGAGGTAAACAATAGCCTGTCCCTCTTTCACCCCCTTGTCTGTGTGATACAGTGTTGTCATTGCAACGAATGTTCTCAGCCCCCAAAAACGACCTAGGCGACAAAAGGCCACTTCCAAAGAGAAGAAAAGAAGAAAAAAAGGAAACAGAGGGAAAAAAGAAGCCCTCTCTCTTTTCTGAACTTTGCGTGACACAGGCGCTGATCGTCGCGAGCGAGCGCAAGAGGCGCGGAGGGCGGGGACAGAGGGGGGTTCAGAATTGCCGAGGTGGTGTGGCGAGGGTCATTAGCATCTCTCCTCCTCCCTCCCTCCCTCCCCCTCCCTCTTCATACCCCCCTCCCCCCCCCCCCCTCCCATCCCTGACTCCTCACCTCCTCCTCCTCCTATCCATTGTTGGGCGGGAAAGAAGTCATTGTGGACGCCAGGAAGGCTAGGAACGAGTGGTCCACAGTCGCCCTCATGGTGCTAAAGCCAGGGTTCGGGTCGCGGCAGGGACAGGGAGGCACACACTCTCGCTAATTCCTCCTATCACTCCCATAGGATCACCCAGTCTGTCACTTTTTTGGGCTAGCTCTCTTTCCTTGTGGCCTTTTTTGTTGTTTTGGAAGGTGATGCTTTGAATGAGCGAGGCACTCACTGTCTTGAAGCGAGGCTTGCTTATTTTCGTGTGTGTGTTGGTTGATGAGAGAGAAACTAGGCTGGAATAATTGAAAACTGTATGAAGTAAACAGTTCAACGAAAACTGTCAATTGAAAATGAAAACCAAACCCAACAAAAATGAAAGCCGACCAACCCACAAAAACGCAAAGAGAGGGGAGAGAGAAAAAAAAAAGAAAGATGCTCACATGTTAATGGAAAGCAAGAATTGACAAGAAGGAGGAGATTTAAATATAATGTGTAAAATCCAAGCTCACAAAAACAAATATCCCTTTGTCGAGACTACAATCTGAGTGCACAAAATATGGCACCTCACTACAAGACTCTTTCTCTTTAAAATCATCCAATGATACTGACTGTCTGTGTAGATCAATATGCTGTTCGTAGAAAAGAAGTTTTAATAACAATGATGTTCTTCCTGAATTAAAGGTTGGCAGAATGGAAATTCGTTTAAGTACATCGTTAAGTCATCAATAAGCCTTTAACCAAGCAAGAAACCAGCCATGTTGCCAAGAGTGTTTTTTGTTTGTTCTTGGCACTCCCATTAACGGTTAAAGAAAAAAGGACTGAAACCTCTTTAACTGTAACAACGTCCTGCTCTCTCTCTCTCTCTCTCTCTCTCTCTCTCTCTCTCTCTCTCTCTCTCTCTCTCTCTCTCTCCTCTCCTCTCTCTCTCTCTCCTCTCTCTCTCTACAACTGCTATTTTGAATAAGCGACTCTACAACTGGCTTGAAAATAATAACAAAATTCCAGAAAACCAAGCTGGTTTCAGACAGGAATACTCCACAACAGACCATATATTTACTTTGTATTCAACTATCCAAAAAGCTTGTGTAAAAAGAGAGGTAAACTTTACGTTGCATTTGTTGATCTATCAAAGGCTTTTGACTCTGTCCACAGAAATGTAATGCTAAAGGCTTTATGCAAAGCTGGCACTTCCTCTGTATTTTTAAATGCCATAAAAGCCATTTACAAGGAAGTTATGTCATGTGCCAAAGTAAATAATAACTATACCAACTTGTTTAACTGCCCCAAAGGTTTGCGGCAGGGGTGTGTTTTAAGTCCTACTTTGTTTTCTGTGGTAATAAATGAAATGGTAACATATCTAGAAAATATGGGGAGACATGGAGTGCAACTGCTACCAGGCTTAGCTGATTTATTTATTCTACTCTTTGCTGACGATCTTGTGCTGTTGTCCTGCACACCAAATGGACTACAAACCCAGATTGACTGCTTTCTTAAAGTGTGCATGGATCTGGGACTAAAAATTAACAAAGACAAAACAAAGGTTATGGTTTTTAGAAAAGGAGGATATCTGAGCAAGAATGAAAAATGGTTTATTAATAATGCTCCATTAGAGTTGTGAACAAATATGTGTACCTAGGCTTCACCTTCACAACTACAATGAGTTCAAATGAAAGTGCCAAAGGTTTGAAAAAAAGGAAAAGAGCACTATTTTAAAGTTATCGGGGTATAAACCAGAAAATACATGTCAAGTCAAACTTCTTAAAAATATTCGACACCAAAACCCAAACCCCATATTTTTTGTTTTTCTCTGAAGTATGGGGTATTTGTGTGATAATTATCAGTCAACAGTACATTTTTTTGCTTGCAAAAGATTTTTAAATTTTTCCGCCCACCCCAAATAAAAGGGTTTATGAGCCCTGGAGGTATCCCCGCAGATCAAATTGATGCGTGCATGAAGTATTGTTTTGTTACTTAAATGGGGATAGGCGTTTGTCAAAGCAAGCTTACCATATGATGGACACTAGATAAGGCAGGTAAAATTTAAATTTGGGTTTTTAAAATGAAGGGCATGTTCAAAGTTCGGGATTTGGGGAGTTTGGTTGGGTCAAGAGTTGACAACGAAAAGCATTTTTTTTATCTTTAAACAAAGACTCCTGATTGTATAAACAAAAATGGGGTTTACAAATATCAGTACCATAACAGGGTGAATTTGTATGCATGCTTTTAAATCTTCCCACACCCTGAAACTTATTTGATGGTATACAACAAAAATGTTTCAGAGACATCTTTATCCGAGTACGTTTTGGAAATCAGTGACCAAAGCACAAAAATCTTTATATTGTGCAATGTTACAATAAGACTGTCCATTTTGTCCAGGATCAGAAGAAAGTGAACTACATTTGTGTTTTCAGTGTGATACGTATGCTGCGTTAAGACCTAATATCCAGAAAGAGATTCCTACTCACTGTCAAAAGCAAAATATTTGAGCCTTATGGCCACCCAAACGTTTCAATGATTAGACAACTAGCAGGGTTTTTGTTTAAAGCTTTCAAACAAGAGACAGTAAACTGAGTCTCCGTCCACCTAGAATTTTTGTAACTCTTGATGTTAATCATTTATGCTTGTATTTTTCTTTTCACTTTTTCACTTTTCCTGATAACGCAGCCTTGTGTTTATAGAGATTTATGTACCCCATGAAAATGGGCAGAGGCATAGAATCATTAAAATTTGTCTTTGTCATTGTCATTGTCATTGTCCCCTCTCTCTCCTCTCTCTCTCTCCTCTCTCTCCTCTCCTCTCATTATTATGATTGGCTTTGCTTATATTTTGTCTGTTTAACCTTCCTTCTTTCTTCTTTTCGAGGGCTGGAGGGATAAAAAAGGTCTTGTACTTATTCTAATACCCTCATACAATAAAATTTCGTTTATCGTTATCGTTATTTCTCTCCTCTCCCCCCTGCCCTCTCTGTGTATCTGTCTGTCTGTCTGTCTGTCTGCCCTGTCTGTCTGTCTGTCTGTCTGTCTCTCTCTCTCTCTCTCTCTCCTCTCCTCTCTCTCTCTCTCTCTCTCCTCTCTCTCTCTCTTTTCCAAACGATTTTCGCCGCAAGACCCACCCCTCTCTGCTGAGTCAGACATAGGCCTTAGCCTAAGCTAAAGTAAACGGCGAATCCCAGGATGCTCCCACTTCTTTCAATTTCCCTGGTCAACTCCCAGTAGAGACGCTGGCCATGGAAGGTTCTAATTCTTACAGCTCCCGGAAGACCGTCATCAGAGGACCAGCACGTGAATGAGAGCCCTTAGATCCCAGCACTGCCCAACTGTCTGGCCAGAGAGGGGTCATTTTCTTACCGACACCCGAGGGGACACCGGCACTCTTTCATGACCTCACTGGCATTGTCCGAGCATTGTCCGAGCTTCCATCCTGTTGTCTGAACCCATTTAAAGGGTTTGGGGTGGAGGGGGGAGCTAGAAGGGCAAGACAGAGTTCCTTTGTTCCCTCTGTTTGTTTTGAAAATGTCTTTTGGAGTGGCCGTCGTGTGTGATACTTGTGTGTGGTACTTGTGTGTGTGTGTGTGTGTGTGTGTGTGTGTGTGTGTGTGTGTGTGTGTGTGTGTGTGGAGGGTGGGGAGATTTTTACGGTTGAATCTCGGCAGAGCTTGGTTAAGGTACTTGGAGGCTTGTAAGAGATATTCTGTGAGCATTAAGCACAACCGTGAATAAATAAGTAAATTTACAAAATAAAAAGATAAACGAATAGCTGGACAAAGAAATGAATATATAGACAAATAAATGAATAAACAGATTAATGGCTAGTCAGAAAAATGGATAAACAACTAAATGGGTAATTAGATAAATGGATAAACAAATAAAATGGATGAACCAATAAATGAATTTGAGCGATAATCAACAATTGATTGATATGGAAATAACTGGCCATGTATCAATAGGAGACAGGGAAAAATAGCTGTAAATCAATAAACAAGCGCACGAACTCGTTGCACATTCAGACGTTAAAAGAAAAAAGCCGTTCTCTTGTTAAAAAAAAAACAACGAAAAAAAGAAAACAACAAGAAGAAGCAAACACAACAAAACAACAAACAAACAAATGAACAACAAAAGAAACAAATGAGCAACAAAACAAACAAACAAAAACAGTTTTTTAAAAATCTCTAAAATGCTAACGATGATTTCAGCCGTACAGTAAATGCTACTTTAACGGGCCTATTTAGTTTATAGATGATAAAACTAATATTAAAGTAAACTACCTGTATGTGAGCAAAGCTGCATAATTATAATATTGCGTGCATATATTTATGTGTGAATTTGTATGAATTTTGTATTTAAAAAAAACCACAAAATTTTATTGATAATATTTTCTCCAGATTAAAAAGAAGCATGTTGGTCTAGCCCTAACATGGCCTCCGTCATTGGCTAGATATAAAATACAAATGAAGCTGTAGATCTTACTTTTATAGAGACAGTTTCCCCCTCAGTAAGAGAGAGAGAAAGAGAGAGAGAGAGAGAGAGAGAGAGAGAGAGAGAGAGAGAGAGAATGACAATGACAATGGTTTATTGTGGTGAGCTTACTAGCCCTTTCAAGAGAGAGACAGAGAGAGACAGACAGACAGACAGACAGACAATTAAAGACATACATATGGAAAGGGACAGATACAAATAAGTAGTGTATGACACTGACTTCGACAGACAAAGCTGAAAGCGAAAAGACAAAGAGAGGGTATAAAGAAAAGATTCAGACAAAAACCCCTAAAAGACCAAACACAAATATAAAAAGAGAAAAACCACAAAAATGATGAAGGAAAAAACAAACAAAAAACAAAAAACCTATCACCACCATTAAAAAAATAGGAAAGAAAAAAAAAAGAAAGCAAGAACGAAACAAAAAAAGCAAATATCAAAGAAACAAATAAACAAGATCATTATTATCAATACCACTACCACCACCACCATCACTATGAACAACCAACAACAACAAAACAAAACAAAACTGCTAAACATTCTCCACCCTCAAAAACACAAATCACAAACAACAAAAACAAAACAAAAGCAAAATCGAAACTGAATAAGTTTGCTCGACACAATCATACCCACCCCCCTCCCGTCACCAAACCTCGCCACCCCACCCCTACCCCCACCTCACTCTCCCACCCACCCAGTCCCCTCTCTCCCTCTCTCCCCCCCCCCCCCCCCCCCCCCCCCCCTCCCTCTCATAGGTTTCCAGTGACTTTAATGTTATCCCCTGATAAATTCCAGCAGTAATTGAGGAGATTTCCCTATCCCTCCCTTTCTCCCCCACCACACTGTGGCATTTGCCATTCGTCAAGGTGGACCACCAAGCACACAACCATCTATCTATGCAACATATCGCTATGTCGTGTGTGTGTGTACATGTGTGTGTGTGTGTGTGTACATGTGTGTGTGTGTGTGTACGTGTGTGTGTGTGTGTGTGTGTGTGTACGTGTGTGACGTGTGTGTGTGTACGTGTGTGTAGTGTGTGTGTGTGTGTGTTTCTTGGTTTTGGTTTTGGCTTTTGCACCTTGTACTAGATAATATGCTCACCATTGCATAATATACTAATAACACACAACACACACACACACACACAGCACACACACACACACACACACACACACACACACACACACACAACACACACACACACACACACACACACACACACACACACACACACACACACACACACACACACACACGATGATGATAATGAAGAAGAAGAAGATGATGATGATGATAATGGTGATGATGACGATGAGGATGGTTATATTTAATGAAGTTTTGGTTTAAAAGTAAAAGTTTACATAATAATAATCATCATCATAATCATGATAATAAATGGAATTTATATAGCGCTAAATCTTGCATAGACAAATCAGAGCGCTTACCCTGCATTTATATAGATATACGTATTAGAGAATGCAATGGAACTGTACTCTTTTGTCATGGGTGTGTGTTGGGGAGGGGGGTGGGGGTTTGCTTAAAGGATCTAGATCGATTTTCCTGTAGGTTTTGTTCATTTAGTTTTGTTTGTCATTGGTGTTTTATCTACATTTAAAAAGCATTGTGTTATGTTTTACGTATGTAATTACAATTATCAAAATAAAATATAAATATGAAATTATATACATCTGTATGCGTGTACATAATTTCTATATTCAGTCTGTATGCAATATGAGTTCTTTGTTTAACTACATAATGATATATAATGCGAAGACTTGCGTATATATAAATGCACCTCTCCCTATATACGCCTATATTTCCATGTTTACACTTGCGCAGTTCTCCTTCAATTTTCAAAACTTTAAAGAAGTTAAAAGACGGTAAGCAGGTGGGTGTTAGGAAAGGGAAGTGGAATTTCAGAACGGAAGCCGACTCGGATCAACAGACAAAAACGCACAAAAGGACAGACAGACAGACCGACAGACAGGCAGGCAGGCAGACAGGCTGACAGGCGGGCCAGGCAGGCAGGCAGACAAGCTGACTGGGCTCCTAACGACCGATCAAGTATCGGAGGGGATGGTAATTAATGTTGCCTTTGGCCGCTGAAGAGGTAATAATTAGAGATGAAAGCGCTAATAACAGTTTACAACGTCTGCGCCAAAGCCGCCCGGAAGAAGCGAGCAGACGACAGGGAGAGAGGAAGACGAGACTGTGATTGGGATTAAAGAAGGCGGGTAGACTTATAGACGAGGGGGTGGAGGGTTGGAGGAGGGGAGGAGGAGGGGGGATAGGCCGAGGGAGGGTCCCTAAGGGAAGGAGGGAGGGAGGGATGGAGGGAGGGAAGCTAGGGGTAGAGGTATCTGTCAGGATGTCCTGGTGGTCCGTGGTGTAGACCTGTCCCTTTTCTCCATCCTGTGATTTTCACCCCCTAGGAAAAAAAATTCAAAAACACTTTCATGATGAGCTCCAGCTGAGACACGTCTACGCACAAGAGTCTGGTCCCGGGAGTTGTCGCTGGTTTCGACTCCACGTCCTGGCAAGTCCGGTAATGAGACGATAATTATAACGAGATCACTTGTGCAAATACATGTGTGACATCTTGTGAACCGATGAAAGAACATCCAGCTGTCTTGGACGAGTGTTGCCACCTATGGTCAGTGGTATGGATGTACGACATGAACATACTCAGCGTGAAAACCGTAACCAGAAGAAGGATGTGCTCTACCAGGTTCAACTTGCTCAAGACGCTCTGTCTGATTTTTTTCCAGTTCGGTCCCTTTTAACGGGACAGATTGAAAAAAAGAACTAATAAAGGATGAAAACGGGGAAGACAAGTTCAACAACTTTGGCTGCATCCAAGATATCACATAACCGACGCGGAAGTGAAAATCAGAATTAAAAACGGCCTAGGGCCATAATCATGAAGACCTCTTGACTTTGGTGGAAAAGACCTAAACTGAAGTCGTACGGGCACGTCACACCAACATCTGGACTGGCCAAGACTGTCCTTCAGGGAATAGTACAAGGAGCGAGACGAAGAAGCAGTCAAAGAAAACAATGGGAAGACAACATCAGACAGTGGACTGGTCTTGATATAAGCCTAGGGCCTACCGCGGAAAGTTAGACCACAGAGGAGTGAAGGAAGTAGGTTGCAAAATCTTGGAGGGTATCCCAATGGTCGGTCTGACTACGGGATAGATGAAGGAAAGTGGAGGTATCTAAGAGAGTAGAAGACAGCCAATGGAAAAGATCGAGGATTGTCAAAACAATAATTATTTCGCTGTGATTCAACAACTCAACGGCCCGAATATGACTGGTTCGTTAGTTGGTTAAATGATTTATTGAATGATTAATTGATTGATGGCTGGTTGAATGGATGGATAGACAGTCGGACGATCAGATGGATGGATGGATGGATGGACAGACGGACGAACCATAATAGTGTTCTTGTAACATTTTTTAAAAAAACAACAGGGTTTGCCTTTTTCAGATGTGAGGCAAGAAAAAAGAAAGATGTGAGGTAAGAGAGTATGAAAGAGTATTACAGAGTGGATACTCCTGAGAGATATGAAGAGGGTGAAGACAGACTACATACTTCACCTGTAATTTTGTAAAGCTAAAGGCAATCGACAGTAATGCCATATTACGATTTAAGAGTCAAGGTACTAATTGATCTATCGATCGATCTTGAATCTTGAGCCTTTCACTGTTTTCAGTGCTGGTTAGATATATAGAAAGGACACTTGTAGACTTAGAAAGGGGGTAAGGATATTGTGCAAAGAAACAGAAGAGGAGGATACATAAAAACTTGAAAATGCATCACCAGATTTATTCTTTAACAAAAAAATAAACACCCCCCCCCCCCCCCCCCAATGGTCATGATAGATCCGAAGCATGTTTCCCCCTCCCTCACCACCCCCTCTCTTCCCCCTCCCCATCAACAACCCATCCCTCTTCCTCCACCTCCATTCCTCACTTACTCTCTTCCCCCTCCCCCCCACCCCCATCCTAACCCCCCTCCCTACCTCCTCCCACTCGCAGACACCACCCACACCCACACCCATCCATCCACCCAGTCTCCACCCAAAATCCTCCTCCACCCTCCTACCCACCCTCCCGTGTCCTTTCCTCTCTTCTTCCTCCTGTGTGTTGTCTCTCCTCTCTCCTTATCTCCTCCCCCCCCCCCCCACCCCCACCCAACCTCTCTGCCCCCTCCCTTCCCCCCCTAGCCCCCTACCTCCCCCCCCCCTCCTGTCCAGTGTGCCAAAGGCCATTCGCAATGGTGCATTTATGACTCATTTCAACTCACATCTGCTGGTTCCTGCCCCCCTCCCGCCCCTTTGCTTCTGATAGGGATTCATTCAACTCAGATCATTGCTCTCTCTCTTCTTCTCTTCCAGTCATCTCTCTCTTTCCCTCTCTCTCACCTCTCTCTTCTCTCTCTCTCACTCTCTCTCTCTCTCCCATTCCACCCCTACATCCATCCCTCCATCCTTTCTTCTTTCTTCTCCCTATATCAATACGTTACTAAATGCTTCAGCGAGCCACACACACACACACACACACACACACACACACACACACACACACACACACAACACACACACACACACACACACACACACACACACACACAACACACACAGAGGGAGGGTGGTGGGACGTGGAAGGGGAAGGAGTAAGGGGGAAATCGAGTGGAGGGAGGGGGGGGGGGGGGAGAGGATGGGACGGGAAGAAAGAAAGAAAGAAAGCAAAACGAATAATTTTGATACACATCGGGAAGCGACCACCTACGAACAGAGAGAGAGAGAGAGAGAGAGAGAGAGAGAGAGAGAGAGAGAGAGAGAGAGAGAGAGAGAAAAGAAGACAGACGACAGACAGACAGACAGACAGACAGACAGACAGACAGACAGAGGCAGAAAGACAGACAGACAGACAGACAGACGGACAGACAGAGAGGAGTTGTTGATGATGATAATGATGATGATGTGGTGGTGGTGGAGGTGGTGATGGTAAAAGAGGGCTGACGCCACGTCGTTGTCGTCGTCGTCGTCCATCATCATCATCATCGTCGTCGTCGTCGTCGTCGTCGTCGTCATCATCATCATCATCATCATCATCATCATCATCATCATCATCATCATCATCATCATCATCATCATCATCATCATTTCCAAGTGTTATTTTCAGGTTCCTCATGTGTCGGTCGTCTTGTGCGGAACACTTCGGATACAGAACACAACCTGGATCAAAACCCCGCTTCAAGGAAGTATGACCAGTTCCAGAACCCAGTGCACCGAGGGTTCAAGCCTCTTAACTTGATGGCTATTTGTTGGTGCATTTGCAAGTACACTCATTTTCTTTTTTTTTCATTATTTCTTATATATCGAGGATAATGGAATAAGCACGTATGTGCTTTTTTACATCCAGTCCCCGTGTGTATGCGGTTTTGTAAATTCTGTCATCTGTTCCCACCGGCACACAATGGCCTACTCTTACGAAAAGCGGAACAGGATTTAACGTGTGCGCAAGATGTCCTGCGTGCATTCGCACACAGGACCTCGGTTTATAGTCTCATCCGAAGGACTTTGAGGGAGAGTGGAGTCTGCACTGATGTTAACTCCACGGGAAAATATCCTCCTTTTTCGGGAATCGAACCCGGGTCGTCAGATTGTGAGCACAATGTTCTAACCACTAGGCTATCCCGTCCCGTACATAATATCAAACACAAATGGTGTTTTTCATTCATTGTTTGTTGTTCTGCCAAGGCACTTCTTTACAAGCAGCCTATACTGAGCATAAAATTAACACCAAGGGAGAATGTATGTTAAGATTCCAGAATGAATAGATAATATATAAAAAAATGAGAGAGAGATATATATAAAGAATTAAACAAAACCCCATACTATTTGCGTTGTTTACAATAACCTGAAAGTAAAACGATGGTTTGCATTGTTGTATGTCTTAAACCATTGTCGATTTGGCATCGTTTGATCAAGCAGTTTTTAATCACATAGAAAACATACTCTCAGTAGCACACACACCGGTGCGTGCTTTGTTTCTGGAGCAATCGAAAGGCATTTCTTCCTGACTACCACATATCTCTACAAAGACACATACTTTACAAAATCATTTATCATAATTATAAAGAAACGAGTACTTCCGACCTTTCCGGCCAAAACAGCAAACATATAAACAAGGACACGGGGAGAAAAGGAACAGAAAGAAGTGTCTATATTATGCCACAATTTGTGAAGAGACGTAAAATGAACTTGAACACAAAGAACGCAGCAAAACAAAGAAAGGGAAACGGAGACAGGAAAAACCAAAAAGAAAGCTGGAAAATGACAAGAAATAAAAACAGAAAGACATTTTCTTTTCCAAGTACATGATTATAAAATAGAACTTGTGAAGAAGCATCTGATATTTGCATCTACGACCTTTACCAGAACAACACGCGCTGGCCCCCCCCCCCCCTCCCCCCCCCCCCCCCCCCCCCCCCCCCCCCCCCCCCCCCCCCACACACACACACTTCCACAGCACCCCCCCCCCCCCTCCCTCCCCCTGGTTTAGGAAACATTTGGGATGTATAAGAAAAAATAAACCTACTCTTGGTGTTTGATAGTATGTTTAATGGTTTGGAAAACGACTTTTGGGGATGATTAACTGTAGAAAAAATGTATTGCTCCCAATGGAAGGTTTAAGAATCGTTCGGGGAAAGGCTTTCCCCCTATCTTTGAAGGTTTGGAAACCGCCAGTGTTCCAGTGAAAACACTCCATGGTATCGTGCGGTTGGAGGGCAAAGGAATGAAGGGGAACCCAAACACCCTGTAAGATTCCTATCAGCCAACATGCCATAGAACACAGAACATGGCACAAAGTGTTGTTCCATGAATCAACCAACAGCCAAGGTTTCTTCAGTCAGTTTGTAGAAGCAGGTGTTCTGCGGTACATAGTGGGTAAGTACAAGATTACAAGGTACATAAGCAAATAAAAAGAAAGCATGCGTATACAGTTTTTTCTACCCAAACTTTGTATTGTATTGTATTATATTGTACTGTATTGTATTGCGCTGCCTGCTGTTATAGTGTAGTGTGCAACACTACAAGTCACAGAAAATGTTTATGTATATGTGTAATATGCGGGCTGCATGGCGTGGAAAGTTATATTTAGACAAAACGCAAAACCAGATGTAACTTATTAAAAATTTTCATTTTTTAGGAAAATCGGTTTCAGTTGCAGCTTTTTTTAAAATCCAATTTTCATCAAAATATTCTTAATCGGTTTTGGATGTAGACAGAATAATTCAGGAGCAAAATATGACTGTAGCGTTGTCATTTGCTACAGGAAAAAAATACGGTTTTATTTAAAAAGATAACATCGTAGTCGAAGTTCAAAACTATTTCGTTTTATGTTTTTTCGATCATTAAATGCATCTGAAGAATCTTACGTGTGCAATCTTAACCACCGATAAAAAGAGTGCAAAATGTTTGATCACGTGAGGAGAGAAAATGATTCAACAAACCAGGGGGAAATTTCATTGAAAGCATCAGTTTTCACAAACTGTTACAAGGTTTTGGAAACGGTAAGAACGGTAAGAAAACGGTACAATAAGTCGGTGCACTTTCTCCCGATAACCATAGTCCCACGATATACCGTTGCTAATTGCTCATACTTCGAGCATTCGGTTACAAAATGATAGAAAGCAATGAAAGAAGCATACCATCATCATAACGTTACTTTTATAATCTTAGTGATCTGAAAAAGATGGAGTACTAAACTTCAAGTGATACAACTGTCTTCACAAAGGTTTTACTAAAAGAACCCCTGCCAAACAAATAGACAACAGTGAAGGGCACCAGTCAGACAATAGACAACACATGTATGCCAAACCTAACAACTTCCTCTCCACAATCGAACAGAGATCTCTTCGGTTTACTTTCAACTGTACATCCCAGAAAGGACAGTGATGGATAGGGAGGTATGTAAACAGCATGTTGTTTTCATTGCTTTCTAACAGTGTTTTTGGAAGTGTTGCAATGTTTTACTACAGAAGGCTTCGTCAAACCCAAATACTAAGTCTCAAAGTAAATGTTTGCGGGGTATTTTGGTTGTAGACATCACAGCACCTCACCTGAATAGATAAATAAATGAAGAGCAGGGTAAAATTTCAAGCACATACCACTTAATGTCCACCTTTTTTTTGGGGGGGGGGGGGGGGGGTTGCGGGCAAATCTTTGACCCCACACTCTCGATGTGGATGAACATCTTTTTTATATACGACTGCCCTATATGAGGCCTGGTGCCTAGTGGGTAGAGCGTTGCGCTCGTGATCTGACAGCCCGGGTTCGAGCCACCACAGAGGCACCCGTTTTAAGGGATTTTACCCTGGAGTTAACATCAGTACTGACTCCACTCCCCCAAAAGTCCTTTGGATGACACTATAAACCGAGACCTCATGTACGAAGGCACGCAGAGTTACTTTCGCTTGTTAAAAACCGGTTCTGCCTATGGGAAGATAAAGCGATTTCTGGCCGGTTGCAGCGGATGACAACATTTAAAAACAACAACAACAACACCGTATGCGCACAAGTGTCGCGTTTAGACACAATCCCTGAAGTATAAGTGCGGCTGCCTCAATGGTGGATAATAACGATCGCATTGGTGAACCTCGGAGCTCTAGCCGAGGAACAGCAAAACATACAGGCATACACGTATGCATAAACATACCCGCACACGTACACGTACATAAAAATCTTCGCTTCTCTTTCCACCATCCCACAAAGCCACAAAACGGAGAAAAAAATCAATCAGTGCAACAACAAAACAAAAAGAAGAAAAATACCCATTCAACTCCACATCCCGCCGTATTATTCATTCCCCAGGATCCCGAATCAATCACTGACTTCAACACCCCATCAAACCCTTAAATCAAACTCTTCAGGGATTTTCAAAGGCAGTGTATTGACTTCTCTTCAATGAAAGCCACTTCTCTAATTGTTTACCAGGATCAAAGCCACCCGCGCAGCTGCTGTACCACTGATGCTTCTTCCCAGTTGCTCTCAAAATCACTACCAACCCAGCACCACAACTCTCCTCACTCTCCCTTCACGTTCAATCATGAGGTTTTGTCCAACGCAATGCGTCCGTAAATAGTCCACACAAACAGTTCACACCCACGCCCTCTCCAAGGAGGTCCCTGAGCGGAGGTGGTGCCAAAACCCTGCGGGGGCAAGAGGACCCACCCGTGGAGAGACGATCATCCAATTGTTAGCAAAGAGAGGATGAGGCCGAGGGTAAAAAAAAAACGCCCGGAGCGCAAGCTATCATTGTAGGAGTTAGGGGGTTAATTAGAGGCTCACCCAACGGTACCTACCTACAACCACGCCTCTGCCTGTCCTCTCCAGTCAAAGGGGAACGGCTCGGAAGTCTTTGAAGGTCTTGAAAGTTTAGGATACCGCGCGGGTAAATAAATGACAGGGTAGGTGTTAGGGTGTGACAGGGACCTAGCTAGAACTGGCTAGTCTTGAACCCAGCTCTTGAAGACTTTCTCGTTCAGGGTTTGTTGCTCCCGATCAGGGTGATGGCTTCTTATCGGGGTGTGTCGGGGCCCGCAGGCATTCTTTGAACTATTGGTCAGGGGAGATGGTCATTTAGGTTAGCGTCTATAGTTGGCCGGTGTGGTAGTTTCTGGCTTCCCTTCAATGATCGATTTTGTTGACCAATAAAAGGGACAAAAGAGATGGCGGTGGGACTAGTTGGTATGGACAGCTTTCTTCGTCATCGCGGAACCAATGTCTGTAATTTTTTTTAAAAGGAGGGTGACATGGATGCTGATGATGAAGATGAAGAGACCTAGGAGGAGGAGGGAGGGGAAAAAAAGAGAAGGGAATGAAGAAAAAGGATATGCGTGTTTGAGCCCGAGTACATTCCTCCTCTCCCTCTCCCACACATGTACATTTTTGTTCCTCAGGTCTGCCTATCCGCCCGTCTGTCTGTCTGTCTGTGGCTCGGTGGTCTAGAGGTAACGCGCCTGCCTAGAATGCGAAAGGTCCAGGTCGGAAGTGTGCGGAGGTTTGATCCCCGTTTGGGCCTAAAAATCCCCCTACCCCAATCCATTAGAACATGAGTGGTGGTCTGGGTGTTAGTCTTTCAGATGAGACGATAACCCGAGGTCCCGTGTGTTACACAAATTTATTTAGCGCACGTTAAAGAACCCTCGGCAACGAGAGTTGACCCTGGCAAAATTCTGTTTAAAAAAGCCACTCTCATAGGGGAACAAATACAGTTGAAGACAGGAAAAGGAAAAAAACACCTGAGTGGCGCTGCTCTTGTGGCGACGCACTCTCTCCAGGGAGAGCAGCCCGAATTTCACGCAGAGAAATCTGCCGTGACTTAAAGTGGTATGAAAATGAGAGAAATCTATCTGTCTGTCTGTCTGTCTGTCTGTCTGTCTGTCTGTCTGTCTGTCTGTCTGTCTGTCTGTCTCTCTCTCTCTCTCTCTCTCTCTCTCTCTCTCTCTGGGGGGAGGGATAACCTGGTGGTTAAAGTGATGTGCTCATGATCTGCTGATCCGGGTTCGAATCTCGTTCAAGAGGATTTTTTTCTCTGGAGTTAACATCAGTACCGACTCCACTCCCCCCCCCCCCCCCCCCCCCCCCCCAAAGTCATTCAGATGAGACTATAAATCGAGGTACCGTGTGCGAACGCTCGCAGAACATCTTGCGCACACGTTAATACCCGTTCCGCTTTTCGGAAGAGTAGGACATTGTGTGCCGATGGGAACGGATGACAAAATTTATAAAACTGCATACACACGGGGGCTGGCTGTAAAAAAAGCACATGAGTGCTTATTCCATTATCCTCGATAAAAAAAAAGAAGAAAAAAAAAAGAATATCTCCTCTCCTGTCTCCTTCAAACACACACAAGCACGCTCAGACACGCAATCACACACACACACACACACACACACACACACACACACACACACACACACACACACACACACACACACACACACACACACACACACACACACACACACACACACACACACACAAAACGCAGGCATAAACAACCACGATATTGGACAGCCGCATACACACTCATACACACTCAACACACACACACCGCGCACGCACACCCCCCCCCCCCCCCCCCACCCCCGCCCAATTCATATCAGTTGATGTGTTCTAACACCATACACACACACACACACACACACACACACACACACACACACACCACCACACACACACACACACACACACACACACACACACACACACACACACACACTAACACACACACACACACACACACACACACACAACACACTAACACACACCCTAACGACACACAACCCCTCCTCAAACGAAAATCACATCATTCCCCCCCCCACCCCCCCTCCCTCCCCACCTTCTTACATAAATCAAAAACCTACCGTCTAACTACCGTCTCTCATCTCAATCAAGAGCTGTCAGTGACCCCAAGGACCAAGGCAATGATGATGACGATCGTCATCACCCCCTCTCTCCAGAGACCGACAAAGAGATGGCAGAACTACCTGCCGAAGAAGGAGGCCTGTGAAGAAGAACAGCCCTCCCTCCCCCCATCACCCCCAAAGAGGCACTCACCACCCTCCCTCCCGCTGGGAGTCCCAGGGGCAGCCAGACTTCAGTCTGATGTCCTGCCGCGTGAGGGCTAGATGGGCACTTAGGCCAGCAATCTGCTCTCTTTGAGCCAAAGCACTTCTTGCCCTGGTCCTCCTAAACCAGACAGACCCAGAGACCTTGGGATCCCCAGCAGAGATAAAGCAGTACGGGATACAGCCTAGTATGGCTAAGGCCTAGTTGGGGCTGAGGACTGTTTTCCATACTCTTGTTGGGGTGGGGGGGGGGGGGGGGGAGCGAGGAAAGGATCCCAGTGTGAGTGCTGGATCTTTAAAGTTGGCAGATTCGCGGCAGTGATAGCTGGCTAAAAGGTAATTGATGGTGGGACCTCATCAAAAGAAGTTCAGGTCGTTTGTAAGGGAGGGTCTGTGAAGGAGGGTGGGGTGGAGAGAGGTGGAAGAGGTAGGTGTCATATTGCAACACATATCAGTCCCATCTTGACGCCATGTGACGGATCGTTTTCAATGAAGTCTATGTTCTCAAGTCGACACCTTTACGGGACAAACCCAACGCCTTACACAATGGCTGCTGATAACCATCACCGTTCACGTAGACATAGCAGCATGCAGGAACCAACACTCCGCCCTGATCCCGCTGTTTGTTGGCTTGTTTGTTTGTTTGTTTGTTTGTTTGTTTGCAATATCGTTTTCAAGACTTGTTTTGTCATCTGCATCTAGATGGACAGTTTGTGTACCTGCTAACGTATGAACGAACATATGAGGGTTTTGGGCTCTTAGCGAAAATAGATGTGATGGAACTTGAAGTCCTATTTGGATGAGGCCTGATCAAAATAATTAATTAAGAAACAGAGGGTTGAACATCCATGAATTAAAACAAAGAGAAAAGAGAAGCAAAACCAGCCAAACAAAACAAAGGTTGCAGACGAATTTCTCTCTCTCTCTCTCTCTCTCTCTCTCTCTCTCTCTCTCTCCTCTCTCTCTCTCTCTCTCTCTTCTCTCCTCTCTCTCTCTCTCTCTCTTGGAACATGCACGTGCACATGTGCACATGCATGCCCGAATGCATCTCCATGCGCACAATGCATAAAACACATTGGCAAATCAGTTGTAAAGAAGGTCTTCTGAACATGCATGGTGATTATAATGACTTTTTAAACACAATGATACCAACAGAAAATGAATGAGAAAGAACGAACATACAGGTATATGAGAGCGAGAGAGAGATTCTTTTATATCGAGCACTCATGTGCTGTTTTTACATCCAGTCTCCATGTGTATGCGGGTTTTGTAAATTTTGTCATCTGTTCCCACCAGCACACAATGGCCTACTCTTTCGAGAAGTGGAACAGGATTTAACGTGAGAGAGAGAGGAACAGGATTTAACGAGAGAGAGAGAGAGAGAGAGAGAGAGAGAGAGAGAGAGAGAGAGAGAGAGAGAAGAGACAGACAGACAGACAGACAGACAGAGACAGACAGACAGACAGACAGAGACAGAGAGACAGCGAGAGCGAGCAAGCAACATCCTAACCAGAAAGTCATCAAGCAGAATGAATAGCCAGCTGTACAGCTTGTGCCTTCAGGTTGGTGAGAATACCTATGCAAATGGAAGGGGGTGTGAACAATCTAATCAATGCAGCGCATCAGGCCCGTACACGGCTCATTAAGCGCTTTGTTGCTGAGAAGCTCGTGCAAAGGCCCTGTCATAGATAGCTTGACATCAGTAAAGCCTGGAGAAGAAAGGGCGTATAATTATGGGCAATTATCTGGAGGTAAAGGTGTGTTTGTGTGTGTGTGTGTGTGTGTGTGTGTGAGGAGGAGGAGAAGAAAGATGTAAGTTTCCATCATGCACAAAAGTAGTTTTCTGTCATAAAAAGGATCGTATGTCGAGGGTATTAATTGATTAAAATATTTTTTCAGTATGATTATTTGGTTTTGTATGTATGTATGTATGTATGTATGTATGTATGCATGTATGTGCACGTACGTACGAAACATGCACACGTTATTTCACACACACACACACACACACACACACACACACACACACACACACACACACACACACACCCACACACACACACACACACACACACACACACACACACACTAATATCTAATCATCTAATATCACTTTAAGTGAACAAACGTAAAATTGAAGACACACAAACACATTAGAAATTGATGCCTCCACACAGAAAAGCCCTGAGGAACCTACATCTATCTATCTATCTATCTGTCCCGTAGTCTGACGACCGTGGGGGCACCTTCAAAGACTCAGCAACCAGTTCCCTCCATTCTTCTCTCTGTTCTGCCTTTCTCAGGGTTTTGTTGAGTTCTAGGCCTGTCCATTCACTGATGTTATCCTCCCAGCTCTTCCTTGGTCTGCCTCTTCTTCTTCCTCCTTGGACAGTGCCTTGCAAAACTGTCTTTGTAATTCCTTGGGATCTTGTGACATGCCCATACCACTTAAGTTTACGCTTTTTCACGATCGTTAGAAGGTTCTCATAGGGTCCAATGGTTTGCTGGATTCTGTTATGCACGCTTTCGTTGCTTATGTGGTCTTTGTAGGAGATGCCAAGGAGTCTCCGAAAGCATCTCATCTCCACTGCCTGTACTCTTCTCTCCAAATCTGCAGTCAGGGTCCATGATTCACAGGCATACAGAAATATAGATATGACAAGGGAGCGCATTAGTCTGATCTTGGAGATAAGTGAGATATTCTTATCTCTCCAGATGGTGTTTAGTTTGACAAAGCTGTTATTGTCTGTGCAGTCCTGCATACTACTTCTGGCTTGGATCCCTGGTCGGATACAATGGCTCCCAGGTACTTGAAGCTTTGAACTGTTTCCAGCTTCTGGTCATTAACCCTGATATCAGTGCTAATGCCGTTGGTGTTATTAGTCATCAGTTTGGTCTTCTCTGCACTGATTTCCATGCCGTATTGTTTTGGAGGCCTTATCCAAGTGTTCTGTTAGGCTGGCAAGCTCTTTTTCTGATCCTGCTATTCCATCAATGTCATCTGCGAAGCGGAGGTTTGTGATCGTTCTGCCACCAATGCTGACTGATCCTTCATGATGTTCCAGTGCATCAGCCATGATTCTCTCAAGGAAGATGTTGAAAAGGGTGGGTGAGAGTAGACAGCCCTGCCTTACTCCAACTGTTGTTCGAAACCATTCTCCAATGTTGTTGTTGTAGTACACTGCACTGGTGGCCTCGCTGTACAGCTGTTTGATGACTCTGAAACCTACAGTGACACGTTAATAATGAAAGTGGAAAAAAGACGACCTTGTTACAAATGGTTCTAGTAGGTACAGGTTCCTTGAAACTTCTGACAGAAAATTTGTCAACAAGGTCGATTAGCTGTTTATTAAGTCTTGTCATCTATTTTGCACAAAGTAGCACACGATTCTAGCTAGAGAACACACTTTTGGGCGGTGTTTTGTTCGAGGGAAGTATGACTAGATAATATCTATAGGCTATAATTATCCTATATAATGATGTGGATTAAGGTGGTCATTATTAACGTTTTGTGTGTTCCACGCTGTTCCAAGAGACGCTGACTAGAAGTGCTTTGTTTGTAGATCCTTGTTTAGAAAAGGTGCTCAGTTGCATAAAGCAAACACACACATACACACACATACACACACACACACACTCTCTCTCTCTATCTCTCTCTCTCATTCTGAAACAAAACTAACTGAAACAAAATGCCTTCATTCCTTAGTGTACACACACACACACACACACACCACACACACACACACACACACACACACACACACACACACACACACAACACACACACACACACATAACACACATCACACACACAAACACACAACACACACACACATCACACACACAACACACACATCCTGAAACACACAAACACACACACACACTTACACACACGTCCTGAAACACCCACACACATCCTGAAACACCCACACACGTCCTGAAACACCCCCACACGTCCTGAAACACCCCCACACGTCCTGAAACACACACACACATCCTGAAACACCCCCACACGTCCTGAAACACACACACATCCTGAAACACCCACACACACATCCTGAAACACCCCCACACGTCCTGAAACACACACACATCCTGAAACACCCACACACACACATCCTGAAAACACCTACACACATCCTGAAACACCCACACACGTCCTGAAACACCCCCACACGTCCTGAAACACACACACACATCCTGAAACACCCACACACACATCCTGAAACACCCCCCACACGTCCTGAAACACCCACACACGTCCTGAAACACCCACACACGTCCTGAAACACCCACACACGTCCTGAAACACCTACACACGTCCTGAAACACCCACACACGTCCTGAAACACCCACACACGTCCTGAAACACCCACACACGTCCTGAAAACAACCACACACGACCTGAAACACACACACACACGTCGTGAAACACACACACACACATCCTGAAACACACACACAATCTGAAACACACACACACACACATACCACACATCCTGAAACACAACACACACACCCTGAGACACACACACACTTACACACACACACATTCTGAAACACACGCTCATCCTGAAACACAATGAACTGAATGAAACAAAATGCCTTCATTCTTTAGTGTAAAGTCGGCCTAAAAAAAGTAAGCTGCCTTTCAGATATCCGAGAAAGGAGGAAGAAAAAGGCAGGTATGGCACAATCCCCAATAACGCGGCCCAATGCAATATTGTGCACAAATAACACATAAACACGGATTAGTCTGGAGCCAGATTACAGCATTAATACCTCTCTCTCTCTCTCTCTCTCTCTCTCTCTCTCTCTCTCTCTCTCTCTCTCTCTCTCTCTCTCTCTCTCTCTCTCTCTCTCTCTCTCTCTCTCTCTCTTCATTCTTTTCTTTCCTTTCTCCCACCTCTTCTGTTTTCTTTGTCTTCTCTTCCTGTCTGTATCTGTCCGTCCGAATGTCTGTCTGTCCGTCTATCTGAGTATCTGTTTCTGTCACTGTCTGTCTCTGTCTGTCTCTCTTTCTGTCTCTGCTGTCTGTCTGTCTCTCTTTCTCTCCGTCTGTCTGTCTGTCTCACTCTCTGCCCGTCTGTCTGTCTGTCTGTCTTTCACTCTCTGCCCGTCTGTCTGTCTGTGACTCTTGCTCTGTGTCCGTCTGCCTGTCTGCCTGTCTCTCAACGAAACAACGGGTTGACTAACCATTAATTAACATAATGAGAAAAGAGAAGCAAAAGAATAACAACATACACACACCCAAAAACTTGCAGAAAATCTCTCTCTCTCTCTCTCTCTCTCTCTCTCTCTCCTCTCTCTCTCTCTCTCTCTCTCTCTCTCCGTCACCTAGCAATCTGTTCTATGTCACACTTTACTCAACATCAAACACATATGTCTCGTACAACCACAGCAAAGCCTAACTCGAAAAATACATGCGCGTTTAAATCCGAATAGCCTTTTCTCTCTACCTATCCAACACTTGTATACAGGTCTCACTCACTCTCACAAAGAGCGTACCTGGTTAAAATAAAAAGAAAGGACACCCCACCAAAAAAAACCCCACCCTGAAAGAGCCATCATTTGCAATGCATGAATTCCACAACCTTTCTGCTAAGATTGGCTCGCCCGGTGAAAGGTGCAAGCAAGCTATCACCCTCTCTGTAAAGTAATCTCTCCGGGAGACTTTTACGGTCAGCGTGAAAGTCTGTAAGAACATGGCGAAATGTGTCGGAACCAGTTGACAATGTTACATCCCGTCCAAAAATAAAAGAAGAAGACGTCAATGGCTTCTACTTTTAAAATAAAATTAACGTAGATATGAATCTGAGCATAGAGGTGAAAAGGAATTTGAGAGTACTTTCCACTGATTTTGTTCATTGCCAAAAAAATGACACTGAGAACAAAGATGATGAATATGCTTTAAAAAACACACAAAAATTATCATCAACAACAACAACAGAATGCATGAAAATGACAAATTCATATGCATTCATCATACAAAAAGATTGGAATGTCTGACATATAGTTTCCAGACATTGGGAATGTTACTATTGGTATGGAATAGTTTCCAGCATCAACAGCAACATAAACATCAACAACAACATAAACATCAACAACAACAACAACAGAGAATACACGAAATGACAAATTCATATGCATTCATCTTAATAAAAAAGATTGGAATGTCTGACATATTATAGTTTCCAGACATTGGGAATGTTACTATTGGTATGGAATAGTTTCCAGCATCTTTACAAGGGATTAAAGAATGCATAATATGTTGCCCCTTAAACGGGTTTTTCAAATGTTTTCCCTGTAAAAAAGTTCCCTCCTCTCACTCTGTCTGTAGTTTAATTACAAAAGACCCAATCATTTTCCAAACATACAAACTTCAACAGCACTTCGCCATTGGAAGCTTGGAATTTACTATTTATAGCCAGTTTCTCAGAACACGTTCCACGCCTTTCACTGTCATCTAAAGGTATCCTTGTTTTCTAAAAACAAACACACTAAAAACAACCAACCCCCACCTACCCAAAAAAACAACCAAAAATCCCCTTTGGGATGGTAGGGGGATGGGTGGGCTGTCAGTATATATAGCATCCTCACATTCTGGAAATTCTGTGCAAAAATTCCTCTTTTTTATCACTCTCTTTGTTTCTGCCTTGTTCCTCCTCATCATGTAACCTCCTTCTTGTCTATTTTCTGCCTTCTTGGTCCATTGTCCTGCCTTTGTCCAAGAAAGACTTAAAAGGTAACATTCTCTCTTATGTGAAAATTGGATGTGCTGGGCCTGACTTGTCAGGCGCTTAACGGCAGCGTGACGCATTTTCGCTCATAATATAACAGACAACAATAGTTGCTGTCTGAGCATTGGATGATGATGAAGAAGACGAAAAACAAAACCCTGATTCACATTCCATCAACATTCTGAAAATAAAACTTTAATTCAAATCCTGTTGCATCCCATCCACGCATTAGTTACACCTTCATTCATGCCAACCTGCAGCATCTGGGCAAATCTCATTGGCCTACCTGGTCAGGTGATCGTCTCGCCAAGGGACACAAATCTCCAGGAAGGTGGCATGCACGGGGGATAACCCCGCGCCCTGTCACCTTGCCTGTCTGGCTCTTCACTTGCCGCCGTCTGAGCGCTTGGCGGGCTCGTCTTGGAAGAGGGGCCGGTAGGATTCTCGCTGGAGTGCTCTTTCAGGTGAGGGGGAGTGCTTTGGCCTCCCAACCTGCGGTGTCACCCGTCGAGGTGCTGTCGTCTTAAATCCGAGGTCCCGATAGTCATTGCTAGTTAATGAACTGCTTAACTACATAAATTGTCGCTTCTGCCAAATTGCGCGCGGCCTGCGCCATCAGAGACGGACGTGAGGGAAGCTTTTCCTGGGTGGAAATTTATCCCGGGTGTGTGTGTGTGTGTGTGTGTGTGTGTGTGAGTGTGTGTGGTGTGTGTGTTGTGTGTGTGGTGAGCTAGTTTGTGGTTGTTGTGGTATGTAGAAGAAGAGAGAAGAGAGAGAGAGGAGAGAGTGGGTGTGGTGTGTGTGTGTGTGAGTGTGTGTGTGTGTAGTGTGTGTGTGTGTGTGTGTGTGTGTGTGTGTGTGTGTGTAAAGCTGCAAGCGTCCAGATATATTTTGCGAGCTTTATAAAAGTGCGTATGCTATGAAACGTGAAGGAGGAGAAGTGTGGCTCAGTGTGTGTGTGTGTGTGTGTGTGTGTACGTGTGTGTGTTGTGTGAGTCAGTGTGTGTGTGGTAGTGTGTGTCAGTGTGTGTGTGTGTGTGTTAAAGCTGTAAGCGTTCCAGATATTTTTGCGAGCTTTATAAAAGTGCGTATGCTATGAACGTGAGAGGAGAAGGTGTGCCAGTGTGTGTGTGTGTGTGTGTTGTGTGTGTGTGTGTTGTTGTTGTTGTTTGTTGTTGTTGCCGTTTTTTTTTTTCTTTTAAAAGAGATAACCAAGCACATGAGGTTTGGTAATGGGTTGATTAACTTGCACGTGATTCTAATAATCAAGCAATTTAAAAAAAGGCTAGATATTTTGCACTTCTTCCCAAAAAAGAGGCTACTGGTCGAGATTTGGCGCTACTCGTGATCCAGAGGTGCGGTTCGAATCCGCGGCTCTGGGTGTTGTGTCCTTGGGAAAGCATTTACTCCTATTTCTCACTCACCCAGTGTTACAAGGGGTACCAAGACTCTGCTGGAGTATCTGCGACAGACTAAGCGTCGTCCAGAGTGGTGACCTAGCGTAAACCTACAGAAACCGGATAAGCTCCGCTCTGGCCTTCGCTCGAAGCTACTTTTTACACCACTAATAGTTAGGGGTGCTGCGTGTCTGCAAGGAGAGATGTTAGTAGCTAATTATACACAGGCGTTACCAGAGAATGCGTCAGTAAATTAAGGCCGGAGACTGTCAGAAAGTGGAGAGAGGGAGAAAGATTAGCAAAAGATTTCTGTAAGAGTGATGCAGATTAAATTTGAGCCTGGTCTTAGTCTGTTGATGAAATACCAGTTTAGGTCTGTGTGTGAGAGGCTTGCTTCTTTCTGTCCAGAAGAGAGAGAGAGAGAGAGAGAGGGGGAGAGAGAGAGAGAGAGAGAGAGAGAGAGAGAGAGAGAGAGAGGTGGGGGAGAGAGAGAGAGTATGTGTAGTGAGGGAGAGATTTACTTTTATTCTTATATTTTATTATTTTATTTCGAGATAATGGCATAAGCACTCGTGTGCTTTTTTCCCATCCAGTCCCCGTGTGTATGCAGTTTTGTCATCCGTTCCCACTGGCACACAATGGCCTACTCTTCCGAAAAGCCGAACGGGTTTTAACGTGCGCGCAAGGTGTTCTGCGTGCGTTCGCACACGGAACCTCGGTTTATAGTCTCAACAGAAAAAAATTTGGGGAGGGTAGAGTCGGCACTGATGTTAACCCCAGAGGAAAAATCCTCTTGAACGAGAATCGAACCCGGGTCAGCAGATCACGAATACATCACTGTAACCACCAGGCTATCCCGTCCCCCCCTCCACAGACACCCCCCTCCCAGACGAGAGAGAGAGAAAAGAGAGGGGAAGAGATTACACAAAACATAATTCATAGACACACTTATGTGCTTGTCATAAGGACCTATTGTTTGGCTAGAACAATGGCCCTTTCCTCTGACCAGTTTAAAGAAGATCAATGGGCCTGGCCTGGACGTAATAGCCTGGTTAGCTCAGTCGGTAGAGCATCAGACTTTTAATCTGAGGGTCAAGGGTTCGAGTCCCTTACTAGGCGTAGTTTTTTTTCTAACAATTTGTTAACTGCTACCCCCCAAAAACAAACAAACAAACAAAAACAAAAAACCCAAAACAAACAAAAAACAAAACAAAAACCCAACCCAACAGTACCCCTCCCCCCCTCTTCCACCAACGCCCCCCCCCCAAAAAAAAAAAAGAAAAAAAAAGAAAAACAACAACAACAACACAACAACAACAAACAAACCAACAAACCGAACAAAATATATTATTTTCTCATGTTTTGAGCACAGTTGTATCTAATTAACAAATGCGCACACACAAAAAATTGTTCATCAAATTAGAATTACACTACCTTTTTTTACAGGAAGTGGAAG